>CM044355.1:298382920-298982920 GCA_024294585.1 Vipera latastei
AATAAAATCTATACCAAAAAAGGAACAGTTATTGGAATTGGGCTTGTCTACTTTAATAAAGAGAAGGAGTAGGAGTGACATGATAGCAATGTTCCAAAATCTATGGGGCTGCCACAAAGAAGAGGAACTCAAGCTATTCTCCAAAGCGCCTGAAGCAACGGATGGAAACGAGTCAAGGAGAGAAGCAACCTAGAACTAAGGAGAAACTTCCTGACAGCTAGAACAATTAACAAGTGGAACAACCTGACTCCAGAAGTGGTGAATGCTCCAACACTGGAAGTTTTTAAGAAGAGACTGGTCAGCCGTTTGTCTGAAATGCTATAGGGTTTCCTGCCTTACCAGGGGGTTGGACTAGATGACCTACAAGGTCCAAGGTTGTTGTTGTTATTGTTGTTGTTGTTGTTGTTGTTGTTGTTGTTGTTGTTATTATTATTATTATTATTATTATTATTATTATTATTATTATTATTATTATTATCTGATTCTTAATAGATGAGCCATCAGGTGGGTCAATCATCAGTAACTGAGTTTAAACATTCTTGGGATAAACATATGGCCATCATCTGTAAAAAAATAAATTAATTAAATATTAAATAAATAAGAAAACAAAAAAAGTTAAAGAAGCAGACTTGATGGAGTACTAGGTCTTTTTCTGCCATCAGTTTCTGTTTCTATGTTTTTATCCTATACTCATGGGGTTGCTCTTGAAAAACACCTTGAATTTACAGATGCTCCAGAATGGAAAGCCATGCACAATGTTGGGTTTCCTTACATTCCTCCACAGGCCACCCTTATTGTGCTGGCTGTACAGGTTCCCAATTTTTCCCCCAAATGCAATTAAATTCAATTTTCAAACCCTACATGAGACAAAACAAGAGTATCTGCAGGGCTTCCTCTCCTTGAGGATATCTACTTGTCCCACCAGAGTAGATATAATTGTTTGTTTGTTTTATTTGATTTGTATACCGCCCTTCTCCCTGAGGACTCAGGGCGGTTCACAGGGCATATATAAATAACGATACAAAAATTAAAAAGAAATTAAACCAATGCCCAATTAAAACAATAATACAATACTAAAAAACACTAATTTAAAAACCCATAATCCCCCATCAGGCCAGACCAGCTAATTCAAACAAGTGGGTCTTCAGGCCGCGACGGAAGGTTCGGAGGTCTGATGTCATCCGGAGCTCCACCGGCAGTTGGTTCCATAATGCCGGAGCGCCCACAGAGAAAGCCCTCCCCCTGGGGGCCACCAGTCGGCATTCCCTGATCGGAGGCACCCTGAGGAGGCCCTCTCTGTGGGCACATACTGGGCGGAGGGAAGATGACGCCGGCAGCAGGTGGTCCCTGAGGTAACCCGGACCCATGCCATGTAAGGACTTAAAGATCATAACCAAGACCTTGAACCTCACCCGGAAGACAACTGGTAACCAATGCAGCTCGCGGAGCAAGGGTGTGACGTGGGAGCACCGGGAAACTCCCAAGACAACTCTCGCGGCCGCATTCTGTACCAGTTGGAACCTCCGAGTGGTCTTCAAGGGAAGCCCCATGTAGAGAGCATTACAGTAGTCAAGGCGAGAGGTCACGAGCGCATGAGTGACCGTACACAGGGCATCCCGGTCCAGATAGGGCCGCAACTGGTGCACCAGGCGAACCTGGGCGAAAGCCCCCCTAGTCATGGCCACTATATGATCCTCCAGGGTCAGCCGTGAATCTAGGAGGACTCCCAAGTTGCGAGCCCTATCCACGGGGGGTAAAAGCTCACCCCCCCATAGAAAGAGATGGAACATTTTGAATGTCCCGGGATGCCGGAATGTACAGCCACTCGGTCTTGTCAGGGTTGAGTTGAAGTCTGTTCCTCCCCATCCAGACCCGAACCGCCTCCAGACAACGGGACATCACAGCGAGGGCATCACTGGGGTGGTTTGGGGTCGAAAAGAAAAGTTGGGTATCATCGGCATATTGATGATACCCAACTCCAAAACCACGAATGATCTCACCCAGCGGTTTCATGTAGATGTTGAACAGGAGAGGCGAGAGAACCGACCCCTGAGGAACTCCACAAACGAGAGACCTAGGGGCTGATCTCTGCCCCCCTGCCAACACCGACTGCGAGCGTCCCAGGAGATAGGAGGAGAACCACTGAAGAACCATGCCTCCCACTCCCAATCTCCTGAGACGTCGCAGCAGGATACCATGGTCTGGTATCGAAAGCCGCCGAGAGGTCTAATAGGACTAGGACAGAGGAAAATCCCCTATCCCGAGCCCTCCAGAGATCATTCACCAGCGCGACCAATGCCGTCTCCGTGCTGTACCCGGGCCTGAAACCCGATTGGTAGGGGTCCAAATAATCCGCTTCATCCAGGACCAGAGGGAGCTGATGCGCCACCACACTCTCGACAACCTTCGCAAGAAAGCGAAGGTTGGAGACTGGACGAAAGTTGTTCAATACAGCTGGGTCCAAGGCAGGCTTCTTGAGGAGAGGTCTCACCACCGCCTCCTTCAAGACGGTGGGGAAATAACCCTCACTCAAGGAAGCAGATATAACCGCCTGGAGCCAGCCTCGTGTCCCCTCCCTAGCTGCATAAACCAGCCAGGAAGGGCACGGGTCCAACAAACATGTGGAGGAGCTCAGCCTCCTCATAATCCTGTCCACTTCATCAGGGGTCACAGAATCAAACTCTTCCCAGGTGAATTGGTATGCAAAAGATCTGTTCCCTAAAACATTGCCACTTTATGGTTCCTCAGAAGTCTGCCTTTTCTGGTGCAGTTCCTGCCCTATTGAACCCACTTCTCCTTGAAATCTAATAGTCCTCCATCTGCTTAAACTTCTGGAGAGTTGCTACTTCTCCCTGATATTTGGGATAAGGTGAGGTCAGTGCAAGATAAGAATCTGGTGGGTTATCTCATAGAAGGGAAGTTGTGATACCGGATATTTCTTCTTTTAATTTTATTGTGTTGTTTTTGTTTTTATTGGTTTTTATATTGGGGATTTTTTTGCTGGACTATAAGAATATACCATTTACTGAGGCTTTCGTGTCTCTCAGTATCACATCTCATCCAAAGTTTTTTTAAAAATTTGAAAGACTATAAAAGAAATGTTACTTTGTTTTTCTCAGATACTGAAAAATGCACTAACTGCCCAGATGATCAATATCCAACCAAGAACTGAGTCAAATGTATAAAAAATAAATAAATAACCTTCCTGTCCTATATAGAACATCTGGGCATCATGCTCATTTCCTTTGCTCTACTCTTCTTCCTAACCACAGGACTTGTTTTAATCATATTTCTTAAATACATAGAAACTCCCATTGTCAAAGCCAACGACTGTGACCTCTCCTTTAAACTCCTAGTCTCCCTCCTACTTCATTTTTTGTCTCCCTTTCTCTTCATTGCACAACCAAGGAAAGCCACCTGTCTTCTCTGTAAAGAAAACATCATCTTCTCAGTAGCTGTGTCTTCTGTGTTGGCCAAAACTATTATGGTGGTGCTGGCCTTCCTGGCCTCAAAACCAGGGAACAGGATGAGGAGATGGTTGGGGAAGAGCTTGGCCAACTCCATCATCCTTTCTTGTTCAGGTGTCCAAATTTTTATCTGTGTCATGTGGCTTGGAGTTTCTCCACCATTCCCTGACTCTGACCTACACTCCCAGTCTGCAGAAAACATCCTTCAATGCAATGAAGGCTATGTCACCATGTTTTATATTGTCCTCAGCTACATGGGCTTCCTGGCTGCTTCAGAGTGGCTTTCCTGGCCATAAACCTGCCTTGGACTTCCAATGAAGCCAAACTGATCACCTTCAGCATGCTGGTCTTCTGCAGTGTCTGATTCTCCTTCCTGCCCACCTACCTGAGCAGCAAAGAAAAGTATATGGTGGCCATGCAGGTTTTCTCCATCTTGTCTTGTGGTGCTGGGCTGTTGGGTTGCATCTTCTTCCCCAAGTGCTACATTATTTAATCCCATTTATATCCCGCCCTTCTCCGAAGACTCAGGGCAGCTTACAATCTAAGCACAAATCAATTATTATTATACTGATGCCAGATCTAAATACTAAGGAACATCTAATGATAACATCAGGAACCTGATAATGAAATGGTTTCTTAAGCTCATAACATTTGATTATTGATTGCAATTGTTGTTGGTTTCTATGCTTCATTTTCCTCTATTTGGCAGTTTTGTTATTTACAATTCAAGTAATTAAAGTAGTTAGATTAATAAAATTAAAATATAACATAATCATCAAATAATAAAATTTATTAATAATTAATATTTTTAAACTATTCGTAGCCCTCTGTTTCCTCAGCACACATTAGCTAATATTTGGCTTAAGCAACCCTTTAAAAGAGAAGACATATGAACCAAGTCCTGGGCTTTGGACTGCTTTAAGCTTTGTAGGTATATTCATGGTTAATTAGGAAGTTCTCAACCTCATCTATGCGAGTCAAGAAGCAACAGTGAGAACTGTACACGGAACAACTGATTGGTTCAAAATTGGGAAAGGAGTCCAGAAAGGCTGTATACTGTCAACCTGTCTGTTTAACTTATATTCAGAGCACATCATGAGAAAGGCAGAGCTAGATGAACCAAAAGTTGGAATTAAGATTGCCAGGAGAAATATCAACATCCTAAGATATGCAGATGATACCCCTCTAATGGCAGAAAGTGGCTGGTATGTGACCTTTGCTGATTGTCAGAGATTTTTTTCTAACCCCCCCTTTTGATTCCCTCATTGCCCATGTTCAAAACCCTGCTTCTATCACCATATAATAATGGAAAAGGTGTCCTCAGGGTCAAACCTTCCCCTTGTCTGAGCTACTTCATTTCTGAAGAAACTAACCTATGGGGGAGCACCTACTGGCCAATTTGGTCTCCTTGCTCCCTCTATTCCTCCCCTCCAGTCCTCTGGGTAACTAGAAAAGTATTGAAGGGAAAATCCTCACCCACCTTGAATGCCTGTGGTTAGAGTGCTACCTCTGCTGGTGGACAATGGAAACAAATCTTTATTTCTTAAAGTAGGGAAAATTCCTCTATTCTGTGGTACTTTCCAGTTTTGGGTATCCTACTACTTGTGGAATCAGATGTAGGATCCAGAGCAAGTAATGAACTCCTACTGCAGTGTTTATTTGCATGGTCTGCTGAGACACCCTCAAATAAGTTTCAGAGATGGCCCCACATATAACAAAGTGATGAACTCATATTTATGCATCGCAAAATGGCAGAAAAGACTAATGCATAAATAACAAACATATTGATTAGGTAAAGGATGTCAAGTTATTATAAGTAAGTGAGCTCACATTACTTCTTCTGCCTGTTTTCCTTCAGGAAGGAAGGGAGGGTCTAAGGCAGGAGTGCCAAACTCTCAATGTCACATGACCTGTCACTATGTATCATGACATTTTTTTCCATTACCAGGAATGGGGTGGGTGTGGTTCCGGCATTACATATCCAGCCCTTGGTCTAAGGAGCTGTCTGTCGTTTCCCCCCCTGGGGTAGCAGCTACTGCCGGTTGCTGACTTCAAGCAGTTTCTCTTTTCCCATGATGAAATCTTCTCCTGAATCATTGCCAGCATCTGTCAAGCCTAGAGAGAGTGGCTGGGGTTCAGGACCCGTAGATAGTTTGAAAAGTTTTAGATTTTGGCTTAATGTCATGGTTCTGACAAATGCAATACTTCAAAGAACTTCAAGGCATTGTTTACCTTAAGCAATCTTTTAATCAAGCAGCATAGCTTCAGCAGATACATGGTTGAAGCCAAAATCTGAATTATCCTCCCCTAAACACATCGTATCAAAGCACAATTTCCTCCCCTAATTAACAGTCATAAGTCACATTCTCCAATTAGTTTAAAGTGCAGACTTTCCCTTCTTCAACCTGCCAATTCTTATCTTCTCTTGGGTTTGGCTAGTCTAAAGAAAAGAAGAAATAGGGGAGACATGATAGCAGTGTTCCAGTATCTGAGGGGCTGCCAGAAGGCAGAAGGGAACAGGTTATTCATCAAAACAACAGAGGGAAGGACGAGAAACAATGGTTGGAAACTGATCAAAGAGAGAAGCAACCTGGAATTAAGGAGAAACATCCTGACAATGAAGACAATCAACTAGTGAAACAGCTTACCCCCAGAAATCGTGGGCTCTACATCACTGGAATTTTTAAGAAGAGACTGGACAATCACCTGTCTGAGATGATACTCTCTTGCTTGAGCAGGGGGCTGGACTAGAAGACCTCCAAGGTCCCTTCCAGCTCTATTCTATTCTATTCTATTCTATTCTATTCTATTCTATTCTATTCTATTCTATTCTATTCTATTCTATTCTATTCTATTCTATTCTATTCTATTCTATTCTATTCTATTCTATTCCATTCCATTCCATTCCATTCCATTCTATTCTTGGTAAGAAGATGGAACTAGATCGGGAACTGAAATGAAGGGAAATTGCTGAGAAAGAGCACCTCAGGAGAAAGAGAAGGATCACCAAAATCACACCATATCATCTTTACTTACTCTCTTCTCCGCAGTAGAACCCATAACTTGGGGAATGGAAATATCAGTTCATAAAGAACCATGAAAGAGATGAGATTCAGACCTCACTAATTATATTTGAAGATATCTGCCAACCTTACACCACTATAAAGCCCAGGAAATGACTCATACAGTATGTCTCTTGTCTTGAAGAGTTGCTTTAACCTAATATTGGTTGACATGTGTGCTGAGGAATAGGAGGAAATCCAATAGTTTAAAAAACATAATATTTATTTGTTTGTTTACTTATTTATTTATTATTAATGTATTTGATGATTATCCTGAATTTTCATTTAACTAACAAACTTCACATATTTATTTTCCTTTAGTTTTAATAAACATAAGTTGTCAAGCAGGAAGAACAGAAACCTCTTTTACCTGTCTACTATAGAGAACGTCCTCTCGCACTGTATTGTGGTTTGGTATGCTGGCCTGACAGCCACAGATAGGAAAATATTACAGAGGGTGGTAAGCACAGCACAAAACATCATGGGCTGTTCCCTGACACCACTGGATGACATCACCAGGGCTCACTGTCTTGGAAGAGTGAGGAAAATTCTCAGGGACAACTCACACTTTGGTTGGTACCTGTTTACTCTCCTACCATCAGTTAGGAGATACAGCAGTATAGCCAGCCATACCAACAGGCTGAAGAACAGCTTCTATCCATGGGCTGTCAGGCTCTTGAACTGGAAATACCTTTATGTATGATTGATTTGTGAGGCCGGTGTGCTGTGCAATTAGCTCACATGGTTTAACAAGATGATGGGTTTGTTGTCACTGTGAGTTGGGGTGGGGGGGCATGAAGTGAGGCTCAGCCAATCTCAATATATACATGGTTGTACTTTGACAACAAAGGATCATTCATTCATTCAAATCCAAAAGAAGAATATATAACCAATAATAATGGTTATAAGAAAACTTATAATAACCTAAGAAACAATTTCACAATCATTCCCCTGCTTTTGTCATTAGATGTTCCTTAGTGTTTAGATCTGGTCTCAGGAGGATAATGTAGCACTTGGGAAAGAAGATGCAGCTCAATAGTCCAGCACCGGATGCCAAGATGGAGAAGACCTGCACGGCCACCATGTATTTTCCCTTAGTGCTTAGGTAGGTGGGGAGGAAGGAAACCCAGACACTGCAGAACATCAGCATGCTAAAGGTGATCAGCTTGGTTTCATTGAAAGCTCCAGGCAGGTTCCTGGCCAGGAAAGCCACCGTGAAGCAAATTGCAGCAAGGAAACCCATGTAGCCAAGGACAACATAAAACATGGTGACAGAGCCTTCATTACATTGAACGATGATCTCTCCAGGCTGGGAGTGCAGATCAGAGTCAGGAAATGGGGGAGAAACTCCCAACCACATGGCACAGATGAGAATTTGGACAACAGAACAAGAAAGGATGATGGAGTTGGCCAAGCTCTTCCCCAACCATCTTTTCACTTTATTGCCTGGTTTTGAAGCTAGGAATGCCAACACTACTGTGATTGTTTTGGCCAAGACAGACGACACGGCTACTGAGAAGACAATGCTGAACACTGTTTGTCGGAGAAGGCAGGTGGCTTTCTTTGGTTGGCCAATGAAGAACAAGGAGGATAAAAAGCAAAGCAGAAGGGAGACCAGGAGGATGTAGGAGAGGCCCCTGTTGTTGGCTTTGACAAGAGGAGTTTCAAGGTATTTAATGAATATGAATAAAACAAAGCCTGTGATTAGGAACAAGACTAGAGCAAAGGAGATGAGGATGATGCTGAGATGTTCTTCATAGGATAGGAACGTTATTCTTTTTGGGATACACTGGACTCGGTTCTCAGTTGGATATTGATCATCTGGGCACTTGGTGCATTTTTTGGTATCTGTGAAAAGAAAGTAATATTTCTGTTCAAGTATTTCAAATTTCTAGAAAAACTTTGGATAACATGTGATACAGATTGACAAAATAGTCTCAGTAAATGGAATATACTTACACTACAACAACAAAAAATCCCCAATACACACAACTATAAAAAGAACAACAACAACATAAAATTAAGGGAAGAGCTATCTGGTGCTGCAAACTCCCTTCTCTGAGGTAATCCACCAGATTCGTATCCTGCACTGACCTTACCTTATTCCAAATGGTTGGCAGAAGTAACAAGTCTCCAGAAGTTTAAGAAGATGGGGGGAGATATTCAATTTGAAGGGGGAGTAAGTCCAATAGGGCAGAAACTGCAACAGAAAAGGCAGGCTTCTCATGATCCATAAAGTGGGAATCTTTTAGGAAACAGATTGTTTGTATGCCAATTATGTCTGCTCTGATTGGACAAGCAGATATCCTCAAGCAGAGGAAACCCTGCAGATACACTGGTTCTGTCTCATGGAGGAAAGTTTGAAAGGTGAATTTAATTGCACCTGGAAAGAAACTGGGATTCTGTGGAGCCTGCACAGCAGGGGTGTCCTATGGAAGAACACACGGAAACTCAACACTATGCATGCCTTTGCATTCTGGAACATTTTATAAATTCCAGATGGTTTTCAGGAGCAACCCTATGAGTATGGGATAAAAAGATAGTAATAGAAAACTCATGGCAGAAAAAAATGTAGTGCGGGATCAAGTCTGCCCTTTGAGGTTTTTGTTTTCTTTTTTATTTAATATTTTATTTCATATATTTTTTTCAAAACAAATTCAAATGATGGACATATGTTTATCCCAAAAAAAATTAAACTCAGTTACTGATGATTGACCCACCAACCATGCTCTCAATACACTGCTCAAAAAATACTGGACAGAGGATAAAAGTTGTCTAACATGGTTGCATCCATGGAAAACCACTTGGGAATGGTTGATACACTGACTATTTCAGGACAGGTTGTACATCCCCCTTCGCAAAAAAATCATTGACTATCCTGAAACTGAGACTGTCTCCTAACTATTAGGCCTGCTAGAAATTCCTTAAAATGTGATTCTTTCAATGGTCCTGGGGATCCCCTGGTAACAGGGCCACGTATGCTGGTTCCATGGTAAGTTGCATCTTGATGTACTCCTCTCTTGCTTTCTTAGCATTTATACCTCATTGTTTTAACTTTTATTATTGGTTTAATTGTATTCCACCAATAGTCACTTTGTGTGAAATAGTCATATAAACTTGATAAATAAATTTGAAAAAAACATCTCAAGGAAGATTAATTCATAAATGAATTCAAGAACAGGAACTGAGTGTGTTATCTGTAAAGTTTTTTTTACCCTGTAAAAATGAGAAGATGAAGCAATATGTTTCCATGTTCCATATTCCATATTTTAAAGAGAATGAATTCAACATTGGTATCAAAGGCTATTTAGTAGATTGGCCTTTTATTAGTTCTCTGTTTCCCCCTTCTTTCTGATCGTTTTAATCCCAACTCTGCATGTTAGAATTTTTTCCTTTCAGAACCCCCAGTATATTCCTTGTGTGTGTGTGTGTTATATCTCACTACAGTATTTAACAAGAAAGAAAAATGGAAAGATAAGAAAAGGTGGAAAGGAAATATCTATTTGATGATTTTATGCTGAATCCTTCATTTGGTTTTCATTGTTCCTTTAACTCAACATCTCTCCCTCTATTGTTCCTTCCAATTAAATATTTCAGCTTATAAGGATATATGATCGTACTAAAGATTAACTGATTAAGTGAATGATTGATTGATGTATCTATCAGCCTGTAATGTAATGTTGGTTTACGTAAGCAAACTCCATTGATCTGAAATCATTCCTCAAGTTACAAAGAATACAGATATTTCTAAGACAGAGAAATATGGACGGAAACATCCAAACTAGGAAATGAAAGAGATTTCCCATGCAATCCACATCCTCCTTCTTTCTACCTCACCCTTCAGGATATTTTTCTTATAAATCCCATTTAGGGAAGAAATTGGACACCATGAAAATTGAGAACTAAACAATCAAACATACATGTGTCTTTAACATGTATATTGATCAAAGTTTCCCTATGGTGTCACCCACCTTCCTGAGTGGAGATGGTCCCCTGTGGACAAGGAACGCAGTCGTAGCAGCAAAATGGCTCTCCTTCTCGAGCCTGCTTGACAAATCCAGGATGGCATTTTTCCACACATTTAGACTGAGGCAAAGACTAAACAGAAAAAGAAGAAATGACAAAGAAAATATGTTAGGACTCACCATCCATGTAAGATGGAGGTAGACATGAACATCAGCCAAGTTGTGTTTGGACTTCACGTAGGCAAATATGAAATCTCTGACCACTTTCAAATGGTTGCAGGAGGTACAATTGCAGGCAGATCCCTTATTCAGATCCTCTCCTTTTCTTCTGATTTATCAGATTACAATAAAGTACCTTTCTACTTAACAAAGTCTGGAGGGATGAAATTGAGAAAAGATTTAACAATTAAGTGACAACTGGTGGGTTCCTCCTCATAGTAGAATTAACAGGCATTCCTCCATTCTTCATACATGCTTTATTTTAAAATATAATATCTAAAATACTAAATTTTAGAGTAAACTTTGTTGTAAAAAATTATTAAATTTTCATTTCATTAGATTTATTGAAATAGAATAAAACTGTGATGAAGAAACAAACTTTTGACCACTAGGATCTGGAAAGGTTTCTTCTGGAGTAAATGAAACATTGCAAAGTTGCTTCCCTTTGAAAGCAGTCCAAAATTATCTCCAAGTTAAGATAAAAAGGTTAATTCCCTTACAAAGAAGGCCTGTCAACCTTAAAGATATTCTTCATTCGTATATATATTTGTTCAGTTTATACGGCTGCCATGCTGGTGAACTAAAACTAAACCTGGCTGACAAGTTTCTAAAACTATAGTAAGGTGAGATGGAGGTGACGTCATGAGAACGTGTCCTTCATAAAGGGTGAGTCAGGCATCTTTTGGTGCACCACATGGGTCATGAGTGTGAGTCTTATGTGTGAAAGGGATATTCAGCACAAGGTATCCAACACAAGGTCCCTTTTGTTGAGAGAATACAATTAGGTGACACGATCTGATATGGAAATAAACATTCATATGTATTATTAATTTGATTTGTAGCCTCTCAGTGTGTCCTAAGGCACCTAACAATCAAGATAAACAATTGCATTCAAGGGATTTTCAGATGAACTGCACTCTTACAAGCCAATGCCAAATCTAAGTAATATTTCCCTCGAAATTGTCCCTTATTATTTCTGATATCAAGATTTTTTTTTTGCCTCAAAGCAATGCTTCAATACTTTAGCTTTCAAGTCATTATCATGGTGAGATGGGCAGCAAATAAATTTAATCAATCAATCCATAAATGAGCTCACATCAGACCAGTCATTATTCTTTCATGTGAACTGAAAGCCTTGGGCCTCTTTCCTAAATTCCACTATCCCAGTGTGGTTAGAGAGAGGCAGCTAGAAGCATGTTCTCAGCTGATTAAAAACATCCCAGACTATTGGCCTGCAATTTTGGGAGACCCCTGACTCCAATCAAGGCAAGATGAAGCTTATTTAACTATTGGACCAAGAGGACCTCCATCCAGTCTCGATTCCATTTCATTGGATTCAGTCCAAATCTGAATTCAGGGACTGGTCAACGGAATTGCCTTCATCTTTGATATTTGAAGGCAAAAAACTGGTGAACCTTGTTGTGTACTATACATTACAAACCTGAAGCTATTAATACCAAAATCTCCAGCATACGAGGCCCTGTCTCACTAGTTTTATGGTGATACTAAACTGCGAAAGGGACACTAAATGGTAATGATTTCTGTCCTAAATAATAATCACCCCATTTCCTTATTTTGGATCAGCTTAAAACAGGATTTAGCATGACAGTCTCAGAGGAGAAACCTTGGTCAATAGAACTGAAGCATGCTTATCTGCCTAAGAAAATTATAGAGGTTTTACTGCACATATTCAATTCTCAGTGAAGGTTACCCACATTTTTGACTGGGTTTAGCCCACTTGAAATGGCTTTGGAAAAAACAGAAAAGACACCAATATTTCCCCCACCTTATTGAGCAACTTTAACTGTGACAAAGCATCTTGGTTGATTGTAAGTCTCTGTCTTTCAAAACTCCCCAATTCCTTGTTGATGGGATCCTCCTTGGAAAGAACCACCCTACTAAAGATCATCAGGTCTGCTGCTACATCTCCATTCTGATCCAAGTAGACTTTCAGCAGGGAAAGATTGTACAATTCCCTCTTCTTTAGAAATGGGTGGAACTAGAATGAAAACATCCAGGAATTGAAAAGCAGAATTCTTGGTTTCTTATCTCTTATCACTTTTTACTTTTGAATCTTTCTTCTATGGTTGTTGAACTTGCAAATATTGTGAGTTGAGAGAACAAGTGTTACCATTATCTTCAAAACTGAAGTACAAAGATTCAGCAATATTTCTAAATTATGTACTATACTGATAAAATGTATATTGACAAAATATAATTGACAAAAACTGTCAATCATATATAACAATCTAGCAAACGTCACCTTTCAAGTAAACAAAATACACAAATAACTAGAGTATTCATAAACTCTTGGCAAACAATTGGGTGATTACCAGAAAGCAAGGATTTGTTAAGAAAAAAGTTACAAGGCTAATGTTCATTAGGTAGAGGAGATAGGAAAAATGACCAGATGAAGTTATTATACTTTATTTTAAGACTATATTAATAAAACCTTGCAGTGTGAAAGTACAAATCTTTCACCATTTCTTTTGACAGTCAAAAAATTTAGGGAGGACTTTTTCTGAGTTTCTTTCTCTGCCTGTCATGCAGCTCTGGGTTGCCTCCCCCTCAAAACCATCTTATCTGATCCTTCCCTGCATCCCTTTCTCTGGTCCTCCAAACTCATTCACATGTATTGTTATTCTTCTTAACAGATTGTGTGAATGCTGGTGGAATTTAACAAAGAATTAACAAAATGCTTCATGATGTGACGAATGGAGATCTGGTTAATTGAGTGCTAGATGGTATGAATTTATTAAGTGGATACAACTGTCTCAAAAATTGTACTCAAGTAAATATTAATATTACTGATAACATTGGAAAGTTACAAAAGACAATTAGACCTTGGTCATTGTTTGTTCTATATTTTCTTTAATCAAGGAAGTAGATTTTGAATCATGATTTTGTGATCCAAAAATTATAACACTTGGACAAAGTTATTTTGGCCTCCTTTAAATATTCCCAGCTTCTCTCAGGTCCCTATAGATCCCTGTCTTGATGCTGCCATCGTGATGGGAGGGGGGACCTTTGGAGCTCTCCTGTGATGTGTTTAGCTTTGCTTTATTGACTCAGCTCTGCTCCCCGAGATCGTCTGACTCACCTCACCAAGGAAGAGATGCCTGGGAACATCTTATGGCAGTTTCTTTCAAGAGTTCTCACAACCTCTTTGCACCTCTGAAATGGCTCCTATGGACTGGGCAGTTGGGAGGAGTTTTGAACAATGGGGTTTAACCTAACAATTTCACATGGAAACTTCAGATTCTGCCCGCCTTCTCTTGGTGTCACAGACTCTCAATAAAAGGGCCTTACAGCTTCCAGAAAATAAAAATACGATTTTGTGTTACAGAGAGGTGCATGAGTAAAATTCAATAGGAAACTAACTTCTGAAGGCAAAGTGTTCCACTGGTTAATTCTCCTCACTGTTAGGAAGTTTCTCCTTAATTCCAGGTTGCTTCTCTCTTGGATCAGTTTCAAACCATTGTTTCTTGTCCTAGTTTACAGGAGCTTAAAATCAGAAAAAGTCTGGGAACTTTTTTCAAATATGAAAAAGTACTTGGTTGTTGAAGGGAGGATGCAGCACCCTTCCAATAAGTAGGATAGGACCTTAAACGACCAACCCCAGAGAGGACAAAAGACCCTGAAAAGGAATTTAGTTTAATGGATCCTTGTTGGGACCCCATACCTTCCATGGCTGCAGGCTTGGAGCCCCCAACCTCTCTTCGCCCTTTTTCCTTCTCCTCTGGGGCTTGGATGCGGCACTAAAGGCATGGGCCAGAATCTTAAAGACACTGTAGATATAGGCATCATTTTGGATCTGCATCCTATTTTTTTTCTCTTGGGTTTCCACTGGTGCTTTCTGGGTGCATCGTCTCCGGCCTTTGACAGAAAAGGTGTGTTTTGAAACAGAACAGTGAAAATACTCAGTTTGAAATTCAGGTTCCACAAAGAAATCACTTTTAAAGGTATTATCGTTTTTCCAACTCTGTTTAAACTGAAGGGGAAAGCCCCAAATACTGTGGATGTGCTTGAGACACCTATCCTTTCCCCCTAAAAATACTCCAACCATTGTCAAGATCCAGATTTTCCCTTCAATGGGTCCTGGCAAACCTTCAAGCGCTGAATGGAAGGGAAGAATTCTTTCCCAAAGGGAATCAAATTCCATGAAGTGAACAAAGATGTTGACCTGTCTCCACTTAGAGAGGGCATCCCTGAGGAATGCAGAATGTCCAGTTGTTGACAATTGTTGTGATATAACAACACAAATTCTATTCTTGACAAGCATAGGAGTAAAGGTCCTCATAAAATTGTCTCCCTTCTCTGTGTCTGGAGCAAAGAGACCAATCAGGGTCCATCCAAAATGGAGGAGAATTTGGACAATTCCTGGGTACTGGATCCCTTCTTTGGGGAACATCGGATGGAAAAAAGGGAATTGACTTTTATCACTCAGAGCCTCTGAACCAAAACTCTCACTGACCTGAAAAAGCAATGAAGAATTCTGTGGAGGAGAGAGTGACTGGGAGCCGGCTGATGCTTGGCTTGTGCCACTGCATGATCACATCTCTGTGCCTTTCATCCCACAGGCTGGGCATGCCCTAGGGTGCTAGCCTTACAGAACGCCATGGCCCAAGTGAAGAAAGGCATGGCACAGTGTGGCAAAGCAAAGCCGGATGAGGAAAAGCCCTGCAAAGCGGGGCCAGGGTTGGGGAGGCTTGCCTGGCAAAGCAGAGCCAGATGAGGAGAAGCCCAGCACAGTGGTGCATGGCTGGGCATGACGTGGTTAAGCTGGGAGGGGTGGGGTGGGCTAAGGCAAAGGAGCTGCAGCTGCTGCTGCACACCACCAGCCTCTGAGTGCTCTTTCTCTTTCTCTTTCTCTTTCTCTTTCTCTTTCTCTTTCTCTTTCTCTTTCTCTTTCTCTTTCTCTTTCTCTTTCTCTTTCTCTTTCTCTTTCTCTTTCTCTTTCTCTTTCTCTCTCTGGGCACCCTGCCCCTTGGGAGAAGCGTGGCAAGGAAGTCCCTTTCCCTGGCTGGCCCAGTTCAAATCTGCAGCCTTAAAGCCCCCCACTCCAACACGCGCGCAAGAGAGACAGAGACAGATAAGCTTTAGTTCCATTGCTCTCCCTATTTACTCCATCTGCTGACCTTCTCTGTCTCATGAAGTATAGCTGTCATGCAAAGTATGGTTGTTAAGAGTTGTTGCAGGATCTCTCCCTCTATTGTTATGTCTGGCTGTGTCTTCAGCATGTAGTGTGATTGCATCTGTTGATGCAATCTGTTGATCTGCTACAGTATTTGTATTTGTATTTATTAAATTTGTATACTGCCCTTCTCCCGAGGGACTCAGGGCGGTGAACAGGGCACATATAAATAGAGAATACAAAAATTAAAAAAGAATTAAATAATCGCCCAGATAAAACAGTAACAATATAAAAACCCAATTAAAACCCTAACTTCCCCCATCAGGCCAGGCCAGCTTGTTCAAATAAATGGGTCTTCAGACCGCGTGGGAAGGAGCGAAGGTCCGGTGCCGTCCGGAGCTCAACCAGCAGCTGGTTCCATAAAGCTGGAGCACCCACAGAGAAGGCCCTCCCCCTGGGGGCCACCAGCCGATATTCTCTGACCGGGGGCACCCTGAGGAGGCCCTCTCTGTGGGAACGCACAGGGCGAAGGGAAGTTGACGCCGGCAGCAGGTGGTCCCCGAGGTACTCCGGACGCATGCCATGTAGGGACTTAAAGACCATTACCAGAACCTTGAATCTCACCCGGAAGACAACTGGTAACCAATGCAGCTCGCGGAGCAAAGGTGTAATGTGGGAGTACCGGGAAACTGCCAAGACAACTCTCGCGGCCGCATTCTGTACCAGTTGGAGCCTCCGAGTGGTCTTCAAGGGAAGCCCCATGTAAAGAGCATTGCAGTAGTCCAGAAGAGAGGTCATGAGCGCATGAGTGACCGTACACAGGGCATCCCGGTCCAGATAGGGCCGCAACTGGCACACCAGGCGAACCTGGGCGAAAGCCCCCCTAGTCATGGCTACTATATGGTCTTCCAGAGTAAGCTGTGAATCTAGGAGGACTCCCAAGTTGCGAACCCTATCCACAGGGGGGTAAAAACTCACCCCCCATAGAAAGAGGTGGAATATTTTGAATGTCCCGGGATGCCGGAATGCACAGCCACTCAGTCTTGTCAGGGTTGAGCTGAAGTCTGTTCCTCCCCATCCAGACCCGGACTGCCTCCAGGCAACGGGACATCATGTCGAGGGCATCACTGGGGTGGTTTGGGGTCGAAATGAAAAGCTGGGTATCATCGGCGTACTGATGATACCCAACTCCAAAACCACGAATGATCTCACCCAGCGGTTTCATATAGATGTTGAACAGGAGAAGCAAGAGGACCGACCCCTGAGGAACTCCACAAATGAGAACCCTCGGAGTCGACCTCTGCCCTCCTGCCAACACCGACTGCGAGCGTCCCAGGAGATAGGAGGAGAACCACCAAAGAACTGTGCCTCCCACTCCCAATCCCCTGAGACGCCGCAGCAGGATACCATGGTCGATGGTATCGAAAGCCGCCGAGAGGTCTAATAGGACTAGGACAGAGGAATGTCCCCTGTCCCGGGCCCTCCAGAGATCATTCACCAGAGCGACCAATGCCGTCTCCGTGCTGTACCCAGGCCTGAAACCCAATTGGGATGGGTCCAGATAATCCGCTTCATCCAGAACCAGGGGGAGCTGATGCGCCACCACACTCTCAACAACCTTCGCAAGAAAGCGAAGGTTGGAGACCGAACGAAAGTTATTCAACACAGCTGGGTCCAGGGCAGGCTTCTTGAGGAGAGGTCTCACCACCGCCTCCTTCAAGACGGTGGGGAAATTACCCTCACTCAAAGAAGCAGATATAACCGCCTGGAACCAGCCTTGTGTCCCCTCCCGAGCTGCATAGACCAGCCAAGAAGGACACAGGTCCAATAAACATGTGGTGGAGCTCAACCTCCCCATAATCCTGTCCACTTCCTCAGGGGTCACAGAATCAAACTCCTCCCAGATAACATCGACAAGACCGCCCGTGTCCTGATCGTCGGACTCTGCCCAGTTGGAGTCCAGACCGGTCCGAATCCGAGCGATTTTATCCAACAGATGTTGACCAAACTCCTCGGCACGACCCTGCAAGGGTTCCTCCCTCACCTCCTGATTAAGAAGGGAGCGGGTCACCCTAAACAGGGCGGCCGGGCGATTATCTGCGGACGCGATGAGGGCAGAGAAGTAATTACACCTCGCCGCCCTCATCGCTGCGAGATAAGACCTAATGTAGGTTCTTAGTCGCAATCGGTCGGATTTGGATCGGCTGGACCTCCAACAGCTCTCTAGGTCCCGTTTCTGACGCTTCATCTCCCGGAGCTCCGCAGAGAACCATGGAGCTCGTTGGGATCTGCACCGGGTCAGGGGCCGCAAGGGTACAACTCGGTCAAGTGCCTCAGTGGCCGCCCTTTCCCAGGCTTCCACAGTATGTATGTATGTATGTATGTATGTATGTATGTATGTATGTATGTATATTGGTGGGGTTGTGTGTGGTGCTGGCTTTGTTGCTGTAAGCGGATTGGTTGGCTGTGTTGTTACATCCTGATTGGATGATGGAGTTATTGTTTGCAGCTGAGTGATGGCTGTGTGCCTATATATGTCTTGAGTGTTTTGAGCACTGACTGATGAGAGCAAAGAAGCTTGAAATAGCTAGTTCCTTTTAATTCTTTGTCAACAATTCAAATTTATTGTGTGTGTGTGTGTGTGTGTGAGAGAGAGAGAGAGAGAGAGAGAGAGTCTTCCCTCCCTAATGAAGCTGACAAAGTGAGAAAGAGGCTGTTGCCTAGAGGTTAAAACAACTGCCTAACATGTGAAGCAGCCCAGGTTCGAATCTCAGAAGGGTGTGGCTAACTGTTGAGAGCAAAGAAGCTTAAAATAGCTATATCAGTCTCCCTTTAATTCTTTGTCAGCAATCCAAATTTATTTAATGTGTGTGTGTGTGTGTGTGTGTGTGTGTGTGTGTGTGTGTGTGTGAATTTTGGATTGCTAACAAAGAATTAAAGGGAGACTGGTATAGCTATTTCAAGCTGTTTTGCTCTCATCAGCCAGCCACACCCTTGGGCCGACAGGATGCATCTGGTCCCTGGTTCCATTGACCAGGGCGCCTGGGCACAGGGCCAATCAAGAGAAGAGAAGAGAAGAGAAGAGAAGAGAAGAGAAGAGAAGAGAAGAGAAGAGAAGAGAAGAGAAGAGAAGAGAAGAGAAGAGAAGAGAAGCACAAGTGCCTCTCTCTCTGCAAATGGCAAAGGAGGACTCCAGAGCTGCGGGTTGCCGACCCGTCATCCAAGCTGATGCTAGTCATGTCACTGTGGCCACAGTCCTCCCACAAAACACCTTAGGGAGGATCTGCAGCCCTGCGCCTACACTTCACAAAGGTTTTCGGAAACAGAGATGATATGGGCTGTTTGGGAGAAAGAGGCTTTTGTGATGAGATGGGTGTATTAACTTGGTGCCATTTCTTGGAAGTGCCTTTCCAAGTATAGACTGATCATTATTATTATTCAAAATAATCTTGAATTACGTAGAGAATATATGGTTGGATCTATCACTTACACACCAACACCTTACTCACTTTACAGAAAATGAAGAACAAACACAAACCTGTGGGACTTTGTAGGTGCCTGCTAATGTTGACATCTGGAGGGAGCTGTCTCTGTCAGCTGAATCAACAACAGCCAAAAGCTTGTCCTTCCTTCCACAGCTGTAGTTGGGAACATTGGCTTCTCCAGTAGAGAGCATGTCCAGCAAGGCATCTGAAGTACCGAGGATGTTAATATAATTGTCCTGGATGTTGTAGCCAAGTGTGAGATTGTGCAGGAGCTGGGGATTCTCCATCATTTCAATATTGAAAATCATGGGTAGTAATAGTAGCTTTCCAAAGGATAAACTAGTGTAAAATCATGATGATGTAAATATTAGTATCATCAACAGCAGCAAACAAACAAAATACTGTTTCTCCATTTAATCTTTTTTTTTCTGTACAAACTAGCTGAAACATAAGCCAATATTGATCCAAAAGTAGAGGCAAACGATAGTCACCTATCAACCTTCAATATTGTTAGTGTTGAGGTTGGGGATAGTCCTCAAAAAGGTTTAACAAATGAGAAACTTAATTATTTTTAGCAGTACTAATATCCATCATCCAGAATAATTCAGTCATTAAAGAAGAACCACCATTAAAGGAAAGAGATTTTTGATAAATAACCCAGAGAAGCTGTTCTAAAAACAAGTCATCTTCTATTCCTTTAAAAATCAGACATTGCAAAGCAATCGGTTATAAGAATACGGAAATGGTTGGGCATAGGAAATTAAAACCATTTCAACCATTACTTTCAACCAAAGTCAGTATTCCAGTCATGAATTTAGGATTGAACAGAGAGAGGAAAATAATGTATTTCAGGTTTCATTTCTACTCTCAGAAAATAAGGCAAAAGAGAGAGGCTGTGTTAATCAAAAGGATTCAAAATATTTGTCAGATCCTGCAATATAAGTGTAAGTCAAAGAAAAAGAATAAATAAGAGTGTTAGAACTGCAAATGGAGGAAATGAAACTCCATTGCTTGACTTACAAGCGAATCTGACTAGAAGGAGCCATGTTGAAAGGTAATGTTGCAGGTGCTATTCGTGATCCAGAGAAGACTATACCAATAAGAAGATCTCCTGGCCTATAATAGCTCCATGGCTTTTCTCCATCCTGGTGGTCCAAATTCAGTGGGCACTTCATTCTCAGCTTCCCAGAAACTTGCTGGGACACCAGCAGGATCAGAAGCAGAAGCAGGAGATCCATAATTCATGGGGTGGAATAAATTTCCTTCCTCTTTCTAAAAAAAGAATTAGAATTCAAAGCATTCTGACAGGATGAAATATCCAGTGGCTTTCCTGATTCAAACAGAGAAGCCAAGATTCACCTGAAAGAGAGAGAAAATATGTTCAAGAGCACAGTTCCTGTCTGTCTTGTGATGTGAGCCACAAAAAGCATAAGCTGTGATATTTATCCTTTTCTGAGGCAAGATCCCTTCCATGTTGCTTCAGTCTGATGTTTACATCAAAGGCAGTCACTAGAGACACAGGAGAAGAGGTCTCAGAGACAGGGATGGTGATGATTGCAGTGAGAAGCAGCTTCTGCTCTTGGGACCCTGAACTTCTTCCATGTAAGGAGGAGTAGCTGGAGAAAAGCACGTTAGAGACAAGTTACAGATACACCCCTTGGGGCAGTGTTCTGTAGTGGTCTTAGTACTTCCTGTTAAGACATGTCCAGAAAACCGTGCTGGATTGAGATAGTTCAACAGCCAGGAAAGTGACTTCTGCTGTCCTTTAATGGGGTCTCTTGCCTCCAGAGGCTGCTAGGGAAGGTCACCCAGAGTTATGGAGTTTGGTGTCATTCTAGGTTGGCAACACTTAACTCTAGTGCTGCCTATGCTGGTAATGACCTATAAAGCCCTAAATGGCATGGGTCCAGATTATCTTAGGGAGCACCGGCTGCCAGCATCCACTTCCCATCGTCCTGTGCACTCCCACAGGGAGGGCCTCCTCAGGGTCCCGCCAGTCAGGGAGTGCTGGTAGGCGACCCCAGGGGGAGAGCATTCTCGGTGGGCGCGCCTGCCCTATTGAATCAACTGCCTGTGGAACTCCGGATCGCCCCTGACCTTCGCTCGTTTCGCCAGGACCTAAAAACCTGGCTATTTGAGTTCGCTGACCTGGACTGAGGGATTTTAAGGTTTTAAATTTTAAACTCTTTTGGGGCTATTAATTTAATTTTATTTTAATTTGTACATTGCACTGTTTTAATTTGCGCTGTAAACCGCCCTGAGTCCCTCAGGAAAAGGGCGGTATATAAATCGAAACAAATAAAATAAATAAATAAATAAATCTCCATGGAAGCACTCAGTATCCTTGAACCCAGCCTAATGTTAAGAGTTTGGGATTTTCTTTTCAATGAGATCTCCATGTATTAATTCTAATTTGGTGCTGATTTTATAATTCCTTGTAACTGAAGTGAAATTTCATTTGCCATCTGTTCTAGAAAGATCATTTTTTGCATGAGAGCCAGCTAAGAGGTAGGAAAGTGACAGCCTGGGATAGCACCATTTGCACAGAGAGAGAGTTTCCTGGACCCTTTCTGTGTTGTCTTTCCATACTGACACAATGACAGCCATTAAATTTTGACGTTTCTTGGTTTAAATAAAACAATTGTGCTGTTAGGTCTGCAGTTGAGATGGTGGCAGCACCCGCAGTGTGGTGGATGGTGTGACCTGATTTCTTGCCACAACCACCCGGAAGTTGGTTTAGGGGGACCTGGTGGCAAATCCTCTGGTTATGTTTTGAGGCTCCTTTGACATTCCCAACTCTGAGGCTTTATTTGTCCTCCCTAGAAGACTTCCATGTGCTTATATTTTGGTCAATTGTTGATTATTTTTCTTACCTGTTAATATATACAGCTTGGCCTAGAAGGGATAACTGGGGGTTTGAGTGACAGGGGGAGCTGATGGGATGGACAGGTCCATCCTTACAATGAGGAGCAATAACCTACGTCCATTATTTGAAAGTTGTCCCACTGTATTGTCCTCAGCTTCCACTCTCACTGCCTGGCTACCAGATCTTCAGTGGCTCCCATTCTGGATGTTGCTTTTGAATGCCAGTTTGATGTGTAAGAAGGCTTCTCTCACCCATGATGTTGCCTGCCCTGTGTCACTGAAGTCTACTTGTACCCCCAGAGGGGAGGAAACCTCAGTTGGAAATTCAGCCACCCACTTGGTGGGTTTCCCACAGGTGAGAGGCCAGGGAAGTGGAGGAGATGTGGCTGTGGTCATCCATGGTTTGTTACAGGCTTTCAGAAGGCTGCACCTAGAGCTGTCTTTTTGCCCAAAGTTGGGTGTCTGCAAAAAATGTTTCCCCAGCCTGCTGAAGTATGTTGTGTGAATGTGGCCCTTACAAGAAGTGTCTCCAGCTTCTTTCTGTTATAAATGATTGCTCAGCTAGTCCCTGCTAAATTAATATTCATAATTCACTGATTCATTGGTTCAGCCTACAAAAATAAACCATGATTAAAGGTTGCAAATGTGAATTCAGCCATTGGTGAGGTGACCAGGTTAAGTGGGTTGTATGGCTAAAATCAGAGCCAGTCTGGTATAGTGGTCAAGGAATCAGAGTAGTAACCAGGAAAGCATGAGTTCTACTCCTGCCTTGGGCACAAAGCCAGCTGGGTAAACCTGGGCCAGCCAACCTCTCAGAGCCCTGGGAAAGAGAAAATTGCAAACCACTTCTGGAAAACCACGTATGGTCTTTCTGATAACATTCAAACATAGCCGGCTGAGGTTGTGGGCCTTCCTGAGTCTGGCTACAGTCTTTCAAAACCAGCTGAGTGGACTCCAATTTGCTAAACATGGGCAGATTTTATTTTAAAAAAACTAGTTGCTCTGTGTAGAACTGGCAGGAAAACTCCAATCCTGATCATGAGAGCGAGTTTCAAGTCCTCATGAAGGCTGTGTTCAGGCCAATGAAGTTGGAGTCCTGGAAGGCCAGGAGGGCTGCCGGAGGTGGTTGTCCCTTCCTGTCAAGGGCTGGAGGGTGTGCTGGAAAAGAGGTAGGCCAGTGGAGCCCCCTACCCAATTCAGCTCAGGCAGCCTCAGGCTTGGTTGGAAAAGGTTTCTCTGAGGGCGAAGGCTTCCTAGCAGACAGCAAGGGTGGGAGAGCAGCAGTGACATCACAGCAATAAACAATGTTTATTAGGTAGAGTCTAGCCAGTTAACTATTCTATGTGGCACCTATTAACAGCTTATTGGTGCCGATGGTGCTCGACGGGGCCTGGAAGAGTCTAGCAGGCCCGGAGGAGCCACACTTTGGAAGGCCGTGCTCTGGAAGGCCCCAACCAGTGGATAATTGGGGGCCCATGGAGTTGCGGCTGGGAATAACACCTGGAATGGTGGAGCGGTGGAGGAACTGCGGTGGCGTCTTGAGTGGCCGGCCATTATCATACTTTTGCCTTGCACGAACATCTGCCTGTCTCTCCTGCATATCATCCCCAAAGGACTCAGAGGAACCTGGGTATAAGCCACGGTGAGAGGGTGGCTTAAACTTACATCTGCTGCCCCTAGAGGTGAGAGCTCTATGGGGTATGCCCTACCCAGAGTGTGTGTTCCAGACCACCCCCGGGAACAGAGCCATGACCGTCGTGAGAGGATGGTGGTCGGCCTGTTCTGGGGGTTCACCCAGCTTGAGTGGCAGTGAAGCTGGGCTGATGGTCTGGACACCCACTTACCCTCTGTTTTAGATCCTCCTAATCAATTGATATGGGACTGCCTTCCCCTGGATTTGCTCCTTATGCCTCATCTTTGTTATACTAGCACGGACTTGTTCGCCCTCAGGGGTGCCCCCCCTTCCTGGGTGCGACCCGCCTTTCTAGCCACTTATAATCTCAATGAAGGGCCCGACTGTTGGGACCCTGAGAGATGGCTGGGCAGGGGCAGGGGCCTCTGATATAAATTTAATAAGAGGCCCCTGGTTAGCATTTTAGTTAAATTTTTTGTGGGGTTAGGGAGGAGGATGGGAATTTCTTGTGGTTGTTTGGAAATGGGGGGTGGTCCATCAACCGTCGTTCAGGCCAGGTCCGGGATTGATCGCGGGAGGGGGGAGCGGGGGTCGGTTGCCTCCAGAGCTCTGGAGCGGGTCGTGGGACTACCTATTCCCACGACAGTAGGGAATGGCAGCAGGTGTATGAACAGAGGGCCGTATCGACATCCGGGAGGGCCTCCCCGCTGTCTACAAGCAGTGAGGCACTCCGACCATCTGCTTCTGCCCCGAGGTCCCGGGAGCGAGGATGTGCAGCCACCTGAGCTCCAGTTGGTGTACTTGCATGCCAGGTCCGTTGTTAATAAGGCTCCTCTTGTCCGGGATCTGGTCGAGGGTGAGCATGCGGACCTGGCTTGCATCACAGAGACTTGGTTGGGTCCAGAGGGTGGTATTCCTCTGATTGAACTTTGCCCACCAGGTTTCCAGGTGCTATACCAGCCTCGGGCTCAGGGTAGGGGCGGGGGAGTGGCGGTTGTCATGAGGGAGACCTTGTGGCTGCGGGAGGCCACCGTTTCCCAGATAGTCGGGTGTGAGTCTCTCTTCCTGAGATGTGGTCCTAGGGCGCAGTTGAGCTTGCTGCTGGTGTACCTTTCGCCTAGTCACGCAGCAGCAGCCCTGCCTGAGCTTCTCGACATCCTCTCGGGGTTGGTGATTGAGTTCCCCAAACTTATAGTTTTGGGTGACTTCAATCTACCATCCCTGGGAGGATCATCTGAGTTAGCTCGGGAGTTCATGGCTTCCATGACGGCCATGGACCTGACACAAGTAATTTATGGACCGACTCATGTGGGAGGCCACACCCTTGACTTGGTTTTCTTATCTGGACGGTGGTTAGATGATCTTGGTGCGGGCTCCCCAACTCTTATGCCCCTGTCGTGGACCGATCATCATCTCCTGCAGCTGGTCTTCCATCTTGCCACTCCCCGCCGTGGGTGTGTGGAGCCGATTAGATGGTACCACCCCAGGAGCTTAATGGACCCTGATAGGTTCCAGGCAGCGCTGGGGTCCCCACCTGCCTCCTCTGCTCACAGCTCGGCAGATGCCTTAGTGGAAGCCTGGGAAAGGACGGCCACGGAGGCACTTGACTGAGTTGTACCCTTGCGGCCCCTGACCCGGCGCAGATCCCAGTGGGCTCCATGGTTCTCCATGGAGCTCCGGGAGATGAAGCGTCAGAGACGGGGTCTAGAGAGCGGTTGGAGATCCAGCCGATCTGAATCCGACTGATTGCGACTAAGAACCCATATTAGGTCTTATCTCGCGGCGATAAGGGTGGCGAGGTCTAATTACTTCGCTACCCTTATCACGTCCGCAGATAATCGCCCGGCCGCCCTGTTTAGGGTGACCCTCTCCCTCCTTAATCAGGAGGTGAGTGAGGAACCCTTGCAGGGGTGTGCCGAGGAGTTTACTCAACATCTGTTGGACAAAATCGCTCGGACTGGGCAGAGTCCGACGATCAGGACACGGGTGGTCTTGTCAATGTTATCTGGGAGGAGTTCGATCCTGTAACTCCAGAGGAAGTGGACAGGATTATGGGGAGGCTGAGCTCCACCACATGTTTATTGGACCCGTGCCCTTCCTGGCTGGTTTATGCAGCTCGGGAGGGGACACAAGGCTGGTTCCAGGCGGTTATATCTGCCTCTTTGAGTGAGGGTAGTTTCCCCGCCACCTTGAAGGAGGCGGTGGTGAGACCTCTCCTCAAGAAGCCTGCCTTGGACCCAGCTGTGTTAAATAACCTCCGTCCAGTCTCCAACCTTCGCTTTCTTGCGAAGGTTGTTGAGAGCGTGGTGGTGCATCAGCTCCCTCTGGTTCTGGATGAAGCGGATTATCTAGACCCGTACCAATCGGGCTTCAGGCCCGGGTACAGCACGGAGACGGCATTGGTCGCGCTGGTGAATGATCTCTGGGGGGCTCGGGACAGGGGATATTCCTCTGTCCTAGTCCTATTAGACCTCTCAGCGGCTTTCGATACCATCGACCATGGTATCTTGCTGCGGCGTCTCAGGGGATTGGGAGTGGGAGGCACGGTTTTTCAGTGGTTCTCCTCCTATCTCCTGGGACATTCGCAGTCAGTGTTGGCAGGGGGGCAAAGGTCGACCTCGAGGCCTCTCGCTTGTGGAGTCCCTCAGGGGTCGGTCCTCTCGCCTCTCCTGTTCAACATCTACATGAAACCGCTGGGTGAGATCATTCGTGGTTTTGGAGTTGGGTATCATCAGTATGCTGATAATCAGTAAGCTTTTCATTTCGACCCCAAACCACCCCAGTGATGCACTCGACGTGATGTCCCGCTGCCTGGAGGCGGTTCGGGTCTGGATGGGGAGGAACAGGCTTCAACTCAACCCTGACAAGTGGCTGTACATACCGGCATCTCGGGATATTCAGGATATCCCATCTCTTTCTATGGGGGGTGAGTTATTACCCCCCGTAGATAGGGCTTGCAACTTGGGAGTCCTCCTAGTTTCACAGCTTTCTTTAGAAGACCATATAGTAGCTGTGACTAGGGGGGCCTTCGCCCAGGTCCGCCTGGTGCGCCAGTTGCGGCCCTATCTAGACTGGGATGCCTTATGTACGGTCACTCACGCGCTCGTGACCTCTCGTTTGGACTACTGCAACGCTCTCCACATGGGGCTGCCCTTGAAGACCACTCGGAGGCTCCAACTGGTACAGAATGCAGCCGCGAAAGTTGTGTTGGGAGTTTCCCGATACTCCCATGTTACCCCTCTGCTCCGTGAGCTGCATTGGCTTCCAGTTGTCTTCCGGGTGAGATTCAAGGTGTTGGTAATGACCTACAAAGCCCTACATGGCATGGGTCCGGAATACCTTAGGGAACACCTGTGGCCAGCATCAACTTCCCTCTGCCCAGTGCGCTCCCACAGAGAGGGCCTCCTCAGGGTGCCACCGGTCAAAGAATGCCGACTGGTGGCCCCCAGGGGGAGGGTGTTCTTTGTGGGTGCGCTGGATTTATGGAACCATCTTCCGGTTGAGCTCCGGATGGTGCCCGACCTCCGCTCCTTCCGGCGCGATCTAAAGACTTACCTCTTCGAACAAGTTGGCCTGGCCTGATGGGATGGGGTTGGGTTTTATTAATGTGTTTTAACTTTTCTTATTGTGTTTTATTTATTTATTTTATTTTATTTATTTAATAATATTTCTATACCGCCCTTCTCCCTGAGGACTCAGGGCGGTTCACAGGGCAAGAATAAAATACAAAGTTACAAATATTAAAAGGAAATTAAATAATTGCCTGATTTTAAAACAATTGATATGTTACAATAATAAAACCCCAAAGATACAATATTAAGAATACAAGAATAAAAAACCCCACCAATCCCCCATCAGGCTAGGCCGGCTTGTACAAACAAAAACGTCTTCAGATCGCGATGAAAGGAGCGAAGATCGGGCGCCATCCGGAGCTCTACCGGTAACTGATTCCATAGTTCCGGAGCGCCCACAGAGAAGGATCTCCCCCTGGGGGTCACCAATCGACATTCTCTGATCGGTGGCACCCTGAGGAGACCCTCTCTGTGGGAACGCACAGGGTGCAGGGAGATTGATGCCGGCAGCAGGTGTTCCCTGAGGTACTCCGGACCCCTGCCATGTAGGGCTTTAAATACCATTACTAGTACCTTGAATCTCACCCGGAAGACAACTGGCAACCAATGCAGCTCACGGAGCAGAGGTGTAACATGGGAGTATCGGGAGACTCCCAACACAACTCTCACGGCTGCATTCTGTACCAGTTGTCTTCAAGGGCAGCCCCATGTAGAGAGCATTGCAGTAGTCCAGATGAGAGGTCACGAGCGCATGAGTGACCGTGCATAAATCATCCCGGCTTAGATAGGGCCGCAACTGGCGCACCCGGCGGACCTGGGCGAAAGCCCCCCTAGTCACAGCCACTATGTGGTCTTCCAAAGTAAGCCGTGAATCTAGGAGGACTCCCAAGTTGCGAGCCCTATCTACAGGGGGTAATAATTCAACCACAAACAAGATCCTTAGGGCATAAATAGCAGCTTGGCTTTTCTTGACAGCCTAAGAACTAGGCAAAATCTAAGATGTGCCTTCTTTCACAAGCCAGGATCACAATCCAGATTGAGGACTTGTATTGCAAATGTCACCATGCTGGGTAGCCATGAACCTCCAAAGATCCTATAACAAGTTTTCACTCCTGTGTGTAAAGAGACTGCATTGACTTGCCCATAGCAGATTTACAAGTAAATAAACCAGTAAGCCAGGTGAATGAAGGAGAACTGCTATATTGGTCAAATGTGCCATGCCAAAAATATATAAACCAGATGGCAACTTTACATGATGACCCACTTCATACATTCTCCCAGGACAGGGATACTACATATGTTGACCTTCTTGAGGTCAAAATGAGGGAGACTTTTGATTTATGTTTTCTTCCCTGTTTTATTGCTTGATTGCTTTTTTTGCCTTAGACCAGGGGTGTCAAACTGCCGGCCCATGGGCCAGATGCATCATGCTGAAACTGTGACCACCTCATTGCTGGTAATGGGAAAAAAGTCGAGCTACATCATGACACATCACGTGACGTTGCGAGTTTGACACCCCTGCCTTAGACCCTCCCTCCATCCCTGAAGGAAAACAGGCAGAATTGACATCCTTTACCTATCAATATGTTTGTTACTTCTCCGTTAGTCTCTTCTGCAATTTTGAGATGCATAAATATAAGTCCATCACTTTGTTTTGTGTGGAATATTATTTGAGGTTATCTCACCAGAGCATGAAAATAAGCACTGCAGTTGTTTTTGTTGTTTAGCTGCGAAGTCTTGTCTGACCCATCGTGACCCTATGGACAACGTTCCTCCAGGCACTGCAGTAGGAGTTCATTATTTGCTCTGGGTCCTACAAGTAGTAAGATACTGAACACTGGAAAGTACAACAGAATAGAGGACTTTTCCCTCCTTTAAGAAAAAAGATTCCCCCCCCCATTGTCCACTGGCAGAGGATGCACTCTAACCACAGGCCTTCAAGGTGGATGAGGATTTTCCCTTCAATACTTTTCTAGTTCCCCAGAGGACTGGAGGGGAGGAATGGAGGGAGCAAGGAGACCAAATTGGCAGGTAGCTGCTCCCCTATAGGTGGGATTCTTCAGAACTGAAGTAGCTCAGCCAAGGAGAAAGTTTGACCCTGAGGACACCTTTTCCATTATTATCTGGTGATAGAAGTGGGATATTGAACATTAGGGGACAATGAGGGAATCAAGAGGGAGGGTTTTTTTAGAAAAAAAAATTCTCTGACAATCAGCAAAGGTCACATACCAACCACAGGTCTTTAATTCCCCACACACACACACCAGAGAAACTGGCAATAATAAACAGTAGTGCTAGGGCAGTCACACAACTTTGTTGTTAGTTGCGAAGTCGTGTCCGACCCATCGCGACCCTATGGACAATGTTCCTCCAGGCCTTCCTGTCCTCTACCATCTTCTGGAGTCCATTTAAGCTCACGCCTACTGCTTCAGTGACTCCATCCAGCCACCTCATTCTCTGTCGTCCCCTTCTTCTAGTGCCCTCAATCTTTCCCAGCATTAGGCTCTTCTCCAGTGAGTCCTTCCTTCTCATTAGGTGGCCAAAGTATTTCAGTTTCAACTTCAGGATCTGGCCTTCTAAAGAGCAGTCAGGGTTGATCTCCTCTAGGACTGACCGGTTTGATCGCCTTGCAGTCCAAGGGACTCGCAGGAGTCTTCTCCAGCACCATAGTTCAAAGGCTTCAATTCTTTGGCGCTCAGCCTTTCTTATGGTCCAGCTTTCACTGCCATACATTGCAACTGGGAAGACCATAGCCTTGACTATACGCACTTTTGTTGACAGGGTGATGTCTCTGCTTTTTAGTGTGCTGTCTAGGTTTGCCATGGCTTTCCTCCCAAGGAGCAAGCGTCTTTTAATTTCTTGGCTACAGTCCCCATCTGCAGTGATCTTGGAGCCCAGGAAAATAAAATCTGTCACTACCTCCATTTCTTCCCCATCTATTTGCCAGGAATTGAGAGGGCCAGATGCCATGATCTTGGTTTTCTTAATGTTTAGTTTCAACCCAAGTTTTGCACTCTCCTTCTTCACTCGCAACAAGAGGCTCTTTAGTTCCTCTTCACTTTCTGCCATTAGAGTGTACTTTGTCACTTAGAAGTGACAAAGATACCTGTATGCCAACTGTGTCAGAAAGGCACAGGCTATACAGATGTCTGCTAAAGAGGATTCCTCACCAGAAGGAGGAAAGTCTGCTCAGCACCTCAGCCCAGAGAAGCTGGAACAGGAGGCTAACAGAGGAAGCCATGAGAAGGGTGAAAGAAGCACCAAATCCAATTAGAGCTGTTGAAGTTGCAACATTGCAGCTTCTAGAGACTAACCATTCTCCTCCCAATACAATCAGTGAAATACCAATTCTGAAAGAATCATGAAAGAGATGAGGTTGAGAACTTCGTAATTAACCATGAATATACCTACAAAGCTTAAAGCAGTCCAAAGCCCAGGACTTTGTTCATATGTCTCCTCTTTTAAAGGGTTGCTTAAGCCAAATGTTAGCTAATCTATGTGCTGATGAAAAGAAGGGCTACTAACAGTTTAAAAACCACAAATATTAATTATTAATTAATTTTATTATTTGATGATTATGTTAGATTTTAATTTTATTAATCTAACTACTTTTATTTCCTTGAATTGTAAATAACCAAACTGTCAACTAGAGGAAAATGAAGCATATAAACCAACAACAATTGCAATCAATAATCAAATGTTATGAGCATAAGAAACCATTTCATTATCAGGTCCCTGCTGTTACCATTAGATGTTCCTTAGTATTTAGATCTGGCCTCAGGATAATAATGTAGCACTTGGGGAAGAAGATGCAACCCAACAGCCCAGCACCAGAAGACAAGATGGAGAAAACCTGCACGGCCACCATAGATTTTCCTTTGCTGCTCAGATAAGTGGGCAGGAAGGAGATCCAGACACTGCAGAAGACCAGCATGCTGAAGGTGATCAGTTTGGCTTCATTGAAGGCCCCAGGCAGGTTCCTGGCCTGGAAAGCCACAGAGAAGCAAATGGCAGCAAGGAAGCCCATGTAGCTGAGGACAATATAAAACATGGTGACAGAGCCTTCGTTGCATTGAAGGATGATTTCTCCAGACAGGGAGTGAGGGTCAGAATCAGGGAATGGTGGAGAAACTCCTAGCCACATGACACAGATAAACATTTGGACACCAGAACAAGAAAGGATGATGGAGTTGGCCAAGCTCTTCCCCAACCATCTCCTCATCCTGTTCCCTGGTTTTGAGGCCAGGAAGGCCAGCACCACCATGATAGTTTTGGACAACACAGAAGACACAGCTACTGAGAAGACAATGCTGAACATTGTTTGTCGGAGAAGACAGGTGGCTTTTCTTGGTCGGCCAATGAAGAGAAAGGAGGACAAGAAGCAAAGCAGGAGGGAGATCAGGAGGATGAAGGAGAGGTCCCGGTTGTTGGCTTTGACAATGGGAGTTTCTAGGTATTTAAGGAATATGATTAAAACAAGGCCTGTGGTTAGGAACAAGAGTAGACCAAAGGAAATGAGGATGATGCCCAGATGCTCTTCATAGGACAGGAAGGTTATTATTTTTTTAATACATTCGACTCGGTTCTTGGTTGGATATTGATCATCTGGGCACTTGGTGCATTTTTTGATATCTGAGAAAACAATGTAACATTTCTTTTATAATCTTTAAAATTTCAAAAAAACCTTTTTGATGTTATGTGATACTGAGAGACAGGAAAGCCTCAGTACATGGTATATTCTTATAGTCCAGCCAAAAAAAATCCCCAATATAAAAAAACTAATGAAACAAAAACAACACAATAAAATTAAAAGAAGAAATATCTGGTACACCTTCCCTTCTATGAGATAATACACCAGATTCTTATCTTGCACTGACCTTAACTTATCCCAAATATCTGAGAGAAGTAGCAACTCTCCAGAGGTTTAAGCAGATGGGGGCCTATTGGATTTCAATAGAGCAGGAACTGCACCAGAAAAGGCAATTGTGAGGACCCATAAAATGGCAATGTTTTAGGGAACAGATCTTTTGCATGTCAATTACATCTGCTCTGGTAGGACAAGCAGATATCCTCAAGGAGAGGAGGCCCTGCAGATACTCTTGTTTTGTCTCATGTAGGGTTTGAAAATTGAATTTATTTGCATTTGGAAAGAAACTGGGAGCCTGTGCAGCCAGCACCATATGGGTGTTCTGTGGAAGAACATAAGGAAACCCAATATCATGCATGGCTTTGCATTCTGGACCATCTGTAAATTCAAGGTGTTTTTCAAGAGCAACTCCATGAGTATGGGATAAAAACATAGAAACAGAAAGTGATGGCAGAAAAAGAGCTAGTGCTCCATCAATTCTGGTCCTTTAACTTTTTTGTTTTCTTATTTATTTAATATTTTATTTATTTATTATTTTCAGATGATGGGCATATGTTTATCCCAAGAATGTTTAAACTCAGTTACTTTGCTCACTCCATTGTCCTTCCCAATTAGATATTTCAGCTTATAAAGATTAATGATCTTGATAAAAAAATTAACTGATTAATTGAATGATGGATTGATGTTTCTTTTGGCCCGTAATGTTAAGTTGATTTAGGTATGCAAATCCTATTGATCTAAAATCATTCATAAAGTTACAAAGGATACAGATATTTGTAAGAAAGTAAAAAATGGACAGAAACATCCACACTAGAAAGTGAGAGATTAATAACAGCAACAATATCAATAATTATAATAAAGTTGGAAAGGACCTTGGAGGTTATTTATTTATTTATTTATTTAATAATATTTATATACCGCCCTTCTCCCGGAGGACTCAGGGCAAGAATAAAAATACAGAGTTACAAAAGTTAAAAAAGAATTAAATATATGCCCACTAAAAACAGTAAATACAAATATTAAAATAACTATAAAAAACCCCACCAATCCCCCATCAGGCCAGGCCGGCTTGTTCGAATAAGAATGTTATCTAATCCAACCCCCTGCTAAGGCAGGAAATGCTATACCATTTCCTATCTACTCCTAGCACATCCTACAAGTTCTTTTCCCTTCCATTAGGGAAGAAATTGGACACCAGGAAAATTAAGAACAAAACAATGAAACTTAAATGTGTCATTAAGAGGCATATTGATCAAAGTTTCCCTCTGGTGTCACCCACCTTCCTGAGTGGAGATGGTCCCCTCTGGGCAAGGAATGCAGTTGTAGCAGCAAACTGGCTCTCCTTCTCGAGCCTGCTTGACAAATCCAGGATGGCATTTTTCCACGCATTTAGACTGAGGCAGAGACTAAACAGAAAAAGAAGAAATGCCAAAGAAAATATGTCAGGACTCACCATCCATGTAAGACGGAGGTAGACACGAACATCTGGGCTTCACGTAGGCAAATATGAAATTTCTGACCACTTCCAAATGATTGCAGGAGATACAATTGCAGGAAGATGCTTCATTCAGTTCCTCTCTTTTTCTTCTGACTTATCAGCTTAAAATAAAGTATATTTCTACTTAACAAAGTCTGGAGGGATGAAATTGAGAAAAGGTTTAACCATTAAGTGGCAACTGATGGGTTCCTCCTCATAGTGGAAGTAACACGCATTCCTCCATTCTTCATCAATGCTTGTTTTTAAAATAGCCACAAATACTAAATGTTAGAGTGAATATTGTAAAATATATATTAATTTTTCATTTCATTGGATTTATTAAATGAGAATAAAACTATGATGAAGAAAGAAACTTTTGAAAAGTAGGATCTGGAAAGGTTTCTTCTGGAGAACATAAAACATTCCAAAGCTGCTTCTCTTTGAAAGCAGTCCAAAATTATCTCCGGTTAAGAGAAAAAGGGAAATTCCCTTACAAAGAAGGCCTGTCAACCTTAAAGATATTCTTCATTCGTGTATATATTTGTTCAGTTTATATGGCTGCCATGCTGGTGAACTAAAACTAAAACTGGCTGATTAGTTTCTAAAACTATAGTGAGGTGAGATGGAGGTGAGGTCATGGGAATGTGTCCTTCAATAAGGGTGAGTCAGGCATCTTTTGATGCACCACATGGGTCATGAGTGTGAGCCTCACGTGTGAAAGGAATATTCAACACAAGGTATCCAACACAAGGTCCTTTCTGTTGAGAGAATACAATTAGGTGACACAATCTGACAGGGAAATACACACTCATATTTATTATTAGTTTGATTTGTAGCCTCTGAGTATGTCCTAAGGCAGCTAACAAGCAAGATAAACAGTCGCATTCAAGGAATTTTCAGATGAAGTGCACTTTTACAAGCGAATGCCCAAATCTAAGTAAATTTCCCTCGAAATTGCCCCTTATTATTTCTGACTTTTTTTTGCACCAAAGCAATGCTTCAATACTTCAGTTTTCAAGCCATTATCATGGTGAGATGGGCAGCAAATAAATTTAATCAATCAATCAATCCATAAATGAGCTCACATCAGACCAGTCATTATTATTTTATGTGAACTGAAAACCTTGGACCTCCTTCCTAAATTCCACTATCCCAGTGAGGTTAAAGAGAGGAAATTATAAGCATGTTCTAAGCAGATTAAAAACATCCCAGAGTATGAGCCTGCAATTCTGGGAGACCCCTGACTCCAATCAAGGTAAGATGAAGTTTATTTAACTATTGTACCAAAAGGACCTCCATCCAGTCTTAATTCCATTTCATTGGAAAAAGTCCAAATTGGAACTCAGGGATTGGTCAACCGAATTGCCTTACTCTTTGATATTTGAAGAACAAACACTAGTAAACCTGTAGCTATTAACACCAAAACCTTCAGCATATGAGGCCCTGTCTCACCACTTTTACAGTGATATTAAACTGCCGAAGGGACACTAAATGGCAATGATTTGTGTCCTAAATAATAATCAGCCCATAACTCATTTTGGATCAGCTTACAACAGGGTTCAGCATGACTGTATCAGAAGGGAAACCTTGGTCAATACAAACGAAGCATGCTTATCTGCCTAAGAAAATTATAGAGGTTTATTCCACACATTCAATTCTCAGTGAGGGTTACCCAGTTTTTGACTGGGTTTAGCCCACTTGAAAAGGCTTTGGAAAAAAGAGAAAAGACATCAATATTTTCCCCACCTTGTTGAGCAACTGTAATTGTGACAAAACTTCTTGGTTGATTGTAAGTCTTTGTCTTTCAAACCTCCCCAATCGCTTGTTGATGGGATCCTCCTTGGGGAAATATACCCTACTAAAGAGCCACAGATCTGCTGCTACGTCTCCATTCTGATCCAAGTAGACTTTCAGCAGGGAAAGATTGTACAATTCCCTCTTCTTCAGAAATGGGTGGAACTAGAATGGAAACATCCAGGAATTTAAAAGCAGAAATCTTGGTTTCTTATCTATTATAACTTTTTACATTTCAGTCTTTCTTCTATGGTTGTTTAACTTGCAAATATTGTGAGTTGGGAGAACAAGTGTTACCATGATCTTCAAAACTAAAGTACAAAGATTCAGCAATATTTCTAAATCATGTAGTATACTGATAAAATGTATATTGACAAAATGTAATTGACAAAAATTGTCAATCATATGTAAGAATCTAGCAATGGTCACCTTTCAAGTAAACAGAATACACAAATAACAAATGTATTCATAAATTCCTTGCAAACAATAGGGTGATAACCAAAAAGCAAGGATTTGTTAAGAAGAAAGTTGCAAGGCTAATCTTCATTCAGGTAGAGGAGATAGGAAAAATGACCAGATGAAGTAATTCTACTTTATTGTAAGGCTATATTAACAAAATCTTTCAGTATGAAAGTACAAATCTTTCACCTTCTCTTTTGACAGTCAAAAAATTTAGGGAGGACTTTTTCTGAGTTTCTTTTTCTGCCTGTTATGCAGCTCTGGGTTGCCTCCCCCTCAAAACCATCTTATCTTATCCTTCCCTGCATCTCTTTCTCTGGTCCTCCAAACTCATTCAGACGTATTGTTATACTTCCTTAACAGATTGTTTGAATGCTGGTGGTATAATTTGTTTTTAGCAAAGAATTAACAAAATGCTTCAGGATGTAATAATAATAATTTATTTGTTTGCGGTCACAGACCAAAATACAAGTACAACAAAAGAAAAACATAGAGAAAGTAAAATCACAGACAATTGGACACCAGAAGCCTTGGCTGAGGGGAATTACATTGTTCTCCTCTAATAGTTACAGCTCTTAAAAAAAATTAGAGACCTGAGAAGTGATGTATGAGGAGCCATCCCCTAAACAATATAAGACCCAATTACTAGCATTGGGACCAGAAGGGTCTATTTTAAGGAGAGACAGTAATTTAGTTCTGCCTGCGTTATACATAGGGCAGTATAAAAAGACATGCTCCACAGTTTCAACCTCAGCCCTATCACAGGGGCATAGTCGCTCGCTAATCGGGAGCCTCTTAAATCACCCATTGAGTAGTGCTGAGGGCAAGACATTGAAACAGGCTAGAGAGAAGACTCTCCTATACTTGGGGATGGTTAGAGTGTAGAAGTATGAAGCCATCCTCAGTCCATAATTATTAGATTGGCTGAAGATCAGAGGGGAGCAGGTTTTGTTAGCTCTGGCTCTTAAATATTGCAAATCTATGTCTACAAGTCGTTGGACTACCCTATATTGGGCATCCTTAAGGCCATAATCTCCCAAGGCATCCCCCGTAAAACATAGCAAGTGGAGTTTCTTCGTCAGCTCCCTATCCCAACGAGAAGTATGAGGGTCAGCAAACACCAGAGAGGTAGCTACCAGGGACTGCCTAGAAGAGCACCCGAAAACACCATTTAAAGGTGTTGATCCACACCATGCATTCGATTGACCGAATGCCCAGTTCCAGGTACATCAGAGCAAAGCCAACACAGGGAGGGAGACCCAGAAGTTTCCTAAGAAAAGCAGCCTGGGTTCTTTCAATACAATCCTTGAAGCCCCGTATCCATATGGGAATTCTGTAAAGAGTTTGGGCCAGGGTTTTGGCTTTATATATACGCAGAGCAGAAGGGATGAACTGGGTAAAGAAAAATCTTAGAATCTGCTGATGGCTACAGGAGGCCGAATTCAGAACCTGGGTTCGATGTCTGGTCCAAGCGCCAGTATTCTGAAATTGAATACCTAAATACTTAAAGTGGAAGACCTGCCTAACAGCATTACCATTAATAGCCCAGTTGATGCTTCATGATGTGATGAATGGGGATCTAGTTAATTGAGTGCAGGATGGTATTAGATAATTAAGTGGATACAACTGTCTCAAAAATTGTACTTAAATAAATATTAATGAGATTCAAGGTGCTGGTGATGACCTATAAAGCCCTAAATGGCTTGGGTCCGGGATATTTGAGGGAACACCTGCTGCCAGCATCAAGCTCCCTTTGTCCAGTGCGCTCACACAGGGAGGGTCTTCTCAGGGTGCCGCCAGTAAAAGATTGCCGGCGGATAACACCCAGGGGAAGGGCCTTCTCTGTGGGTGCGCCTTCCCTCTGGAACCAGCTGCCCGTGGAGCTGAGGACTGCCCCTGACCTTCGTTCATTCTGCCGGGACCTGAAGACCTGGCTCTTTGAGCTTTCCGGCCCAGGCTGAGAATTTTTTAACCGGGGTTTTTAGTTTAAGGGATAATTTAATCTTTTTCAATTGTTTTTTAACTTTTGTATTTGTATTGCTGATTTTAAATACCCTGTAAACCGCCCTGAGTCCTTCGGGAAAGGGCGGTATATAAATCTAATAAAATTAAAATTAAAATTAAATTAATATTACTGATAAAATTGGGGAGTTATGAAAAACAGTTAGACCTTGGTCATCGTTTCTTCTACATTTTCATTAATAAAGGAAGTAGATAAATCATGAATTTGTGATGCAAAAATTATAATAACAGTTGCACAAAGTTATTTTGGTCTCCTTTAAAAATGGCCAGCTTCTCTCAGGTCCCTATAGATCCCTGTCAGGATGCTGCCACCCTGATGGGAGGGGGGACCTTTGGAGCTCTTCTGTGATGTGTTTAGCTTTGCTTTGTTGAGTCAGTTCCACTGCCCGAGGTCATCTGCCAAGGAAGAGATGCCTGGAAACATCTTATGGCAGTTTCCGTCTGAGTTTTCACAACCTCTTTGCACCTCTGGATTGGCTCTTATGGACTGGGCAGTTGGGAGGGGTTTTGAACAATGGGGTTTAGCCTAACAATTTCACCTGGGAACTTCAGGTTCTGCCTGCCTTCTCTTGCTGTCACTGACTCTCAATAAAAGTTCCTTTTGAAACGATGCCAGTTTCAAGAATTCTGCGGAAAGCAAGAGATTCAGCTGAGGCAGGGCCTTTCAGCTTCCAGAAAACAAAAATATGATTTTTTTGTTAGAAAGAGGTGCATGAGTAAAATTGAGTAGGAAACTATTTCTTAGCATCAGGATTCTATACATGATTGCATGTATGTAATGAGTAGCAGCTATAATGTGTATTAATATTTCATTTGTAGTTTTTCTCACATTATTCTATGCATAGAATGGTTTCTGATTATAATAAAGTAGTAGTAATAAGTTGAGGGACACGGTGGCTCAGTGGGTTAGGACGCTGAGCTTGTCGATCAGAAGGTCGGCAGTTTGGCGGGTCGAATCCCGAGTGCCGCGTAGCAGAGTGAGCGCCTGTTACTCGTCCCAGCTTCTGCCAACCTAGCAGTTCGAAAGCACGTAAAAATGCAAGTAGAAAAATAGGGACCACTACGGTGGGAAGGTAACAGCGTTCCGTGCGCCTTTGGCGTCTAGTCATGCCAGCCACATGACCACGGAGACGTCCTCAGACAAGCGCTGGCTCTTCGGCTTTGAAACGGAGATGAGCACCGGCCCCTACAGACGGAAACGACTAGCACGCATGTGCGGGGGGAACCTTTACCTTTACCTAGTAATAAGTTAGTGTTATGATAATAACCATATTATTAATTCTTCAATAATGTCATTAATGATCAGTGGAGTGATACCAGGTCCTGTTGCAGGTACCACACTGAGAGAAGGCACTGCACAAAATTTTCACCAGCTTTAGTCAAGGACAAAGAAGGGGAGGAAGAGATGAAAGGCTTTAAGCCTTGAGGAAAGACATCAAGCAGAAGAGCCATGTAGGAATAGAATAGAATAGAATAGAATAGAATAGAATAGAATAGAATAGAATAGAATAGAATAGAATAGAATAGAATAGAATAGAATAGAATAGAATAGAATAGAATAGAATAGAATAGAATAGAATATGGAATAAATAGAATAGAATAGAATAGAATAGAATAGAATAGAATAGAATAGAATAGAATAGAATAGAATAGAATAGAATAGAATAGAATATGGAATAAATAGAATAGAATAGAATAGAATAGAATAGAATAGAATAGAATAGAATAGAATAGAATAGAATAGAATAGAATGGAATGGAATGGAATGGAATGGAATGGAATGGAATGGAATGGAAGAATAGAATAGAATAGAATAGAATAGAATAGAATATATGGAATGGAATGGAATGGAATGGAATGGAATAGAATAGAATAGAATAGAATAGAATGGAATAGAATAGAATAGAATAGAATAGAATAGAATAGAATAGAATAGAATAGAATGGAATGGAATGGAATGGAATGGAATGGAATGGAATGGAATGGAAGAATAGAATAGAATAGAATAGAATAGAATAGAATAGAATGGAATGGAATGGAATGGAATGGAATGGAATGGAATGGAATGGAAGAATAGAATAGAATAGAATAGAATAGAATAGAATATATGGAATGGAATGGAATGGAATGGAATAGAATAGAATAGAATAGAATAGAATAGAATAGAATAGAATAGAATAGAATGGAATGGAATGGAATGGAATGGAATGGAATGGAATGGAATGGAAGAATAGAATAGAATAGAATAGAATAGAATAGAATATATGGAATGGAATGGAATGGAATGGAATAGAATAGAATAGAATAGAATAGAATGGAATAGAATAGAATAGAATAGAATAGAATAGAATAGAATAGAATAGAATAGAATATATGGAATGGAATGGAATGGAATGGAATGGAATAGAATAGAATAGAATAGAATATATGGAATGGAATGGAATGGAATGGAATGGAATAGAATAGAATAGAATAGAATAGAATGGAATAGAATAGAATAGAATAGAATAGAATAGAATAGAATAGAATAGAATAGAATAGAATATGGAATAAATAGAATAGAATAGAATAGAATAGAATAGAATAGAATAGAATAGAATAGAATAGAATAGAATAGAATAGAATGGAATGGAATGGAATGGAATGGAATGGAATGGAATGGAATGGAAGAATAGAATAGAATAGAATAGAATAGAATAGAATATATGGAATGGAATGGAATGGAATGGAATGGAATAGAATAGAATAGAATAGAATAGAATGGAATAGAATAGAATAGAATAGAATAGAATAGAATAGAATAGAATAGAATAGAATAGAATGGAATGGAATGGAATGGAATGGAATGGAATGGAATGGAATGGAATGGAATGGAATGGAATGGAATGGAATGGAAGAATAGAATAGAATAGAATAGAATAGAATAGAATAGAATATATGGAATGGAATGGAATGGAATGGAATGGAATAGAATAGAATAGAATAGAATAGAATAGAATAGAATAGAATAGAATAGAATAGAATAGAATAGAATAGAATAGAATAGAATAGAATAGAATAGAATAGAATAGAATAGAATAGAATAGAATAGGACTTCGGAGGTCTTCTAGTGAAGCCCGCCGCTCAAGCAGGAGAACCTATACCATCTCAGACAAGTGACTGTCTAGTTTCTTCTTAAAAATCTCCAGTAATGGGGCGCCCACAATTTCTGAAGGCAAGCTGTTCCACTGGTTAATTGTCCTCACTGTTAGGAAGTTTCTCCTTAATTCCAGATTGCTTCTCTCTTTGATCAGTTTCCAACATTTGTTTCTTGTCCTATTTTACAGGAGTTTAAAATCAGAAAAAATCTGGGAACTTTTTTTCAAATATATAAAGGTCTTGGTTTTTGAAGGGAGAATGCAGCACTCTTCCAATAAGTAGGAGATATTGTACAGAAGCATAAGATCTTAAACCACCAAGCCCAGAGAACACAAAAGACTCTGAAAAGGAATTTAGTTTGATGGATCCTTGTTGGGACCCCATACCTTCCACGGCTGCAGCCCTAGAGCCCCCAACCTCTCTTCACCCTTCTTCCTTCTCCTCTGGGGTTTGTATGCAGCCCTTAAGGCATGAGCCAGAATCTTAATGACACTATAGGTATAGCCATCATTTTGGATCTGCATCCTATTCTTCTTCTCTTGGGTGTCCACTGCTGCTTTCTGGCTGCATCTTCTCCGGCCTTTGACAGAAAAGGTGTGTTTTGAAACAGAACAGTGAAAATACTCAGCTTGAAATTCAGGTTCCACAAAGAAATCTGTTTTTAAGGCATTATCGTTTTTCCAACTATTTTTCCACTGAAAGAGAAAGGTCCAAATACTATGGATGTGCTTGAGACGCCAATCCTTTTTCGCTAAAAATGCTCCAACCACTGTCAGGATCCAGACTTTCCCTTCAATGGGTCCAGGCAAACCTTCAAGTGCTGAATGGAAGGTAAAAATTGTGTCCCAAGGGGAATCAAATTCTATGAAGTGAACAACAATGTTGACTTGTCTCCACTTAGAGAGGGCATCCCTGAGGAATGTGGTACGTCCAGTTGTTGAGAATCGTTGTGATAAAACAACACAAATTCTATTCTTGACAAGCATAGGAGTAAATGTTCTCATGAAGTTCTCTCCCTTCTCTGTGTCTGGAGCAAAGAGACCAATCAGGGTCCATCCAAAATGGAGGAGAATTTGGACAATTCCTGGGTACTGGATCCCTTCTTTGGGGAACATCGGATGGAAAAAAGGGAATTGACTTTTATCACTCAGAGCATCTGAAGCAATTCTATTACTGACCTGAAAAAAGCAATTCTGTGTTATATTTGGGGTCCTACCAAGTCCCATTTTGTAGCTTTTAATAAATCCAACATTTTTGTCATGCAAATATTAGAACTTTTCTTCTTGATTAGTCATTAGGCCATATCAAGATACAGAATATAAAATATAGAACATTAAAAAGACTGCATGTGAAAACAGAATTTAGAAAAATAAGTACAATAGAATAAGCATAAAGAATGAAAAGAGCATTTCTTTATAATCCCAGAATTTACTATAAGACCATAATTTCCTTCCAAAAAGGGCTTTATTATATATAATTTTTGAATTCTGAGCACAAGGAAATACATTTTTTTAATATTAGCATCCCAATAGATTCTTTCTTTAAAATGCAATCCAAGATATTTAAATCCCTCCTTCTTAAAAAATTGTCATTCAAAATAATAGATGTATTACATCGTCTATTTCTGGAGCTCCACAAATACAAGTATATTCATTGTAAGGAGTTTGGAAGATATAACTCAATACTTGGAAGGTACATTTGTAGCAGCTGATGCCTTTTATGTGCCAACCTTACTGAAGATGGCCCTACTTTTTTCTATTTTGAACAACTTGGATTCTTTGTGCAGCATTTTTTTTTAGGTTTTTCTCGAGTGGAAAAAAAGACAGAGAGATGACAGTTCCTAAAATAAAATCAAGAATGTTTTAAATGAAATTTGCTTGTTCTAATAGCGTTTGGGGATTCTTATCAGTTTACATCCATTATTTTTATTCAAAATAATTATATGCCTCAATTTTATAAATTGCATAAATTCCCACTTCTGCTCTGAGGACAGCAGCTGAAGTCCCTTCATCCACCCTCAATTTACTTCTAAGATGATGTGATCGGATTTGTAATAGTAGTGCTATAAATTAAATCTCAAAGTTCAGCTCAATATAAGTACATAATGGTAATGTTGGTATTTTGTATTTAATAATTCAATCTAAGCAAGCTCCATACCTATGATTTTTTTTTAAATAAAAATTAACAGTGCATTCATTTGTGCCTTCTAAATGAGCTCCTTTGATGTTGAGGGAGCCCAGATCCAGTCACAGAGAAAAGTTCCCCCAGGTAAGGAAAGGTGTGAACTTGCTCTGTTGCCTCCTCATCGATTAGCCTTATATGGCAATGCTGTCATTTTCCAAAGACCACCACTTTTGACTTTGACTCATCCATAATTAGATAATTATTTTGACAATAGGAGCCAAGTCCTCTTAACAGCACATGCAACCCAAGTGTTATATCAGCAACACGTTTGTCTTACCTTTTGTTACATATCAATCCTACTTCTCATGGCTCCATTGAGCACCAAACACACTCTCAAACAAATGAACAAATATGGGATGGAGGTTTTCTAGTCCAACCATCTGCCCATAGCAAGAGATCCTATACCAATCCAGACAAAATGAATGTCTAGCCTCTTTTTGAAAATCTCCATTAATGGAGCACCCACAACTCCATGGGGCAAGCAGTTCCACTGATTAATTTTTCTCAATGTCAATGCTTGTAGAAAGGCCTTTGAGCAGGGTCAACATCCTGAGCTCCATTTGAAGGGCAGTCAATTTCTTCCATAATATTTATTTGTTTACTGTGTCAAATGCTATAAAGGCAGAAAACCATTATGTCCTCTGACTGACATTTTTAAAGTTAGATCTTTCAAGACAAAAGAATTGTCAAGAGTGGATGGATCACATCTGCCTAAAGACTGCTAGTTCTTTTACAAGGAATGTACTTTTCATCCACCTAGTATCAATTCTTTTCAACTGGAAGTTTGTATATATTTTAGTCACAATATTTATTAGAGAAATGGGCCTGAAATTGCTAGGGTCACTTTTAGTCCCTTTTTTACATATAGGAATTACAATAGCCATCTCTGACACAAATGGGCTTGGCGGATATTATTTATACGTATAAAAGTATCTGTCAATGGAGGATCCCACCAGTTGGGATATTTCTTCAATTGTTCAGCTGGTAGAAAATCCTCTCCAGAGGCCATATTGCTCTTCAAACCTTTTATGATGAATTTGATCATGAGAACTTTAGGGCAAAAAATAGTTGATACATTATTCTAACATATTTATAGATTTTTAATAAAATGGTTGGTTAATTTTAGTGGCCCTAAAGGTTCATAATACATATATGTTTTATTATCAGTAGGAAAGGTAATTCCGTAGGACTCTATTTAAAAATCTGAGATTTGGTCATGATTGAGGATATCATTATTTTGGCTAAGACCGTGTTAAAAAATGTGAGTTTTCCATCAGTACAGAAGATCCTTTGATTGAATACAGAGCCTTTCCTCACCTTCACAAGAGTGCAGCAGAATCCTCTAAGCAATTGGGATGTTGTGATGAAAAGACAGGTCTCTTTTGATCCTTGCTTCCTCCCAATTGTATATCTCAATCCTTATTTATAACACTTACAAATGCCATGGTGAGGTGAAAAGATTATTTGCAGCAGCAGCAGTTCTTAAAGGCCCTGATCCTGAGGAAACTTTCATCATCCAAGTTGATGGTAGTGATGTTGTGGTGGGCACGGTCCTCCTACAAAAAAACCTTAGGGGCGATCTGCAGCCCTGTGCCTACACTTTACAAAAGCTTTTGGGGAAAGAGAGGAGATGGACTGTTTCGGAGAAAGAGGCTATTGCGGTGAGATGGGCATTATTAACTTGGCACCATTTCTCGGAAGGGAGTAAAGTGCCTTTCAAAGTATAGACTGATCATTATTATTATTATTCAAAATAATCTTGAATTCCATAGAGAAGACATGGTTGGATCTATCGCTTACACACCAACACCACACTCACTTTACAGAAAGGGAAGGACAAACACAAACCTGTGGGACTTTGTAGGTGCCTGCTAATGTTGACATCTGGATGGAGATGTCTCTGCTAGCTCCATCAACAAGAGCCAAGAGCTTGTCCTTCCTTCCACAGCTGTAGTTGGGAACGTTGGCTTCTCCAGTAGAGAGCATGTCCAGCAAGGCATCTGAAATGCCAAGGGTGTTATCATAGTTGTCATGGATGTTGTAGCCAAGTGTGAGATTATGCAGGAGCCGGGGATTTTTGCTAACCACTTCAATATTGAAAATCATGGGTAGTATTAATTGTTTTCCATAGGATAAACTAGTGTAAAAACCATGATCATGTTAATAGTAGCATCATCAACAGCAACAACAACACTTTTTCTCCATTTAATCATCTTTTTTCTCTACAAACTAGCTGAATCATAAGCCAATATTGATCCAAAACTAGAGGCAAGTGATAGTTACCCATTACCGTTTAATATGGTTAGTGTTGAGGACGGGGATAGTCTTCAAAAAGGTTTAACAAATCAGAAACATACAATTATTTTGTACTAATATTCATAGCCCAGAATAATTCAGTCATTAAAGAGGAACCACCATTAAAGGAAGGAGATTTTTGATCAGTGACACAGAGCAGTTGTTCTAAAAACAAGTCATCTTCTATTCCTTTAAAAATCAGACATTGCATATCAATCGGTTATGAAAATATGGAAATGGTTAGGCAGAGGAAAATAGAAGAATGTCAACTTCTTTCACGTTTCATTTGCCTCATGTTTCTACTCTCAGAAAATAAGGCAAAAGGGACAGGCTGTGTTAATCAAAAGGATTCAAACAATTTATATTCAAATGTAATATAAGAGCACGTAAAACAAGAAGAAAAAAAGAAGAGTGTTAGAACTGCCAATGGAGGGAATGAAACTCCATCACATGACTTACAGCTGAATCTGACTAGAAGGAGCCATGTTGAAATATAATGTTGCAGGTGCTATTTTTGATGGTGAGATGACTATACCAATGAGAAGATCTCCTGGCCTATAATAGCTCCATGGCTTTTTTCCATCCTGGTGGTCCAAATTCAGTGGGCACTTCATTCTCAGCTTCCCAGAGAGTGGCTGGGACAGCAGCAGCATCAGAAGCAGAAGCAGGAGGTCCATAATTCATGGGGTGGAATCAATCTCCTTCCTCTTTCTAAAAAAAGAATTAGAATTCACAGCATTCTGACAGGGTGAAATATCCAGTGGCTTTCCTGATTCAAACAGAAAAACCAGGATTCACCTGGAAGAGAGAAAATATATATTCAAGAGCACAGTTCCTGTCTGTCCTGTAATGTGAGCCACAAAAGGCATAACCTGTGATATTTATCCTTTTCTGATGCAAGATCCCTTCCATGTTGCTTCAGTCTGATGTTTACATCAGTCACGGGAGACATAGGAGAAGAAGTCTCAGAGATAGGGATGGTGATGATTGCAGTGAGAAGGAGCTTCTGCTCTTGGGACCCTGAACTTCTTCCATGTAAGGAGGGGCAGCTGGAGAAAAGCACATTACAGAAAAGTCACAGATAGACCTGTTGGGGCAGTGTTCTGTATTGGTCTTAGTCCTTCCTGTTAGGACACATCCAGAAAGTCATGCTGCATTGAGATAGTTCAACAACCAGGAAAGTGAATTCTGCTGTCCTTCAATGGGGTCTCTTGCCTGTCCTTCAGTGGGGTTGGTGACACTTAACTCTAATGCTGCCTGAGCTTTATCTCCATGGAAGCACTCAGTATCCTTGAACCCAGCCTAATGTTGAGAGATTGGGATTTTCTTTTCAATGAGACTTCCATGTGTTAATCCTAATTTGGAGCGGATTTTATAATTCCTTGTAACCGAAGTGAAATTTCATTTGCCATCTGTTCTAGAAACATCATTTTTGACCTGAGAGCTAACTAAGAGCACTTGACACTTTCTGTATTGTCTTTCCAATGTATGAATGATACAATGAGAGCTGTTTAATTTTGATGTTTCTTGGTTTAAATAAAACAATTGTGCTGTTAGGTCTCCAGTTGAGATGGTCACAGCACCCGCAGTGCAGTGAATGGTGTGACCTGATTTCTTGCCACACCCACCCAGAAGTTGGTTTAGGGGTCCTGGTGGCAGTTCCTCTGGTTGCATAGATGCACTTGGTGTTTTGTGACTCCTGTGACATTTCCATCTCTGGTTTTCCAAGCCTTTGCAGTCTCCCAACAGCCTGAGGATCAGGGTGGAAAAGTTCAAAAGCAGCCACCATTTCTACAAGGAGTCGTCGGAGTATTGAAAACGGTGTCCACTTCCAGCAGGGCTGAGGATCAGGCCCAAGCACTGCAGGATCCCATTGGGGCAGGATCGAAGGGGAAGAGGCTTCCAGCCAGAGGGAAAGATGTTACCTAGCTACATCTGGAAGCTCTCAGGACCCCCAATTATTCTATATGGACGTAAGGTTTTACACTTAGCCTCACAATTGCCCCAGAATTACTCAGGAATTTAAAAGAGCCAAAAGAAAATCCTGAGCCAAGGTTTCAGCAAGCAAACTACTTTTATTTTGATCAAAATAGAATTGGGTGGCCGCATCTCTCTTGGTGGCTGGTAGAGAGATGATGGCAAAAACCAGGAAAGATGTCTTCCACCTTTTATACCTTTCCAGAACAAGGAGATCTGGTCTTGGTACCAGGAACCAAAAGGTGCAGAAAAATAATTCCTAGATGATGACTCAAACACAACGACCCAGGTTCCTAGATAATTATATAACTAATTTCCCAATATAAAGCACCTACAAAGCTGCTTGAACATTAAAAAAGATGATTATATATGATTACAAAGTATCACTACTAATATCGATATTACTAACATCAAGCTTATGCATAATAAAAACCCTTCAGACAAATGGCCACTTTTCCCACAGTTGCAACAACTACGGGTCTCCCTGACTTCCCATTGTCTTCCTTTAATTTGGGCAGGAGCTAAAGTCTTCTTTATTCCTTTGAATTTTTTCTTCTAGCTTCTTAAAGTTCCTGCTTTCTGGAACAGTTCTTCTTATTCTCCACTCTCTTTCTGCATCTTGCCTTCCAAACATCCTCTGACCTTTTTTTTCCTGCCATGTAGTTCTCAGGCAATTCAATTGACCTGATTCTGGGTTGTGTTCTTGCACTCAAAACCTCACTTTGGTAGGGAGTATCTGTAGAATATGGATGTGGAGTATCTGTTCCAAAATTACCTCCTTTACCACTTTTTCTTTACTTCTTTTCTCTGGCCTCAACTATTTTCTGCTTAAGTCTTACAAACTTTCCCACCATTCACGAACCTCTTTTGTTTGACATAGGTATGGCTCCTAAAAGTCTGTCTATAGGAAGGCATCATATCTATATAGCAGACATGTCAAACACAAGGCCTGCGGGCCGGATGTGGCCCAACATGTGGTTCCATCCAGCCCTGGGACCTGCTCTGAAAAGAGCGAAGGACTGGCCCGGTGCACCTCGGCCTGCCCCAGGCCAACCAGGGGCTGATCTACAACCTGATTGCATCCATCAAAGCCAGAACACGCTCAGCGTTAAATCCACGAGGCAGCCTAGGAGAGAAGCAACCTAGAACTAAGGAGAAACTTCCTGACAGTTAGAACAACTAACCAGTGGAACAACCTGCCTCCAGAGGTGGTGAATGCTCCAACACTGGAGGTTTTTAAGAAGAGACTGGACAGCCATTTGTCTGAAATGGTATAGGGTTTCCTGCCTGAGCAGGGGGTTGGACTAGATGACCTCCAAGGTCCCTTCCAACTTCTTCTTCTTCTTCTTCTTCTTCTTCTTCTTCTTCTTCTTCTTCTTCTTCTTCTTCTTCTTCTTCTTCTTCTTCTTCTTCTTCTTCTTCTTATTATTATTATTATTAGTAGTAGTAGTAGTAGTAGTAGTAGTATTAGTAGTAGTAGTAGTAGTATTAGTATTAGTATAATAAAATTGACAAAGATAGGAAGGAAGGGAGCAAGGTGTACATGGGGAGGAGGTATTCCTCTTCTAAAGCTACCCACATTTATTTTCCTATGTATTCCTAAAGAAACCAATAGCAATATGCCAAGTCTCATTTTTAGTCACTATAGCATAGGTAAAATCAGTTTCCAGATGAATGGGACTGTTTGGTAGGCGAATGGAGAAATAAGGAATGCAGCTCACAGCAACCTGTGGGACATTTTATCAGAATGTTTCCATAGCAACCCTTGAATCTGAAGATGCAAATATTTCTTCTAACTAAGTTAATTTTTCTTTGCAGATTATAGAAGGGCAAAAAGTAATCTGAGATTGATTATGCTATCATTTATGAATATGTAGACATGGATCATTTTCTCCCTTTTTCAATCATTTTCCCCTCCTTTCTGAAATGTATAAATATTTTATAATTATTTAATAAACAAATAAGCCCGACATACATAGATTACACTAGTGGCTTACAGCTTTAAACATAGCACACAAACTCATAAAAAAACCATCACGTTATGAATGGGATGTGAGCGTATGATGTGAATATATCTCTTTCTTTGGATGAATTTTATACTATTCTTTTGGAGAAGTCTCCATTCCCAGTACATACTGTTTAATAAACATTGCGATGAGGTTTGATTCTTTGCTTTGGGCTCTTTGTTTTGATTCCAGAGAAAATGATGTGAGAAGTGGGATTCACAGTTTTTGATCTGGCACCAGGGATGACAACAGGGCATATGCATGTGTTTGGCTTGCCCCACCGAAAAGAATAAAAACAAAACCCAGCCAGCCAACCTCCTCCCTTTCTCTCCCTCCATCTGGCTTGCCCCACCAGGAGAAAATAATAAAAGCCATCCTTCAGTCAACTTCCTCTTTCTTTTTAAAGCCTCCCCAAGCAACATGCCCCACCACCAGCCACCACAGAGGCTGCAAGGGCTCCCAACCTTCGCATTGAATCTGTAGAACTCCAGCAAAGCCTCCCAGCCAGCGCTGATCCCACCTCAACTCCCCTCTCCACTACAATGTATTAGTTGGGTTTATTTGTTTATGAAATAATTATATAAAGGAAGGGAAAATCTATGCAAAAAGGGAGAAAATGATCCATAAATACACTTTCATAAACGATAGCATAATCAATCTCAGGTTACTTGCTGCCCTTCTGTTAGATCTGCAAAGAAAAATGATCTTAGTTAGAAGATTCAGTGGTTGCTATAAGAATGTTCTGATAAAACTTCCTACGATCATTATGAGCCACAGTCCTTATGTCTCCGTTTGCCTACCAAATAGTCCCATCCATCTGGAAACTGATTTTGCCCTATTGTAACTAAAATGAGACATGGTGCATTGCTATTGGTTTCTTTAGGAATATGGAGGAAAATAAATACAGGTAGCTTTAGAAATAAGAGGTATCCCTCCTCCCCATGTGCATCTTGCTCTCTTCCTTCCCATCTTTGTCAATTTTAAACCTATGTTAATACTTTCTTAGCTGTGAAGTCATTTCCGACCCATTGCGACCCCATGGACAACATTCCTCCAGGCCTTCCTGTCTTCTACCATCTTCTGGAATCCATTTAAGCTCACACCTACTGCTTCAGTGACTCCATCCAGCCACCTCATTCTCTGTCATCCCCTTCTTCTCTTGCCCTCAATCTTTCCTAGCATTAGGCTCTTCTCCAGTGACTCCTTCCTTCTCATTAGGTGGCCAAAGTATTTGAGTGTTAATGTTAATGCTACTATTTATTATTTTAATCTTTTGTTTTCTTCTGTCTGGATTGTAAGCTGCTTAGAGTCATTCCTAGTGAAGATGTGCAGCATTTAGATTAAATAAAGAAATAAAAAAAACAAACATTAAATGATCAAAACCTATTAATCAAGCCTACTAAATGACATTTTTTTAAAAATAATAGATTTGTAAAAGTCATTTTTTTTCTATTTTATTTTGACATCAAATGTTCTTTGGTGTTCAGATCTGACCTAAAAATAATAATATAGCACTTGGGGATTAAGATGCAGCCCAGCAATCCAGCACTGGAGGCCAAGATAGAGAAGACCTGCACAGCCACCATGTATTTCCCCTTGGTGCTCAGGTAGGCAGGCACAAAGGACACCCAGACACTGCAGAAGACCAGCATGCTGAAGGAGATCAGCTTGGCTTCGTTGAAGGCCCCAGGGAGATTCCTTGCCAGAAAAGCCACTGTGAAGCAGACAGCAGATAGGGAGCCCATGTATCCGAGGGCAACATAAAACATGGCGACAGTGCCTTCATTGCATTTTAGGATGATCTCTCTAGGTTGGGAGTGCATATCAGAGTCAGGGAATGGAGGGGAAGTGCCCAACCAGATGCTGCAGATGACAACTTGGAGACTAGAAGAAGAAAGGACAATGGAGTTGGCCAAGCTCTTGCCCAACCATCTCTGCACTTTATTCCCTGGTTTTGTGGCCAAGAAAGCTAACACAACTGTGATTGTTTTGGCAAAGATTGAAGAAATGGCAATTGAGAACATAATGCTGAAGGCTGTTTGTTGGAGGAGACAGGTCACTGTCCTTGGCCGGCCAATGAACAGAAAAGAGGTCAAGATGGAAAGCAGGAGAGAGGCCAGGAGAATGTAGGAGAGGTCCCGGTTGTTGGCTTTGACGATTGGTGTTTCCATGAATTTAATGAAGATCCACAAGCTGAAGCCTGTTGTTAAAGAGAGGAACAACACAATGAAAGTCAGAAAAATTCCCAGATTTTCCTTATAAGAAAGATAGCTTTCAATCTTGGGAATACAGTGAACTTGATTGGTGTTTGGATGTTGATCTTCTGGACATTTGGTACATTCTTCTGCATCTGAAAAAGAGCCAGAGGAGGGTCTCCATTTAACATGCCCTTTAATGAAAACCATTGTTTGCATAAAATAGTTTTTGGTGTGAGCATATATAAAGATGTGTAAAGATGAAGTCAATATCTTTCTTCATTTCTCTCCATTTAGAAATCTCAATATTTCTTTTCTCTTTTTTTGATGTCACTATTTCATCAATGAACTTGTTAAGAGGGAAGGAGGGAAGAAGAAAGAATTCAAGGAAGGAAGGCAGTTTCACCATTTTACCTTCCCACTGCTGAACCTTTTTAAAACTAAAGCTCTGCTTTTTGTCAGTTCCTTAAGGTACCAATAAGATCCAGCCTACAATGGAATGAAATATATGTGAAGGTTCACCTAGCATAGCTTATGCAAGCTGAAGTAGATAAACAGTACTTTTGCCATGGAGAAAGAAACAGTAGGTGGAGTGGCCCTTGACGATGAGCTGGATATGGAGTGAGGACATCAAAATGCATTCCTCATTTTTTATTATCGGAAAGAGGAGCATCTTCCAATAAGATCAATAAGGAAGTTTGGCTCAACCCCAACTCATGATTCCTCTCCTCCCCTTTCCTCCCCTCCCCATCCTCTCCTCTCCTCTCCATGACTCTGAAAATAACTTTAAGAGGAGCCTCCAGCAGAACCTCTGCAATGTCAGCCTCAGGAAGTATAAACCCAGGAGTCACCTGAAGCTGACCAGAAAGGGCACCCCCTGAACAGATGGCACAGTCAAAAGAGTATAACACAGTGCTACCAACTCCCACACACATACATTCACACACACTGCAAATAGAATGAGGAGTACATCAAAGACACACTATGAGAATCCTTTAGCAAAGAAATAAATCCTTTGATTAAAGGCAAGTAGCTACAACCTGAAACTGTGGTTGTCCAAAGTGCCCACCAGACATGGATTCTTGCCAGAATTTGGTCAATCCTCTTCCAAAGATCCAATCAAAGTTCAAACATTATATTCTGGAATCTGGAAACTCTCACTATTCAGAGCCATGAAGTAAATAGTAATTTGAAACATGGAAGATGTGTTGTAAAAGATAAAGAGCAAGAGATGTCGTCTCTCTCACAATACTCAGCCCGCACTATTCCTGTACCTTTATCCATGATCTCTACCCCTGTTTGCTTGACCTATATAACAAATTAATCTCTAAGGTATTTTATAATTCACTATGGCATACTAAATGTATATCTTGAACAAGACTCAGAGAGGTGGAACCCACTCTGGCCATGTGAGGTATTCTCACAATGAATCGTTAAAGGAGCTCCCAAGCAAAGGCAGAATGCAGAGATGCAATCATGTTAGCTTTATTCATGATAGATCAAAGAGAAAGAAATACTTGGCATGAAAGCATTCATGCCTGCATGTGAGAGAGAAATAAAATAAAACAAAACAAGCTAGGATTACATGACTAAACTAACTAGGAGTAGAAGCAGAACAAGAACTAGGAATGGAGAATAGAACTGGAACAAGAACAAAGAGCAGCCCCTCGTGCAGAGGTATTTATGGGGGGTCTTGGCCCCTCCTTGACCATAAAACTCTCTCGCCAATGGGGCTGTGGGTCCGAGACCCTTGGCTCATCAGTGGAAGCAAAGAAACCTCTTTGCCTCCATCTGATGACCCTTTTGGGGAACTGCCAATGGCTGGCACTAAACATCTAACAGGCCATGCCTTCCAACATGTATGCTCATGGAGAAACTCAGGGGAACTGTATGGTCCTCCCCAAAATCTGCCCCTTTCTCCTGCTGTCACCCACCTTCCATGGTGGATATGGTTCCTTCTGCACATGGACGACAATTGTAGCAACAGATGGGCTTCCCTTCCTGAGCCACCTTCATGAATCCAGCAGGGCAGCTTTCCACACACCTGGAAGAAGGCAGGGGCTGGCCAGAAAGAGGGAGGAAAATAACATCCACAACATGGATTATTTTATTTCCTAAAAGAGGCCAAAGGAAATGTTTGGGGATCTTCAATTCAAAGTTTAGCATTGCTAAATTCGAAGCCTACAAGTAATTTACAGCTCCTCAAACTGATTTGGTTGCTTGCTGTTTGCCTATTTATCTTCTCTTCTAGTTTTTCTCCCACTACAATTTTATTTTAAATTCTCAGTGTACTTACTGAAAAGAAAGTTGAATGGATTTCTGCTTTGACAAAATCAATCACTTGTCTAATAATAATAATAATAATGATAATAATAATAATAATAATAATAATAATAATAACAACAACAACAATAACAATAACAATAACAATAACAATAATAATAATAATAATAATAATAATAATAATAATAATAATAATAATAATAATAATAATAATAATAATAATAATAATTTTATTTGTATACCGCCCTTCTCCCGAAGGACTCAGGGCGGTGAACAGGGCAATACATGTTAAAAGACAATAATATAAATCTACCTATCTTGTAGAAGTCTGATAAACAGTTAACTGGAATAGTTAAGGATTTTTTTCCATAGACACCTGAACATCTAACCAAAAATAAATACTTCCACTCTGGGAGAACTGAGATGACATCCCAACCCTATCCCTGCCCCAACTCTGCAATCCTCTTGGTAAGACCTTGTAAAAAAACCCAAAATAAAGTCTTTTCCCCACCTTGTTCAGCATTTCCATCTTTGCAATCGCATTCTGGTTCATCGTGAGCTTGAAATCCAAGGATCCCACTCTTTCTAGACTCCCAACTGTCAATTTGCTAACAGACATATTAGAGAAAACCACCGTGTTCACAATGTGCAGGTCTGCTACCAGCTCTCCATTCTCATCCAAATACACCCCATTGATGGAATTATTGTAAAACTGAGCGGTTCGAAGGAAAGAATGAAGCTGGAATGGAAGAGCCCACTGCTCCACCAAGGCTCTATATACATAGAATGAAGGCTACTGCTAAGCTTGTAAGCCGCCCTGAGTCTTCGGAGAAGGGCGGGATATAAATGGAATTTTTAAAAAAAAATTGAGCTGTCATGAAGGATCCATACTGAGAAATAGAAAATAAAAATCTTCTTAGAAGGACCAAGAATGGCCTGAAAAATAAAGCTGGTCAAGGATGTCCTTTATTTCTTCCATTCATAATTGTTACTGCAGAGTTTGGGGAACCAAAGGGAAGTATAGCAAACAATGCATCCAGTGTGAACTAATGAGAGCCAAAGTTAAAACCTGAAAGTAAATAGTAGTTGTGCACAAGAACACTGAAGGAATTCTGCCAGTCAGGTCAAAATGCAATCAGATGCCACGCACAAAAACAATACTCTAAACATCTGGTGCACAGGTCAAATAGGGCAAATAGGAAGAGAAAAATCTTTGTGTCACGGTTCCGATAGATGAAAACAATTAAAAGAACTTCGAGGTTAAGATTTCTTCCTTAAAGAACATTTTATTTAGGAAACAAAGTATTGGCATGCATAAAGGTGAACCCAAGACTAAAATCCCCTGTCTCGGGCTACAAAGTAACGTTGCAAGTCCCACCCCAATATTGCTGTCATAAATCACATTCACCAATGCATTCAAAATGTGGGCTCTCCTCCCATCTTCTCAGCTTGCCAAAACTTTTTTCAGCACTGACCTTGGTTCTCACACAGAAGTATTGTTATGCCTAACTAAGAAACTTAACATCCCACCTCCCCTTCCTTCATCTAAAATCTCTAAACTAAAAAGTGGCAATGGAAGCAAAATGTAAAATGGCTTCAGTTTTTCAATTGTCATAGTGCTGACACTTTGCTCACTTTGAGGATGATTATGGGGGCCTTTGCTCTACTAGTGGGTTGTGCTTATGAAACTCGCCATTGAGGTGACATATGGGCAACTTGCCATGGAGAAGACCCCATATTTCAAGGTGAAAGATGGTCTCTGGTACCACTTAAGGTCTCCTCCTTCAATTTTATGGAACATTTAAGGAATATTTTGTGGAATATTCTTCATTCTTGCTGCTTCCAGACTATTTATTTATTTATTTATTTATTTATTTATTTATTTATTTATTTATTTATAAACAGTCCATACAGAAAATTAATGATACCATAAATCACCTAGGCCGGTTTTCAAGCTACTAACAATACAGAGGAGATTAAAAAAGAAGATTATCAACCCACTGTAGAAAAGTATCAACCCACTGTGACAACTCTACAAATGCTGGACAGTGCAAATAACCTAACTGTGGATTTTTTTCCCATGACAAAGGTAAAAAAAAATGAATTTATATATAGATTCCCTTAATATGAATTAGGATAAAGATTAATGAGTCAATAAAAGTAGATATTGTTCCCCACAACAATGAGAGAAGTAGAGAATGTCAGATTCTTTTATCCAAAGAAGAGAATATATTTAATCTTGCATTTATTTTGAAATTGCTTCCAGATTTTGTACTTGCAATGAAAAAGAAAAATGAAATCTTCATATTGCTTTAGTAAATTAGGTAGGTTTATTGTTATAGAGATGGTTTGTACATGTTGTTGTTAGCTGCGAAGTCGTGTCCGACCCATCGCGACCCTATGGACAATGTTCCTCCAGGCCTTCCTGTCCTCTACCATCTTCTGGAGTCCATTTAAGCTCACGCCTACTGCTTCAGTGACTCCATCCAGCCACCTCATTCTCTGTCGTCCCCTTCTTCTATTGCCCTCGATCTTCCCCAGCATTAGGCTCTTCTCCAGTGAGTCCTTCCTTCTCATTAGGTGGCCAAAGTATTTGAGTTTTAGCTTCAGGATCTGGCCTTCTAAAGAGCAGTCAGGGTTGATCTCCTCTAGGGTTTGTACATACTGTTGCGTAAATGCAACGTTGTGATTGTAATGTTGTTATTTTCTACTGTGATAAAGAGACTTGAAAGTTGGTGCCTTTTTCTTTTATTTTCTTTTCTTTTTTTCTTTTCTTTTCCCTCTTTACACTTGTGAGAAGAATCCAGAGAAAGAAATATTTTGGGGGAAATTAAAAAGGCAGAATATATTTCCCCAAAGGATTTTAAAGGCAGAAACCAACCCACCCACCCCAAGTCTCTCTGCCCCAAACAGAAACCAGGTCTGCAGAAATGCAGATGTGATAATCTTGTCAAAGAGATTGGAGTCAGGAAGCTGGGATTAGAAAGAAAGATTCCTCACACAGCCCCAGGGAAGCAGGACATAACCTTTGGGACATAAACGGATTAACCCACCACCATCTGAATACCAGAAAGGCACACTCAGACTCAGGTCTAAGTTCATGACACAAGAACAACTCCAAACAAAAGCCCAAGAAGGTATAAAAACCCATTCCCTACAACATGTAGTCAGGTTTTTTTTCCAGAGCCATCTTTCTGTCTTTCTCTCCTCTTCAATAAACTACAACCTTCTTTCTAAAGCAGTCTCCATGTTGTTTATTCCCAGCTTGGACTGGACCCTGATGAAGATTTTTCCTTCAACACACTATTTCTTTCTTTTCCCTCCCCTTTTTTTCTAGTTTTCTATTATTTTTTCAAATTTCTATTTGTATGTTATATTTTGACAAACCAATAAAACTATTATTGAAAATTGGAATTTAACTTAATGTTTATATTCGGAATACAGTAAAACTTCTGTCAGAATAGTTACACAGTTCTTACAATTGTAACATTGAGTCCCAACTGCTATGGAGAGCTGTGCAATAGAAAATAAGTACCTGCCATGCCTTCAGCATTGGAGTTTTCAAGTTTTTGCCACCTTTAAATGCCCTCCTGGATCTGGATAAATAAGCTGCATTTAAGGCCCGTGCCACAGCCCAGACTGTGTTGTAAATGAAATAGTTGTCCCCACTCAGGATTGGATCCATTTCTTCTCTCCTGAGAGCCTCCAGTTCTTCTCTCTGCCTGCACCGTCTCCAGACTTTGACCGAAAAGGCATCATTGCTGTAGGAACACAGGAAGGAGGTCTCCACAAAGTATCTCATAAGAGAGTAAACTCTCAAATGCACACCATAGTTTCCAACTTGATTTTTCTTCATAGCAAATGAAAATATGCTATGGATGTATCGAGCAGGAAAGGTTTCTTTGGTCAAATAAATATTGAAATCCCAGCAGATTGTGATGATTAGAATTTTCCCTCTAAGCGGTTCAGTAAGCCTTTCAAATACCTGAAACAAAACTGAAATACCTAAATTGAATGAAGTCAAGTCTGCACCATAAATGAAGACCTTCACCTTTCTCCAACTGCGGTATAAGTACGGGTCTACCTCCGCATTCCAAGCAGCTGGAGAAAAGGTTTGTGATAAAACTGGGCAAATGCCATTCCTGATCAGCAGGGAAGTCAACGTCCTCATGAACCTTTCTCCATTCTCAGTGTCTGGAGCCAGGAGACCCACCAAGGTCCACCTGAAATGGAGGACCAGCTGCACCATCCCTGGGTACTGGATGCCTTCAGCAGGGAGCATTGGGTAGAAGAAAGGATTTTCATCACTCAGAACCTGGGAATCAAAACCGTGATTGATCTGAAAAGGGGGAAAAAAGTTTATTTTATTGGAGACATACTGTAAAAACAAAATCTGGCTCTAAAGGAGGAAATGTTCCACTCCTTGCAATGAAGAACCTTTTATAGGGAGTCTCTGGTCATTCTGCCTTACATTGTTTCTGTTCTCACTTCAGTGCAGCATTTGGCTGTTGCAAAGAGCCAGCAGAGATGCACAGTCTGCATTACGAGTGTACCAGGGAGGGGATTGTCTACTCAAATCCTTCTACTCCACTTGACAGAACCTTCATCCTTACTTTATGCAACTCCCATAATAGAAAGTTGCTCTTCATTTACAACAGAGGATGTCTGAGTGTAAGTTGCATGCCTAAAAATGGTCTTCCCAACAAAGACCCACCTGTGGGATTTTGTAGTTTCCCAAAATGGTTGAAATCTGGGAGGATAAGTCAATAGTAGCCCCTTCGAGAACAGCCACTGTGTTTCTCTGCCTTCCACAGCTGTAGTTGGGAACGTTGGCCTCCCCCTCCGAAAGAAGGTCCAGCAAAGCCTCTGAGGTCATTTGTGCTCTGAAATAATCATCATAGATGTTGTATCCCAGGGTGACATTGAACAAAATGTTGGGATTCTTGTTGATCGCTTGGATAGCGAAAAGGAAGGACAGCATTTTCCAGTACTCTGATAATGGTTTCCTGAAAGAGTGAATATATCAGGACATAATCAATGGGAGTGACATGTTATTTAACTGTTCTTTCAACAATTGTGTTTCTAATCCATCTAAGGCTAAGAGATTTGGAGGCATTTGTGTCCTTCGGGAGATAGGGCGGGATATAAGTCCCATTAATAAATAAATAAATAAATAAAATTTCAAATCACAAAAAAACAAAAAACAAAAAAACAAACCCCAACCCTCACCTGAATAGAACTCTGGGATTCTTTTCATTTTTCTTATAGTTTTGGATACCGATTGCATATTATGTTTGAGTTAGTCTAGTTATTGTTAGCTTTCTCTAATTCTTCTTTAAATGTATATTTATTAAGATTTTTTTTTAAGAAAATGAAATATTAATGAAAAGAAAAAAGGAAAGGAAGAAATAGAAAGGAAGAAAAGGTCCAATAAATTAAAAAATGGGGAAAAAAACTGATTTCCAACCTTCTTTTCAACAAATAATTTTTCATTTCTGCAAATTCTACATGTTTCACAATCTAATCCTCTACTGTGGGAATTCCATGATTCTTTCATCGTTGAGCATACAATAATCTTGCTGCAGTTGCCATGTATAAAATCCACCCACTATTAATGTTTTCTAATTCATTGTTCAGATGTCAAAATAAAAATGAATTCTGGTTTCTTCACAATTTTTAGCCTTTCAAATTCTTTGCATTATTGTGTCAATTTATATCTAAAATGTCTGCATTTTCTCACAAGTTTGCCCTGCATGATAAAATGTTTCCCCATGAAATTCACAGTTCCTTCATTGATTTGAAATATGTTTACACATATTTGATAAATTCTCTGGTGTCATATACCAAGAATGTATCATCTTATTTACAAAAAAAAATTCTTAAATTATGACAGAGTGTAAACCAAATAAAGGTAAAGGTAAAGGTTCCCCCACACATGCGTGCTAGTTGTTTTCGACTCTAGGGGCCGGTGCTCATCTCCGTTTCAAAGCCGAAGAGCCAGCGCTTGTCCGAGGACGTCTCCGTGGTCATGTGGCTGGCATGACTGGACGCCAAAGGAGCACAGAACGCTGTTCCCTTCCCATCGTAGTGGTCCCTATTTTTCTACTTGCATTTTTACGTGCTTTCGAACTGCTAGGTTGGCAGGGGCTGGGACGAGTAACAGGCGCTCACTCTGTTACGTGGCACTCGGGATTTGACCCGCCAAACTGCCAACCTTCTGATCGACAAGCTAAGCATCCTAACCCACTGAACCACCGCGTCCCTATAAACCAAATACAGTTACCCAAATTTTCTGCACCTGTATTCAATATCCAAATTTAATAGTGGATTCAGCCATGCAGATTTAACCTATTTGTCTTCTGTTTCAAATGCTTATAACTTTATACATTTTTCTTATTACATGTTCATCATTTGTACATAGTTTAGTTTCAAATTCAGTTTTGGCTTATTCTTCATATTGTCCTTATTATTGCTGTTGTATTTAGATTTCTGACTGACTTTCAATCTCTTTCTGTCCCTTTGCCTGCTTATCTTCCCCAGTAATTAATACTTGGAAGAGTGACCTATTATTCCACATGAAATACACAATCGTTAAAGAACACATAGAAACAGAGACACCCACGCAGACAAATAAAATGAGCAACGATGACTGTTAACAAATGGAGTAAGTGCTCAATGTCGAGCTTCTCTCATTTTTACTTCAGAGAGAAAGTCAAGACTTCTGCATTTTTCTACTCGTGCTGATAACCTCATTGGGCATGAGAGTGGTAGAAGAGAAGAACCATCCTCTCTTGCCCATCCACAGTCCAACTCTGCTGAGAGGATGTCAAGAAAAGCAGATGCTTCTTCTTCCAAGTCAATAAAAATGGAAGACCTCTACTGATCATTTATTTGAGAATTTTAAATCAGGTTCATCAGCTGAAAAGGATGAATCAAGGATGAAACGGAACAGAAAGAGAGAAAAGCTGGCAGATCAAAGAGATCATTCATTGTACGAGAGGAGGCTGAACCTTTAGAACTTAGGGTGGAATGGAAAGGCTCTAATTCTGTGCAGGATGTTTGACGTACCGAGAAATTTGAGTCAAAGGAGATTTGTGGAAGCTTAATGGTAGAAGCAGCATCCTCGTTGCAGAGACAATGCCACCCATGAGAAACTCTCCTGTCTTGTAATTGTTCTGTGGGTGCACCTCGTCCCTCTTCAGAGTCAGGAGGCATTTGGCTCTGAGACTGGCCAGAACTTCCTGGGGCAGCAGAAGCAGCAGAAGCAGCAAGAAGACTTGTGTTCCTGATGGAGTCTCCAGCCTTGCTTTAAAGACACAGTGATGTGTAGAGGTGGAAGAAACCAAAGCCCTCTTCCAAAACAGAAGCTCCAGAGGTTTCCTAATCCAGACAGAGTTCAGACAAGCCTTCACATCTGCAGCCCCTGCCTGTCTTAAAATCCTTCAGGGTTGTCTCTTTCTCCAGGGCCATTTATGCCCTCAAGATTTTACAGTGCATAGACATTAGCCATCAAGGCTTCAATATGAAATCAAAGGGGAAGCACGTTACAGCTGTGTTTGTGTGATGTCTGAAAGCGATCCAAAATGTCTTTATAGATTTAACACCAAGAGAAGAAATAAATCACTATGATTTGGATAATGGCCCCAAGGAGAGAGATCATCTCTCTAAACCCTGAGTGAATCAACAAGGAGGTGCCAATTAGAAGGAGTCACAAGTGGGGTGAAACTCTGAAGATGAGCCAAGGAACAAGATGGGAGAACTTTCTCACAAACATCCCTTAGAAAATATCTTGATTCATTCCACTCTCAAAAGAGAATTTGGGGATGAGTCTGAAATGTCAATCCTCAATATGAATATAGTTGATCCTGATTTGTGGTGGACTTTGGCTGCCTTTGTTAAGAGATGAGTGGTTGCTCTTGTTCATTGACTACTTCTTCTCTCTTATCATGTACTAAACCAGAACAAAATCCCTGAAAATTATTTTTTATTCAATATAATTGTTAAACGTTTGTCTTCAGGTTCTGCTACTGGGGCATTTCAATTTTGAAAAAAGTAGCTTTTTTCATTATTTAAGAAAAAAGCTGTTCTTTTTTTGTAAAGTTGGAACTAAATCACAGAAGAAACCAGAAAATGATTGTGGTCAGGGACCAGGACCAAGAGAGAGAGAGAAAAAAAAGCAAGATATTTACATCTGTAAAGATAAATGAATAGATAAATATAATTAGGATAGTATAACATTTTTAGATGTATGCTATGAAAACTTTTGAGCTGATCTAGGCAAGTAAATCTCATAAAATCCACCATCTATCAAACTTGTCCAGTTTATTTGATACTCTATAGTCCTTTGTTAGAGGAATCAGTCAGAAAATGGAGTGGATTAATTCAATAACTTTTTGGCATCCATTATGGCCCAGGGCAGGACTAGCACAGGGAGATTCTTGGCATCCCATCTGTGAAACCATATCATCTTTTTGGACCCAGAAATCATGCATCCCCTCCCTTGTGGAAGAGTCTCCTTGGAGATCTAGATGGTCCCAATTACTTCAAGATTAGGCTAGGCCTGTTAATATTGTTGATGTGTCTTCTGTAATTGGTTGGTTAATCAAATTTATATGCCCAGACCTCTCACAGAAAGTGGTTCTGGGCAATGTACCAGAATCCAGTAAAATAATATATACATCTGAAGGAAGCTCTGGCTGAGCTTGAACTACTTCCTGTCAGGATGGTTCTGAAGAATGGAGGGTATGAGATGAAAAAATGAGAGGATTGTGAAGACAATTTCCTCAGAGGTTTTCTCCCTTTGTTGAGTCAGTTTCCTGAGCTTGGTTTCCTGAGCTCCACATAGAAGACACAGAAGCTTATTTTACCATATTCAAAAGAGTCCCTACCTCTTGTAAATGGCCTGAGAGTGAATGGGTGGAGTACTGTCATGTCAATGAGATAATACTATATAGATATGATGCCTTCCTATAGGCCAGGGGTGTCAAACTCAATTTCATTGAGGGCCACATCAGCATTGTGGTTGGCCGGGTGGGTATGGCCAGGGTGGGCATGGCCTATTGGGTGGGCATGGCTAGAGTGCTTACGGCCTACTGGGTGGGCATGGCCAGCTCTACATCGTTCGCATCAAGGGTGCCTATGGGGGCCTGGGCAGGAGTGGGACAGATCTGAGGGTCTCTGGCAGAAGGAGGGTCTCTGGGCCAAAGCAGTGGGGGCCATTCCCTCATTGTTTCCAGGATGGCTTCGCAGGCTACATGAAACCACTTCGCGGGCCGGATCCTGCCCCCGGGCCTTGTGTTTGACATGTCTGCTATAGGCAGACTTTTAGGAGCCACACCTATAACAAAGAGAAAGGGCAAGGTTGGAAGACCTAGACAGGAAATGGTTGAGGCCAGAGGAAAGAAACAAAAAGTGGCAGAGGAGGTAATTTTGGAACAGATACTCCACATCCCTATTCTACAGATACTCCGTACCAAAGTGAGGTTTTTGAGTGCAAGAACACAACCCAGAATCAGGTCAATTGAATTGCCTGAGAACTACATGGCAGGAAAAAAGTCAGAGGATCTTCGGAAGGGAAGATGCAGAAAGAGAGTGGAGAATAAGAAGAACTGTTCCAGAAAGTAGGAACTTTAAGAAGCTAGAAGAGAAAATTCAAAGGAATAAAGAAGACTTTAGCTCCTACCCAAACTAAAGGAAGACAATGAGAGGTCAGAGGGACCCATAGTTGTTGCAACTGTGGGAAAAGTGGCCATTTGTCTAAAAACTGTAAAAGAGAAAAAAAAGGAATGGCAAACTCCAGGCTAAGTATTAAGTGTGGAAAGAATTTCAAGATGAGTTGCTTGTAAAATAACTTCTGTGGGGAAATTTTCCTTTTAACTCCTTTAAAGATCAAGCCAGCCTTACGGGGTCCACAAGAGTCAACTTGCCAGAAAGCCAATAATGGAAAAAAAAGGTGGAAAGACTTTGGGGGTCTTTTGAGAGACTTTGGAATCCTAATTTTTTTTTTCTTTTACATTTATATACCGCCCTTTCCCGAAGGACTCAGGGCGGTTTACAGGGTAATTAAAAACCAAAATACAAAAGTTAAAACAAGTTTAAAAGAAATTATATCTGACCCTGTATAAATAAATAAAACCCCAGTTAAAAAAAAATTAAACCTCAGCCTGGGCCAGAGAGCTCGAAGAGCCAGGTTTTCAGGTCCCGGCGGAATGACCGGAGGTCGGGGGCAGTCCTCAGCTCCACTGGCAGCTGGTTCCAAAGGGCAGGCGCTCCCACTGAGAAGGCCCTATCCCTGGGTGTTGTCCGCCGGTAATCTCTTACCGGCGGCACCCTGAGGAGACCCTCCATGTGGGAGCGCACTGGACGAAGGGAACTTGATGCAGGTGTTCCCTCAAATATCCCGGACCCAAGCCATTTAGGGCTTTATAGGTCATCACCAGCACCTTGAATCTCACCCGGAGGGCAACCGGAAGCCAATGCAGCTCGCGGAGTAGAAGTGTTACATGGGAGTATCGGGAGACCCCCATCACAACTCACGCGGCCGCATTCTGCACCAGCTGAAGCCTCCGAGTGGTCCTCAAGGGCAGCCCCATGTAGAGAGCGTTGCAGTAGTCTAAATGGGAGGTCACAAGCGCATGAGTGACTGTGCGTAGGGCATCTCGGTCCAGATAGGGTCGCAACTGGCGCACCCCCCTGGTCACGGCTCCTATATGGTCTTCAAAATTGAGTCGTGAATCCAGGAGGACGCCCAAGTTGCGAGCCCTATCAACGTGGGGTTACACCTCACCCCCCATCGTTAGAGATGGAATGGTCTGGTTGACCCGAGATGCCGGTATGCACAGCCACTCAGTCTTGGCGGGATTGAGACGAAGCCTGTTTCTCCCCATCCAGACCTGGACCGCCTCCAGGCACCGGGACATCACGGCGAGGGCATCGCTGGGTTGGTTTGGGGTGGAAAGAAAAAGTTGGGTATCAACAGCGTACTGATGATACCCCACCCCAAAACCACGAATGATCTCACCCAGCGGCTTCATATAGATGTTGAACAGGAGGGGCAAGAGAACCGACCCCTGAGGAACTCCACAAATGAGAGGCCTCGGGGCGGATCTCTGCCCTCCCGTCAACACCGACTGCGAACGGCCCAGGAGATAGGAGGAGAACCACCGTAAAACGGTGCCTCCCACTCCCAACCCCCTGAGACGCCGCAGTAGGATACCATGGTCGATGGTATCAAAAGCCGCTGAGAGATCTAATAGGACCAGGACAGAGGAACAACCCCTGTCCCGAGCCCTCCAGAGATCATTCACCAGCGTGCTGCATCCGGGCCTGAAACCCGATTGGTATGGGTCCAGATAATCAGTTTCCTCCAGGAACAGAGGAAGCTGATGCGCCACCACGCTCTCAACAACCTTTGCCAAAAAGCGAAGGTTGGAGACTGGACGATAGTTATTTAAAACAGCCGGGTCCAGGGCAGGCTTCTTGAGGAGAGGTCTCACCACCGCCTCCTTCAAGGCGGCAGGGAAGACACCCTCCTTCAGAGAAGCAGTTATTACTGCCTGGAACCAGCCTCGTGTCCCCTCCCGGGCCGCATAAGCTAGCCAGGAGGGGCACGGATCCAACAAACAGGTGGTGGTGCTCAGCCTCCCCATGATCCTGTCCACATCATCAGGGGAAACAGGATCGCACTCAGTCCAGATAACATGCTCAAGACCGTCCGATTCCTCCACCTCAGACTCTGCCCAGTCAGAGTCCAGACCGGTCCGGATCTGAGCGATTTTGTCCGCCAGATAATGACTAAACTCCTCGGCTCGTCCCCGTAAGGGATCCTCCCTCACCTCCTGATTAAGGAGGGAGCGAGTCACCCTAAACAGGGCGGCCGGGTGATTATCTGCGGACGCGATAAGGGCAGCAAAGTAATTAGACTTCGCCGTCCTTATCGCCGCAAGATAAGACCTTATAAAGGTTCTTAACTGTAATCGGTCAGATTCGGATCGGCTGGACCTCCAACCGCTCTCTAGACCTCGTCTCTGACGCTTCATCTCCCGGAGCTCCGCAGAGAACCATGGAGCCCAACAGGATCTGCGCCGGGTCAGAGGTCGCAAGGGTACAACGCAGTCAAGTGCCCCGGTGGCCGCCCTTTCCCAGGCATCCACCAGGACATTGACTGGGCTGTGGGTAAGGGTGATGGGTATAGGCCCAAGCGCCCTCTGGAACCGTTCTGGGTCCATTAGGCACCTGGGGTGGAACCACCTGGTCGGTTCCGCCGCCCAGCGGCAGGGGGTGGCATAACGGAAGACCAGCCGCAGGAGGTAATGATCTGACCATGACAGGGGGGCGATAGTTGGTGAACCCCCTCCCAGATCATCCAGCCATTGTCCAGATAGGAACACCAGGTCGAGAGTATGATCCCCCACATGAGTCGGGCCCTCAATAACTTGGGTCAGGCCCATGGCCGTCATGGAGGCCATGAACTCCCGAGCTAACTCAGATGACCCTCCCAGTGAAGGCAGGTTGAAGTCACCCAGAACTATAAGTCTGGGGAACTCCACCGCCAGCCCTGAGAGAGTGTCGAGCAGCTCGGGCAGGGCTGTTGCCACACAGCTGGGCGCCAGGTATGTGAGCAACAAGCCCAACTGAGCCCGAGGACCACATCTCAAGAGGAGGGATTCACTCCTGGCCATCTGGACAATGGTGGCCTCCCGCGGACATAAAGTCTCCCGGACAACCACCGCCACCCCACCACCCCTGCCCTGAGCCCGTGGCTGGTGTAGCACCCAGAAACCTGGAGGACATAACTCGGTCAGAGGCACCCCTCCCTCCGAGCCCAACCAAGTCTCCGTAATGCACACCAGATCCGCACATTCCTCCTCAATCAAATCATGAATGAGTGGAGCCTTGTTAACGATGGATCTGGCGTTAAAATAAACCAGCCTGAGCTCAGGGACCTGATCACCCTCATCCCCGGGTAAGAGGGTGCTAACCGGAGGGTCGGAGCGCGCCACCGCTCGGAGACAGTGGGGGCGCGATCCCAGATGTTGATATGGCCCTCCGTGCAACCACCTGCTGCCATTCCCTATCGTCGTGGGGATTTGAAGCCCCACCCCAACATTCACAGGACCAGCAGCCACCTCCCCCAACCCCATCCCGTCAGGACCCCTAGCAGGCCCAGACTGAGTGCCAGTTAAAGATTCCCTCCCCAACCTACCCCTCCCCCACCCTAACCTTTTAAAATAACCGGCTAAAAAATGTATCAGGGGCCTCTTAGCATGTCTCAACTCGAGGCCCCTATCTAAGCCCAGCCACCTCTCGGAGTCCCAACAATTGGGCTCGTCATTAAGGGGAGTGTGGAAACAGGCGGTAGGTCACGCCCAGGAGGGAGAAACCCCCTGAGGGCATACAGGTCAGCTTCGGAGTAATGGAAACAAACCATACAGCATTAAAAGACCACATAGGGCAGATGTTACAGATATGTCCAAAAGGGTAGTTCGATGGTATTGTTGTAGATGAAATATTAAGTCCAATAGGCATGTCTCTCAATCCACTAGACCATCTCAGCTCTCACCTGAGATGGCAATCAAAAGGAAGCCCCAGCCGTCCTCTCACTCCGGCTAAGGAGTCCAATCTGGGGTGGAGAGAAAAGGGAGTCCTGGGCCAAGCCCACCCCAACTGGCCTCTCACACCAGTGAGGTGGTCAATGACCAGTCCAAGACCGTCCTCCCACCACGGTCAAGTCCCAAGCCAAACTGGTCTGTCAATGGGCAGGTCTTGATTCCAGCCGGGCATGAAGATAGCCATAATACCTGCCTGCCAGCAAAGAAAGCAAGCCAGGCCTCTGCCGATGTTCGGGTCGCCGGCCACTGCCGCCAGTCTGGGGGGGAGGGCAAAAATGTTCTCTCCCCCAAGCGCCCGCCCGCCAATCCAAACGATATTCCAGGGGCGGAGAAAGGCATTCCCGGCAGCTATCTAGTATCCGGGAATTCACCAACATGTCCGCTGAGGCCGATGTCCAGGCCCACAATCCGCTGCCGCCATCCGGGAGGAGAGGGAGGCTCCGCGCCGCCGAGGACAGCGCCTGCCAGCTGATAGCCCTGATCAAATCTCCAACCGGTGGGATCGTGAGGGGGTAGAGCTGGGAAAAATGGAAACTGAGTTGTTTCGTTATAGCTAGAATTGTCTTAAGGTTTGGGACTTTTTTATCCAGCCACACCTGGAATACTGCATCCAGTTTTCGTCACCACGATGTAAAAAAGATGTCGAGACTCTAGAAAGGGTACAGAGAAGAGCAACAAAGATGATTAGGGGGCTGGAGGCTAAAACATATAGGGAACGGTTGCTGGAATTGGGTATGTGTAGTTTAATGAAGAGAAGGGTGAGGGGTGACATGATAGCAGTGTTCCAATATCTCAGGGGCTGCCCCAAAGAAGAGGGAGTCAAGCTATTCTCCAAAGCGCCTGAAAGCAGGACAAGAAGCAACAGATGGAAACTAGTCAAGGAGAGAAGCAACCTAGAACTAAGGAGAAACTTCTTGACAGTTAGAACAATTAACCAGTGGAACAACCTGCCTCCAGAGGTGGTGAATGCTCCAACACTGGAGGTTTTTAAGAAGAGACTGGACAGCCATTTGCCTGAAATGGTATAGGGTTTCCTGCCTGAGCAGGGGGTTGGACTAGATGACCTCCAAGGGCCCTTCCAACTTTATATTATTATTATTATTATTATTATAACTGTGTTCTCTTTATGAACCTACTCACGGCTGATGTGGTCCCCATCTTCAAGAAAGGGGAAAAAATGGACCCAGGAAAATATAGACCAATCAGTTTAACATCAATACCTGGGAAGATCCTAGAAAAGATAATAAAAAAACAGATCTGCAAACAACTGGTAGCCAGCACGGGTTTGTTAAAAACAGACCATGCCAAACCAATCTTATCTCATTCTTCAATGAAGTTACTAAGCTAATAGACCAGTGAAATATTGTGCACATAGTATACTTAGATTTCAGTAAAGCATTTGACAAAGTAGATCACTACCTGCTCCTTGGTAAGCTAAGAAAAGTGGAATAGACAACATCATCATCAGATGGATCTGTAGCTGGCTGGCAAACGTACTCAATCAGTAGTCCTCAATGGGCCCTACATCCACATGGAAAGAAGCAAGCAGTGGGATACCACAAGGTTCTATCTTAGGCCCAGTACTCTTCAATATCTTCACAGATGTGGGAATTGAAGGGGAACTCATCACATTTGCAGATGACACCAAACTGAGAGGAGTAGCCAACACCCCAGAAAACAAACTCAGGATCCAAAAAGATCTTCACAGACTTCAACAAAGGGCCCTATCCAAGAAAATGAGTTTCAATATGGAGAAAAGCAAAGTCTTACATTTAGTCAGGAAAAACCAAAGGTACAAATACAAATTGGGAGAGACCTGGCTTAAAACTGTGAGAGGGACCTTGGAGTCCTACTGGACGATCACTTGACTATGAGCCAGCAGTGTGCAGCAGCCGCCAAAAAACCTAATACAATTCTGGGTTCTATAAACAGAGGCATAGAATCCAGATCACACAAAGTATTAGTACCGCTTTATAAAACTCTAGTAAAGCCACACCTGGAATATTGCAGCCAATTTTGGTCACCATATCACAAAAAAGATGTTGAGGATTTGGAAAAAATTCAGGAAAGAGCAACTAAGTTGATCAAAGGCCTGGAGACTAAAACATATAAATAATGGCTATAGGACTTGGGTTTGGCTAGTCAAAAGAAAGGAAGAAATAGGGGAGACATGATAGCAGTGTTCCAGTATCTGAGGGGCTGCCACAAGGCAGAGGGGGTCGGGTTGCTCACCAAAGAACCAGGGGGAAGGATGAGAAACAATAATTGGAAACTGATCAAAAAGAAAAGCAACCTGGAATTAAGGAGAAACTTCCTGGGAGTGAGGACAAGCAACCAGTGGAACAACATAGCCCCAGAAATTGTAGGTGCTCCATCACTGGAGATTTTTAAGAAGAGACTGGATAATCAGCTGTCGAGACTAGAAGACCTCCAAGGTCCCTTCCAGCTCTATTCTATTCTATTCTATTCTATTCTGTTCTGTTCTGTTCTGTTCTGTTCTGTTCTGTTCTGTTCTGTTCTGTTCTGTTCTGTTCTGTTCTGTTCTGTTTTGTTCTGTTCTGTTCTGTTCTGTTCTATTCCTTACAGTGTTTTCTTTTGACACCTTTAGTAAATTTAGTTTTCATTTCAATCCAGGAGTTGACCCATGGCCTTCTTGTACCTGCCTCAGCTTGGTTGAACTACTGACTCCCCAAGCCAGACAAGGATGAATTTTATCTTCAATCCTCTTAAGTCCAATTGACTTGAATACCGATATGCCAATCCTGTCAGGAAGTTACAGGCAATAAATAAATGTCTGCTACTGGAAATTCCTAACCAGAAGGCAGAAAGTCTGTTCAGCACCTCAGCCCAGAGAAGCTGGAATTGGAGGCTGTGAGAGAGGAAGCCATGAAGAAGATGGAACTTGAACTGGAGCTGAAATGAAGGAAGACTGCTGAGAAAGAGTACCTCAGGAGAAAGAGAAGGATCATAAAAAACCAGTGAGAGAGTTACAACACCGGTCATCTACACTTACACTCTTCTCCCCAGGAGAACCCATAACTTGGGGGAATGGAAATATCATTTCATAAAGAACCATGAAAGAGATGAGATTCAGACCTCACTAATTATATTTGAAGATACTTGCCAAGCTTACACCACTATAAAGCCCAGGAAATGACTCACATATCTCTTGTCTTGAAGAGTTGCTTAAGGCAAATATTGGTTGACATGTGTGCTAAGGAAAAGGAGGAAATCCAATAGTTTAAAAAACATAATATTTGTTTGTTTGTTTACTTACTTATTTATTATTAATGTATTTGATGATTATCTTGAATTTTCATTTAACTAATTTACTTCACATATTTATTTCCTTCACTTTTAATAAACATAATGTCGATGCTGCAAACATTGGACATTTTTGCCTTGACAATATAAGAGGCAGCCTTTCCCTTTAAACTGTTTTACTTTTGAAAAATGAAGCTGGGGTGGGGAGGAGAATGGTACCCCATTGCTTTTTTAATAAGAAAAGGAATGGCATGAAATAAAACGGAAGAGAAGCTTTCCATGTTAAACTAATTAGAGAATGTGATTTATGACATTAAATTAAGGGAGGGAATTGTGTTTGATACAATGTGGTCAGGGGAGGAGAATTCAGACTTTGGCATCCATGACTGCCGATGCTTCATTCTCATTATTATAGACTTTTTAGAATAAACAATGCTGGAATGTTCTTTCAACTGTCTCATTAGTCAGAACCATGACACATAAGTTGTCAAGCAAATCCAAAGGAAGAATATATAACCAATAATAATGGATAATTAGGTGTTACCAGCCTAAGAAACAGTTTCACAATCATTCCCCTGCTTTTGCCATTAGATGTTCCTTAGTGTTTAGATCTGGTCTCAGGAGGATAATGTAGCACTTGGGGAAGAAGATGCAGCTTAATAGTCCAGCACCAGAGGCCAAGATAGAGAAGATCTGCACGGCCACCATGTATTTTCCTTTAGTGCTCAGGTAGGTGGGGAGGAAGGAAACCCAGACACTGCAGAAGACCAGCATGCTGAAGGTGATCAGCTTGGCTTCATTGAAAGCTCCAGGCAGGTTCCTGGCCAGGAAAGCCACCGTGAAGCAAATTGCAGCAAGGAAGCCCATGTAGCCAAGAACGACATAAAACATGGTGACAGAGCCTTCGTTGCATCGAAGGATAATCTCTTCAGGCTGGGAGTGCAGATCAGAGTCAGGAAATGGGGGAGAAACTCCCAACCACATGACACAGATGAGAATTTGGACAGCAGAACAAGAAAGGATGATGGAGTTGGCCAAGCTCTTCCCCAACCATCTTCTCACTTTATTGCCTGGTTTTGAGGCTAGGAATGCCAGCACTACTGTGATTGTTTTGGCCAAGACAGATGACACCGCTACTGAGAAGACAATGCTGAACACTGTTTGTCGGAGAAGGCAGGTGGCTTTCCTTGGTCGGCCAATGAAGAACAAGGAGGATAAGAAGCAAAGCAGAAGGGAGACCAGGAGGACGTAGGAGAGGTCCCGGTTGTTGGCTTTGACAATAGGAGTTTCAAGGTATTTAATGAATATGATTAAAACAAAGCCTGTAATTAGGAACAAGAGTAGAGCAAAGGAGATGAGGATGATGCTCAGAGGTTCTTCATAGGACAGAAAGGTTATTCTTTTTGGGATACACTGGACTTGGTTCTCAGTTGGATATTGATCATCTGAGCACTTGGTGCATTTTTTGGTATCTGAGAAAGGAAAGTAATATTTCTTTTATAGTCTCAAATTTCAAGAAAAACTTTGGATAAGATGTGATAGAGAGAGGCAGGAAAGTCTCAGTAAATGGAATATACTTACACTACAACAAAAACAAAATCCCCAATGCACACAACTATAAAAAGAACAACAACAACAACATAAAATTAAAAGAAGAGCTATCTGGTGCTGCAAACTCCCTTCTCTGAGGTAATCCACCAGATTCTTATCCTTCACTGACCTTACCCTATCCCAAATGGTTGGCAGAAGGAGCAAGTCTTCAGAGGTTTAAGAGGATGGGGGGCCTATTCAATTTCAAGGGGACGAAGTCCAATAGGGTAGGAACAGATTGTTTGCATGCCAATTATATCTGCTCTGGTTGGACAAAGAGATATCCTCAAGCAGAGGAAACCCTGCAGATACACTGGTTCTGTCTCATGGAGGGTTTGAAAGGTGAATGTAATTGCACCTGGAAAGAAACTGGGATTCTGTGGAGCTTGCACAGCAGGGGTGTCCTATGGAAGAACACAGAGAAACTCAACACTGTGCATGCCTTTGCATTCTGGAACATTTTATAAATTGCAGGTGGTTTAAACAAGCAACCCTATGAGTATGGGATAAAAAGATAAAAATAGAAAACTCACGGCAGAAAAAGACTTAGTGCGGCATCTAGTCTGCCCTTTGAAGTTTTTGTTTTCTTATTTATTTAATATTTTATTTCATTTTTTTTTCAAACAAATTCATATGTTTATCCCAAAAATGTTTAAACTCAGTTACTGATGATATACCCACCAACCATTCTCTCAATACATTGCTCCAAAAATACTGGAAAGAGGATAAAAGTTGTCTAAAACATGGTTAGATGTATGGAGAACCACTTGAGAAGGGTTGCAACACTGGCTATTTCAGGGCAGGTTGTACAGCCCCCTTCACACACAAAAATCATTGACTATCCTGAAATTGAGAGTGTCTCCTAACTATTAGGCCTTCTAGAAATTCCTTAAAATGTGATTCTTTCAATGGTCCTGGGGATCCCCTGGTAACAGGGCCCCGTGAGCTGGTTGCATGGTAGGTAGCATCTTGATGTACTTCTCTCTTGCTTTCCTAGCATTTATACCTCATTGTTTTAACTTTTATTATTGGTTTAATTGTATTCCCCCAAGAGTCACTTTGTGTAAAATAGCCATATAAACTTGATAAATAAATTTGAAAAACAACTTAAGGAAAATTAATTCATAAATGAATTCAACAACAGGAACTGAGTGTGTTATCTATAAAGTTTTTTTACCCTGTAAAAATGAGAAGATGAAGCAATATGTTTCCATATTCTCTTGATTTGGCAACAATTTTAAAGAGAATGAATTCAACATTGGAATGAAAAGATATTTAGTAGATTGACCTTTTATTAGTTTTCTGTTCCCCCCTTCTTTCTCTTCATTTTAATCCCAACACTGCACATTAGAATTTTTCCCGTTCAGGACCAGTACTATCTTTCTTTCTTTCTTTCTTTCTTTCTTTCTTTCTTTCTTTCTTTCTTTCTTTCTTTCTTTCTTTCTTTCTTTCTTTCTTTCCTTCCTTCCTTCCTTCCTTCCTTCCTTCCTTCCTTCCTTCCTTCCTTCCTTCTTTCCTTCTTTCCTTCTTCCTTCCTTCCTTCCTTCCTTCCTTCCTTCCTTCCTTCCTTCCTTCCTTCTTTCTTTCTTTCTTTCTTTCTTTCTTTCTTTCTTTCTTTCTTTCTTTCTTTCTTTCTCTCTCTTTCTTTCTTTCTTTCTTTCTTTCTTTCTTTCTCTCTTTCTTACTTTCTTTCTTTCTTTTTCTTTTTCGTGTTATATCTGACTACAGTATTTAACAAGAAAGAAAATTGGAAAGATAAGAAAAGGTGGAAAGGAAATATCTACTTAATGATTTTATGCTGAATCCTCTATTTGGTTTTCATTGTTCCTTTAACCCAACATCTCTCCCTCTATTGTTCCTCCCAATTAGATATTGCAGCTTATAAGGATATATGACCTTACTAAAGGTCATATATCAAATGAATGATTGATTGATGCATCTATCAGCCTGTAATGTAAATTTGATTAGGTAAACATAACCCATTCATCTAAAATTATTCCTCAAGTTACAAAGAATACAAAGATATTTCTAAGAAAGATAAATATGGATGGAAACATCCAGACTGGGAAATGAAAGAGAGATTTCCCATGCAACCTACAACTTCCTTCTTCTTTCCTCATCCTTCAAGATATTTTTCTTATTCTTCCCATTAGGGAAGAAATTGGACTCCATGAAAATTGAGAACTTAACAATCAAACTTACATGTGTCTTTAAAAGGCATATTGATCAAACTTTCCCTATGTTGTCACCCACCTTCCTGAGTGGAGATGGTCCCCTCTGGACAAGGAACGCAGTCGTAGCAGCAAAATGGCTCTCCTTCTCGAGCCTGCTTGACAAATCCAGGCTGACATTTTCCCACACATTTAGACTGAGGCAAAGACTAAAGAGAAAAAGAAGAAATGCCAAAGAATATGTGTCAGCACTCACCATCCGTGTAAGATGGAGGTAGACATAGACCTCAGCCAAGTCATCTCTGGACTTCATGTAGGCAAATGTGAAATCTCTGACCACTTTCAAATGGTTGCAGGAGATACAATTGGAGGAAGATTCAGTTCCTCCCTTTTTCTTCTGACATATCAGATTACACAAAAAAGTAGTTTTCTACTCAACAATGTCTGGAGGGATGAAATTGAGGAAAGATTTGAGCATTGAATGGCAACTGGTGGGTTCCTCCTCATAGTGGAATTAACATGCATTTCTCCATTCTTCATACATGCTTTATTTTAAAATATAATATCTAAGATACTAAATTTTAGAGAAAACTTTGTTGTAAAATATATATTATTTTTTCATTTCATTGGATTCATTGAACCAGAATAAAACTGAGATGAAAAAGAAACTTTTGACCAGTAGCTCTGTAATTCTTGATCTGAGTCAGATCTGAGTCATCTTTTGGTATTAAAGAAATGTTTGCTTCAATCCACGTCGCTGGCATTTTAGCTTCTATTAAAAGTCCATTACAAACATCTTTCAACGGATCGCTTAATACCTCTTGCAAACTTTGGATAATTCTGCTGGGAGTCCATCTGGACCAGGAGCTTTACCATTTTTTTTGTCTTTGTATAGCCTCTGTTATTTCCAGCATTGTAACTCCTTCATCTAATATATTTTTAAATATCTCTGGAATCTTCAGAAGGTTACTGTTTTCTAAGTGTTTTACAATTTTCTCTCTTGGAATCTCCCTCTTGTCATATAAGTCTTTATAAAATTCTTTAACTATCTTTTTAATTTCTTCATTTTTATATTGTAAATAACCTTCCCCATCCAGCAGATTGTGTATCATTTTTTTTCTTTCTGTTTTTTAAGTTTATAAGCTAACCGTCTTCCCGGTTTATTAGCGTTTTCAAAAAAAAATTGCTTCACTCTTTTTATCTGTTCTGCCACTTTTTCCGAATCTAACAAATTTAATTTGTGTTTTATCATGTCCCTATCTCTTTTTAAAGTCTTTTTGGGGGGATTCTTTTGCAGTTCTAATTCTAATCTTCCAAATTCTTCTCTTAGTGATATATATTGCTGTTTTCTCTGTTCGTTTTTCTTTGCCATATATGATATTGCTATACCTCTAAAATATGCTTTAGCAGTGTCCCATAAGTTTTGTGTCTTAGTATCTTCTTTTTTATTTTCTTTAAAGAAAAATTCCATCTCTTTTTTTGTTAGTTCTATAAATTCTTTTTCTTTTAATATAGAACAATTTAAAGTCCATCTTGGTCTTTTTTGTATCTCTTTCCAGGTCATTTTCAAAGGGTTATGGTCTGCTCATATACCTATTTCTATTTCAATGTCCTGCACATTCATTCTCAAATCCGCAGTCATCCAAATCATATCAGTTCTTGACCAAGATGTCTGGCTATTTGAGTAAAAAGTATATTGTAGTTTTTGTGGGTTTATTTCCCTCCAGACATCTTGAAGTCCAATTTCCTCCGCCATATCAAAAAATGTCTTAGGTAGTTTTCCTCTCCCATTTTTCTTTGTTTTGTTACTTTTATAGTCAATTTTTCCACCTGTTATTGCATTAAAGTCTCCTAGTAAACAAACACTTTGATATTCCATTTCTACTATTTTTCTATGTAATTTTTTATAAAATTTATCCTGATTGTTATTCAGTGCTAATCACCACTAATAATATTTGTTTTTGATGCAGATAAATCTCCACCATTAATATTCTTCCTTCTTCATCTGAATAAACCATTTTCGAATTTATTCTCTCTTTAATATATAGAGCAACTCCTCTTTTTTTGTGTGTGCCGATGCATAATAAAGTTTTCCAATTTTTGGATATTCCAACAATTTATGATGTTGCGCTTTTATGTGTGTTTCTTGTAAACAAATTATATCCAAATTTAGTTTCCATAATTTCCTAAAAATCTTGTTTCTTTTAATTGGAGAATTCAGTCTATTTATATTTACTGAAAAAAATTCCACTTTCTTTATCCATTTCCATTACTTATATTTTGATCTGACCGATCTGGCAGATCTTTGTTCTTTAGCAGGTCTTTCATCTTTCCCCTTTTGAAGATCTTCCTCTTCCTGTTCTTTTGTTGATGCAGTTGCTCCTTGGATCTGCTCTTCCTCTACTTGTTTCTGTTCCTTACTTTCCTCTTGGCCTCTTTTTACTCCTTCCTCCAAAATTGACCTATTCTTCTCTTCAAAATCTTCTGCTTTCCAAATTGAATCGAGTCTGTATCTTGTATTGTTCCAGTTTATTAAAATGCCTTCTGGTGTCAGCCATCTGAAATTTATACCCTTAGCTATAAGTTTTGTAGTCAGAAAATGGTACTGTCTTCGTGAATCTCTAATTCTTTTAGGTATCTGTTTTAAGACCACAATCTTTGTTTTTATATTGTATTGGTTCATCTCTTACTTTCCACAATACTTCATCTCTTGTTGACTTCCTTGCAAACTGTACATGTACTTCTCTTGGTAATTTATTTCTTCTTGCATAACTTGAATTGAAGTGAAAAACCCTGTCCAACTCAAGGTAAATTTTCAATCGGTCTGTTTTAAAAGCCTCCTCCAGGATATCAATAATCACCTCTTCTATATCTTCTGCTTTATCTTCAGGAATATTTTGGAATCTCAAATATTGTTCCGCGTTTGCCATTTCCAAAATTTTAATTTCATTGTCCAACTTTTCATTTTCTTGTAGTAAAAATTCTATCGTTTTGTCATTTTCACCTGTTTTTTCTTCAGTCTTATATATCTTCTGTTGATTTTGTAATATCATTTGATTTTGAGATTCAAGTTTCTCCTTTATAGCCATCATTTCTTCATTTAACTTCTCCAATGTTGCCTGCGTAATTCTGATTCCCTTGTGTCTCCAAGCGATGTTTTTCAACAGTCTCTTGATTTTTCAAGATAAGATCCTGAATAAATTTTAATGAAGTCTGTGTCTCACTTTGAACTGTGTCTCACTTTGTTCTCATCAGTCAGCCATACCCTTCTGAGAATCGAACCTGGGCCGATTGCACATTAGGCAGTTGTCTAACCTCTAGGCCACAGGCTCTTTCTCGCTTTGTTAGCTGAGAGGCAAGGGAGATATGTGTTCAGTATTTGTTAAGTATTTTAGAATACCTTGCAAGGCCCAAATACAGGCCATATCTTATTGCCTGTATGGCTGACTGATGAGAACAAATGAGTTTGAAATGGCCATATCAGTCTCCCTTTAATTCTTTGTTAGCAATCCCAAAAATTTACATAAATAATGAGTTGTCACAGTTGTGACTACAGCTTGTTGATGGCCTTAGGTTAGGCTGATACAGGCAATAGGATTTGGCCCGTATTTGGGCCTTGCAAGGTATTCTAATGTGTGTGTGTGTGTGTTGTGTAATATTAATTTTTTTTGGCTTGCTAACAAAGAATAAAGGGAGACCGATATGATCATTTCAAACTTATTTGTTCTCATCAGTCAGCCATACCCTTCTGAGATTCGAACCTGGGCCGACTGCATCTTAAGCAGTTGTTTTAACCCCTAGGCCACAGGCTCTCTCTCTCTCTCTCTGTTAGCTAAGAAGCAAGGAAGATATGTGTTAAATGTTTGTTAAGCATTCAGAATACACTTGAACACAAAAATCTAGTGAATCTGAAGCTTTTAACAACGAAATCTCCAGCATATGAGGCCCTGTCTCACCAGTTTTATGGTGATACCTAAACTGCTGAAGGGACACTGAAAGGCAATGATTTGTGTCCTAAATAATAATCACCCCATTTCTCATTTTGGATCAGCTTAAAACAGGATTCAGCATGACAGCATCAGAAGGGAAACCTTGGTCAATAGAAGTAAAGCATGCTTATCTGCCTAAGAAAATTATAGAGGTTTTACTCCACACCTTCAATTCTAGGTGAAGGTTACCCACTTTTTTGATTGGGTTTAGCCCACTTGAAACAGCTTTAGAAAAAGAGAAAAGACATCAATATTTTCCCCACCTTGTTGAGCAACTTTAACTGTGACAAAGCATCTTGATTGATTGAAAGTCTCTGTCTTTCAAAAGTCCCCAATTGCTTGTGGATGGGAACCTCCTTGGGGAGAACCACCATACTCAAGATCCTCAGGTCTACTGCTACATCTCCATTTTGATCCAAGTACATTTTAAGCAGGGAAAGATTGTACAATTCCCTCTTCTTTAGAAATGGATGGAACTAGAATGGAAACATCCAGGAATTTAAAAGTAAAAATCTTGGTTTCTTATCTCTTACAACTTTTTACATTTGAACCTTTCTTCTATGGTTGTTTAACTTGCAAATATTGTGGGTTGGAAGAAGAAGTGTTATCATTATCTTCAAAACTGAAGTAGAAAGATTCAGCAATATTTCTAAATCATGTAGTATACAGATAAAATGTATATTGACACAATGTAATTGACAAAATATGTCAATCATATAGAACAATCTAGCAAAGGTCACCAATCAAGTAAACAAAATATACAAATAACTGGAGTATTCATGAACTCCTTGCAAACAATTGAGTGATTACCAGAAAGCAAGGATTTGTTAAGAAGAAAGTTGCAAGGCTAATCTTCATTCAAGTAGAGGAGATAGGAAAAATGACCAGATGAAGTAATTCTACTTTATTGTAAGGCTATATTAAAAAAAATATTGCAGGGTGAAAGTACAAATCTTTCTCCATCGCTTTGGAAAGATCTACAAATCTTTCTCCATCTCCCCAAAAAATTTAGGGAGGACTTTTTCTGAGTTTCTTTCTCTGCCTGTTATGCAGCTGTGGGTTTCCCCACCCCCCAAACCATCTTATCTGATCCTTCTCTGCTTCTCTTTCTCTGGTCCTCTGAACTCATGCACTCCTTCACAGATTGTGTGAATGCTGGTGGTATAACTTGTTTTTAGCAAAGAATTAACAAAATGTTTCATGATGTGATGAATGGGGATCTAGTTAATTGAGTCCTGGATGGTATGAGATAATAAAGTGGAGACAACTGTCTCAAAAATTGTTGTTGTTGTTAGTTGTGAAGTCGTTCTTCCTGTCCTCTACCATTTTCTGGACTCCATTTAAGCTCACACCTACTGCTTCAGTGACTCCATCCAGCCACTTCATTCTCTGTCGTCAAATATTAATATTACTTATAAAAGTTAGTTATGAAAAACAATTAGACCTTGGTCATTATTTCTTCTATATTTTCTTTAATAAAGGAAGCAGATAAATCATGGTTTTGTGATGCCAAAATTATAATAACACTTGGACAAAGTTATTTTGGTCTCCTTTAAAAATTCCCAGCTTCTCTCAGGTCCCAATAGATCCAGTCAGGATGCTGAAACCCTGATGGGAGGGGGGACCTTTGGAGCTCTCCTGTGATGTGTTTAGCTTTGCTTTGTTGAGTCAGTTCCTCTGCCCGAGGTCATCTGTCACACCTCACCAAGGAAGAGATGCTTGGGAACATCTTACCACAGTTTCCATCCGAGTTCTCACAAACTCTTTGCACCTATGGATTGGCTCCTATGGACTGGGCAGTTGGGAGGGGTTTTGAACATTGGGGTTTAGCCTAACAATTTCACCCGGGAACTTCAGATTCTGCCTGTCTTCTCTTGCTGTCACTGATTCTCAATAAAAGTTCCTTTTGTAACGATGCCAGTTTCAAGAGTTCTGCTTTCTTCAGAGATTCAGCTGAGGCAGGGCCTTCCAGCTTCCAGAAAATAAAAATATGATTTTCTGATAGGGAGAGGTGCATGAGTAAAATTCAATAGGAAACTAACTAATTATTAGCATCCAGGACTTATACAGGATTGTATGAATGTAATGAATGGTAGCTATAATCTGTATTAATATTTCATTTGTAGTTTTTCTCACATTATTCTATGCATAGAATGGTTACTGATTATAATATAGTAGCAATATTTTAATGTTATGATAATAACTGTATTATTAATTTATCACTTATGTCATTAATAATCCAGTGGAGTAATACCAGGTCCTCTTCCAGGCACCACACTTGCAGAAGACACTGCACAAAATTTTCACCAGCTTTAGCCAAGGACAAAGAAGGGGAAGAAGAGATCAAAGGATCTGCTTTAAGCCTTCAGGAAAGACATCAAGCAGAAGGGCCATGTTGGAACAGAATAGAATAGAATAGAATAGAATAGAATAGAATAGAATAGAATAGAATAGAATAGAATAGAATAGAATAGAATAGAATAGAATAGAATAGAATAGAATAGAATAGAATAGAATAGAATAGAATAGAAAATATGGAATAGAATAGAACAGAACAGAACAGAACAGAACAGAACAGAATAGAATAGAATAGAATAGAAAATATGGAATAGAATAGAACAGAACAGAACAGAACAGAACAGAACAGAACAGAACAGAGTAGAGTAGAGTAGAGTAGAGTAGAGTAGAGTAGAGTAGAGTAGAGTAGAGTAGAGCTGGAAGGGACCTTGGAGGTCTTCTAGTTCAGCCCTCTGCTCAAGCAGGAGAACCTATACCATCTCAGACAAGTGACTGTCTAGTCTCTTCTTAAAAATCTCTAGTAATGGAGCGCCCACAATTTCTGGAGGCCACTTATTAATTGTCCTCACTGTTAGGAAGTTTCTCTTTAATTCCAGGTTGCTTCTCTCTTTGATCAGTTTCCAAACATTGTTTCTTGTCCTAGTTTACAGGAGATTAAAATCAGAAAAAGTGTAGGTTCTTTTTTTTTTGAAGATATAAAAGGTCTTGATTGTTGAAGGGAGGATGCAGCACTCGTCTGATAAGTAGGAGATGTTGTACAGAAGCTTAAGATCTTAAACCACCAAGTCAAGAGAGCACAAAAGACCCTGAAAAGGATTTTAGTTTGTGGGACCCCATACCTTCCATGGCTGTAGCCCTGGAGCCCCCAACCTCTCTTCACCCTTCTTCCTTCTCCTCTGGGGTTTGGATGCAGCACTTAAGGCATGGGTCAGAATCTTAATGATGCTATAAGTAACAAAATTATTTCGGATCTGCATCCTGTTGTTTTTCTCTTGGGTCTCCACTGGTGCTTTCTGGGTGCATCTTCTCCGGCCCTTGACAGCAAAGGTGCGTTTTGAAACAGAACAGTGAAAATACTCAGCTTGAAATTCAGGTTCCACAAAGAAAAGTGATTTATAGGCATTATCATTTACCCAACTCTTTTTCCACTGAAAGGGAAAGCTCCAAATACTGTGGACGTGCTTGAGATACCTATCCTTTTTCAGGAAAAATACTCCAAGCGCTGTCATGATCCAGACTTTCCCTTCAATGGGTCCTGGCAAACTTTCAAGTGCTGAATGGAAGATAAGAATTCTGTCCATATAGGAATCAAATTCTATGTAGTGAACAAAGATGTTGACTTGTCTCCACTTAGAGAGGGCATCCCTGAAAAACCTGGTAGGTCCATTTGTTGAGAATCGTTGTGATATAACAACACAAATTCTCTTCTTGACAAGCATAGGAGTAAATGTTCTCATGAAATTCTCTCCCTTCTCTGTGTCTGGAGCAAAGAGACCAATCAGGGTCCATCCAAAATGGAGGAGAATTTGGACAATTCCTGGGTATTGGATCCCTTCTTTGGGGAGCATCGGATGGAAAAAAGGAAATTGACTTTTATCACTCAGAGCCTCTGAAACAATTCTCTCACTGAACTGAAAAAAACAATGAAGAATTCTGTGTTATATTTGCTGTCCTGCCAAGTCCCAATTTTTAGCTTTTAATAAATCCAATATTTTTCTCGTGCACATATTAGAACATTTCTGGTTGATTACTCATTAGACCATATGAAAGTACAGAATATAAAACACAGAAAATTAACAAGTCTGCATGTAAAAACAGAATTTAGAAAAATAAGTACAATAGAATAAGCATAAAGAATGAAAATATAACCCTAGAATTTACCACAATCAGACCATAATTTCCTTCCAAAAAGGGCTTTATTATATATACTTTTGCATACAGAGCACAAAGAAAGTACATTTTTAAAAATATTAGGATCCCAGTACATTGTATCTCTAAAGTGCAATGCAAGATATGATCTCCCTCATTCTTAAATAATTGACATTCAAAATAATAGATGTATTACATCTTCTATTTCTGGAGCTTCACAAATACAAGTATATTCATTGTAAGGAGTTTGGAGGATTTAACTCAATACTTGGAAGGTACATTTGTAGCAGCTGATGCCTTTCAGTGTGCCAACCTTACTGAAGATGGCCCTACTTTTCTCTATTTTGTCCATCTTGGATTCTTTGTGCAGCATTTTTTTTAGGTTTTTCTCTAATGGCAAAAAAGATAGGGAGACGGCAGTTCTTAATATAAAATCAAGAATGTTTTAAATGAAATTTGTTTGTTCTAATAGTGTTTGGGGACTCTTATCAATTTCCATACCATTAATTTTATTCAAAATAATTATATGCCCTAATTTTATAAATTGTATAAATTCCCAATTCTGCTCTGAGACTTCAGCAGCTGAAGTCCTTTTATCCAGCCTCAAGATACTTCTCAGATGATATATTTGGGTTTGTTCTAGTAGAGATATATATTAAATCCAAAAGTTCAGCTCAATATACGTACCGTATATACTTGAGTATAAGCCGACTCGAGTATAAGCCGAGACCCCCAATTTCACCCCCAAAAACTGGAAAAAGTTATTGACTCGAGTATAAGCCGATCCGCCGTTCTGCAAGCCTCTGCCGCCAGCAGAGGCTCGATCCGCCATTTTGCAAGCCTGAATACACAGGAATACCCTGTGTGGCCAAGGCTCGTCGGCAGGTCTCCGTTCCTCCTGCCGACCTTTGGGGAGGTTTGGGCGCCTCCCCAAACCTCCCCAAACCTCGGCAGGTCTCCGTTCCTGTTTGGGGAGGTTTGGGCGCCTCCCCAAACCTCCCCAAACCTCGGCAGGTCTCCGTTCCTCCGCGCAGACCTGCCGACCTTTGGGGAGGTTTGGGCGCCTCCCCAAACGTCCCCAAACCTCGGCAGGTCTCCGTTCCTGTTTGGGGAGGTTTGGGCGCCTCCCCAAACCTCCCCAAACCTCGGCAGGTCTCCGTTCCTCCGCGCAGACCTGCCGACCTTTGGGGAGGTTTGGGCGCCTCCCCAAACGTCCCCAAACCTCGGCAGGTCTCCGTTCCTCCGCGCAGACCTGCCGACCTTTGGGGAGGTTTGGGCGCCTCCCCAAACCTCCCCAAACCTCGGCAGGTCTCCGTTCCTGTTTGGGGAGGTTTGGGCGCCTCCCCAAACCTCCCCAAACCTCGGCAGGTCTCCGTTCCTCCGCGCAGACCTGCCGACCTTTGGGGAGGTTTGGGCGCCTCCCCAAACGTCCCCAAACCTCGGCAGGTCTCCGTTCCTGTTTGGGGAGGTTTGGGCGCCTCCCCAAACCTCCCCAAACCTCGGCAGGTCTCCGTTCCTCCGCGCAGACCTGCCGACCTTTGGGGAGGTTTGGGCGCCTCCCCAAACGTCCCCAAACCTCGGCAGGTCTCCGTTCCTGTTTGGGGAGGTTTGGGCGCCTCCCCAAACCTCCCCAAACCTCGGCAGGTCTCCGTTCCTCCGCGCAGACCTGCCGACGTTTGGGGAGGTTTGGGCGCCTCCCCAAACCTCCCCAGACCTCGGCAGGTCTCCGTTCCTGTTTGGGGAGGTTTGGGCGCCTCCCCAAACCTCGGCAGGTCTCCGTTCCTCCGCGCAGACCTGCCGACGTTTGGGAAATGGTTGGGTGGAGGAAATTAGAACCATTTCAGTCATTACTTTCAACCACAGTCAGTATTCCAGTCATGAATTTAGGACTAAACTGAGAGAGGAAAATAATGTGGACTTCTTTCAAGTTTCATTTGCCTCATGTTTCTACTCTCAGAAAATAAAGCAAAAGAGAGAAGCTGTGTTAATCAAAAGAAGAGTGTTAGAACTATAAATGGAGGGAATGAAATTCCATTGTATGACTTACAGCTGAATCTTACTAGAAGGAGCCATGTTGAAAGGTAATGTTGCAGGTGCTATTTTTGATCCAGAAATGACTATACCAATGAGAAGATCTCCTGGCCTATAATAGCTCCATGGCTTTTCTCCATCCTGGTGGTCCAAATTCAGTGGGCACTTCATTCTCAGCTTCCCAGAGAGTGGCTGGGGCACCAGCAGAAGCAGAAGCAGAAGCAGGAGATCCATAATTCATGTGGCGGAATCAATCTCCTTCCTCTTTCTAAAAAAAGAATTAGAATTCAAAGCGCTCTGACAGGGTGGAATATCCTGTGGCTTTCCTGATTCAAACAGAGAAACCAAGGTGCACCTGAAAGAGAAAGAAAATGTATTTAAGAGCACAACTCTTGTCTGTCCTGTAATGTAAGCCACGAAAAGCAAAACCTGTGGTATTTATCCTTTTCTGAGGCAAGATCCCTTCCATGTTGCTTCAGTCTGATGTTTACATCAAAGGCAGTCACTGGAGACACAGGAGAAGAGGTCTCAGAGACAGGGAAGGTGATGATTACAGTTAGAAGGAGCTTCTGCTCTTGGGACCCTGAACTTCTTCCACGTAAGGAGGGGTAGCTGAAGAAAAGCACATTAGAGAAAAGTCACAGATACACCCCTTGGGGCAGTGTTCAGTAGTGGTCTTAGTCCTTCCTGTTAGGACATGTCCAGAAAGTCATGCTGGATGGAGATAGTTCAACAGCCAGGAAAGTCAATTCAATGGGGTCTCTTGCTCCAGAGGCTGCTAGGGAAGGTCACCCAGTATGGTGCCATTGTAGGTTGGCGACACTTAGCTCTAGTGCTGCCTGTGCTTTATCTCCATGGAAACACTCAGTACCCTTGAACCCAGCCTAATGCTAAGAGTTTGGGATTTTCTTTCCAATGAGATCTCCATGTATCAATCCAAATTTGGAACTGATTTTATAATTCCTTGTAACTGAAGTGAAATTTCATTTGCCCTCTGTTCTAGAAACATCATTTTTTGCATGAGAGCTGGCTAAGAGGTAGGAAAGTGACAGCCTGGGATGGCACTATTGGCACAGAGAGATAAAATTGTAGAGTGGGTAGAGGTTTTAGTTTCCTTGAAACCTTCCGTGTTGTCTTTCCATACTGATACAACGAGAGCCCTTAAATTTTGATGTTTCTTGCTTTAAATAAAACAATTGTTCTGTTAGGTCTGCAGTTGAGATGGTGGCAGCAACCACAGTGCGGTGGATGATTTCTTACCACAGCCACCTGGAAGTTGATTTAGGGGGACCTGGTGGCAAATCCTCTGGTTATGTAAATGCACTTGATCCATGTCTTTTGGTTTGTCTTGGTCGATTGTTGATAGATTATCTTTCTTATCTGGAGGGGGGTTGTTAATATAGACAGCTTGGCCTAGAAGGGAGAACTGGGGTTGAGTGACAGGGGAAGCTGATAGGATGAGCAGGTCCACCCTCACAATGAGGACCATAGGATTATGGCAATTATGGCAAACCACTTCTGGAAAACTGGGTCACCTATGGACTTGCTGATATCTTTCACACAGAGCCGGCGGAGATTGTGGGCCTTTCTGAGTCTGGCTACAGTCTTAGAAAACCAGCCGAGTGAACTCCTAGTTGCTAAACACGGGCAGATTTAAAAAAAACTAGCTGCTCTGTGTAGAAGCAGCAGGAAAACTCCAATCCTGATCATGACAGAGAGTTCCAAGTCTTCATGGAAGTTGGGATCCTGGAAGGGCAGGAGGGCTGCAGGAGGTTGATGTCCCTTCCTGTCAAGGGCAGGGAGGGCGTGCTGGAAAAGAGGAAGGCAGGTGGAGCCCCCTACACAATCCAGCTCAGGCAGCCTCAGGCATGGTTGGAAAAGATTTCTATGAAAAGAGAGTCCTCCTAGCAGATGAGAATTGTGGGAGAGCAGCAGTGACATCACAGCAATTGTGGTTCCATGCAGTGGGGGTCCAAGTCAAGGCCCCCCTTTTGGTTGGCAGCACTGATGGTCAGCCATGATCCCCCACAAGAGGTGAGTCTCAGGCATTTGCAGGCTAGGAGAGTTCATCCGAGTCCAGGGACTTTGCAATCTTGTTTGCTCTTGGCCAACCTCAGCACACCCAGCATTGGTGGCAGACCCTCAGTCCCCTTTGTGGGACTCTGTTGCTGAGCCCCTGCAAGTGTGTTTTGTGAGTGTCCCACCAGATGGTTGAGCTGAGTGAATCAAACTCCACTGACCATCATGGAAGCTTATGCTCTCTTTAACCTAGATTCAGTAGAAACCCTCTTTCCTGAGCATTGTGGACTCATCAACTGAATTAACAGGTTAAGTTCACAGCTCATGTTTAGGTCATCTAGCTTTTCTCAGGCATTTCTGCAGTAGTTTCAGCAAGGTGGACACATCTCAGCCTGGCACTGACCGCAGGGAGGGGCAAAGATGTTGGGCTTCAGAGGGAACCAGATTAAAAGTGGCTTCTTTCTCCCTTGCATCTCAAAACACACCTCAAAGGAGCGGGGGACTCCTCTTTGATCCACCATAAAGCCCCTGACAATATGGACTAAGATCTTATAACATGTTTATCTCATTTCAAACATTCCAATAGTTGGGAACTGTTATGTATTGATGTAATTTAATATGGGCAGTTATAAATGACTAACTGCTGTGTTGGTTTAAACTATTAGCTGTCTGTCTATAGTATTGTGTTTGTGTTTGTGTTTTGGGTGGGAAAACTGCTTTAATTTCATTGGGCACCACCTATCGGTGGTCCGTATAAATAGAAGTCAAAGCGGCTGTTAGAGCTGCTTCTGTGTAAACCCAATAAACATTCTGTTGTTTAACTATGCTCGCCTCTTCAATACCTCACCAATCCCAATACTTAACAGTGGCGACAAAGGTGGGATATGCTGCTAAGGAAGAAAGAGCCAAGAGTCACTAGGGGTAAGACCAGGCACCAGCGCCCTGGTAGGAACGATGTTCCCCCCTCTGTCTGCCAGCAAGCCATGCTGGAGGTATCCGCATCCTAAGGGACCCGTCCCTAGGATCAACATAGAAGCCCTTAGCAGCACAAGGCATTAAGAGGTCAGTAACAGGTAACCATGGCCAAGGTCGACAAGCTGTCAGAGTTCGACGTGTTGCACCCAGAGCGTTGGAGCTCATATGTTTTACAAGTCGAGAACTACCTTCGAGCAAACCAAGTTCATGATGATGGCTTAAAGGCTGCAATGCTACTATGTGTGTGTGGCCAGGCAACATTTGAGATTGCTGAGAATTTAGTCACCCCAGCAAGCCTTGAGTCAGTTGAGCTGATTTTATAATTCCTTGTAACTGAAGTGAAATTTCATTTGCCCTCTGTTCTAGAAAGATCATTTTTTGCATGAGAGCTGGCTAAGAGGCAGGAAAGTGACAGCCTGGGATGGCACCATTGGCACAGAGAGATAAAATTGTAGAGTGGGTAGAAGTTTTAGTTTCCTTGAAACCTTCTGTGTTGTCTTTCCATACTGATACAATGAGAGCTATAAATTTTTGATGTTTCTTGGTTTAAATAAAACAACTGTGCTGTTAGGTCTGCAGCTGAGATGGTGGCAGTGCCCAATGTAGTACATGATGTGACCTGATTTCTTTCCACAGTCATCCAGGTGTTGGTTTAGGGCAGGGATGTCAAACTCTCAGTGTCACGTGACATGTCGTGATGTATCATGACTTTTTTTCCATTGCCCGCAAAGGGGTGCACACAGTTTCGCTATAATTCATATGCCCTGCGGGCCGGCAGTTTGACACCCTTGGTTTAGGGGGACCTTATGGAAGTTCCTCTGATAAGGTAGATGCACTTGGTGTGGTACAATTCCTGTGACATTCCCATCTCTGAGGCTTTGTTTGTCCTCCCCAGCAGATCTCCAAGTGCTTACAGATTGGAGTCCCTGTGTTCTGGCTTATCTTGGTCGATTGTTGATAGATTATGTTTCTTAACTGGAGGGCGGATGTCAATTTGGACAGCTTGGCCTAGAAGGGAGAACTGCGGGTTTGAGTGACAGGGGGAGCTGATGGGATGGGCAGGTCCACCCTCACAATGAGGACCATAGGATGACCAATATCCCAGGTCCATCATTTGAAAGTTGTCCCACTGTTCAGTTCTCAGCTTCCACTCTCACTGCATGGCTACCAGATCTTCAGTGGCTCCCATTCTGACTGTTGCTTTTGAATGTCAGCTTGATATGTAAGAAGGCTTCTCTCACCCATGATGTTCCCTGCCCTGTCTCAGTGAAGTCTAGTTGTACCCCCAGAGGGGACAAAACCTCAGTTGGAAATGCAGCCACCTACTTTGTGGGTTTCCCTCAGGCGAGAGCCTAGGGAAGTGGCGGAGAGGTGGCTGTGGTCATCCATGGTTTGTTACAGGCTGTCAGGAAGCTGCACCTAGAGCTGTCTTTTTGCCCAAGGTTGGGTATCTGAAAAAAATGTTTCCCCAGCCTGCTGAAGTATGTTGTGTGAATGTGATCCTTACAAGAAGTGTCCCCAGCTTATTTCCATTATTAATGATTGTTCAGCTAGTTGCTGCTAAATTAATATTCATAATTCACTGACTCATTGGTTCAGCCTCCAAAAATAATCCATGATTAAAAGTTGCAAATGTGAATTCAGCCATTGGTGAGTTGACCAGGTGAAATGGGTTGTATGGCTACGATCAGAGCCAATCTGGTGTAGTGGTCAAGGAATCAGACTAGTAACAGAAGTCCTGCCTTGTGCACAAAGCCAGATGGGTAAGCCTGGGCCAGCCAACCTCTTAGACCCCTGGGAAAGAGGCAATGGCAAACCACTTCTGGAAAATTGGGTCACCTATGGTCTTTCTGATAACTTTCAAGCAAGCTGGCTGAGGTTGTGGGGCTTCCTGAGTCTGACTACAGTCTTGCAAAAGCAGCCGAATGGACTCCAATTTGCTAAACATGGGCAGATTTTATTGAAAAAACTAGCTGTTCTGTGTAGAAGCGGCAGGAAAACTCCAATCCTGATCATGACAGTGAGTTCCAAGTCTTCATGGAAGTTGGGATCCTGGAAGGCCAGGAGGGCTGCAGGAGGTTGATCTCCCTTCCTGTCAAGGGCAGGGCAGGCATGCTGGAAAAGAGGAAGGCAGGTGGAGCCCCCTACACAATACAGCTCAGGCAGCCTCAGGCATGGTTGGAAAAGGTTTCTTTGAGGGAGGACTCCTTCTAATGGATGAGAAGGGTGGGAGAGAAGCAGTGACATCACAGCAAGGGGGGGTTCCATGCAGTGGGGGTCCAGGTCAAGCCCCCCCTTTTGGTTGGCAGCACTGATGGTCAGCCATGATCCCCCACAAGAGGTGAGTCTCAGGCACTTGCAGGCTTGGAGAGCTCATCCGAGTCCAGGGAGTTTGCAATCTTGTTTGCTCTTGGCCAACCTCAGCACAGCCAGCATTGGTGGCACACCCTCAGTCCCCCATGCAGGACTCAGTTGCTGAGCCCCTGCAAGTGTGTTGTGCGAGTGTCCCAGCAGGTGGCTGAGCTGAGTGAATCAAACTCCACTGACCATCATGGAAGCGTGTCCTCTCTTTAACCTAGATTCAGTAGAAGCCCTCTTTCCTGAGCAGTGTGGACTCATCAACTGAATTAACAGGTGAAGTTCACAGCTCATGTTTAGGTCATCCAGGTTTTCTCAGGCATTTCTGCAGTAATTTTAGCAAGCTGGACACATCTCAGCCTGGCGCTGACCAGGGAGGGGCAAAGATGTTGGGCTTCAGAGGGAACCAGATTAAAAGTGGCTTCTTTCTCCCTTGCATCTCAAAACACACCTCAAAGGAGTGGGGCACTCCTCTTTGATCCGCCATAAAGCCCCTGACAATATGGACTAAGATCTTATAACATGTTTATCTCATTTCAAACATTCCAATAGTTTGTCTGTTCCAGCATTTTTTGTCTTCTTTATTGGGGAAAGTGGTGGGGGGAGGTCAAAGCCAGGGAAAGGTTTCAGGAAACTCATCTGAAGCTGCCCCATCGTCATGCAGGGTCTGGTTTCCCAAACCTAGCAAGAGCCAGGAGAGCTTTGCAGTCTCCCAACAGCCTGAGGATCAGGGTGGAAAGCTTCAAAAGCAGCCACCATTTCTACAAGGACTCGTCGGAGTATTGCAAATGGTGGCCACTTCCAGCAGGCCTGAGGATCAGGCCCAAGCACTGCAGGGTCCCATTGGGGCAGGATCAAAGGAGAAGAGACTTCCAGCCAGAGGAAAAGATGTCACCCAGCCACATCTGAAATTCCGCAGGACCCCCAACACTTCTATACGTTAAAGAGGGGCTTGGTGGGGGCACAAAGGAGTTAGGGGCTGAAGAAAGAGCTCCCATTTGGGGAAAGGAGATGGCAAAGGGGGCTCTTTATAGGGGTGTGTGTGACCCCAGCAGGCAGCAACATGGCTGCATTGGCATTCAGCTCTTATTTTCCCCAGGGTGACACACTTAGATGTGAAGGAAGACAGACAGCCCTGATCTTGAGTGGGGAGGGAAGTCCCAAGTCTGAAATCTTCCAGTGATGCTTTTTGCCTAAAGCCAGGAAAGATTTCCATTTTGGGCCTCCCGGGTCAGAGAGAGAAGCAGAGAACTGCAGCTGATTCCATCTGTCTCTGCCAAAAGTCTCCCTGAAGGATTCGGCCAAAGAGCAGAGCTGAAACTTTGAGGATAATAATAATAATTCTCCCTCTCACCAAATATCCCCGGCTAATTCAATCTTGGACTCAAAGTTTGTTGAGCACTTCTCTGGAGAGAAATGAAAGGGGAATAATCCCCATAGGATTCAAAATGATAGGGCAGAGCTAGAATTAAATCGATCAGGAAGAATGGAGAGGTTGGAAAGCTCCATGCTTGAAATTGGCCCCAGAGGGAATACATGGCACCTGTGGCTGAAGAAAAAGAAATCTGATATTTGTTGGCACAGCAGTTAAAGAGAAAACCCTGGGGACTACTTAATGTCTGAACATGTCACAGAACTGGTATTGCTTCCTACTGAGTTTAAAACCAAAGTTTAGTTTATTTTGAAAGTTAATACTTAAGGTCACTGTAATGTATTGGCCATAACTGTTTTAATCACTTGCTTAATGTCTGACCTAGATTGCTGTATTGCTTAATGGTTGCTGTTACTGAAAGCCAGACTGGCTGTCTCCAAGGTGATAATTAGGCTTCAGCTAACTTTAAACCTATTGGTTGCCACCTAGAGGCTAACAGTATAAATAGCTGTGCAGCAGCCATTAGCGCTGCTTCTGTTCTGAGTTAATAAACTTGTTTGCTGTTTCAACACTTCTGTCTTGTTCAATGCCTCAAGAACTGAAGATATAACAGTGGCGATGAGGGTGGGATGTGCTGCTTCATTGTGAGAGTCTGAAGTCACTAGGGGGTGAGGCCATCACAGAGCATGGATGGAACAACATTCCCCCCCTCGGTCTGCCAGCAAGCCATGCTGGAGACCACCACACCCTAAGGACCCATCCTACGGCCTACACAGAAGCCAGCAGCACAAGGCACCACAAGCAAGAAACAAGCAACTCACTATGGTGAAAGTTTGAAAGCTAGAAGAATTTGATGTGACACATCCAAAGAGATGGGCATCCTACATTTCCCATGTAGAAAATTACCTACACGCCAACCAGGTCGGCGAAGATGGGTTGTAGGCTGCAACCCTCCTCTGTCTGTGCGGCCCCACCACCTTCTACATTGCAAAGAACCTGGTCATTCTGACGCTGCTTGAGTCGGTCACCTACACGGACTTGAAGAAAAAGCTTTGATACCACTTCGAGCCCAAATTATCCATTATAGCATGGAGGAATGCTTTTGAGCAGCGGGAGCAACAGCCCAGTGAGTCTGCTACAGAATTCATCACTGCTCTTCATCAAGTGTTCCAAATCTATAATTTCACGGATTTGGAGGAGAGACTAAGAGACTGTTTAGTCTGTGGACTCCGGAATGAAGAGCTCCAACAAAAACTGTTTGCCAAGGAGACTCTCACGCTACAGGAGGCCTTGAAGGAGGTCATGGCGGATGAAGCTGCCGGAGGGGTCGTTAAAGTGCTGTGGCCCTCCAAAAGCATGCCAAGCACCGAAGCTGTCCACCACGAGGACGCTGAGCGTATAGAAGACACTGATTCAGACTATGAAGTCAACAAGCTGCGGAAGCAACTGGAGAAGGGACTGCGGCCAGCTGAGAAGGCAGTTCCATTCCTTAGATGCATGGGCTGTGGAGACCGCCATCAATGTGCAGAATGCTGATTACGAACAGCAACATGCCGGGCATGTGGTAAACCAGGGCACATTGCCACCATCTGCCGAGGTCTCCAGAGGGACCGTCCACAAGAAGACTCATTCAGGAGAGGTACCGGGGTCAACACCAAGTAGGGTTTCGCTCCAGCCAGAGGAGCATGTTCCGCACTGGTGCCCATCGCCCCCTTAAACAGAAGCTTCGACTCCATGTCAAGCTTCAAGCACTTCCATGCAAAATGGAAATGAACACAGGCTCAGCCATGTCCATCATCTCCCAAGAAACATTCAGGCATATATGCAATCGAAGCAACAGATGGGCTAAAATCCAGCCATCTAATTTACTGCTCACAGACTTCCAAAACTCCCAAGTGGCGGTCAAAGGAGAAGCCACACTTCTCATGCAATTTAAGGGTTTTGAAGGTCCACTAGATGTCATAGTGGTGGAAGCCCAATGCACGAGCCTCATAGGCCTCGATTGGTTTAATGCATTGGGCATTCAAGTAACCGGCATTCACTGGACACAAGCGGCAGACTTGTCTTCACTCTGCCAAGAATTCATGGATGTTTTCAGTTCAAGCCTAGGGGAGTACAAGGGTCCCCCAATTGCCCTGAAGCTTGATCCCATGGTAACGCCAATACGGATCAAGCCTCATTGAGTGCCTTTTGCTTTAAAACCCAAAATAGAACCAGAGCTGGACAAGCTGGTGAGACAGGGGTATTGCAGCCCATAGACAGTGGGGTGTGGGAGACGCCCATAGTAATGCCACTTAAGGCCAATGGAGAAGTACGCATATGCACTGACTATAAGTGCACCATCAACAGGGCACTTCAATGGCACATGTGCCTGGAGCCAAAAGGGGGGGGAGGGTTGTGATGCTCCAGTTCCTCTTTGTGTGTTTCCAGGAAAGGCTCCTGGTGGGGAGAAGCCATGCAGGGCCTTTGTCTCCAAAGGGGGATCTGGCTTTGCTGGGAGGGAAAGGCAAGGGGGGGTCTCCCTGGAGGGACCCTTTGGGGCTCTGAGGGAGGGGCATCCTGGTGGTCCCTCATGGCCCCCAAAGTCCCTCCTGGGCAGCCTCTGCCCCCCACTTGCCCAAGCCCCCTTCCCCATAGGAGGAGCTCTTCATTGCAGCCACTTCTGGGTGGGGGAGGGGAAAGGTCCTTCCAGGACTTCGGCCTCCCCTCCCTCTGCATTTCTGTCAGTTTTTGCCTCTTTCTCATCACACAAGAAACTTTCTAATTTTCTATCCTTATTGGATATTTTCCTGTCTTCCCCCCCACCGTTTTGTCTTTGTTCATTCAACCTTTTCTCCCTGAGTCTGATTGGTGGCTGAGCTCCCAGGCAACCATTGTCTCTTCCCTTCTGCTTGATTGGCTGCTGCTGGGTTGCCACAATGACAGCAGCAGGATAGGACTAAAGGCAGCCAGTCAAGACTTTGACAGAAGGAAAATATGAAATGGGAACTAAAAACATATAAAAAAGGAAGAAGATGCAGTGAAATTTGATAGAATAGGATAGAGCTGGAAGGGACCTTGGAGGTCATCTAGCCAAGCCCCCTGTTCATTTCAGATTAATTTTGGTATTAGTTGAAAGCACTTATATTTTACAATTCATTTTAATAATAATAATAATAATAATAATAATAATAATAATAATAATAATAATAATAATAATAATAATAATAATAATAATAATAATTTAATTTCTATACCACCCTTCTCCTGAAGGACTCAAATGTGAAAGCTTTCCTTTTGTGAAAATAAAATGTCTCCCCAGCCACTGTGGAGAGAATAACAGAGTTGGAAGGAGCCTTGGAGGTCTTCTAGTCTGACCACCTGCTCAAACAGGAGAGTCTATCCCATTTCAGAAAAAATGGCTTTCCAGTCCCTTCATGCTATAGAAGGATTGGGGGTCTTGGGGCCTTGCAGATGTAGTTTAGTAACAACTCTTGCCCCTGGCTGGAAGCTGGAGCCACTGGGGGTCCTACAGAATAGCAAGAGGGGCACCACTAGGCACCCCAACCATGGTGGTTAGCAATTATGGTTCTACTACACAATTTGTGGTAGCTCTGTGAGTGGCAGTCTAACAGTTGTTGTCCTGAGCCTGGATGGCCTAAACAGGAGCTGTGAACTTCACCCGTTAATTCAGTGGATGACTCCACCCAGCTCAGGAAAGAGGGTTTCTCCCCAATCCAGGTTAAGGAGAGCACACACTTCCATGATGGTCAGTGCAGTTTGACTCAGTCGGTTCAATTCTGCAGATCACACACAACTGTCAGCCAGCCGGTGGGATACTCACACAAGACACTTGCAGGGTCTCTGCAACTGAGTCCTGCAAATGGGACTGAGGGGGTCCCACCAATGCTGGGTGTGCTGAGCCTGGCCAACTGCAAACAGGGGTGCAAACACCCCAGAGTCAGGTGAGCTCTCCTAGCCTGCAGGTGCCCAGGACTTGCCTCCTGAAGGGGTTCCTGCCTGACCATCCATGCTGCACTGGGCTGCTAACAGGAGGGGGTGCATTGACTTGTACCCCCCAATCTGGGGAACCACCTTTGCTGTGATGTCACTGCTGCTCTCCCACCCTTGTTGGATGATAGGAAGGCTTCTCCCTCAAAGAAATGTTTTCCAACCATGTCTGACGCTGCTTGAGCTGAATAACGAAGGGCCACTTTTCCAGCACACCCTCCGTGCCCTTCACAGGAAGGGACATCATCCTCTTGCAGCCCTCCTGCCCTTCCAGGACCCCAACTTCATTGGCCTGTCTGCAGCCTTCATGAGGACTTGTTACTCACTGTCACAGTCAGGATTGGAGGTTTCCTGCCGCTTTTACAGAGACCAACCAGATTTTAAAAAATGCCCATGTTTAGCAAATTGTAGTCCACTCAGCTGGTTTTTCCCCCAAGGCAGGACTAGAACTCATGGTCTCCTGGTTACTAGTCTGATTCCTTGACCACTACACCAGACTGCCTCTGATCATAGTCATACAGCCCATTTAACCTGGTCACCTCACCAATGGCTGAATTTTCAACTTTTGATCATGGTATATTTTTGGAGGTTGAACCAATGATTCATTGAATTATGAATATTAATTTAGCAGGGAAAAGTGAACAATCATTTATAACAGAAATAAGCTGGAGACACTTCTTGTAAGGACCACATTCACACAACATACTTCAGCAGGCTGGGGAAATATTTTTTGCAGACACCCAACATTGGGCAAAAAGACAGCTCTAGACAGCCAGTAACAAACCATGGATGACTACAGCCACCTTTCCTCCACTTCCCTGGCCTCTCACCTGAGGGAAACCCACAAAGTAGGTGGCTGCATTTCCAACTGAGGTTTCCTCCCCTCTGGGGGTACAACAAGACTTCAGTGAGACAGGGCAGGCAACATCATGGGCGAGAGAAGCCTTCTTACACATCAAACTGGCATTCAAAAGCAACATCCAGAATGAGAGCTACTGAAGATCTGGTAGCCCTGCAGTGAGAGTGGAAGTTCAGAACTGAACAGTGGGACAACTTTCAAACGATGGACCTGGGATATTAGTCACCCTATGGTCCTCATTGTAAGGATGGACCTGCCCATCCCATCAGCTCCCCCTGTCACTCAAACCCCCAGTTCCCCCTTTTAGGCCAAGCTGTCCATATTGACATCCGCCCTCCAGATAAGAAACATAATTTATCAACATTTGACCAAGATAAACCAGAACACAGGGACTCTGATCTATAAGCACATGAACTTGTATCACACCAAGTGCATTTACATAATCAGAGGAATTGCCACCAGGTCCACTGCCCAAAGCAACACCTGGATGGTTGTGGCAGGAAATCAGGTCATACCATCCAACGCACTGCAGGTGCTGTCACCATCTCAACTGCAGACCTAACAGCAGAATTGTTTTATTTAAACCAAGACATGTCAAAATTTAATGGCTCTCATTGTGTCAGTATGGAAACACAACACAGGAAGTTTCAAGGAAACTAAAACCTCTACCCACTCTACAGTTTTCCCTCTCTGCCAATGGTGCTATCCCAGGCTGTCACTTTCCTGCCTCTTAGCCAGCTCTCATGCCAAAAATGATGCTTCTAGAACAGAGGGCAAATGAAATTTCACTTCAGTTACAAGGAATTATAAAATCAGCTCCAAATTTGGATTGATACATGGAGATCTCATTGGAAAGAAAATTTCAAACTCTCAACATTAGGCTGGGTTCAAGGATACTGAGTGTTTCCATGGAGATAAAGCACAGGCAGCACTAGAGTTAAGGGTCACCAACCTAGAATGGCACCAAACTCAATAACTCTGGGTGACCTTCCCTAGCAGCCTCTGGAGGCAGGAGACCCCACTGAAGGACAGCAGAAGTCACTTTCCTGGCTGATGAATTATCTCCATCCAGCATGACTTTCTGGACATGTCCTAACAGGAAGGACTAAGAGGATTACAGATACTGCCCCAAGGGGTCTATCTGTGACTTTTCTCTAACGTGCCTTTCTCCAGCTACCCCTCCTTACATGGAAGAAGTTCAGGGTCCCAAGAGCAGAAGCTCATTCTCACTACAATCATCACCATCCCTGTCTCTGAGACCTCTTCTCCTATGTCTACAGTGACTGCCTTTGATGTAATCATCTGACTGAAGCAACATGGAAGGGATCTTGCCTCAGAAAAGGATAAATTTATTTATTTATTTATTTATTAAATACCACAGGTTTTGCTTTTTGTGGCTGACATAACAGGACAGAGGAGCTGTGCTCTTGAATACATTTTCTTTCTCTTTCAGGTGAACCTTGGTTTCTCTGTTTGAATCAGGAAAGCCACTGGATATTCCACCCTGTCACACTGCTTTGAATTGTAATTCTTTCTTTAAAGAGAAGAAGGAGATTGATTCCACCCCATTATTTATGGACCTCCTGCTTCTGCTTCTGCTTCTGATGTTGCTGGTGTCCCAGCCACTCTCTGGAAAGCTGAGGATGAAGTGCCCACTGAATTTGGACCACCAGGATGGAGAAAAGTCATGGAGCTATTACAAGCCAGGAGATCTTCTCATTGGTATAGTCATGTCTCTATCAGGAATAACACCTGCAACATTACCTTTCAACATGGCTCCTTCTAGTCAGATTCGGTTGTAAGTCATGCTATGGAGTTTCATTCCCTCCATTTGCAGTTCTAACACTCCTCTTTTTTTCTTCTTGTTTTACTTGCTCTTTGATTGCAGGATCTGACAAATGTTTTGAATCCTTTTGATTAACACAGCCTCTCCCTTTTGCCTTGTTTTCTGAGAGGAGAAACAAGAGGCAAATGAAACCTGAAAGAAGTCCACATTATTTTCCTCTCTCTGTTCAGTCCTAAATTCATGACTGGAATACTGACTTTCATTAAAAGTAATGATTGAAATGGTTCTAATTTCCTCTGCCCAACCATTTCCATATTTTGATAATGGATTGATTTGCAATGTCTGATTTTTAAAGGAATAGAAGATGACTTGTTTTTAGAACAGGTTCTCTGGGTCACATCAAAACTCTCCTTCTTTTAATGGTGGTTCTTCTTTAATGACTGACTGGGCTATGAATATCAGTACTGCTACAAATAATTGTGTGTTTCTGATTTGTTAAACCTTTTTGAGGACTATCCCCATCATTTGCCTATCCCCATCATTTGCCTCTAGTTTTGGGTCAATATTGGATTATGTTTCAGCTAGTTTGTAGAGAAAAAACATGATTAAATGGAGAAAAAGTATTTTTGTTGTTGCTGTTGATGATGCTAATATTAACATGATCATGTTTCTACACTAGTTTATATGATGGAAAGGTACTACCCATGATTTGCAATATTGAACTGGTGAAGGAGAATCCCCAGCTCCTGCACAATCTCACACTCGGCTACAACATCCATGACAACTATTATAACACTCTCGGTATTTCACAAGCCTTGCTGGACATGCTCTCTACTGGAGAAGCCAATGTTCCCAACTACAGCTGTGGAAGGAAGGACAAGCTTTTGGCTCTTGTTGATGGAGCTAGCAGAGATTTCTCCATTGAGATGTTGACATTAGGAAGCACCTACAAAGTCCCACAGGTTTGTTTTTTGTCCTTCGCTTTCTGGAAAATGTGTGGGGTGTGTATGTGTAAGTGATAATTCCAACTGTGTCTTCTCTAGGTAATTCAAGATTATTTTGAATAATAATAATAATAATGATGATCAGTCTATACTTCGAAAGGCACTTTACTCACTTCCAAGAAATGGCGCCAAGTAAATAACGCCCATCTTACCACAAAAGCCTCTTTCTCCCAAACAGCCTATATCTTCCCTCTTTCCAAAGGCTTTTGTGAAGTGTAGGTGCAGGGCTGTAGGTTTTTTTGTGGGAGGACTGTGCCCACCGCAACCTCACTAGCATCAGCTTGGATGATGAAAGGTTCCACAGGATTATTAAATATGAAATACCAACATTACCATTATGCACGTATATTAAGCCAAACTTTGGGATTTAATTTATATCACTACTACAACAAATCCAATCACATCATCTGAGAAGTATCTTGAGGGTGGATAATAAAATTGAAATTAATAAAATTAATGGTATAGAATCATCATCATCATCATCATAGTAGTAGTAGTAGTAATAGTAATAGTAATAATAAAGTTGGGAGAGACCTTGGAGGTCATATAGTCCAACCGTCTGCTCAGGCAGGAAACCCTATACCATTCTAGACCAATGGCTGTCCAGTCTCTTCTTAAAAACTTCCAGCATTGGAGCATTCACAGTTCCTGAAAGCAGGCTGTTCCATGATTAATTGTTCTAACTGTCAGGATTTTTCTCCTAAGTTCTAGGTTGCTTCTCTCCTTGACTAGTTTCCATCCATTGCTTCTTGTCCTGCCTTCAGGTGCTTTGGAGAATAGCTTGGCTCCCTCTTCTTTGGGGCAGCCCCTGAGATATTGGAAGACTGCTATCATGTCACCCCTCGTCCTTCTCTTCATTAAACTAATAAGAGTCTCCAAACGCTATTAGAACAAACAAATTTCATTTAAAACATTCTTGATTTTATATTAGGAACTGTCATCTCCCTGTTTTTTTTTTGCCACTCGAGAAAAACATAAAAAAAATGATTGCACAAAGAATCCAAGTTGTTCAAAATAGAAAAAAGTAGGGGCATCTTCAGTAAGGTTGGCACTCTGAAAGGCATCAGCTGCTACAAATCTACCTTTTGAGTATTGAGTTAAATCCTCCAAACTCCTTACAATGAATATACTTGTATTTGTGGAGCTCCAGAAATATAATATAATATACATCTATTATTTTGAATGTCAATTATTTAAGAAAGAGGGAGATCTATATCTTGGATTGCACATTAGAGAAACAATCTATTGGCAACCTAATAGTAAAAAAATGTATTTTCTCTGTGCTCAGAATTCAAAAATTATATATAATAAAGCCCTTTTTGAAAGGAAATTATGGTCTGATTGTGGTAAATTCTGGGATTATAAAGAAATACTATTTTCATTCTTTATGCTTATTCTATAGTACATATTTTTCTAAATTCTGTTTTTACAAGTAGTCTTGTTAATGTTCTGTGTTCTATATTATGTATCTTGATATGGCCTAATAACTAATCAACAGGAAATGTTCTAATATGTGCATGAGAAAAAAGTTGGATTCATTAAAAGCTAAAAATAGGGACTTGGTAGGATGCCAAATATAACACAAAATTCTTCATTGTTTTTTTAGGTCAGTAATAGAATTGCTTCAGAGGCTCTGAGTGATAAAAGTCAATTCCCTTTTTTCCATCCAATGGTCCCCAAAGAAGGGATCCTGTACCCAGGAACTGTCCAAATTCTCCTCCATTTTGGATGGAGCCTGATTGGTCTTTTTGCTGCAGACACAGAGAAGGGAGAGAATTTCATCAGGACTTTTACTCCTATTCTTGTCAAGAATAGAATTTGTGTTGTTATATCACAACAATTCTCAACAACTGGACATACAGCATTCCTCAGGGATGCCCTCTCTAAGTGGAGACAAGTCAATGTCTTTGTTTACTTTATAGAATTTGATTCCGTTTGGGGCAGAATTCTTACCATCCATTCAGCACTTGAAGGTTTGCCAGGACCCATTGAAGGGAAAGTCTGGATCATGACAGTGGCTGCAATATTTTCAATTAAAAAGGATTGGCGTCTTAAGCACGTCCATAGTATTTGGAGCTTTCCCTTTCAATGGAAAAAGAGCTGGAAAAACGATAATGCCTTTAAAAGAGATTTCTTTGTGGAACCTGAATTTCAAGCTGAGTATTTTCACTGTTCTGTTTCAAAACACACCATTTCTGTCAAAGGCCGGAGAAGATGCACCCAGAAAGCACCAGTGGAGACCCAAAAGAAAAAAAATAGGATGCAGATCAGAAATCCAGTCATTACTTACAGTGTCATTAAGTTTCTGGTTCATGCCTTAAGTGCTGCATATGAATCCCAGAGGAGAAAGAAGGAGGGTGAAGAGAGGTTGGGGGCTCCAGGGCTGCAGCCGTGGAAGGTATGGGGTCCCAACAAGGATCCATCAAGCCAAATTCCTTTTCAGATTCTTTTGCGCTCCCTGGGCTTGGTTGTTTAAGATTTTAATGTCATGGTTCCGATACACGAAACTGTTTAAAGAACTTTGAGGCATTTTTTACCTTAAAGAATCTTTATTCAAGTAACACAGCATCAGAACGTACATAGGTGAATCCAAAATCTGAATTCTCCTCCCCTGAACACATAGTATCAAGTGCAATTCCCTCCTCTAATTAACAGTCATAAATCACATTCTCCAATTAGTTTGAAATGCAGGCTTTCCCTCCAGTTCTCCAACCCACCATTTCTTATCATCTCTTATTTCAAAAAACCTTGATTCTCACACTGCTACAATATTGTCATCTCTAGCTAACTTCCATACACATTCCTCCTCCTCCCCCCAGTATCATTTAATTCTAACTTTAAGAGTAACACATAAGAAGGAAAATGGCTGCATCTCCATATGTTGTCAAAGCAAGAACACCCGATATTAGCAGCGTTGACATCCGCCCCCCGCTTACAAAAGAACAAGTCCTGTAATGTAAACAAACACAAGTTAGGAGCTGGCTTTTGGTTTGTTGGGGTGTTTCTCATAAAACCTTTCAATGAGTCTGTCGGCTTTCACATTGCTAGATTTCACCCAAGTGGCTTCAGACAGCGAGTATCCCTTCCTAGGTACTGCAATTTGTCTTAAAAATTCTAGAATCAAGAATATGCTTTACTTCATAGTGGGTTTGGCCTGCCACTATGAGGGGCCTGTGTGCCTTCTTAGGGGGAGGTCTTAAAGTGGATTCTTGAAAAGGTTTCAACAAGCTGCAGTGAAAGACAGGGTGAATTCTCCCTAAAAGCCTAGGGAGTTTCAATTCTACTATGACTAAGTTGATGATCCTTACGATGGGGAAAGGCCGCAAGAATTTTGGTCCTAATTTCTTATTGGGTAATTTGAGGCATAAATATTTGGTTGACAGATAAAGCTTTTCCCCAACTTGGAATGTTCTTTGGGGAGCCCTCTTCTTATCAGCTTGTTTTTTATAAGTCTCAGAAGTCTTTTTCGAAGCAGCTTTTGTGTTTCTCCAAACCTCTTCCTGCCCCCTCACCCATTGATCAAGTTTCTGGGAAGCGGAGGGTAACTGAGGGTATTCAGGTATTGGGCTGAATTCTTTTCCTGTGTCTACCCTGAAAGGCGTGTAGCCGGTGCTGCTGTGAACAGAGTTATTGTAAGCCACCTCTGCAAAAGGGAAGAGTTCGGTCCAGTTGGTGTTGGTAGGAAACATAGCATCTGAGATATTGCTCCACCATTTTGTTAGCGGATTCTGTGGCCCCATTGATAGATGGGTGAAAAACAGATGATAGGCCTTGAGATGATCCAATTAATTTAAGAAAGCTCCTCCAAAACGTAGCTGTGAACTGCACCCCCTGTCCAAAATTATTCGCTTAGGGGTGCCATGCAGCCAGTAGATATGTTTCAAGAACAGTTTAATCAGTCGTTGGGCAGATGGGAGTCCTTTGCAGGCAATGAAATGAGCCTGCTTTGAAAACAAGTCTATCACAGTCCAGATGACAGTATTTCCTCTACTTTCAGGTAGGTCTACTATAAAGTCCATAGCTATTTCTTCCCATGGTTGAGAAGGGTCTGCCACCGGCTGCAGTAACCCAGGGGTTTTCCCTGGAATTCTTTTCACGGTGGCACATTGCTAAGCACATTGATTTGTGCTTTAAATTGTAAGCCACCCTGAGTCTTCGGAGAAGGGCGGGATATAAATGGGATTAAAAAAAAACATACAGTACAACTCCTGACATAATTTTCCACATCCCGTTTTAATCCCAGCCACCAAAACTGTTGGCAGATGAGATGTAGAGTTTTTAAATATCCAAAGTGCCGAGCCTGTTTTATGTCATTGCTGTGTTTGAGAGTGTTCTGGGAAGTACAATCCCCCCCCTTGTAAGCCAGACCATCCCTGCATGTTAGGGAGGTTTGATTATCTTTGAACTATTGATCAGTGAGCAGCTCTTGTTTTATTTTCTTTGCCCCAGGGTCATCAGGATTAGGGACCCTGCAAGGCGTGAGTTGAGCAGCATTGTGGATTGGAGATAATTGCCTCATTAACCTCTTTGCGTTTGCTTTTGTATTGCGGCAATCTGGATAGAGCATTAGCTAGGAAGTTTTTTCCTCCTGGTATGTACTTTAGAGTGAAGTTAAAATGGCTAAATTACTGTGCCCACCGCACTTGCTTTAGGGATAATTTGTGGGGAGTTTTCAGTGCTTTTAGATTTTTGTGATCTGTCCATACTTCAAAAGGCACCTTGCTCCCTTCTAGATAGTGTCACCAGTTTAATAGCCCCCACCTAATTGTAAACATCTCCTTCTCTGAAATTGCCCATCTCCTTTAGCTTTCAGTAATTTTTTTCGAGGTGTAGGCACAGGGTTGCAAGGTTCCACTTTGGTTCTTTTGCAGTAATACAGTTCTGACGGCCATGTCACTAGTGTCAGCTTGAATTACAAAGGGCTCCCCTGGGCAGGGGTGCTTCAGGACTGGTTCAACATCAAATAGTTTTTTTAAATTCTCAAACGCGGTTTGACAGTCCATAGCAGGGGTGTCAAACTCAATTTCATTGAGGGCCATATCAGCATTGTGGTTGCCCTCGGGGTGTGTGTGTGGCCTACTGGGTGTGTGTGGTTAGGATGGGCATGGCCTACTGGGTTGGCATGGCCAGCTCATCACTTGCTTCAGGGGTTCCTGGGTAGGACTGGGGCAGATCTGAGGGTCTCTGGCAGAGGAGGGTGGGACCAGGGTGAGTGCTGGGACATGGTCCGTCCCACCCTCCCACCCTCCCTCCCTTCCATCCTCTGTTCTTTCCTTCCTCCCTCCCACCCTCCATTCCTTCCTTCCTCTATTCCTTCCTTCTTCCCTCCCACTCTCCATTCCTTCCTTCCTATTCCTTCCTTCCTCTCTCCCTTTTTCCCTCCCTCCCTCCCTCCCTCCCACCCTACCTTCCTTCCTCCCATCCTTTCTTTGCCTTCTCATCTCTTTCCTTCCCCCTGCACTCAGGTAGGGGTGATGGGAAGGGGAGGGATTAGCAGCACTAATATGCTGCTGCTGGCCATGTGGGTGGGTGGGGGCAGTCCCGTTGAAAGGGATGCCTCGTGGCTGCAAGGCTGGAGGTGCTGGTGGGGGGTGGGGGGTGCTGATCTACAACCTGGTTGCGTCCATCAAAGCCAGAAGACACTCAGCCTAAGATCGACTGGAACCAGCAAGGAGCTGCCCCGTCACCTCTGTCCTAGCCCCCAGGTGTGCGCAGAGGAGACAGCCAGTGCCGGCATCCTGGCTGAAGTCAGCCTGCAGGACAAGACAGCCAGCAGGGATGCCGGATTCTACTTATGTGCACACCCAGGGGGTGGGGTGGGGGCTGCCCTGTGGATTTCTGGCTTTGATGGATGCAATCAAGTTGTAGATCAGCGCCGCCACACTCCCCCCACCAGCACCTCCACCCTCGCAGCCACAAGGCATCGCTTTCATTGGCACAGACCCCCACGCACGATAGCAAGACCTGCAGCGCTGGCAATCTCTCCCCCTCTCATCACCCCTTCCTAAGCATTGAGGAAGGAAAGATGAGAAGGAGAGAAGGAAGGAAGGAACTGTAGCAGAGAGAGGAATTGTGGGAATAATTGGCACTAGCTGGGAGGCTTTGCTAGAGCTCTGGGGATTCAGCAGAGAGGTTGGGAGCTCCAGAGGCCTCGGCGGAGGCTGGGGGCAGGCTGGGGCTCTTGGGGAGGGATTTCTAAAGGGGGAAGAAGATTTTAGTTTCTCTTTTCCGGAGAGACAAGCCAGAAGGAGGGAGAGTGAGGTAGGAAGGCAAAAAGGTTTTTTATTCTCTCTCCAAAGGAAAGAAAGAGATATTTGCAAGGTAAACAACTATCAAGGAAAGATTCAAATGTAAATGTGATAAGAGATAAGAAACCAAGATTTCTGCCTTTCAATTCCTGGATGTTTCCATTCTAGTTCCATCCATTTCTAAAGAAGAGGGAATTGTACAATCTTTCCCTGCTGAAAGTCTACTTGGATCAGAATGGAGACATAGAAGCAGATCTGAAGATCATTAGTAGGTTAGTTCTCCCCAAGGAGGATCCCATTGACAAGCAATTGGGGAGTTTTGAAAGACAGAGAATTACAATCTACCAAGATGCTATTTCACAGCTAAAGTTGCTCAACAAGGTGGGTAAAATATTGGTGTCTTTTCTCTTTTTTTCCAAAGCCTCTTCAAGGGGGCTAAACCCAGTCAAAAAAGTGGGTAACTTTCACTGAGAATTGAATGTGTGGAGTAAAACCTCTATAATTTTCTTAGGCAGATAAGCATGCTTCAGTTCAATTGACGAAGATTTCCCCTCTGATGCTGTCATGCTGAATCCTGTTGTAAGCTGATCCAAAATGAGATACGGGGTGATTATTATTCAGGACACAAATCATTGCCATTTAGTGTCCCTTTGGCAGTTTAGTATCACCATAAAACTGGTGAGACAGGGCCTCATGTGCTGGAGATTTTGGTGTTAAAAGCTTCAGATTCACTTGTTTTTGGTCTTCAAATATCAAAGATGAAGGCAATTTTGTTGACCAATCCCTGAGTTCAGATTTGGACTGAATCCAATGAAATGGAATGAAGACTGGATGGAGGTCCTGTTGGTCCAATAGTTAAATGAGCTTCATCTTGCCTTAATTGGAGTCAGGGGTCTTCCAAAATTGCAGGCATACAGTCTGGGATATTTTTAATCACCTGAGAACATGCTTATAGCTGCCTCTCTCTAACCCCACTGGGATAGTGGAATTTAGAAAGGAGGTCCAAGGTTTTCAGTTCACATGAAAGAATAATGACTGGTCTGATGTGAGCTCATTTATGGATTGATTGATTGATTGATTAAATTTATTTGCTGCCCATCTCACCTTGATAATCGCTTGAAAGCTAAAGTATTGAAGCATTGCTTTGGTGCAAAAAAAAATCTTGATATCAGAAATAATAAGGGACAATTTCGAGGGAAATATTACTTAGATTTGGCATTGGCTTGTAAGAGTGCAGTTCATCTGAAAATCCCTTGAATGCAATTGTTTAACTTGATTGTTAGGTGCCTTAGGACACACTGAGAGGCTACAAATCAAATTAATAATAAATATGAATGTTTATTTCCATATCAGATCGTGTCACCTAATTGTATTCTCTCAACAAAAGGGACCTTGTGTTGGATACCTTGTGCTGAATATCCCTTTCACACATAAGACTCACACTCATGACCCATGTGGTGCACCAAAAGATGCCTGACTCACCCTTTATGAAGGACACGTTCTCATGACGTCACCTCCATCTCACCTCACTATAGTTTTAGAAACTTGTCAGCCAGTTTTAGTTTTAGTTCACCAGCATGGCAGCCGTATAAACTGAACAAATATATACACGAATGAAGAATATCTTTAAGGTTGACAGGCCTTATTTGTAAGGGAATTAACCTTTTTATCTTAACTTGGAGATAATTTTGGACTGCTTTCAAAGGGAAGCAACTTTGCAATGTTTTATTTACTCCAGAAGAAACCTTTCCAGATCCTAGTGGTCAAAAGTTTGTTTCTTCATCACAGTTTTATTCTATTTCAATAAATCTAATGAAATGAAAATTTAATAATTTTTTACAATAAAATTTAGTATTTTAGATATTATATTTTAAAATAAAGCATGTATGGAGAATGGAAGAATGCATGTTAATTCCACTATGAGGAGCAACCCACCAGTTGTCACTTAATTGTTAAATCTTTTCTCAATTTCATCCCTCCAGACTTTGTTAAGTAGAAATCTACTTTATTGTAATCTGATAGATCAAAAGAAAAAGCGAGGAACTGAATGAGGCATCTGCCTGCAATTGTACCTCCTGCAACCATTTGGAAGTGGTCAGAGATTTCATATTTGCCTATGTGAAACCCAGAGACAACTTGGCTGATGTTCATGTCTACCTCCGTCTTACATGGATGATGAGTCCTAACATATTTTCTTTGGCATTTCTTCTTTTTCTGTTTAGTCTCTGCCTCAGTCTAAATGTGTGGAAAAATGCCAACCTGGATTTGCCAAGCAGGCTCGAGAAGGAGAGCCAGTTTGCTGCTACGACTGCATTCCTTGCCCAGAGGGGACCATCTCCACTCAGGAAGGTGGGTGACACCTTAGGGAAACATTGGTCAATATGCCTCTTAAAGACTCATTTAAGTTTGATTGTTTCGTTCTCAATTTTAATGGTCTCCAGTTACTTCCCTAAATGGGATTTATAAGAAAAATATCTTGAAGGGTGAGGTAGAAAGAAGGATGTTGTGGATTGCATGGAAAATCTCTCTTTCATTTCCCAGTCTAGATATTTCCATCCATATTTATCTTTCTTAGAAATATCTGTATTCTTTGTAACTTGAGGAATGATTTTAGATCAATGGGTTTTGTTTACCTAAACCAACATTACATTACAGGCTGATAGATGCATTGATCAATCATTTATTTCATCAGTTAATCTTTAGTAAGATCCGATATCCTTATAAGCTGAAATATCAAATTGGGAGGAACAATAGAGGGAGAACAATGAAAACCAAACAGAGAGTTCAGCATAAAATCATCAAGTAGATATTTCCTTTCCACCTTTTCTTATCTTTCCAATTTTCTTTCTTGTTAAATACTGTAGTGAGGTATAACACCCCCCAAAAAAGGAATAATATATAGTTGTGATCTGTAAAGGAAAAAAAATCTAACATGCAGTGTTGGGATTAAAATGAAGAGAAAGAAGGGAGAAACAGAGAACTAATAAAAGACCAATCTACTAAATATCCTTTGATTCCAATGTTCAATTCGTTCTCTTTAAAATTGTTGCCAAAATGAAATAATATGGAAACATATTGCTTCGTCTTCTCATTTTTACAGGGCAAAAATACAGATAACACACTCAGATCCTGTTGTTGAATTCATTTATGAATTAATCTTCCTTAAGATGTTTTTTCAAATTTATTTATCAAGTTTATATGGCTATTTCACACACAGTGACTCTTGGTGGAATAGAATTAAACCAATAATAAAAATTAAAACGATGAGGTATAAATGCTAAGAAAGCAAGAGAGGAGTACATCAAGATGCTACCTACCATGCAACCAGCACACGGGGCCCTGTTACCAGGGGATCCCCAGAACCTTTGAAAGAATCACATTTTAAGGAATTTCGAGATGGCCTAATGGGGGACAGTCTCAATTTCAGGATAGTTAATATTTTTTTTCATTTTTATTTTGTGAAGGGGGTTGTACAATCTGTCCTGAAATAGCCAGTGTTGCAACCCTTCTCAAGTGGTTCTCCATGGATCCAACCATGTTAGACAACTTTTATTATAAAAAGAGCCTTGGTGGAGCAGTGGGCTGATGCCTCCTTAAGTAACACCAGCTGCCTGCAATTAGTGCAGGTTCGAGTCCCACCAGGCTCAAGGTTGACTCAGCTTTCCATCCTTCCGAGGTAGGTAAAATGAGGACCCAGATTGTTGGGGGCAATAAGCTGACTTTGTAATAATGCTGCTTGGGGGAGCAAAAGCCCTAATAAGCAGGCATATACATAGAATGAAGGCTATTGCTAAGCACATTGAGTTGTGTTTTAGATTGTAAGCCGCCCTGAGTCTTCAGAGAAGGGTGGGATATAAATGGGATTAATTACAATTACAAATTACAATCCTCTGTCCAGTATTTTTAGAACAGTGTATTGAGGGCATGGTTGGTGGGTCAATCATCAGTAACTGAGTTTAAACATTTTTGGGATAAACATATGTCCATCATCTGAATTTTTTTTTGAACAAAAAAAAAAATGAAATAAAATATGAAATAAATAAGAAAACAAAAAACTCAAAGGGCAGACTAGATGCAGCATTAGGTCTTTTTCTGCCATCAGATTTCTGTTTCATATTTTTATCCTGTACTCATAGTGTTGGTCTTGAAAGCCACCTGGAATTTACAAATAGTCCAGAATGCAAAGGCATGCACAGTGTTAAGTTTCCGTGTGTTCTTCCATAGGACACCCTGGCTGTGCAGGCTCCACAGAATCCCAGTTTCTTTCCAGGTGCAATAAAATTCACCTTTCAAACCCTCCATGAGACAGAACTAGGGTATCTGCAGGGCTTCCTCTGCTTGAGGATATTTGCTTTTCCCACCAGAGCAGATATAATTGGTATGCAAACAATCTGTTCCCTAAAGTATTCTCACTTTTAGATCATCAGAAGCCAGCCTTTTCTGCTGCAGTTCCTGCCGTATTAGACTTACTCTTTCTTGAAATTGAATAGGCCCCTATCCTCTTAAATATCTGGAGAGTTGCTACTTCTCCCAACCATTTGGGATAGGGTACGGTCAGTGCAGGATAGGAATCTAGTGGATTACCTCAGAGAAGGGAGGTTGTAGCACCAGATTTTCTTTTAAATTTATGTTGTTGTTCTTTTTATAGTTGTATGTATTGGGGGGGGGGGTTCTGTTGTAGTGTAAGTATATTCCATTTACTGAGACTTTTCTGTTTCTCTGTATCACATCTTATCCAAAGTTTTTCTTGAAATTTGAAAGACTATAAAAGAAATATTATTTTCTTTTCTCAGATATCACAAAATGTACCAAGTGCCCAGATGATCAATATCGAACTGAGAACCGTGTCCAATGTATCCCCAAAAGAATAACCTTCCTGTCCTACGAAGAACATCTCAGCATCATCCTCATTTCCTTTGCTCTACTCTTGTGCCTAATCACAGGCTTTGTTTTATTCATATTCATTAAATATCTTGAAACTCCCATTGTCAAAGCCAACAACCGGGACCTCTCCTTCATTCTCCTGCTCTCCCTTCTGCTTTGCTTCTTATCCTCCTTGTTCTTCATTGGCCGACCAACAAAAGCCACCTGTCTTCTCCGACAAACGGTGTTCAGCATTGCCTTTTCAGTAGCTGTGTCTTCTGTGTTGGCCAAAACAATCACAGTAGTGCTGGCATTCCTAGCCTCAAAACCAGGGAATAAAGTGAGAAGATGGTTGGGGAAGAGCTTGGCCAACTCCATCATCCTTTCTTGTTCTGCTGTCCAAATTCTCATCTGTGCCATGTGGTTGGGAGTTTCTGCCCCATTTCCTGACTCTGATCTGCAGTCCCAGCCTGAAGAGATTATCCTTCAATGCAACGAAGGCTCTGTCACCATGTTTTATGTTGTCCTTGGCTACATGGGCTTTCTTGCTGCCATTTGCTTCACGGTGGCTTTCCTGGCCAGGAACCTGCCTGGAGCTTTCAATGAAGCTAAATTAATCACCTTCAGCATGCTGGTCTTCTGCACTGTCTGGGTCTCCTTCCTCCCCACCTACCTGAGCACTAAGGGAAAATACATGGTGGCCGTGCAGGTCTTCTCCATCTTGGCCTCCAGTTCTGGACTGTTGGGCTGCATCTTCTTCCCCAAGTGCTACATTATCCTTCTGAGACCAGATCTAAACACTAAGGAACATCTAATGACAAAAGCAGTGGAGTGACCGTGAAATTGTTTCTTAGGGTTATAACTTTTCATTATCCATTATTATTGGGTTTATATGCTTCCTTTGGAATTGCTTGTCAACTTATGTTTTTTAAAATTGAAGGAAATAAATATGTGGCTTGATAGTTAAATGAAAATTCAAGATAATCACAAAATACATTAATAATAAATAAATAAATATTATATTTTTTTAAAAAAAGTGTTGGTTTTCCTCCTTTTCCTCAGCACACTCGTCAACCAATATTTGGCTTAAGCAACTCTTCAAAAGAAGAGACATATGAGTCATTTCCTTTGCTTGATAGTGGTGTAAGCTTGGCAGGTATCTTCAAAGATAATTAGTGAGGTCTGAATCTCACCTCTTTCATGGTTCTTTATGAAATGATATTTCCATTCCCCCAACTTATGGGTTCTACTGGGGAGAAGAGAGTTAGTGAAGATGACATGGTGTTGCAACTTCGACATCTCTCACTGTTTCCGGTGCTCCTTCTCTTTCTCCTGAGGTGCTCTTTCTCAGCAATCTCCCTTCATTTCAACTCCAGATCAAGGCCCATCTTCTTCACTGCTTCCTAGCTCATAGCCTCTAGTTCCAGCATCTCTTGGCTGAGGTGCTGAACAGACTTTCTGACTTCTGATGAGCAGTTTCCAATAACAGACATTTATTTATAGCCTGTAACTTCCTGACAGTTTTCCCATATCAGTATTCAAGTCAGTCAGACTGAAGAGGATTGAAAATAAAAATCATCCTGATCTGGGTTGGGGAGTCATAGCTCAACCAAACTGAGAGAGGTACAAGAAGACCATAGGTCAACTCCCACCTTTACTAAAGGTGTCAAAAGAAAATAGGGTTTTATAAAAGGAACACATGGATAAAAAGGATTTAAAAAAACCCTAAACCCTAAGACAATTCAAACACAGTCTCCATATTTCCCAGCTTCATCCCCTCATTTAGGATTCCAAAGTCTCTCAAAAGATCCCCAAAGTCTTTCCACCTTGTTTTCTATTGGCTTTCTTGTGTTGACTCTTATAGAGCCATAAGTCTGGCTTGATATTTAAAAGATCAGTTTTTCCTCCCTACCCCACTCCTTGCCTTCTCCCATATCCTTCACCTTCCCTTTCTTCTCTCTCTTTCTCCCTCAATCCTCCCAGCTATATTTTCACCACAATCATCTGCTAGCATCACATTTTTGTCCATCAGTCACGGCCTTAGAACTGGAACCCAAAATTTCCACATTTCATATGGTTAAAAGGGAAATTCCCCCACAGAAATTATTTTAGAAGCAACTCATCTTGACATTCTTTCCACGCTCCATGCATTTATAGGGTTTCTCTCCTGGGTGAATTTTGTTAGAACTCAGGGAAGAGCTCAGCCTGAAGCTCTTTCCACACATCAGGAATTAGCAGTTTCTCCTCCATGTAGACCCCTCTATGAGGAATAGGTTGCCTCTGATCAGTGAAGCTTTCTCATTATCCATTCATTAATATGGTTTTTGTCCAGTGGTGGGATTCAAATATGTGAACAACTGGTTCTCTGTGTGGATGCCATTTCCAGAAGTCTGTTGTGGGCCTGGGCAACAAAAAAATAGCTACCAGTTCTACCAAACTGGTGCAAACCGGCTGAATCCCATCACTGGTTTTGTCCTACTTGAATTGCTTCCTCCGGCCATGGACACTCCAAATCAGTCAGTCAAAAAACCCACCTGCCTCTCAGGGGTCTTGTGGTAAGGAAAAATAGGAAGAGGAAACTATATGTAGGCAATAGATGATGTAAGCATGAATATTTATAATTAACAAACCTTAAGGTACTTCTCTACCCATCTACTCTTACTGTCTTTAAGAATGTGTTATTGTTTTAAGTAAACACACATCAGTTGCATTGCCATAGAAGTTTTTGTAAAATATACTGAACTGAGAAGAGAGAACTTCAAGATCCTAATAGCACACCTTGTTTCTAGGTTTTTAATTGCCTAACACATTCCCATTCCTCCACAAACTTGTTTTTCTCACACATGGTCTGGACAGAAATACTGTCCTACAATTAAAAAAAAATACAGATTTCAGGCAACAGTTGAATCCACTACTCTGGGAACTAGTAAAGCCTCTCTGGTTCATTTGGTCACCTCATCGCAAATCTCAAGGCACTTTGAATTGATCTTGGAACTGATAAAAACCCTAGATGGAAAATCAACACAAAGAGATGCCTTGCATAAAACATCTGAAGGCACAGAGAAACTTTATTCCAAATATAGCTCCAGCTATGACTAAAAGTGTCAGAAAGAGGGATCATCCTCCTTTCTTCCTTCTCCTTAGTTTTATTTTTTTTAAGGAAGGGAGGGAAGACCATGGAATGGACCTCCAGCTTTCCTTCCTTCCCAGTTTGGCATTCACCTCCCATCCTTTCCCTATTACTGGAAGTGGCAAAGACAGTTGGTCTCTAGGCAGCTTCCAGAGAGGGTGGGCTCTTCAGACCTATCAGCCTGACCTCAATACCTGGGAAGATGCTGCAAAAGATAATTAAACAACGCGTCAGCCAATACCTAGAGACAAACAAAGTCATTACTAAAAGCCAACATGGGTTTGTCAAAAACAGATCATGCCAGACAAATCTTATTGCATTCTTTGACCAAGTGACAAAATTAGTGGACCAGAGGAATGATGTGGATATAATTTAGTTGGACTTCAGTAAGGCATTTGATAAAGTAGATCACAACCTACTACTTGATAAGATAGAAAAATGCGGGTTAGACAGCATCACAACCAGATGGATTCATAGCTGGCTGACCGGCTGTACTTAGCATGTGGTCCTCAATGGAACCCCATCTACATGGAGGGAAGTGTGTAGTGGGGTGCCCCAGGGCTCTGTTCTGAGCCCAGTGCTCTTCAACATCTTCATCAATGATTTGGATGAGGGGATAGATGGGGAACTCATTAAATTTGTAGACAATACCAAGCTGGCAGGAATTGCCAACACTCCAGAAGATAGGCTTAAGATACAGGAGGATCTGAACAAACTGGAACACTGGGCGCTATCTAACAAAATGAAATTAAATGTTGAAAAAAGTAAGGTTCTACATTTAGGCAAGAAAAACCAAATGCACAGGTATAATATGTAAAGGCATAGGACAAACAGGATTCATTCGCAATCTTGCAATTCTGCTGGACAAGCATGAGGGACAATGTCTTTCAGCCACCATTTAGTAACTTCGAGCAAAATTGTGGACCAAGCTCATCCATGGAGGAAAGCATGGATCATTTTTTAGGTTTGGCCTCTTGGAACAAGTATTTATTTATTTATTTATTTATTTATTTATTTATTTATTTATTTATTTATTATTTAAACTTATATACCGCCCTTCTCCCGTAGGACCCAGGGCGGTTCACAAGGCGATTAAAACAATATAACAATACAAAAGTTAATAACAAATTAAAATAAATTAAATTATCCTTAATTAAAATCTAAAACCCTTAACTCTAATTAAAAAAACCCAATTACAATAGGTTAAAAATTAAAAGTTCTCAGTCCTGGCCGGAAAGCTCTAAGAGCCAGGTCTTCAGGTCCCGGCGGAACGAACGAAAATCTGGGGCAGTCCTGAGCTCTACGGGTAAGTGGTTCCAAAGGGCAGGCGCGCCCACAGAGAAGGCCCTCCCCCTGGGTGTCGCCCTACGGCAATCCTTTGCCAGCGGCACCCTGAGAAGGCCCTCCCTGTGGGAGCGCACAGGACGAAGGGAACTTGATGCCGGCAGCAGGTGTTCCCTCAGATATCCCAGACCCAAGCCATTTAGGGCTTTATAGGTCATCACCAGCACCTTGAATCTCACCCAGAGGGCAACCGGAAGCCAATGCAGCTCACGGAGCAGAGGTGTTACATGGGAATATCGGGGAGCCCCCATCACAACTCGCGCGGCCACATTCTGCACCAGTTGAAGCCTCCGAGTGGTCCTCAAGGGCAGCCCCATGTAGAGAGCGTTACAGTAGTCTAACCAGGAGGTCACAAGCGCATGAGTGACTGTGCGCAAGGCATCTCGGTCCAAATAGGGCCACAACTGGCGCAGAGTGGAAATTCTTCTGTCTCACATTTTTACATTTCTTCTGGCGGTAAGCTGTTTCTTTGTATTCAAGTCTGGCCTCAGAATGATGATGTAGCATTTGGGGATGAAGATGCAACCCAGCAGACCAGAACAAGAGGCCAAAATGGAGAAGACCTGAACAGCTACCATGTACTTCCCCTTGGTGCTCAGGTAGGTGGGCACAAAAGATACCCAGACACTGCAGAAGACCAGCATGCTGAAGGTGATCCATTCAGCTTCATTGAAGGCCCCAGGCAGGTTCCTGGCTAGGAAAGCCACCGTGAAGCAGATGGTAGCCAGGAAGCCCATGTACCTGAGGGTGATGTAGAACATGACAACAGCCCGTTCATTGCATTGCAGGATGATCTCTCCAGGCTGGGAGTGGAGGTCAGAGTCAGGGAATGGGGGAAAAACTCCAAGCCAGATGGAGCAGATGATAATTTGGCCAGCAGTACAAGAAAGGATGATGGAGTTGGCCAAGCTCTTCCCCAACCTTCTCTTGACTCAGTTTCCTGGTTTTGTGGCCAGGAAAGCCAGCACTACCATGATTGTTTTGGACAACACAGAAGACACAGCTACTGAGAAGACAATGCTGAACGCTGTTTGTCGGAGAAGGCAGGAAGAATTTCTGGGCTGGCCAATAAGGAAAATGGAGGACAAGAAGCAAAGCATGAGAGAGACCAGGAGGATGTAAGAGAGGTCCCAGTTGTTGGCTTTGACAATGGGAGTTTCTAGATATTTAATGAATATGATTAAAACAAATCCTGTGATTAAGAAGAAGAGTAGGGCAAAAGAGACCAGGATGATGGCCAGATACTCTTCATAAGATAGGAAGGTTATAACTTTGAGTATACATTGGACCTTATTTGGATATTTATCATACAGACATTTGGTGCATTTTTCTGTATCTGAACAAAAATCCCAAAGAAACATTTTTTAATATTCTATCCTGCCACCTTTCAAGAAAACTTTCTTCAGACAACAAATGATACCAGGAGTATTTTCCAAGATTTCTTAACTTCTTAGAAACAAGGTAAGAAGAATATTATTTTCCAAAAAAATAGTTGTACTTCTAAAAGTTTATGAAATTTGTGGAGGTCCTAAGACCTATGATTATCTGTGTAATGTGAAGAATGTTCATAAGAGCCTACATTATTAGAGGTAAATAATGAATCAGTAAATCATAAAGATAAACTTCCTGAGTCATATCAAATAGCATATTCTGAATATACTGGACTCATGGGATGCTTATTTTGTGAAATCTGATGGCAGAGAAACTTTCCGTCAAGGTTCTGATAAATGAGACAGTTCAAACAAAATGCAGGCATTGTTTATCTAAAAAGTCTTAATAATGAAACGAAACATCGGCACTCATGGAGGGGTGCCAGAATCTGAAATCTCCTCCCCCCAAACCCATCGTAACATACCTTTATCTACACTTCATAAATCGCATTGTCCAATTAGTTTTACATATGAAGTTTCACTTCCCATTCTCTACGTGGCTATTCTTATCTTCTCAAAATAGCCGTTACATTTCCCTCCCTTCAAGATTCAAAGCGAAGCAGTTTAAACAAAAGGCTGTCTCTTATATTGTCAGTACAAAAACATGTCAATGTTCACAGTGATGCTCAAGAGACGGCCCATGTATATTGCATTGCAATAATCCTTCCAGGATTCTTGAAACAATTCCTCAGCTTTCAAAGAACTCAGATGTTTTTAGAAGGAAATATCCAAACTAAAAAGCAGAAGAGAGATTTACTCAGAGCCTCCTTCAAGGTATTTTTTTATATTCTTCCTTTTAGTAAGAAATGGTGCAGTTTGAAAATAAACTAGAAAACAGTTGAGCTTCAATGGGTCCTTTAACACTGACTTTTGTGAAAATGGTTGTGATAAATTGATTTCTACAAGGCCTCTGCTTTTCTATGGTGTCACCCACCTTCCTGAGTGGAGATGGTCCCCTCTGGACAAGGTACGCAGTCGTAGCAGCAAACTGGCTCTCCTTTTCGAGCCTGCTTGACAAATCCAGGACGTCAATTTTCCACACATTTGGAAAACAAGAAGGAGCACCAAAGAAAATGTACTAGGATTCACTATCCCCCAACAATCTGGGTCCTCATTGTACTGACTTTGGAAGGATGGAAGGATGAGTCAACCTTAAGTTAGTGTGAATTGAACTGCCAAACTGCTGAGAGCTGGTAGTCAGCAGAACTAGCTTGCAATACTGAACTCTAACCACTGCACCACCAGGGTTTATAATTCTAAAGCTTATTTCCCAGTGGGACCAACAAGACCTCCATCCACTCTTGATATAATTTCATCAGATTCATTCCAAAGCTGAAGTCAGGCACTAGTGAACAAAATTAAATTCTTTTGCTATTGACGACAAGGGACAAGCAAATTGAGGCTATTAGCACCACAACCCCAAGCATCTCATATTGGACATGGCTGAATCAGGTTTAAAAAGTGTTCATATTATAACACATAAATCTTGTTCAATAGAACAGAACAAAATAACAAGGTAGTTGGAGGGTGCCTTGGAGGTCATCTAGTCCAGGGCTTTTCAACCTTTTCACCCATTGTACCACTTTTAGGATATGGCAACATCCGAGTACCACCAGTCGCCTAGCAAGGTGTCAAAAACTTGATGAGCAAAAAAAAAAAAGGAAAAAAGTGATGAAGTACGGATAGTCCTTGACTTACAACAGTTCCCTTGGTGACTGTTCAAAGTTACAATGGCACTGAAAAAAGTGCCCCCCAAGCCTCAGCTGAGTAAGACACCTGCCTGCCTGCCTGGTGGCCTCTTTCTCCTGTCCGAGATTTTCATTGTTGTGAGCATTTCTGTTGAGGATTGGCAACGGGGGTGGGGTGGGGGTGTTTGGTTTTTATTCCCATCTGCTGGGTGGTTGCAGCAGGTTTTGGTCACTTCACATGACCCTGGGACACTGTGACCACCATAAATATGAATCAGTTGCCAAGCACCTGAATGTAAATCACAAGACCCTGGGGATGCTGCAACATTCCAGCTGATCGGTAATTCTTCTGGGCTCAGAAGCACCAGGATCAGCGCCGAGCTCCAGCTGGAGACTGGCGCTGATCCTGGTGCTTCCACTGAGCCCTGACAGCCCTGAAGAAGTGCTGATCCTGGCGCTTCCGCTGAGCCCTGACAGCCCTGCAGCTCCAGCCATCTCTTGCTCAGGCTTGTGCAGTGCTGCAACTGGTTTAGCTCATTCCCCTCCCCCACTACCACTTTTCTAGGATGGTTGTGTACCACCTGCCAGGTGCCAATGTACCACAGGTGGTACCTGTACCACTGGTTGAAAAGCCCTGATCTAGTCCAACCCCCTGCTCAAGCAGGAGACACTATACCATTTCTGACAAGTGGCTGTCCAGTCTCTTCTTGAAAGCCTACAGTGATGAAGCACTCACAACTTTTGAAGGCAAGCTGTTCCATTGGTTGATTGTTCTCACTGTCCAAAAATTTCTCCTTATTTCTAGATTGAATCTTTCCTTGATCAGTTTCCATCCATTGTTTCTTGTCTGGCCTATGGATGTGCTGAATAGTACTGAAGTCTTCCAAGCACACTAAGAAAACTCTACATCTTCTACTCCCAATATTCAATATTCATTTTTAGAATAGAATAGAATAAAGCTGGAAGGGACCTTGAAGGTCTTCTAGTCCAGCCCCCTGCTCAAGCAGGAGAACCTATACCATTTCAGACAAGTGACTGTCTAGTCTCTTCTTAAAAACCTTCAGTGATGGAGTGCCCACTATTTCTGAAATGCAAAGCTGTTCCACTGGTTGATTGTCCTCACTGTTAGGAAGTTTCTCCTTAATTCCAGGTTACTTCTCTCTTTGGTCAGTTTCCAACCATTGTTTCTTGACCTATCCTCTGGTTCTTTGGAGAATAGTTTGACCCCCTATTCTTTGTGGCAGCCCCTCAAATACTGGAATACTGCTATCATGTCACCCCTGTTTCTTTTTTTCTTTAGACTAGCCAAATCCAAGTCCTGCAGCTGTTCTTCATATGTTTTAGTCTCCAGTCCTTGGATCATCTTAGTTGCTCTTCCCTGAATTTTTTTCCAAAGTCTCAACATCTTTTTTGTAGTATGGTGACCAAAATTGTTTGCAGTATTCCAGGTATGGTCTCACTAGGGGTTTATAAAGCAGTACTAATACTTTATTTCCCTTGAAGGTCAGCTACCATGGTGACTAGTCTTAGCCATTTTTGAAATGGGCCCCGTGGCTTTCAAAAATACAGAAAAGACACCAATATTTCATGCACCTTGTTAAGCAACTTTAGCCGTGACAGCGTATCTTGGTTAATGATAAGCCTCTGTCTTTCAAAACTCCCCAATTGTTCTTTGATGGGATCCTCCTTGGGGAAAACCAACCAGCTTGTGATGTTCAGATCAGCTGATACCTCTCCATTTTGGTCCAAGTACATTTTCTCTTGGGAAAGGTTGCAAAACTCATTCTTCTTCAGAAAGGGATGGAACTAGAATAGAAACATCGAAGAATTCTAAAGCAGATTTTTTTTTTATTCTACATGGTATTTACACATTTACAGTAACTATCTTTTCCACATAGCTGTTTTATTTGCAAATATTGGGGATTGAGAGAACAAGTGTTACCCCTGTTTTCAATGGTCAAAAACAAAGGTTCAGGAAAATTTGTCAATCATATATTGAATAAACATGCACTGTCAAGATATAATCTTCCAAATCTGTCTATTAAAGGGACATTTAGAACCTATCATAAACAAACTGAACAAAGATACACAGAGAATTTTAAGGAAGACCTTGGGAAAAAACAGGGTGATTTCTAGAAAGCATGGATGTGTCAGGAAGAAAGTTACCAGGTTAATATTCTCCCAGGTCAGCCAGATTGGCAGCTTGACCACATGAATCAATTTATATCATTGAAAGGCTTCATTAAAAGAGCTTTGCGAGTCTAAAAGTATAAATGTTCCACCAACTCTTAAAGCCTGATCTTGCTTAAGTTCCTTTCAATGCCCCTTCCTCTTCTGTGGGCTCTCCCCTACCTTATCTGATCATTCCCTAGTTGCAGCTCTTCCCCTGTCCGCCAAGGTAATTTATTAATATTTATCTATTTGTATCCCGTTTTTATTATTTTTACAAATAACTCAAAGGGACAAACATATCCAAAACATCTTCATCCTTCTATTTTCCCAACAACAATACAAGTCTGTGAGGTAAGTTGGGCTGAGAGAGAAGGATTGCCTCAAATTCACCCTGCTGGCTTTCAGGCCTAAGGTAGGACTTGAATGCAGGATCTCTGGCCGGATGCCCTTCAACACATGTCCTTAATTATTGTGGTCACACTGGTGATATAAATTGACCTCAGCAAAGCATTAACGAACTACTTCCTGATGTGATTATTAGAAACCTAGTTAAGTGAGGGCTGGATGGTGTAATAATAATAATAATAATAATAATAATAATAATAATAATAATAATAATAATAATAATAATAATAATTATTATTATTATTATTATTATTATTATTATTATTATTATTATTATTATTATTATTATTATTATTATTATTATTTGGAAGGGACCTTGGAGGTCATCTAATCCAACCCCCTGCTCAGGCAGGAAACCCTATACCATTTTGGACAAATGGCTGTCCAGTCTCTTCTTAAAAACGTCCAGTGTTGGAGCATTCACCACTTCTGGAGGCAGGTTGTTCCACTGGTTAATTGTTCTAACTGTCAGGAAGTTTCTCCTTAGTTCTACTGTAGGTTGCTTCTCTCCTTGATTAGTCTCCATCCGTTGCTTCTTGTCCTGCTTTCAGGTGCTTTGAAGAATAGCTTGAGTCCCTCCTCTTTGTGGCAGCCCCTGAGATATTGGAAGACTGCTATCATGTCCCCCCTCGCCCTTCTCTTCATTAAACTAGACATACCCAATTCCAGCAGCTGTTCCTTATATGTTTTAGCCTCCAGTCCCCCAATCATCTTTGTTGCTCTTCTCTGTACTCTTTCTAGAGACTCAACATCTTTTTTACATCGTGGTGACCAAAACTTGATGCAGTATTCCAAGTGTGGCCTTACCAAGGCATTGTAAACTGGTATTAGTACTTCACTTGATCTTGATTCTATCCCTCTGTTAAAGCAGCCTAGCACTGTGTTGGATTTTTTGGCAGCTGCAGCACACGGCTGGCTCATACTTAAGTGATTGTCCACTAGGACTCTGAGATCCCTCTCACAGTTACTACTATCGAGCAAGGTACCACCTATACTATACCTGTGCATTTGATTTTTCCTGGCTAAATGTAGAACCTTACTTTTTGCACAATTGAATTTCATTTTGTTAGATAGTGCCCAGTGTTCGAGTCTGTCCAGATCCTTCTGTATCTTAAGCCTATCTTCTGGAGTATTGGCTATTCCTGCCAGCTTGGTGTCATCTGCAAATTTGATGAGTTCCCCATCTATCCCCTCATCCAAATCATTGATGAAGATGTTGAAGAGCACTGGGCCCAGAACAGAGCCCTGGGGCACCCCACTACACACTTCCTTCCATGTAGATGCAGTTCCATTGATGACCACACGCTGAGTACGGCCAGTCAGCCAGCTACGAATCCATCTGGTGGTGATGCTATCTAACCCACATTTTTCTATCTTATCACGTAGTAGGTTGTGAGTGGGGATAATGATATGATAATCTGTCTTAAAACTGGGGAGTTATGAATAAAAATTAGTCCTTGCCCTCAATTCTTCTATATTGCCATTAATACAAGTAAATGTTGATAAAAATATTTTTGACCCAACATTTAAACCAAGTCTTAGACAAAGTTATTTTGACCTACCTTAAAATAATATATTTATGATTCCTGATAAAATGAAATGCATAAGTAAAATCCAGTAGAAAAAAATCTGATTTTTAAAAACTAGGACTTGACAAATTATGATATATTGGTCAACAACAAACGGATGGCAGTTACAAAGTTTATATATTACCAAGATTTCATTTGTATTTTTTTCTCATATCATTTCTTAATGTTTGACTTAGAACCAGATTTGGTGTTGTTGTTAGCTGCGAAGTCGTGTCCAACACAGTTAGAACAACTAACCAGTGAAACAACCTGCCTCCAGAAGTGGTGAATGCTCCAACACTGGAAGTTTTTAAGAAGAGACTGGACAGCCATTTGTCTGAAATGGTATAGGGTTTCCTGCCTTAGCAGGGGGTTGGACTAGATGACCTCCAAGGTCCCTTCCAACTTATTATTATTATTATTATTATTATTATTATTATTATTATTATTATTATTATTATTATTGTTGTTGTTGTTGTTGTTGTTGTTGTTGTTGTTGTTGTTGTTGTTATTACATCGCGACCCTATGGACAACGTTCCTCCAGGCTTTCCTGTACTCTACCATCTTCTGGAGTGCATTTAAGCTCACGCCTACTGCTTCAGTGACTCCATCCAGCCACCTCATTCTCTGTCGTCCCCTTCTTCTATTGCCCTCCATCTTTCCCAGCATTAGGCTCTTCTCCAGTGAGTCCTTCCTTCTCATTAGGTGGCCAAAGTATTTGAGTTTTAGCTTCAGGATCTGGCCTTCTAAAGAGCAGTCAGGGTTGATCTCCTCTAGGACTGACTGGTTTGATCACCTTGCAGTCCAAGGGACTCACAGGAGTCTTCTCCAGCACCAGAGTTCAAAGGCCTCAATTCTTTGGTGCTCAGCCTTTCTTATGGTCCAGCTTTCACTGCCATACATTGCAACTGGGAAGACCATAGCCTTGACTATACGCACTTTTGTTGACAGGGTGATGTCTCTGCTTTTTAGTGTGATGTCTAGATTTGTCATGGCTTTCCTCCCCAGGAGCAAGCGTCTTTTCATTTCCTGGCTACAGTCCCCATCTGCAGTGATCTTGGAGCCCAGGAAAATAAAATCTGTCACTACCTCCATTTCTTCCCCATCTATTTGCCAGGAATTGAGAGGGCCAGATGCCATGATCTTGGTTTTCTTAATGTTAAGTTTTAACCCAAGTTTTGCACTCTCCTTCTTCACCCGCAACAAGAGGCTCTTTAGTTCCTCTTCACTTTCTGCCATTAGAGTGGTATCATCTGCGTATCTTAGGTTGTTGATATTTCTTCCGGCAATCTTAATTCCAAATTTTGATTCATCTAGCCCTGCCTTTCTCATGATGTGCTCTGCATATAAGTTAAATAGGCAAGGTGACAGTATACAGCCTTGCCGGACTCCTTTCCCAACTTTGAACCAATCAGTGGTTCCGTGTCCAGTTCTCACTGTTGCTTCTTGGCCCGCATATAGGTTTCTCAAGAGACAAATAAGATGGTCTGGTACACCCATCTCTTTAAGGACTTGCCACAGTTTGTTATGATCCACACAATCAAAGGCTTTAGCATAGTCAATGAAGCAGAAGTAGATGTTTTTCTGGAACTCTCTAGCTTTCTCCATGATCCAGCATATGTTGGCAATTTGATCTCTAGTTCCTCTGCCTCTTCGAAATCCTGCTGGCAAATTGAGTGTAGCACTTTTACTGCATTGTCTTTTAAGATTTTGAATAGCTCAGCTGGAATACTGTCACCTCCACTAGCTTTGTTGTTTCTCAGCTTTTCTAAGGCCCACTTCACTTCACATTCTAGGATGTCTGGCTCGAGGTCAGTGACCACCTCATTGTGATTATCAGGGATGTTAAGCTCATTCTTGGACTAGATGATCTACAAGGTCCCTTCCAACTGTTGCCACCATGCTCACCACCTACAAAATCCCACAGGTATGTTTATAACATTCTTGTAACCTACATCACATGTCATGGTTCCGATAAATGAGAGAGTTCAAACAAAATACAAGCATTTTTTTATCTAAAAAGTCTTAATAATGAAATGAAACATCGGCACTCATGAAGGAATGCCAGAATCTGAAATCTCCCCCCCAAACCCATCATAACACAACACAATCCCCGCCCTTAACTACACATCATAAATCACATTATCCAATTAGTTTTACATATGAGGTTTCACTTCCCATTCTGTACGCGGGCTTTTCTAATCTTCTCACAACATCCAGGTAGTTTTCCTCCCCCCCCCCCAAGCAAAGCAATTAAAGTAACAGGCTGTCTCTTATATTGTCAGTGCAAAAACATGTCAATGTTTGCAGCATTGACATCACACTCTACAGGGGTCAATAGGAAGAGGCACAACCAGTAAGCAGAATAAGCAGATAAACACTTCCAGTGCCCATATTTCTATCTGCACTAGGAGAAATCACTTGCTTCTTCATAACAACCACCATCTTGTTTGTGGAATCCCTCAGGGGTCAGTTCTCTCTCCCCTCCTGTTCAACATCTATATGAAGCCGCTGGGTGAGATCATTCGTGGTTTCGGGGTGGGGTATCATCAGTACGCTGATGATAACCAACTTTTTCTCTCCACCCCGAACCAACCCAGTGATGCCCTCGCCGTGATGTCCCGTTGCCTGGAGGCGGTCCAGGTCTGGATGGGGAGAAACAGGCTTCATCTCAATCCTGCCAAGACTGAGTGGCTGTGCATACCGGCATCTCGGACTAACCAGTCTATTCCACCTTTAATGATGGGGGGGTGAGGTGTTACCCCCCGTCGATAGGGCTCACAACTTGGGCGTCCTCCTGGATTCACGGCTCAGTTTTTAAGACCATATAGGAGCCGTGACCAGGGGGGCCTTTGCCCAGGTTCGCCTGGTGCGCCAGTTGCGGCCCTATCTGGACCAAGATGCCCTGCTCATGCGCTCGTGACCTCCCGATTGGACTACTGCAACGCTCTCTACATGGGGTTGCCCTTGGGGACCACCCGGGGGCTTCAGCTGGTGCAGAATGCAGCCGCGCGGGTTGTGATGGGGGTTTCCCGATACTCCCATGTAACACCTCTGCTCTGCGAACTGTATTGGCTTCCGGTTGCCCTCCGGGTGAGATTCAAGGTGCTGCTGATGACCTATAAAGCCCTAAATGGCTTGGGTTTGGGATATCTGAGGGAACACCTGCTGCCGGCATCAAGCTCCCTTCGTCTTGTGTGCTCCCACAGGGAGGGTCTTCTCAGGGTACCACCGGTAAAAGATTGCCGGTGGACAATACCCAGGGGGAGGGCCTTCTCTGTGGGTGCACCTGCCCTTTGGAATCAGCTGCCTGTAGAGCTTAGGACTGCCCCTAACCTTCGTTCATTCCACCGGGACCTGAAGAACTGGCTCTTTGAGCTCTCTGGCCTGGACTGAGAATATTAATTGGGATTTTAACTGTATTTTAACTGGGGTTTTATTGCAAGGTCTATATAATCTTTTTAATTGATTTTAAGTTTTGTAATTGTTGTATTGGTTTTTTTAAAAAAACTTGTGAACCGCCCTGAGTCCTACGGGAGAAGGGCGGTATATAAATTGAATAAATAAATAAATAAATAAATAAATAAATAAATAAATAAATAAATAAATAAATAAATCTTTATAATAATTTATAATAATGAGCCATGGTGGCTAGAATGCAGTATTATACTGAGGATGCTGAGATCTTGAGTCCAGTATGACAAAGAACCCCACTTGCAGATAAACTATCATTCAACTAAAATTATGGCATTTTTACAGGCTTATGCAATTATGCAATTATTTCTGGCATATCAACATATTTCACAATGTACAAATGTCATGTTTAAAATATCTTGGTGGGGCATTTCAGGGCTCAGCAAAGGGCACAGGTTAGATATGATAATTCAACTACTCAAAAGAACTAAAAGGCCACCTTGCAATTTGTTGGACAAGGATGGAGGACACTACTGTACAACTGCCCTTTAATTTTTCCTAGCAAAATCATGCATGATAAACATTTTGCACCATATTCAAGGTTTGGACTCTTGGGAAATTTGAGGGTAAAAATTCTTCTGTTTCACATTGCCACATTTCTTCTGCTTATAAGCTGCTCCTTTGTATTCATGTCTGGCCTGAGGATCATAATGTAGCATTTGGGGATGAAGATGCAGACCAGCAGACCAGCACTGGAGGCAAGGATGGAGAAGATCTGCACAGCTACTATGTATTTCCCTTTGGTGCTCAGGTAGGTGGGCACAAAAGTCACCCAGACACTGCAGAAGACCAGCATGCTGAAGGTGATCACTTTGGCTTCATTGAAAGCCCCAGGCAGATTCTTGGCCAAGAAAGCCACTGTGAAGCAGATGGCAGCCAGGAAGCCCAGATAGCTGAGAGAGGTGTAGAACATGATAACAGAGCCTTCGTTGCATTGCAAGATAATAACTCTAGGCTGGGAGTGGAAGTCAGAGTCAAGGAATGGGGGGGAAACTCCCAGCCAGATGGAGCAGATGATAATTTGGACAGCAGAACAAGAAAGGATGATGGAGTTGCTCAAGCTCTTCCCCAACCACCTCTTCACTCGGTTGCCTGGTTTTGTAGCAGAGAAAGAGAGCACCACCATGATTGTTTTGGACAAAAGAGAAGAAATGGTAACTGAAAAGATGATGCTGAAAACCATTTGTCGGAGAAAACAGGTGGCTTTCCTTGGCTGACCAATGAAGAGAAGTGGAGACAAGAAGCAAAGCAGGAGGGAGACCAGGAGGATGTAAGAGAGGTCTCGGTTGTTGGCTTTGACAATAGGAGTTTCTCGGTATTGAATGAATATCATTAAGACAAGAACTGTGGTTAGGAAAAAAAGTAGGGCAAAAGAGACAAGGATGATGCCCAGATGCTCTTCATAAGACAGGAAGGTCATAACTTTGAGGATACATTCAACTTGTTCCTCATTTGGATATTGATCATCTGGACACTTGGTGCATTTTTCTGTATCTGAGAAAACAAAAAACCAATATTTCTTTAACATTCTGTCCTTTACATTTCAAGTAATATGTTTTTGGGATATCAGCTGATACCAGCAGCATTTTGCAAAAATGTTTCTTAATATCTCCTCAAAAAGAAGATAGGAAGAACATCATTTTTTAAACCATACAGAGCTACGAAATTGGAGAAAATCCTAGGACCAATATGATTTTCTGTGTATTCTGCAGAATTTTCATGGTAACCAAGGTTATTAGAGGTAAATAACGAATCAGTCCCTCTTACGAGGCACAGTTTTTTGATCCTTCCAGACGATACTTACTCAGAACCATACTGGACACAGACAATGCCTGTCTTCCAAAATCTAATTGACTAGAAGAGCAAGGTAACCTGGAATGACTATTTGGACCAGTGATAATATCAGTGTAATGAGGTGCACCCATAACTGTCCATACCATCTCATTATGGACCAGTATATCTTCCAGTGATCCACCAAGGGAGGCTTGTGTAAACAGAATTGCAATAATCCTTCCAGGAAATGGACCTATGACAATTCTCTAAATTTCAAAGAACTCAGATATGCCTAGAAAGATAGATGTGGAAGGACAGATGCAAACTAAAAAGCAGTATTTGCAGTAGCAAACTTGTCCAATATGTCATACTCTCCAATCCCTATCAAGGTTTTTACTATTTTTCATTTTGATAAGAAATCATGCAGTTTGAAAATAAACAAAAAATTAGTTGAGATTCATTCTGTCCTTTAACTTTCACTAATGAAAATTTCTCTGGATGAATCCACTTCTACAAGGCCTATCCTCTTCTCTGGTGTCACCCACCTTCCTGAGTGGAGATGGTCCCCTCTGCACAAGGAACACAGTTGTAGCAGCAAAATGGCTCTCCTTCTCGCTTTTGCTTGACAAATCCAGGACGACATTTTTCCACACATTTGGACTGAGGCAGAGACTAAGTAGAAAAACAATGAATTCAAATAAAATATGTTAGCATTAACCATCCTGATACGCTGACATACTGTTGAAATACAAGTGATTGTTCAGTTTCTGGAACTATAACGATACGAGGTGGAGATGAGGTCATGAGAACATGTCCCTCAAAAAGTGTAAGTCAGGAATCTTTTGTTGCAGAACGGATGAGCTTTCTTAGGTTCTGCTAGATATCCAAGACAAGGTCCTTTCCGTTGAAGAACTACAATTAGATAACCATCACTGGCTTGGAAGAACAAACCCATATTATTTATTAGTTAAATCTGGAGCCTCATTTACTTCCTAGAATGATTTAAAGTATCTAAAAATCAAGATGAACAATTGCATTCAAGGGGCCCAAAGCCCAAATCTAAGCAACATTCCTTTTAAATTGCCCCACATTTTTTTTCAGATATCAGGAAAGGCTTTTCTTTGAGTCAAAATCATATTTCAATGCTTCAGTTTGCTGGGCCAAGACATTATCTCTAAGCAATCCAGTCATTTTGATTCCATGTCAACAAAAATTCTTGGACCTCCTTCATAGGAGCAGAAGGCCTATTGCACTATCCTAGTGAGGTGAACGATCAGAATTGATAAATCTAGCCAGAACTGGGTTTCTTAAAATCTTCTTGCCCTGCCCTTCTATAGGACACTGGCCCCAAACAGGACAAGATGAATCTGATTCCAAATCTTATTTTCAACTAGAACCAAAAGAACGTCCATCCAGTCTTGATTCAACTTCATCAAATTCAGTCCAAACCTGAATTCAGGCGCTGCTCAATAAATTTGCCTTCTTGTTTGCTATTTGTAGATAAGGAAGAAGTGGATCGCAATCCCCAGCACTTGAGGGATTACCCCTCTCTTACCATTTTCATGCTACTCCACTTCAACATTGAGGCAAGGTGCATAAGTGTTGTGATTCAGGGTCAGCCTGTGGGTTCGGCAGTTGGGTCGGATGACTCAGATGAGGGGGAGGAGGGGGGTGTTGAAGAACTTGCTGATGATGGCTTTGAGGCTCCGCAGAGCCCCCAGCCAGGCCCCTCCTACCTGGTGGAGACCCAGACCCAGCTGTGTGAGCCTGACAGTGTGGATGAAGATGACCCACAGCTGGCCCTGTTCAAGGACGCCCGACGCAGGAGGCAGTCAAGTAGGAGCAAGCAGAGGAAGGCTGTGGGACTTCTCGGAAGGAGGCAAAGAGAGGCCACGCCCTGAACTCTTTATAAAGGGAATGTTTGGGGGAGGGCTGGTTTGCTGAAAGCAACCGCTCCGATAGTGTTTCAAAGCTCCGGTATCTTGTTTCATGTTTTGTTTGTTTTTGTAATAAATTTGGCAGACGTATTCCAGCCTTTTGCCGTCTGTAAAGGGGTTGCCTTTTCTGCAAGGCCGGTAGCAGGCTGGTACAGAACAATAGGCTTAGTCCAATGAAATGGGTCAGAAGCCTTTGTAAATAGAGAAAAAACACCAATATTTCTCCTACCCTGTTGTGCAACTTGTGCCATGACAGATGATCTCGGTTGATAATAATTCTCTGTTTTTCAACAGTCACCAGTTTGTCTCTCAAGGGGTTCTTCTTGGGGAGAAACACCGAGCTAAAGATACTTAAATCGGCCTTTAAATCTCCATCTTGGTCCAAGTACAGTTTGAATTCAGAAAAATTGCAAAACTCATTCTTCTTCAAAAAAGGATGGAACTAGAATAGGAACATCCAGGTATTCAAAAGCAGTAAACATGGTAAATTAGCCCTTTGTTCTCATTTGAATCTTTTCTTTTTACAGAGGTCTAACCAAAGAACTGGTTTCACCTCTATATTCAAAAATGAAAAAGAAAGCTTCAGCAAAATTTGTCAAATATATTGAAAATATATGCATTGAAAACAATATGATTGAAAAAAAATGACAATTATAACAGATCATGCCAGACAAATCTTATTGCATTTTTTTGACCAGGTGACAAAATTAGTGGACCAGAGGAATGCTGTGGATATAATTTACTTGGACTTCAGTAAGGCATTTGATAAAGTAGACCACAACCTACTACTTGATCAGATAGAAAAATGTAGATTAGACAGCATCACCACAAGATGAATTTGTAGCTGGCTGACCAGCCATACTCAGAGTGTGGTACTCAATGGAACTGCATCTACATAGAGGTTAGTGTTTAGTGGGGTGCCCCAGGGCTCTGTTCTGAGCCTAGTGCTCTTCAACATCTTCATCAATGATATGGATGAGGGGGATATATGGGGAACTCATCAAATTTGCAGATGACATCAAGCTGGCAGGAATAGCCAACATTCCAGAAGACAGGTTTAAGATACAGTGGACCAGAGGAATGCTGTAGATATAATTTACTTGGACTTCAGTAAGGCATTTGATAAAGTAGACCACAACCTACTACTTGATCAGATAGAAAAATGTAGATTAGATAGCATCACCACCAGATGGATTCGTAGCTGGCTGACAGGCCGTACTCAGCGTGTGGTCCTCAATGGAACTGCATCTACATGGAAGGAAGTGTGTAGTGGGGTGCCCCAGGGCTCTGTTCTGGGCCCAGTGCTCTTCAACATCTTCATCAACGATTTGGATGAGGGGATAGATGGGGAACTCATCAAATTTGCAGATGACACCAAGCTGGCAGGAATAGCCAATACTCCAGAAGATAGGCTTAAGATACAGGAGGATCTGGACACTTCAAGTTAATTGGGGAATGTGATTTATGACTGTTTATTGGAGGAGGGAATTATACTTTGTTACTTTGTATCCAGGGGAGGGGAATTTAGGTTTTGGGTTCAACTATGTAGTGGCAATACTTTGTTTCTCAAATAAAAGAACCTTTAAGTTAAACAATGCCTCAAAGTTCTTTTGAAGGGTTTCATCTGTTGGAACCATGACAGGACTACATGATCTAAGGGGCTCCTTCAAAATTATGAAGGTAAAATTCTAAGTTATTTATTACAAACCCCTTACCTACAGGAATTTATTTAAAAATACATGTGTCATTTTTAAATTAGCAGTGTTTAATATCAAACTACAGTATATCTGTTGTGGTTCCTGTTCTGGTGAACATTCTTGCTGAAGTGATTAGATTGGCCAAACTTCTTGTAGTCCTGTTAACAAAAGTACGTTGATACGGTTCCCCCCCCTTCTCCCTTTTATTTCTTCTCAAGAGGAACTAAGTTTAATGGATCCTTGTCAGGACCCCTTACCTGCCACGGCTGCAGCCTTGAAGCCCCCAAAATCCTTTTCCTCTCCTTCCTTCTCCTCCTGGATATGGAGGAATATGCAGCCTTCAAGGCATGGTCCAGAGTCTTAATGACACTGTAATGATAATAGATATTCAAGGCCCTCATCGTGTTCTTTTTCTGTTGGGTTTCCAGTGGTGATTTCTCAGTGCATCTTTTCCGGCCTTTGACAGAAAAGACATGCTTTGAAAAAGAGCAGCGAAATGACTGATGCCCAAAGGGTGGGTCCAGAAAGAAATTGGGTATAAAGGCATCCTTTATTGGCCTCTTTTTTCTTTCAAAATCAACAGTCCAGATACTATTCACATATTTGAGAGCTCTGTGCTTTTTAAGTGGATATAGCCCAAGGAGTGTTGTGATCCAGACTTTCCTTTCAATGGGTCCTGGCAAACACCTAAGCATTAAATGGAAAGGAAGAATTCTTTCCAAAGCAGCACCAAATTCTATGTAATGAATATAGACATTGACTTGTCTCCACTTAGAGAAGGCATCCCTGAGGGATGCTGTAAGTTGAGTTGTTGAGAACTGTTGTGATATAACCACACAGATTCCATTCCTGACAAGCAAAGGAGTAAAAGTCCTCATGAAATTGTCTCCATTTTCTGTGTCTGGAGCAAATAGACCAACCAGGGTCCATCTGAAATGAAGGAGCACTTGGACGATTCCTGTGTAGAGGATCCCTTTTTGGGGAAAAAGTCCATGATAAAAGGGCAATTGACTTTGATCAAGCAGGAAATCTGAAAATAATTCAGAACTGATCTGTAAAAATGATGAAGAATATATTGTGTTATATTTGGGGTCAGATCAATTCTAAAGTATTAGAATTGTATTAAAGAAATACAATTGTATTAAAGAAATTAATTGTATTAAAGAAATACAATTTCATGAATTTATTAGAATAGTTTATTGTTGATTAGCCATTAACCCCTATGAAAATAAAGAATAAAAAATACATCATAAATAAATAAATAAATAAATAAATAAATAAATAAATAAATAAATAACAAAATAAAAATAGATAAATAAATAAAAATAAAAATCATCTTACCAATACCAAAAATGTCCACAATTACAGGCCTCAATAATTACCGTCCGGTTGCACTGACATCCACCATTATGAAATGCTTTGAAAAGCTGATAAAGGACTTTATTGTATCCAGCCTCCCACCAGCATTTGACCCACTTCAGTTTGCCTACCGACCAAACCACTCTACAGAGGATGCTATCTCTTCTGTTCTCCATCTGAGCTTGAAGCACTTAGAGGAAAGAAATACTCATGTGTGTCCGTTGTTTGTCAACTTCAGTTTGGCATTTAACACAATCATTCCCAAGCATCTAGTAGACAAACTGGGCCTTTTAGACTTAAACACCTCTTTGTGCAACTGGATTCTTGATTTTCTTACTAACAGGCCCCAATATGTGCGAGCTGGAACAAATACCTCTAATACCATTTTCTTGAGCACAGGTTCTCCTCAGGGCTGCGTCCTAAGTCCGCTGCTGTTCACCCTGTTGACTCATGACTGTTGTGCTAGGTTTGCCACCAACCATATTGTGAAGTGTGCAGATGATACAACAGTAGTGGGCCTTATGCATGTTGACAATGTGGAAGCTTACCACAAGGAGGTTGAGCGGTTGGTGAATTGGTGTAAAGAAAACAGCCTAGTTTTAAATACTGGGAAAGCAAAGAAATCATTGTCGATTTCAGAGAAGGCAGGCACAGCCACACTTCTCTGTGCATTAATGATTCACCTGTGGAGATGGTTACCAGCATCAAATTCCTGGGTGTTCAGGTAAGAAGGAGGCCGGCTTGGTCGCTCAACAGTGAGAAACTGGTGAAGCAGGCACAGCACGCCTGCACTTTCTGCATCGCATGGGAAAAGCACATCTTCCTTCCCCTGTCCTGACCACTTTCTACAGGGGGACGATTGAGAGCATCCTGTCGTACAACATTGCAGTCTGGTTTGGAAGCATCCCTGCTTCGGACAGGAAGACTGTGCAGAGAGTGGTGAGGATGGCCGAAAAGATCATTGGCAGTTAGCACAGAAGCATTGTTTGAACAGGGTCCGTAAGATTATCTGGGACATGACACATCCTCTTCACAACCTGTTTTCCTTGTTGCCTTCTGGGAGGAGGGGGCTTTGTGGTATCTACCGCAGAACATCCAGATTCATCCATAGTTTCATTCCATACAGCATTAACGTTGTCAACTCTCAGGTTTCTTCCTTCCATTATATATTCAAATTGGACGGTATTTAATATTTTATTTTTATGTATATATAAGGGTGTGGGTCTATACATATGTTGTATGTAGTATGTTTTAGGTGTGTGTCATGTATGTGTTTCACTTTGAGAGTGGGCAACTAAATTTCATTTTTGAAGTGAGCAGTTGTGCCCACAGTAAAAAATGGCAATTTATCTCTTATCTCTCTCTCTCTTATAACAGGACTGTATATAGCAATAGTATAAAAGAAAATAAGTTAGAATAAAAATAAGAATAAAGAATGCAAACCATATGTCTGTATCACTCCTACATCTCCAACCCACATATCCATATATCCACTGAAATAGTTTGTTCAAATAAAGCAACATATTTAATGAATTTTTTTTTAAAAAAATTGACCAAGCAGTTAATATTTATTTTATTAAAGGTAAAGGTAAAGGTTCCCCCGCACATGCATGCTAGTCGTTTCTGACTCTAGGGGCCGGTGCTCATCTCCGTTTCAAAGCCGAAGAGCCAGCGCTTGTCTGAGGACGTCTCCGTGGTCATGTGGCCAGCATGACTAGACGCCAAAGGCGCACGGAGCGCTGTTTCCTTCCCACCGTAGTGGTCCCTATTTTTCTACTTGCATTTTTACGTGCTTTCGAACTGCTAGGTTGGCAGAAGCTGGGACGAGTAACAGGCGCTCACTCTGTTACGCGGCACTCGGGATTCGACCCGCCAAACTGCTGACCTTCTGATCGACAAGCTCAGCGTCCTAACCCACTGAGCCACCACGTCCCTCATTTATTTTATTATAAAGATCTAAATGATCTAATCTGTGGTCCAAGATAATGATCTTTTTCTTATATAATTTACATTCAAATAATAGATGTGTTTTGTCTATCTCCAGGACTCAGCAAATACAAGTCTCTTCATTACAAGGGTCTTGGTTAAATCTTGTGTGTTTAATATTTTTATCCAGTGCTCATATCCTGCTAGAGTAAACCTTATGATACTCAGGTATTTCTTGATCGAGATACTTGCCAGTTTGGAAGTACATTTGTAGAGCACCATTCATTTCAATGGGCCATCCTTATTGAACGTGTTTCTCTCTTTCTCTGCTTCTATATCTGATTTCTTTCTGCAGCAAACCTTTTAGCTTCTTTTCCAGTTGCACAAGAAACAGTAAGACCACACCTCCTAATATTACTTGTCAGCTATACAATTTAAGGTGTCTTTAATTGAAATTGTCTCTTCTTTAATTGTCTCTTCTGAAACACAGACTTTTGGGAGTCTGTCAGTTTCCACAGATTTAATGTAACACCAATAATTGGGCACTGGGCCTAAGACAGAATCTTGAGGTACCTCACTGCATGCTGCCCTCAGTGTGGATTTAGTTTTATTTATTTATTTATTTATTTATTTATTTATTTATTTATTTATTTTTATTCCATTTATATCCCGCCCTTCTCCGAAGACTCAGGGCGGCTTACAAGCTTAGCAGTTTAGCTTAGTTCCTTTGAGGACAATATGCCAAGTGCTCTTTCTCAGGCCAAACGTTGTCTGAAGCTTGCTTGTTCTTCAGCAAGAAATTCTTTGTTCATCTACCCACTCTCAACTTTACTCAAGAGGATCTGAGTATATATTTTAGCCATATTATATATTAGACCAATGCAGTGGTGGGATTCAGCCGGTTCGCACCACTTCGGTAGAACCAGTAGATATTTTTTTTTGTTGCCCAGGCCCAGAATGGATTTCCGGAAACAGCATCCACACAGGGAACCGGTTGTTCACATATTTGAATCCCACCACTGGACCAATGGGTCTATAAATTACTTTTATACACACAAACACACACACACACACACACACACACACACAAACACATTACTAGAATTATTAATATGCATAAATGAACCTGCCAATAGAGGACAGCACAATTAGGGAAATTTTTTGAACAGTTCAGCTGGCAGAAAATCCTTCACAGGAGCTTTATTGCTCTTCAAGCCGTTTATGATGAATTTCATCATGAAATCTTTAGAGTAAAAAAAATATTTAACACGCTGGCTAATATGCTTGTAATTTTTTAAAATAAAGTCATTGATTAATGATAGCAATCCCTATGAATTCATAAGACATATGTTTTTATCGGCTACAGGTAAGATAATACATTTAGCTTACATTATTTTGGCTAAGGTTATTTACAAAAGATGATGTCCCATCTCTGCTGCACCTTCCTTTTGTACCAAAGACCCTTCGATTGAACCCAGAGTCTCTCCTTGCATTTCCAAATATGCAGCAGAAGACCCAAATCAATGATGACGATGTCATGCTAGGATATCACTGCTTTGATCCTTACCTCCTAAACACTGTGGATCCCAATCCCTAACCATGATACAAATAATGGCCATGATGAAAAGCAGTTCTTCAGTTCCAAAGTGATCTATCACATACCGACTCACCACCGCATTCAGTTTACCTATAGGAAAGTAGACATACAAACCTGAGGGACTTTGTAGGTATCTCCTAATGTTGACATCTGGATGGAGAGGTCATTAGTAGCTGCATCAACAAGAGCTAAAATGTTGTCTTTCCTTCCACAGCTGTAGTTGGGAACATTGGCTTCTCCAGTAGAGAGCAGATCCATCAAGGCATCCGAAGTCAAAAGTGTGTTCAAATAGTTGTCATGGATATTGTAGCCAAGTGTGAGATTGTGCAGAAGCCGGGGAGTCTTGTTGACCAGTTGAATATTAAAAGCGTAGCGTAGTAATCTATACTTATCAAAAGGTAAACTAACATAAAAATGTTCATGTTATCATCACCATCATTAAGAACAAAATAAACATATATATATTTATTTATTTATTTTAATGCTCTTTCTCCACAAACCTTCTGAGGCTTAAGCCAATACTCATCCAAAACGAGAGGAAAATGATAGTTACCCATCTAAATTAAATTTTTTTTTAATCCCATTTATATCCCGCCCTTCTCCGAAGACTCAGGGCGGCTTACAATTTAAGCACAAACCAATGTGCTTAGCAATAGCCTTCATTCTATGTATATGCCTGCTTATTAGCAGGCATATACATAGCAGCATTTTTTACAAAGTCAGCTTATTGCCCCCAACAATCTGGGTCCTCATTTTACCTACCTCGGAAGAATGGAAGGCTGAGTCAACCTTGAGCCTGGTGGGACTCGAACCTGCACTAATTGCAGGCAGCTGGTGTTACTTAAGGAAGCATTAGCCCCCTGCTCCACCAAGGCTCTTATAAAAAAAAATTAAATTTGTGTTGTTTTCCCACACAGAATTCCAGTTAAGAGGACTAATTTCAGCTAGGTTTCTGATCATTTCCACAAATGAGATCATAATTTAGTGTGATTAATTACTTCACAGAGGGCATGATTGAATTCAGTTCTCAGTCCATATGCCTGTGTGAAGTTATTTGGTAGAGATTCTGTAACTAAGACCAAAAATGGAGAATTTGGTGCATAGACATTTAGCCATGTTATTCTTTGGAGGATGGAGGACATGCAGCACTTTCAGCTCCTCCACTTTCTTAACAAGCTTCTCTGTCTGTAGCTCCTGCACAGCCTCCACCTCACTGCTGGGTGTTCAGAAAGAAGGGGACAGAGTGCGGGATGAGGAGGACTATTGGCAATGTCCTATCACCTTCTCTCTTCTGGCACCAGAGCTTTGAGCTAGGAAATAGGCCTGCTGGCTTTGGCTCCCCTCCTGGATGGAGATTTTAACCAGGACAGTCTCACCGGCCTAATTTGACTGACCATGTTAGCCTTGATGAATGGGGTTTTCTGACCTGCCCCACCCTGGAAATATTTTACCCCAAAAGAGAAGGGAAAGTTACGTGGGGTACAGGGGGAGGAGAGACAGTCTGCCACCTCCACTGGTGCTCAGCTCTCCACTGAGTTGTGCTAATTTACTCCTTCTGGAATGGAGCCTTTGATGAAGATAGCAGCATTTGGAAGAGACGGTTAAGGCGTATCTGCTTGTGACAGGAACAGGGAAGAATCGGGAAAGAGTTTCTGAGGGAAGAAACTCTTGGAAGTGTTTTTAAGAGGGAACTTGAAGGTGTTTGTGAGGAATGTTTTTCAGGGAAGGAAGAAATTCCCGAGCCCTCCAGAGATCATTCACCAGCGCGACCAATGCCGTCTCCGTGCTGTACCCGGGCCTGAAACCCGATTGGTATGGGTCTAGATAATCCGCTTCATCCAGGACCAGAGGGAGCTGATGCGCCACCACACTCTCAACAACCTTCGCAAGAAAGTGAAGGTTGGAGACCGGACGAAAGTTGTTCAACACAGCTGGGTCCAAGGCAGGCTTCTTGAGGAGAGGCCTCACCACCGCCTCTTTCAAGACGGCGGGGAAACTACCCTCACTCAAAGAAGCAGATATAACTGCCTGGAACCAGCTTCGTGTCCTCTCCCGGGCTGCATAAACCAGCCAGGAAGGGCACGGGTCCAATAAACATGTGGTGGAGCTCAGTCTCCCCATAATCCTGTCCACTTCCTCCGGAGTCACAGAATCAAACTCCTCCCAGGTAATATCGACAAGACCGCCCATGTCCTGATCGTCAGACTCTGCCCAGTCAGAGTCCAGACCGGTCCAAATCCGAGCGATTTTGTCCAACAGATGTTGGTTAAACTCCTCAGCACAACCCTGCAAGGGTTCCTCCCTCACCTCTTGATTAAGGAGGGAGCGAGTCACCCTAAACAGGGCGGCCGGGCGATTATCTGCGGGCGCGATAAGGGTAGCAAAGTGATTAGACCTCGCCACCCTTATCGCAGCGAGATAAGACCTAATATAGGCTCTTAGTCGCAATCGGTCGGATTCAGATCGGCTGGATCTCCAACCGCTCTCTAGGCCCCGTCTCCTACGCTTCATCTCCCGGAGCTCCGCGGAAAACCATGGAGCTCGACGGGATCTGCACCAGGTCAGGGGCCGCAAGGGTACAACTCGGTCAAGAGCCTCAGTGGCTGCCCTTTCCTAGGCTTCCACTAAGGCATCTGCCGAGCTGTGAGCGAAGGAGGCAGGTGGGGACCCCAGCGCTGCCTGGAACCTCTCAGGATCCATTAAGCGTCTGGGGCGGTACCATCTAATTGGTTCCACGCACCCATGGCAGGGCATGGCAAAATGGAAGAGGCCTGGCTGCAGTATAAATGTGTGTGGGGCATGTGGGACAGCTCCACACCCGCAACCCCACCCTAGCTTGACTTTTACATATGTGCCTCACCCCAAAACTAGGGCTTATTTTCAGTGTAGGCCTTACTTTCAGGGAAACACGGTAAGAATTTGTTACTTCCTTTGGGTCTTACATCTGATTCCACAAGAAGTAGGATGCTGCACACTGGAAGGAATTTTCCATCCTCTAAGAAGAAAGATTTGTTTCCACTGTCCACTGGCAGAGGAGACACTCTAACCGTAGGTGGCTGAGGATTTTCCCTTCAATCCTCTTCTGGTTCCCCAGAGGGAGGGAGGGAGCAAAGAGAGCAAATTGGCCAGTAGCTGCTCCCCCATTACTGGGTCTCTTCAGAACTGAAGTAGCTCAGAGGCAGTGAAGATTTAATTCTGAGGACACCTTTTCCTCTATTACACGGTACTAGAAGTGGGATATTGAGCATTAGGGAGTAAGGAGGGAATCAAAAGGTGGGGCTTTTTTTAAAAAAATATTCCTCTGACAATCAGTAGAGGTCACATACCAACCACAGGTCTTTACTTTCCCCACCCCAATAGAAACTGGCAGCAATGGACAGGCTAGGTGGTGCTAGGGCAGTCACATTATTGAGAAGTGGCAAAGATACCTGTATGCCAACCCTGTCAGAAAGGCACAGGCTATAAAGATGTCTGCTAAAGAAGATTCCTCACCAGAAGGAAGAAAGTCTGCTCAGCACCTCAGCCCAGAGAAGCTGGAATGAGAGGCTAGAGGAGAAGAAGCCAAGAAAAGGATAAAAGTTGATCTGGAGCTTAAAAAAATGGTGATTGCTGAGAAAGAATCCATCAGGAGAAAAATGAAAGAAGCACCAAACGCAATTAGAGCTGTTGAATTTGCAACACTGCATCTTCTACACTTACTCTTCTCCCCCAAATACATCAAGACTGTCAAGAATCTGACTGACAACCCTCTCCCTCAGGTGCTCGACTGATGGGCTGAGAACCAACCAGATTCCAGCCAGAATATCTTCAAAAGCCAGGGGCCCTTAAATGGGGAATTGAGGGAAAACAAATGCCTTAATATGTGTTTGCTATTTTCCAGGTACTGGCTAGATATTAGGAGGGTTCGCCTGTCAAGTTTCAAAGGACCTTTTTTTTCCTGCTGCAACAGTTATTGCTTCTCAGCTTGCCAATGTACTTGGGGGAAAGGAATCAGATTTGAATGCAGACTTCAATGATTAAGGAAGCAGACCATGGGAACCCAGGACATTTACCAGGTGTCTGGCCAAACTTTCTCAAAACAATACTGCTGCATTCAATTGGCCCCAATATCGAGAGGGAGGAGAGAGAATACTATAATAATAATAATAATAATAATAATAATAATAATAATAATAATAATAATAATAATAATAATAATAATAATAATAATAATAATAATAATTTTATTTGTATAACGCCCTTCTCCCGAAGGACTCAGGGCGGTGAACAGGGCAAACATATAAAAATACAAAGATACAAAAGTTAAAAAAGAATTAAACACAATGCCCAAGCTAAAACAATAAATAGATATATTAAAACAACAATAAAATCCCAACCCATCCCCCATCAGGCCAGGCCGGCTTGTTTGAACAAGTGAGTCTTCAGTTCGCGTCGGAAGGAGCGAAGGTCGGGGGCCATCCGGAGCTCAACCGGCAACCGGCAACCGATTATGCTTTTTCTATGTAGGGCTTGGGTGGGGTTTTGCCAGAGCTTCTTCTGCTTTCATACGTGCCAAAATGATGTACTCAATAAAGATTTACATGAAGAGATTAGAATGTCTCATAGGTGTTTCCTTTGTTGGGATCATCAAACAGAACATTGACACAGACCTTGGAGTAATTGGCATACCAATTCAGAAAGAATCAAGAAGGAGATGAGGTTGATAACCTCCTAACTAACTTTAAAGATACCTACCAAGCTTAAAGCAGTCCAAAGCCCAGGATAATGTTCCTATGTGTTCTCTCTTAAAGGGTTGCTTAATCCAAATATTGGTTAACCTGCATGCTGAAGAAAAGGAGGGCTAGCAACAGTTTAAAAACACAAATATTAATTATTAATTTATTTTATTATTTGATAATTATGTTGGATTTTAATTTTATTAATCTAACTTCTTTATTTCCTTAGACTTTAAATAACCTTAATAGTCAAACAGGCAGACTAAACATATAAACCAAGAACAAACGCAATCAATAATTAAATTTTAAGAACCCAAGAAACAATTTCATTATCAGTTCCCTACTTTTATCACTAGATCTTCCTTAGTGTTTAGATCTGGTCTCAGGATGATAATGTAGCACTTGGGGAAGAAGATACAGCCCAACAGTCCACCACTGGAGACCAAGATGGAGAAAACCTGCACGGCCACCGTGTATTTTCCTCTGGTGCTCAAGTAAGTGGGGAGGAAGGAGATCCAGACACTGCAGAAGACCAGCATGCTGAAGGTGATCAGTTTGGCTTCATTGAAAGCTCCAGGCAGATTTCTGGCCAGGAAAGCCACAGTGAAACAAATGGCAGCAAGGAAACCCATGTAGCCAAGGACAACATAAAACATGGTGACAGATCCTTCGTTGCATTGAAGAATGATCTCTCCAGGCTGGGAATGAAGATCAGAGTCAGGAAATGGGGGAGAAACTCCCAGCCACATGATACAAATGAAAATTTGGATAACTGAACAAGAAAAGATGATGGAGTTGGCCAAGCTCTTCCCTAACCATCTTCTCATCCTAGTCCCTGGTTTTGAGGCCAGGAAGACTATCACCACCATGATAGTTTTGGCCAACACAGAAGACACGGCTATTGAGAAGACAATGCTGAACATTGTTTGTCGGAGAAGACAGGTGGCTTTTCTTGGTTGGCCAATGAAGAGAAAGGAGGACAAGAAGCAAAGCAGGAGGGAGATCAGGAGGATGAAGGAGAGGTCCCGGTTGTTGGCTTTCACAATGGGAGTTTCCAGGTATTGAATGAATATGATTAAAACAAGGCCTGTGGTTAGGGACAAGAGTAGGGCAAAGGAGATGAGGATGATGCTCAGATGCTCTTCATAAGACAGGAAGGTTGTTCTTTTGGGGATACATCGGACTCGGTTCTTGGCTGGATATTGATCATCTGGGCACTTGGTGCATTTGTCAGTATCTGAGAAAACAAATTTCAAGAAAACCTTTGGATTAGGTGATACCGAGAGACAAGAAAGTCTTAATGATGGTATATTCTTACACTCCAGAAAAAAAGTTCCCCAATATATATAACTATTAAAACCAAGAACAACAAAAGAAAAAAAGAAGAAATAATGGTGCCGCAACCTCCCTTCTCTGAGGTAATCCACCAGATTTTTATCTTGCACTGATCTTACTTTATCCCAAATGGTTGGGAGAAGTAGCAAGTCTCCACAGGTTTAAGAAAATGGGGGCCTATTGAATTTCAAGGGGGAGTGGGTCCAATGGGGCAGGAGCTGCACCAGAAAAAGCAGGCATCTGAGGACCCATAAAGTGGGAATCTTTTAGGGAACAGACCTTTTTGAATGCCAATTATTATCTGCTCTGGTGGGACAAGCAGATATCCTCAAGGAGAGGAAGCCCTGCAGATACCCTGGTCCTTTCTCATGTACGGTTTTGAAAGGTGAATTTCAGCAAAAATAATCATTAGAGCACAAAAATTCACAGTATCTCCAAACTATGAGGCCTTTTTAAAAATCCCTTAAAACATGACTCTTTCAAAAGCCCTGGGGATCTTTTTATATTCTTTTTTTGTTCATGTTGTAACTGTTTGTATCTCACTATTTAAGAACAAAGAAAATGAGAAAGATAAGAAAAGGTGGGAAGGAAATATCCACAAAGATTTTGTGGTAAATCCTCTTTTTGATTTTCATTTGCTTCTTGAAGCCAACATACAAAGTACATGACAAAGGAAATACAAAGCCTCAAACAGGAACAGGAAACAACATAAAAAGCCCCAGAAGGTATAAAAACCCACCACTCCCAAAAACATGTGGTCAGCTTTCCCAGAGCCACGCTTCTGTCTGGCTCTTCTCTTCAATAAACTCCAACGTTCTTTCTAAAGCAATTTCCATTTTGTTTATTCCCAGCTTGGACTGGACCCTGATGAAGATTTTTCTTTCAACAGATGTAAAATCATTTCTCAAGTTACGGAGAATTCATATGTTCCTAACAAAGATAAATGTGGAAGGACACATCCAAACTGGCAAATAAAAGAGAGATTTCCTATGCCATCCACAACATCCTTCATTCTACCTCATCATTCAAGATATTTTTTCATATAAATCCCATTTAGGGAAGAAAATGGACACCATTAAAATTAAGAACTAAAAAAATCAAACTTACATGTGTATTTAATATGCAACTTCATCAAAGTTTCCCTATGGTGTCACCCACCTTCCTGAGTGGAGATGGTCCCCTCTGGACAAGGAATACAGTCATAGCAGCAAAATGGCTCTCCTTCTCGAGCCTGCTTGACAAATCCAGGATGGCATTTTTCCACACATTTAGACTGAGGCAGAGACTGAGAAGAGAAAGAAGACATGCCAAAGAAAACATGTTAGGACTCACTATCCATGTAAGATGGAGGTAGACATGAACATCAGTCAAGTCGTCTCTGGGCTTCATGTAGGCATATATGAAATCTATGACCACTTCCAAATGGTTGCAGGAGGTACAATTGCAAGAAGATGCTTCATTCAGTTCCTCTCCTTTTTCTTCTGACTTATCAGATTACAAAAAAAAGTACCTTTCTACTTAACAAAGTCTGGAGGGATAAAACTGAGAAAACATTTAACCATTAATTGGCAACCAGTGGGTTCCTCCTCGTAGTGGAATTAACATGCATTCCTCCATTCTTCATAAATACTTGATTTTAAAATATCCATAAATACTAAATTTTAGAGTGAACTTTATGGTAATATATATATTACATTTTCATTTCATTGGATTTATTAAACTAGAATAAAACTGTGAGGAAGAAACAAACTTTTGTCCAGTAGGATCTGGAAAGTTTTCTTCTGGAGTACATAAAACATTACAAAGCTGCTTCCCTTTGAAAGCAGTCCAAAAAGATTAACATAAAAAGGAAAATTTCCTTACAAGTAAGGGCTGCCAACCTTAAAGATGTTCTTTATTTGTATATATATTTGTTCAATTTATATAGCAACCATGCTGGTGAACTAAAACTAAAATTGACTGACTAGTTTCTAAAACTATAGTGAGGTGAGATAGAGGTCCCACAATAAGGGTGAGTCAGGCATCTTTTGATGCACCACATGGGTCATGAGTGTGAGCCTCACGTGTGAAAGGAATATTCAACACAAGGTATCCAACACAAGGTCCTTTCTGTTGAGAGAATACAATTAGGTGACACAATGTGATGCGGAAAAACATACTTATATTTATTATCAATTTGATTTGTAGCCTCTCAGTGTGTCCTAAGGCAGCTAACAATCAAGATAAACAGTTGTATTCAAGGGATTTTCAGATGAAGTGCACTCTTACAAGCCAATGCCCAAATCTAAGTAATATATCCTTCAAAACTGGCCTTTTTTACTTCTGCTATCGGGATTCATTTTTCACCAAAGTCATGTTTCAGTACTTCAATTTTCAAGCCATGATCATGGTGAGATGGGTAGCAAATAAATTTAATCAATCAATCCAGTGATGGGATTCAAATATGTGAACACCCCTTCCAGACGTCCATTCTGAGCCTGGGCAACAAAAAATTAGCTACATTAGTGGTGCAAACTGGCTGAATCCCATTAGTGGTGCAAACTGGCTGAATCAATCCATAAATGAGCTTACATCACACCAGTCATTATTATTTCATGTGAACTGAAAGCCTTGGACCCCCTTCCTAAATTCCACTATCCCAGTGGGGTTAGAGAGAGGCAGCTATAAGTATGTGCTCAGCTGATTAAAAACATCCCAGAGTATGAGCCTGCAATTTTTTTTTAATCCCATTTATATCCCGCCCTCCTCCGAAGACTCAGGGCGGCTTACAATCTAAGCACATGCAGAAAATCAACAAAAAATTCAAAAAATGGAACATAAGTCAACTGAGGTTGATAGAAACTAGAAGACTTGAAAGATGAAAACTAAAAATTGATGCAAATAAATGGAGAACTGGAAGCCTCTCTTACAGTCATAGAAATGGAGCAAGCATCATACTTTTTAAGATTTCAAAACATACAAGAAGAGAAGGAAGAGGATCTTTTAGAATTGATGACAGAGTTGCTGGCAGATGTATTAGGATTTGAGAAGTCACAAATGGAAGGGGAAGTAGACCAGTCCTATCGTGTCAACTCAAATTGATAAAAGAGCTACAAGAGATGAGATTCTGAGAAAAGTAAGAGATGAAGTGTTGAAATACAAAGAAAAAGAAATCGTGGTTCTCAAGCAAATCCCTAGAAGGATAAGAGAGGCTTGAAGAGACTGCCAATTTCTAACTAAGAAACTTGTTGAAAAAGGAATGAAAGGATTTTAATCTATTGGGATACGAAAAGATACAGACTGGATACACCACTTAAAACATTGGAGTTCTTTGACAGTCACAGAGCCTTTCTGGAGAGAGACAAACCGGAACCCAAAAAACAAGAGGAAATGCCAGTTAAAGGTGAGGCCAACCAAAGAGTGAGGGTATAGACTAAAGAAACTAAAACTACATACTCCTACTCAGAAGAAGGCGTAAGACCAAGAGATCAGAGACAGATAAGGTCAACTAGAAGATTAAGACCTAGATATAATTGAAAGGATGGAGGAGACTGGGATCTTATCAATAAATATCAATGTCTTAAATTCCCCCTCCAAAAAGAGAAAAAAAATTACATACAAAAATTAAAAATGGACATAATTTGTCTTCAAGAAATGCATAATAAGAGGAAACATATCAAGATTTTAGAGCAATCAAAACTTGGCGAACTCTACTTCGCATGGGCATCTCAAAAAGAAAAGAGGAATAGCCTTTTACATTAAAGAAAAGATGAGTCCCAAACAAATCTATGTGGATGAAGAGGGGAATTCTAATGGTTGAAATTATGATGGACCAAAAGCAGATACGTATTAATGATTGGAATATATGCACCTAATGATAACCAAGAACAATTTTATCTTGAACTATGTAAGAAAATATTAGACCTAAACTACCAAAATGTTTGTATAATGGGAGACTTTAATGCAACAGTGGATGGAACTTTGGACTATAAAAGTGCCAAGCAAGGAAGGAAAGGAGGAAATTTGTTATTTATTTATTTATTTATTATTGGGACTTATATGCCGCCCTATCTCCCGAAGGACTCAGGGCGGCTAACAAGAATAAAATACAACGATACAAAAGTTAAAAAGAATTAAATTAACAGCCCCAATAGAAAATTAAAATTGAAGTTAAAAATTAAAAAACATTTTAAAATCCCTGTCGTCAGTCCAGGTCAGCCTGATGGAAAAGAAGTGTTTTAAGGCCGTGGCGAAAGGACCGAAGATCTGGGGCCATCCGGAGCTCAAAGGGAAGTTGGTTCCATACGGCTGGTGCTCCCACAGAGAAGGCCCTCCCCCTGGGGGTCACCAGCCGACATTGTCTAGCCGAGGGCACCCTGAGGAGGCCCTCTCTGTGTGAGCGCACCGGGCGATGGGAAGTCGTACCCGGCAGCAGACGGTCCTGCAAATATCCCGGGCCTAAGCCATGTAGGGCTTTAAAGGTAAGTACCAGCACGTTAAATCTCACCCGGAAGACAACCGGTAACCAATGCAGCTCACGCAGGAGGGGTGTAATATGGGAGTATCGGGATGCTCCCATCACTACCCGTGCGGCCGCATTCTGCACCAGCTGGAGCCTCTGGGTGGTCTTCAAGGGTAGCCCCATGTAGAGAGCATTGCAGTAATCTATACGGGAGGTAACGAGTGCATGAGTGACCGTACATAGGGCATCTCGGTCCAGATAGGGGCACAACTGGCGCACCAGGCGAACCTGAGTAAATGCCTCCCTGGCCACGACTCCAATAGGATCTTCAAAACTGAGTCGTGTATCCAGGAGGACGCCTAAGTTGCGCGCCCTATCAATGGGAGGTAACACCTCTCCTCCCATAACCAAAGATGGAACCTCTTGGACTAAATGATATGCCAGTACGTAAAGCCACTCAGTCTTGGCCGGGTTGAGCTGTTCTTCCCCATCCAAATCCGTACCGCTTCCAGGCAATGGGACATCACGTCGAGGGCATCACTGGGTTGGTTCGGGTTGGAGATGAAAAGCTGGGTATCATCAGCATATTGATGATACCTGACCCCGAAACCACGGATGATCTCACCCAGCGGCTTTATATAGATGTTGAACAGGAGGGGAGAGAGGACCAACCCCTGAGGCACCCCACAACTAAGGGGCCTAGGGGCTGACCTCTGCCCCCCTGCCAACACTGTCTGCGAATGGCCAAAGAGGTAGGAGGAGAACCACCATAAAACGGTGCCTCCCACTCCCAACCCCTCAAGACGTCACAGCAAGATACCATGGTCGATGGTATCAAAAGCCGCTGAGAGATCTAATAGGACCAGGACAGAGGAATAACCCCTATCTCGGGCCTGCCAGAGATCATCCACCAGCGCGACCAATGCCATCTCCATGCTGTACCGGGGCCTGAAACCCGATTGGTACGGATCCAGATACTCAGTTTCCTCCAGGACCAAAGGGAGCTGCCGTGCCACCACGCTCTCAACAATTTCAAAAATGATAGAAGAATTCAGCATTTTAGATACATGGCAAGAGAAAAGCCCAGAGAAACTACAATATACATTTTACTCAAATAGACACAAATCATGGTCAAGAATCAACATGATATGGATTTTGTTGGACTTGAAACTAAAGATTCAAGAGGCGGAAATCGAAACCAATGACTGGGCAGACCACAATCCAATAAAATGACTTGGAGAGGAAATAGAGCACAACAATGATGAAAACTGTAAACTTGAATGCAAGTACCGTATATACTTGAGTATAAGCCGACTTGAGTATAAGCCAAGACCCCCAATTTCACCCCCCAAAACTGGAAAAAGTTATTGACTCGAGTATAAGCCGATCCGCCGTTCTGCAAACCTCCGCCGCCGGCGGAGGCTGGATCTGCGCTCTGCAAGCCTCTGCCGCCAGCAGAGGCTCGATCCGCCATTTTGCAAGCCTGAATACACAGGAATACCCTGTGTGGCCGCGGCTCTCGGGGAAGCCCTGGCTGTCCGCTTCCTCGCTCCACACTGCCATTCGGGGCCCGCGCGTTCCCCGGGCAAATCGCGGCGCCCAGCAGGCGAGGAAACACGCCCGCTCCAGTCGCCCCCCCTTCCCTCAGGAGACGCGAAGCAAGTGACCGCCCGGAGCTTACCGAGGACTTGCGCGCGGCCGAGGCTTCGGTGCTTTCAGGATCGCGCGCACCTCTCCCAAGCCGCCGCCGTCCGGAGACCTGCCGATGTTTGGGGAGGTTTGGGGCGCCCAAACCTCCCCAAACGTCGGCAGGTCTCCGTTCCTCCGCGCCCTGCCTGCCTGCTTCTTTCCAAACCTCCCCAAACGTCGGCAGGTCTCCGTTCCTCCGCGCCCTGCCTGCCTGCTTCTTTCCGCAGCGGAAAGAAGCAGGCAGGCAGGGCGCGGAGGAACGGAGACCTGCCGACGTTTGGGGAGGCTGCCGACGTTTGGGGAGGTTTGGGGAGGCACCCAAACCTCCCCAAACGTCGGCAGGTCTCCGTTCCTCCGCGCCCTGCCTGCCTGCTTCTTTCCGCAGCGGAAAGAAGCAGGCAGGCAGGGCGCGGAGGAACGGAGACCTGCCGACGTTTGGGGAGGCTGCCGACGTTTGGGGAGGTTTGGGGAGGCACCCAAACCTCCCCAAACGTTGGCAGGTCTCCGTTCCTCCGTGCCCTGCCTGCCTGCTTCTTTCCGCTGCGGAAAGAAGCAGGCAGGCAGGGCGCGGAGGAACGGAGACCTGCTGACGTTTGGGGAGGTTTGGGGAGGTGCGCGTGCACCTCCCCAAACCTCCCCAAACTTCGGCAGGTCTCGGACGGCGGTGGCTTGGGAGAGGTGCGCGCGATCCTGGAAGCACCAAAGCCTCGGCCGCGCACAAGTCCTCGGTAAGTTTTTTTGTTGACTGGAGTATAAGCCGAAGTGGAATTTTTCAGCCCAAAAAGTGGGCTGAAAAATTCGGCTTATACTCAAGTATATACGGTACTTATTTTCATATCTGGTGGACATGTCCTAAAGCTAAAAGGTTCTGGCTTAAGATACACATATGGTTGGAGAAAAGAATTAAAAAACAAATAGAATTCAAACCAGAATTATTTTTGTTAGGAATGATAGTTCCCAACTATGACAAGGCAAGTGGATACTTAATGTTACATGTACTGCTAGCAGCGAGAATTATGTATGCTCAATATTGGAAAAATAAAAATTTACCGACTGAAGAAGTATTAATTCAGAAAATATTAGATTGTGCAGAAATGGATAGATTAACATTAGAGATTAAAGAGAAAGAGCATTCAGTTTAATCTAGAACTTGGAATAAATTTTATCAATGGCTAGATAAAACAATTAGAGAGAAAGGAATGTGATATGTAATTTTGACTTTATTTTAGTAAGAAAAATACTATGCCTTGAAAACTTAATATTGTTTATGATAATTTACTATGCTTATTATTGTTATCAATCATTAGCTTTATCATTTTAATTTATATATATTTACCCAGACAATATGCTGTTTGCCAAATATTGAATGTTATTGGGGGAACACCCAACCCTCACCCCAACATTCCCTGTACCCTAACCCTAATCCCCACCCCTTCATCCCCCTCCCCAACCCTATAAAAACCAATAAAATCTTTTCCAAAAAAAGAAGAGGAAAAGCCTTGGTCAATAGAACTGAAGCATGCTTATCTGCCTAAGAAAATTATAGAGGTTTTACTCCACACATTCAATTCTCAGTGAAGGTTACCCACTTTTTTGACTGGGTTTAGCCCACTTGAAATGCCTTTGGAAAAATGAGAAAAGACATCAATATTTTCCCCACCTTGTTGAGCCACTTTAGCTGTGAAATAGCATCTTGGTTGATTGTAAGTCTTTGTCTGTCAAAACTCCCCAATTGCTTGTTGATGGGATCCTCCTTGGGGAGAATCACCCTACTCAAGATCCTCAGGTCTGCTGCTATGTCTCCATTCTGATCCAAGTAGACTTTCAGCAGGGAAAGATTGTACAATTCCTCCTTCTTTAGAAATGGATGGAACTGGAATGGAAACATCCAGGAATTTAAAAGCAGAAATCTTGGTTTCTTGTCTCTTATCACTTTTTACATTGGAATCTTTCTTCTATGGTGGTTTAACTTGCAAATATTGTGAGTTGGGAGAACAAGTATTATCATCAGGGCTTTCTTTGTCATAGAACGGTCTGAACGGAGTTCCGGAACCTTTTTTGGATGGAACCTTGTAGGGTAGGCAAGGCGGGTTGTATGACATGTGTGAGTTCTGGCACCTTTTTCTTTTACAAAAAAAGCACTGGTTACCATTATCTTCAAAACTAAAGTACAAAGATTCAGCAATATTTCTAAATCATGTAGTATATTGATAAAATGCATATTGACAAAATATAATTAACAAAAATTGTCACTCATATATAAAAATCTAGCAAAGATCACCTTTCAAGTAAACAAAATACACAAATAACTAGAATATTCATAAACTCCTTGCAAACAACAGGGTGATTACGAGAAAGTAAGGATTTGTTAAGAAGAAAATTGCAAGGCTAATCTTCATTCAGGTAGAGGAGATTGGAAAATGACCAGATGAAGTAATTCTACTTTATTGTAAGGATATATTAACAAAATCTTGCAGTGTGGAAGCACAAACCTTTCACCATCTCTTCTGACAGTCAAATTTAGGGAGGACTTTTTCTGAGTTTATTTCTCTGCCTGATACGCAGCTGTGGGTTGCCTCCCCCTCCAAACAATCTTTTCTGATCCTTTCCTGCATCTCGTTCTCTTGTCCTCCAAACCAATTCACATGTATCGTTTGTCAACACTGCTAACATCGAAAGTTATTGCTTGATAAGAGATGAAGGAGTAGCTATTTCATATGTTAAACTTGTGTATTGCCTTAATACATTTAGTTTAAGGTTGGGAGGGGGGACAAGTAGGATTGCACCTTTCAAGGCCATTTCTAACTAAGAAAATAAGACCTTGGAGGGTTTTCTCATGGAAGGGAAACTGATTCTTTAAATTAATTGGAGAATATGATTAATGGCAAAATTAGAAAGGTGGAGAATTGTGTTTTAATATATTGTGCAAGGAGTGGAGATTTCAGATTCCAGCTTCCTTTGAGCAAGCATTTGCCGGTGTATTAGGCTAATAAAGGACTTGAAAAGCCCATACATCAGAAAGTTGACATCGTTATACTTCCTTAACAGATTGTGTGAATGCTGGTGGTATAGGTTGTTTTTAGGAAAGAATTAGCAAAATGCTTCATGATGTGATGAATGGGGATCTATTCTATTGAGTGCTGGATAGTATGAGATAATTAAGTGGATACAACTGTCTCAAAAATTGTACTCAAATATTAATATTACTGATGAAATTGGGGAGTTGTGAAAAACAATTACACCTTGGTCATTGTTTTTTCTATATTTCCTTTAATAAAGGAAGTAGATAAATTGTGATTTTGTGATGCAAAAATTATAATAACACTTGGAGAAAGTTATTTTGGTCTCCTTTAAAAATTCCCAACTTCTGTCAGGTCCCTATAGATCCCTGTCAGGATGCTGCCATCCTGATGGTAGGTGGGACCTTTGGAGCTCTCCTGTGATTTGTTTGCCTTTGCTTTGTTGACTCAGTTCCGCTGCCTGAGGTCATCTGCCTCAGCTCACCAAGGAAGAGATGCCTGGGAACATCTTACCACAGTTTCCCTCTGGAGTTCTCACAACCTCTTTGCACCTCTAGATTGGCTCCTATGGACTGGGCAGTTGGCCTTTGAACAATGGGGTTTAGCCTAACAATTTTACCTGGGAATGTCAGATTCTGCCTGCCTTCTCTTGCTGTCACTGACTCTCAATAAAAGTTCCTTTTGATATGATGCCAATTTCAAGAGTTCTGCTTTCTTGAGAGATTCAACTGAGGCAGGGCCTTTCAGCTTCCAGAAAATAAAAAATATGTTTTTCTGTTAGAGAGAGGTGCATCAGTAAAATTCAATAGGAAACTAACTAATTGTTAGCATCCAGGACTTTATTCACAATTGTATGAATGTAATGAATGGCAGTTATAATCTGTATTAATATTTTATTTGTAGTTTTTCTCACATTATTCTATGCATAGAATGGTTACTGATTATAATAAAGTAGTAGTAATATTTTAATGTTACGATAATAACCGTATTATTAATTTGTCGATAATATCATTAATGATGCAGTGGAATGATACCAGGTCCTCTTGCAGGAACCACACTTGGAGAAGACACTGCACATAATTTTCACCAGCTATAGTCATGGACAAAGAAGGGAGGAAGAGATCAAAGGAGCTGCTTTAAGACTTGAGGCAGAAGAATCATGTTGGAATAGAATAGAATAGAATAGAATAGAATAGAATAGAATAGAATAGAATAGAATAGAATAGAATAGAATAGAATAGAATAGAATAGAATAGAATAGAATAGAATAGAATAGAATAGAATAGAATAGAATAGAATAGAATAGAATAGAATTAGAAGGGACCATGGAGGTCTTCTAGTGAAGCCCGCCGCTCAAGCAGGAGAACCTATACCATCTCAGACAAGTGACTATCTAGTCTCTTTTTAGAAATCTCCAGTAATGGAGCGCCCATGACTTCTGAAGCCAAGCTGCGCCACTGGTTAATTGTCCTCACTGTTAGGAAGTTTCTCCTTAATTCCAGGTTGCTTCTCTCTTTTATCTGTTTCCAGCCATTGTTTCTTGTCCTAGTTTACGGGAACTTAAAATCAGAAAAAGTATGGGAACTTTTTTTTTTAATATAAAAAAGGTCTTGGTTGTTGAAGGGAGAATGCAGCACTCTTCTGATAAGTAGGAGATGTTGTACAGAAGCTTAAGATCTTAAACCACCAAGCCCAGATAGTACAAAAGACCCAGAGAAGGAATTTAGTTTGATGGATCCTTGTTGGGACCCCATACCTTCCACGGCTGCAGCTTTGGAGCCCCCAACCTCTCTTCACCCTTCTTTCTTCTCCTCTGGGGTTTGGATGCAGCATTTAAGACGTGGACCAGAATCTTAATGATGCTATAAGTAATGGCTGCATTTGTGACCTGCATCCTATTCTTTTTCTCTTGGGTCTCCACTGGTGCTTTCTGGGTGCATCTTCTACGGCCTTTGACAGAAAAGGTGTGTTTTGAAACAGAACAGTGAAAAAACTCAGCTTGGAATTCAGGTTCCACAAAAAAAGGTGATTTATAGGAATTATCGTTTTTCCAACTCTTTTTCTGAAAGGGAAAACTCCAAATACTATGGATGTGCTTGAGATGCCTATCCTTTTTAATTGAAAAACCTCCAACCAATGTCATGATCCAGACTTTCCCTTCAATGGGTCCTGGCAAACCTTCAAGTGCTGAATGGAAGGGAAGAATTCTGGCCCAAAGGGAATCAAATTCTATGAAGTGAACAAAGACGTTGACTTGTCTCCACTTAGAGAGGGCATCCCTGAGGAATGGGGTATGTCCAGTTGTTGAGAATCGTTGTGATATAACAACACAAATTTTATTCTTGACAAGCATAGGAGTAAAAGTCCTCATGAAATTCACTCCCTTCTCTGTGTCTGGAGCAAAGAGACCAATCAGGCTCCATCCAAAATGGAGGAGAATTTGGACAATTCCTGGGTACTGGAACCCTTCTTTGGGGAGCATCAGATGGAAAAAAGGGAATTGAATTTTATCACTCAGAGCCTCTGAAGCAATTCTCCCACTGACCTGAAAAAACAATGAAGAATTCTGTGTTATATTTGGCATCCTACCAAGTCCCAATTTTTAGCTTTTAATTAATCCAACTTTTTCCTCATGCACATATTAGAACATTTCCTGTTGATTAGTCATTAGGCCATATCACGATACAGAATACAAAACACAGAAAATTTAACAAGATTGCATTGAAAAACAGAATTTAGAAAAAAGGTAAAATAGAATAAGCATAAAGAATGAAAATGGTATTTCTTTATAACCTCAGAATTTACCACAATCAGACCACAATTTCCTTCCAAATAGGGCTTTATTATATATAATTTTTGAATTCTGAGCGCAAAGGAAATACATTTTTTCAAATATTGGAATCCCAATACATTGCTTCTCTAAAGTGCAATCCAAGATATTGATCTCCCTCTTTCTTAAATAATTGTCATTCAAAATAATAGATCTGTTACATCTTCTCTTTCTGGAGCTCCAGAAATACAAGTATATTCATTGTAAGGACTTTGGAAGATTTAACTTAATATTTGGAAGGTACATTTGTAGCAGTTGATGCCTTTCAGTGTGCCAACCTTTCTGAGGATGGCCCTACTTTTCTCTATTTTGAACATCTTGGATTCTTTGTGCAGCATTTTTTTTTTTGTTTTTCTCAAGTGGCAAAAAAGACAGGGAGATGATAATTCCTAATATAAAATCAAGAATGTATCAGGGCCCACTTCAAAACCTCATCCTAAGAAAGCATAACTCGTAGAAGCAGTTTCTTCCAAAAGGAACTTTTATTAGGAGAAGCTGATAGCAGGCATAATAGACAGGATCTGAGGGTTTCCCACTCAGATCAATAGGTTAAAAGTGTCCCAAGCAAACCCCACTCCATAGTACATCCGGTCAGTTCAAATAGACCAATCCCCAGGTGTTAAGTCCATTGTTGGAAAGAGTAGATTACGCCGGGCTGTCTCAGGTTAGCAGTGATGTTTTGTTGGCTCTTCACACCTTCCCTTCTGAATGCGGAGATAAACTAGTTACCGGAGGCGCATTCCTTTCTCCTCCCCCCTTTTCTAGCTGACATCAAGGGGAGAGATAGTTCACAGATGAAGTATGCAGAAAGAGCAAAGTATTACAGTGTAGCAATAGAGGAAAATAAAGCAATAACCCACAGTGCTTTTCCCCTGTCCCATCCAGGAAGATGGCAGAACCCAGAAGTATAGAGAGAACACAGTTTGAGTTAAAGAAAGAAAAGAGCCCCGTTAGAATATGGGTTCTGACAGAATGTTTTAAATGAAATTTCTTTCTTCTACTAGCGTTTGAAGACTCTTATTAGTTTAATGAAGAGAAGGACGAGAGGTGACATGATAGCAGTGTTCCAATATCTCAGAGGCTGCCAAACAGAAGAGGGAATCAAGCTATTCTCCAAAGCACCTGCAGGCAGGATAAGAAGCAACAGATGGAATCTAGCAAAAGACAGAAGCAACCTAGAAATAAGGAAAAATTTCCTGACAGTTAGAACAATTAATCATGGAACAACCTGCCTCCATAAGCTGTGAATACTCCAACATTGGAAGTTTTTCAGAAGAGACTGGACAGCCATTTCTCTGAAATGGTATAGGGCAGTGATGGTGAACCTTTTAGAGACTGAGTGCCCAAAACGCAACCCAAAACCCACTTATGTATTTTCGGATGCTGGGTGGGTGTGGCTCATTGGGTTGGTGTGGCCCATTGGGTGGGCATGGCCATTGGGTGGGCAGGGCTGCGGTGGTAACTGCAGACTGGGTGAGACTAAAAAGTTCAATCAATTCCCGGTGCTTTACCCACCTTTAATTGCTTAATTGCTAAAAAAATTTCTTCATCATTTATCAATTGATTCATCCCCTCCCTTTGTTCTTGTGTAAGAACAGGAATGTTAGCTTCCTGTAAGTATCTGTCTATATCTGTATCTTGAATCTTATCTCTAACATACAGCTTAGAATAAAAATCAACAAAAGCCTTTTTAATAAGATTCTGCTGATACACCACTTTACCCTTGTACTCTATTTTATCTATATTACATACCCTTTGTTTCTTCCTTAACAAGTAAGCTAACCACCTACCCGGTTTATTAGCATTACAAAAAGTGTTATGTCTAGCATACCGTAAGTTAGTTGCCACTTGATCTTCCATCAACATATCAAACTGACCTCTTAGTAAAGTAATTACCTCTTTAATCTTCCCATCAGATGGATTCAAAATTAAAGCCTTTTCTTTTCTCTTAATTTCCTCCTCTAATTCTTTCTGCCTAAATTCCAATTTACGTCTATGTTTATTATTCAAATATATTAACACTCCTCTCATATAAGCTTTACTTGCATCCCAAACCATCTCAATAGGAGTACCCTTATGCATATTAATTTTAAAAAATTCTTTCATCTGTTTTTTACACTCTTCCACATTTTCCTGATATCTAAACAAATTTTCATTTAGTCTGTCTAAAGACCATCTGTCTCCATTATCTTTTTCTATCTCCAACCATACTGGACTATGATCAGATATAGTTCTTGGACATATCTTAATCTTCTTAATCCTAGAAAAAAAGTCATTAGTAATTAATACAAAATCAATCCTGGATAAAAATTGATGCCTATCAGAGAAAAAAGTAAAGTCTTTTTCTTGCAAGTTCCTTTCTCTCCAAACATCTCTCAATTCCAAGTCATCCTTCATCTCAAAAAATGATTTAGGCAGTCTAGCGTGACTTGGCGTACTTCTAAAAAGGCCTCTTTTGTCCATTTGTACATCCAAAACACCATTCCAGTCTCCCATAAGAATACAAGATTTGTAATCCCATTGAATAATCTTGCTGTGTAATAATTTATAAAATTCTCCTTGCTGTTGGTTAGGAGCATATAATCCAACCAGAAGTATTTTCTTGCCTTCTATTAATACTTCAATTATAACATATCTTCCTTGTTTATCTGTTTCAATTAAACTAGCTGTTAAAGTATTCTTGACATAAATAACAACTCTATTTTTCTTGTCAGGAGCAGAGGCAATAAACTGTGTACCCAGCCTAAAGTTTATCAAATACTTTTGATCAGCTGCTTGAATATGCGTTTCCTGTAAGCAAATAACATCATTTTTAAATTGTTTTAGATATTGAAATACTTTCTTTCTTTTATGTGGAGAATTTAATCCATTAACATTCCAAGTTAGAAGCTTTGTCGCCATCTTTTGCGACCTGAAGCTTTTGGAGCGCCTCTTCCAGAATCACCTGCACTCTCTTTGGCTTCGCTCCTCCCACTGCTTCACTATAAGTAAGTTTTTCAGATGTAGTCATGGCTTTCTGTTGTTCTTGCTCTTGTCTCATTCGTCTGGTTGCAGCCCGTGTCATTCTTTGATCTCTAACCTCTTCCATTGGCACTGGAATCTGATCCACTCCTGTAGTTTGCTGGGATTCTCCATCTTTCAACTGAGTAACTCCTTCAGCTCCTTGTATACTCTCCCTTCGTGGCTGACGCTCTCCTTCACCATTCCTCCTTTTAAATTCCGTGGACGGTGGGGAGCCTGCCTTCAAAATATTAGCATAAAAATCTCGTGCCTGTAAAACTGTGTTAAGGCGATATCTCGTGCCTGCGTGCATCACCACCATGCCTACTGGGATCTCCCATCTAAACTGGATATCCTGTTTCCTTAATTCTTCTGCCAAAAAAGCAAATTCTTTCCTTTTCCTTAAAATTCTTGGAGGAATCTCTTTCAGAATTAAAACTTCTTCCTCTGCAACTGTAAATTTGTTATTATAAAAGGCTTGAATAACCTCATTTCTAATTGCTCTCTTCGTAAAATAAACCACCACATCTCTAGGTAACTTCCTTTGTCTTGCAATCCAGGAGTTATCACGAAATATTTTATCTATATCCACCATAATATCTTCTGCTGAACGCCCCAGAACCTGTTCAAGAGCTTCTGACAATACTTTTTTCAAATTTTCCTTAGGATCTTCTTTCAAACCTCTGATTCTCACAGCAAACTCCATTTCGCGGTACTGTACCATTATTAAATCATCATCAATCTTTTCCATCACAGTTTCAGCGTCCATCATTTTAGCATCTAATCTCATATTATTTTGGCTAAGCTCTTCCACTCTCTCATCCAGATGCTCAATGCAAACAGCAAGCCCTTGAAATGCAACCAAAATGTCTGCTCTTATTTCTGTATTCTTCTCCTCAATAAGTTCAGCTATTTGTTGAGATTGTTTTTTCAAAGCCTCTTGCAAAGCATCCTGCAAATCTTTTATTGTTAAAGCTGGTGCGGGTGCCACAGGAGGAGGCATCAAAGCCTGTAATGAAGACTGCTGAACTGGCAAGGCACCAGCACTTCTAGGAACTTTAGTTGGTTTGGAAGCCATTTTAACACCACTTAATTCTATTGAGCACTTTCACTTTCCGCACCGCTTGCAACTTTTCCACAAAGTACTCTGAGTTAAAGTTCAAATACTTGCTTTACAGCATTCTCCTGCACAGCTCTGCCTGCATCCAAGTAATCCACAGTTAGCTATCGATGGCAGGGATGGTTGCAGCGTCCTGCTCTGTTCCAAAGCCTTGGAGCAGAGGCATCCCGGAGTCCGGAGCATACTCAGGCTTCGGGGGGGGGCTCACACCCTTCAACCACAAGAGTTTAACTCTGGTGATCTAGGGGAGCTCTACCCCTGCCTAAGCGCTCACCCCCTCCTCTTCTCCCAAGGAGCGGGTTTCCGAGCCGCCAAACAGCTGATCGTCATTGTTTTTGGCAGCTCTACGGAAAACAGCGGGGCTGACGGCCAAAATGGCCGCCATCAACGGAGCCTTGCCACCCAGATTGGTGGCCCATTGGGTGGGCATGGCCATTGGGTGGGCATGGCTGCAGTGGTAACTGCAGACTGGGTGAGACTAAAAAGTTCAATCAATCAATTCCAACTTTTTTTTTCCTGCAAGAAGTTGAAATTGAATGATTGATTGAACCTTTTTTTTCACACAGCAGTGGAGGCCTAAGCGAAAAGGTTTTGTAAAACCCATCTGAAGGCCTAGGACTGGGGTGACAGTGCACCTTCCCACAGAGAGGGCTCTAGGGTTTCCTGCCTGAGCAGGGTGTTGGGCTAGAAGACTTTATTATTATTTATATTAACATCATCATCATCATCATCATCATTATATGACTCCAATTTTATAAATTGTATAAATTCCCAATTCTGCCCTGAGGGCAGCAGCTGAAGTCCTTTTATCCACCCTCAAGATACTTCTCAGATGATGCGATCGGGTTTGTTCTAGTAGTGATATAAATTAAATCCCAAATTTCAGCTCAATATAAGTGCATAATAGTAACGTTAGTATTTTGTATTTAATAATTCAGTCTAAGGAAGCTGCATACCTATGATTTTGTTTTAAAAAAATTAACAGTGCATTCACTTGTGCCTTCTAAATGAGCTCCTTTGACGTTGAGGGAGCCCAGATCCAGTCACAGATAAAAGTTCCCCCAGGTAAGGAAAGGTGTGAACTTGCTCTGTTGCCTCCTTATCTATTAGCCCTATATGGCAATGCTATCATTTTCCAAAGACCATCACTTTTGACTTTGACTCATCCATAATCAGATAATTATTATGAGAATAGGAGCCAAGTCTTCTTAACAGCACATGCAACCCAAATGTCATATTGGCAACACCTTTGTCTTACCTTTTGATACATATCAATCTTACTTCTCATGGCTCCATTGAGCCCCAAACACACTCTCAAACAAATGAACAAAAATGGGATGGAAGGGACCATGGAGGCTTTCTAGTCCAACCCCCTGCCCATAGCAAGAGATCCTGACAAAATGAATGTCAAGCCTCTTTTTGAAAATCTCCATTAATGGAGAACATCATGAGCTCCATTTTAAGGGCAGTCATTTTAAGGGCATGAGCTCCATTTTAAGGGCAATTTCTTCCATAATATTTCTTTGTTTACTGTGTCAAATGCTATAAAGGCAGCAAACCATTATCTCCTCTGACTGACATTTTTATACTTAGATGGTTCAAGACAAAAGAATTCTCAATAGTGGATCACATTTGCCTAAAGACTGCTGGTTCTTCTACAAGGAATACACTTTTCATTCACCTGCTGTCAATTCTTTTCAAGTGGACATTTGCATATATTTTAGTCACAATATCTGTTAGAGTGGTAGAGGACAGGAAGGCCTGGAGGAATGCTGTCCATAGGGTCGTGATGGGTCGGACACGACTTCGCAGCTAACAACAACAGCAACATCTGTTAGAGAAATGGGCCTGGAATTGCTAGGGTCCCTTTTAGTCCCTTTTTATATATATAGGAATTACAATTGCCATCTTTGACCCAAATGGGCTTGGCGGATATTATTTATATGTATAAAAGTATCTGTCAATGGAGGGTCCCACCAGTCGGGATATTTCTTGAATTGTTCAGCTGGTAGAAAATCCTCTCCAGAGGCCATATTGCTCTTCAAACCTTTTATTATGAATTTGACCATGAGAATTTTAGGGCAAAAAATAGTTGATACGTTGCCTGACATATTTGTAGATTTTTAATAAAATGGTTGGTTAATGTTAGTGTCTCCTAAAGGTTCGTAATACATATATGTTTTATCATCAGTAGGAAAGATAATCCCATTGGACTCGGTTTAAAAATCTGAGATTTGTTCATGATTAAGGATATCATTATTTTAACTAAGACCATGTCAAAAAATCAGTACTGCACATTCCTATTGTACAGAAGATCCTTTGACTGGACACACAGCCTCTCCTCATCTTCACAAGTGTGCAGCAGAAGCCTCTAAGCAACTGGGATGATGTCATGAAAAGACAGGTCTCTTTTGATCCTTGCTTCCTCCAGATTGCATATCCCAATATTTATTTATAAGACTTACAAATGCCATGGTGAAAAGATTATTTGCAGCAGAACCAGTTCTTAAACACCCTGATCCTGAGGAAACGTTCATCATCCAAGATGATGGTAGTGATGCTGCGGTGGGCATAGTCTTCCTACAAAAAAACCTTAGGGGTAAAGAGGAAGCGTACAAAGGTCATTGTTTAAGCAAACATAGTCTTTTCCTTAAGGTAGATGTTGATTGGGATAGCCATATCCTGTCTGTGAAACTACACGTACTTCATGTAATTTTCTTCTGTAAACTGTTGTCTGATAAGAATGTGCAGGTTGTAACCTTATAAGGAACAATGTATAACAATGTATAACTAGGAATTAGAGGTGTATAAATATGTCTGTTCATGAGCCCTTTGGGGTTCAGACCCTTTGCTTTGTTTAAGCCTTCTGAACCTGCACAATAAACCTTTCCTTTCCTGAAGAGCTTGCGTGAGTCTCTTCTTTCTACAACAGTTTCATGGCAACCACGAAGGGACTCCATAGTGAGGCGATGTTTCGCTGAGGGCAGCCCGACCCCTCGGACCCGATGAGAGGCCACTCCTGAATCATTCTCCAGGCGCCACAGGGGAAAGCACCTTTGGGAGACAGCAGTGACACCTCTGCAGGGCCGACAGTGCTGACGGCTAGTCCAAGATCCTTTGAGGGAAGGAAAGGAGGTCTGAACGCGAATCCTGGCCAGGACGGGAGAGGACGAAGTGTGAAGATGCCTCAGGCAAGTATGTGTTAAGGGGGGGAAGTGCCTATCTCATTTGAAGATAGAAGAGGGGGACTGATCACCCTTCTGGACTCAGGACAGCGATCCTAAAGTAGTCTTTGTTAAGCTGTGTATGTATTAAAGTTGTAAAGTATCTATCTCACCTGAAGATAGGAGAAGGGGGAATGATCACCCTCCTGGACTCGGGATGGCGATCCTAAAGTAGTCCATGTCAGACTGTGTGGGAGGTTAAGCCATTGCAGTTCCTATCGGTGACCGTTGGAACGTCCAGCACCGTAGGTCAGTGGCAGTGTTCTTAGAATGGGGGGGAGAAGCAATGTTCCCAGCACACAGCTGGAATGCAGATTGAAAGGTTTTGATGATTATTTTAATCATATGCAGTATAAAGTCCCCTATCCTAAGGTGACGAAAGAGAGACTGAGGTTTCTATGTGAAAAGCAGTGGTCACATATGGGGGTTGGGTGGCCGCAAGAGGGTACATTCAAAAACCAGCTCATCAACGACCTCAGAGTCATGATAGCAGCAAATGAGGAAAACTACCCCAATCAATATCAGTATATAGATCAGTGGTGTAATGTAGTAGAAGAGAAGGCAGAGGAGCTATTACAATGTCAGGCTGAAATGGTTTGACTCTGTGTTGCCAGATCTAAAGGAAAGAAGTTAGAGGATGTGTCAAAAAGATTTAAGGACATGAAAATATCTGAAATATGATGTGAAGAAAGAGGTATTGGTTGAGGAGGAGGAGGTGATTCTTAGACCCTCTCCGTATGTGCCACGTCCACTCCTGCTACCTTAACTGTTAGCGGCAGCAGCTGCTGCAGCACCAAGTGGGGTGCAGCCAGCAGTAAGAAAGAAGCAGAGAAAAAAGGAGCCTATGGCTCCTAAGAACGAAGGAGAAGGGTGCATACAGCCCCCAAGGATGAGGTGGGGGGCTTCTCTGTGAGTGAGAGTGGTGAGATAGGTGAAGGTAATAGTGTGGCAAGCACTCTGTTGGAGCGCATGTTTAAGGGATTTGATACATATTTCAATCATGCCCAATACAGTGTCCCTTCTCCGAAAGCCACCAAACGGCAATATAGCCGAATAATCAAGACGTGGTTAGGGGCCAGGTCTTAGTGAACCCTCTGGTTCGAGTCCAGGGGCCGGGAGGAGGCAGAAGAGAGGAGGAAGATGAAGAAACCGGGGTGGCATCCCCGGTAGCCATATATACAAGGGGAGCGGAATATAAGAGTGGGGAACTCATGGCACCCTTAAGGCAAGTTGATCAGAGAGTCATTGATGCCACGGGACAAGCGAACGTGCAACCTGTTTGCTAGTATGTCCCCTTCACTGCAACTGATTTGTTCAATTGGAAACAATGTTATGGATCTGTCAGGGAAGTCCAAAGAGTTAACCAAACTAACACAAGTGGAGAGCTGCGGATAGGAAGTGTGTTATAGACAGGTACCTTAACACGCAGAATATACAGGCAATGTTACAGACAAGGGCACCGGAGCAGGATCCAGATTGGAACGTTAGGGATGCAGCGCAAAGGATGTTGTTGCGGGAATATCAGAATTTAACAGTAGAGGTGCTTTGGAAGGCAGGAAAAACCCCTGTGAATATGTCTAAGCCATCTTTGGTAATGCAGGGAGCAGATGAAAGCCAAGAGAGGTTTTTTGCAATGGCTGATAGAGGCTTATGAGCTGTATACGCAGATACATCCGAGACACTCAGACAATGTATGAATGTTGAATGAGAGATTCATAGCACAAAGTTATGGTGATATAAGGAAGAAGTTACAGAGGTTGGAAGGAGCTCTGGGAAAGAATACCAGTATATTGTTGGAGGTTGTAAGGAAAGTGTATGTTAATAGAGAGAAAGAGAGAGGGAAGCACGAATGCAGAGGAAAACGGAATTGTTGGTGGTAGCTTTACAAGGAAAGACCAGTGTGCATATTGTAGGGAAGAAGGTCATTGGCCTAGGGAATGTCCGAAAAGAGGGATGAGAGGACGAGGCTGGAGAGGAAGGACAGGTTTTGGAAGAGGAAGGTCTATAGGCAAGGTACAGACTGGATTTCCCTTGAGAGGTAGAGGATCCCGAGGGAACTGAGGAGGTAGAGGAAGGATGGAGGGTGAACGTGAGATAGAGGGGATTGGATTGGCAGGGACAAGTTGGACGGATTGACGGAGACCGGGCTTAGAGGAGCCCCCCCCGAGCCTTTGGTAACTATGAATATAGGGGGCCATAGAACGACGTTTTTGGGAGATACAGGAGTGGGAAGGTCAGACATAAATAGCCGGGCGCGGTGGCGCGAGCCTGTAATCCAGCTATTCCGGAGGCTGAGGCTTGCGGATCGCTTGAACTCAGGAGTTATGGGCTGCAGTGGGCTATGCCGATCGGGTGTCCAAAAAGAAGGTACAGTTGGTACAGCAGAAAGTAAGGTACTTGGGATATGATATTGAGCATGGTCAGAGAGCCCTAGGACAGGAAAGGAAGCAAGCGATTCTAGCCATTGCTGAACCAGCAAACAGAAGGTAGCTGTGAGGCTTTTTGGGGTTAGGTTTTTATAAGAACTATATCCAACAGCTTAGCTTTCCTTGCTGAAAGAAAAGCTACTGAGCAGGTAATGGCAATGTGGGAATATGAAAGGTTACAAACCAAAAGAAGACCTCTGTTGAGACTCATCGTCACAAGTTGAGATAAGTCTCAAAAGGGGGGAATAAAAAGGAAGCGTACAAAGCAAACATAATCTTGTCCTTAAGGTAGATGTTGATTGGGATAGCCATATCCTGTCTGTGAAACTACACGTACTTCATGTAATTTTCTTCTGTAAACTGTGAACTGTCCAGTCAAAGGATTTGACTGGACACACAGCCTCTCCTCATCTTCACAAGTGTGCAGCAGAAGCCTCTAAGCAACTGGGATGGTGTCATGAAAAGACAGGTCTCCTTTGATCCTTGCTTCCTCCCGATTGCATATCCCAATATTTATTTATAACACTGAAAATGCCATGGTGAAAAGATTATTTGCAGCAGAACCAGTTCTTAAACACCCTGATCCTGAGGAAACTTTCATCATCCAAGATGATGGTAGTGATGTTTTGGTGGGCACAGTCTTCCTACAAAAAAACCTTAGGGGAATCTGCAACCTTGCATGTACTTTTTATAAAGGTTTTCTGAAACAAAGAGGAGGAAATGGGCTGTTTCACACAAAGAGGCTTTTGCAGTTAGACGGGCATTATTAATTTGGCACCATTTTTTGGAAGGGAGTAAAGTGCCTTTCGAAGTATAGACTGATCATTATTATTATTCAAAATAATCTTGAATTACCTAGAGAAGACACAGTTGGATCTATCACTTACACACCAACACTCCACTAACATTGCAGAAAGGGAAGGACAAACACAAACCTGTGGGACTTTGTAGGTGCCTCCTAATGTTGACATCTGGATGGAGCTGTCTCTGATAGCTCCATCAAGAAGAGCCAAAAGCTTGTCCTTCCTTCCACAGCTGTAGTTGGGAACATTGGCTTCTCCAGTAGAGAGCATGTCCAGCAAGGCATCTGAAGTGCCGAGGGTGTTATCATAGCTGTCATGGATGTTGTAGCCAAGTGTGAGATTGTGCAGGAGCCGCGGAATTTTGCTAAGCACTTCAATATTGAAAATCATGAGTAGTATGAGTTTCTTTCCATAGGATGAACTAATGTAAAACCATGATCATGTTAATATTACCATCATCAACAGCAACAACAACAAAAATACTTTTTCTCCATCTAGTCATCTTTTTTCTCCACAAACTAGCTGAAACATTATCTAATATTGATCCAAAACCAGAGGCAAATGATAGTCACCCATCAAACTTTAATAATGTTAGTGTTGAAGATGGAGATAGTCATCAAAAAGGTTTAACAAATCAGAAACATAGAATTATTTTTCTTCTATTCCTTTAAAAATCAGACATTGCATATCAATCAGTTATAAAAATATAGGAATGGTTGGGCAGAAGAAATTAGAACATTTCAATCATTACTTTGAAGAAAAGTCAGTATTCCAGTCATGAATTTAGAATTGAACAGAGAGAGGAAAATAATGTGAACTTCTTTCAGGTTTCATCTGCCTCACGTTTCTACTCTCAGAAATTAAGGGAAAAGGGAGAGGCTTTGTTAGTCAAAATGATTTTAAAAATTATATTGAAATGCAATATAAGAGCAAGTAAAACAAGAAGAAGAAAAGAAGAGTGTTAGAACTGCAAATGAAAGGAATGAAACTCCATCGCATGACTTACAGCCGAATCTGACTAGAAGGAGCCTTGTTGAAAGGTAATGTTGCAGGTACTATTTTTGATGGTGAGATGACTATACCAATGAGAAGATCTCCTGGCCTACAATAGCTCCATGGCTTTTCTCCATCCTGGTGGTCCAAATTCAGTGGGCACTTCATTCTCAGCTTCCCACAGATTGGCTGGGACACCAGCAGCATCAGAAGCAGAAGCAGAAGATCCATAATTCATGGGGTGGAATCAATCTCCTTCCTCTTTCTAAAAAAAGAATTAGAATTCAAAGCACTCTGACAGGGTGGAATATCCAGTGGCTTTCCTGATTCAAACTGAAAAACCAAGATTCACCTGAAAGAGAGAGAAAATATATTCAAGAGCGCAGCTCCTGTCTGTCCTGTAATGTGAGCCACAAAAAGCAAAACCTGTGATATTTATCCTTGTCTAATGCAAGATCCTTTCCATGTTGCTTCAGTCTGATGTTTACATCAAAGGCAGTCACTGGAGACATAGGAGAAGAGGTCTCAGAGACAGGGATAATGATGATTGTGGTGAGAAAGAGCTTCTGCTCTTGGGACCCTGAACGTCTTCCATGTAAGGAGGGGTGGCTGGAAAAAAGTATGTTAGAGAAAAGTCACAGATAGACCCCCTTGGGGCAGTGTTCTGTATTGGTCTTAGTCCTTCCTGTTAGGATACGTCCAGAAAGTCATGCTGGATGGAGATAATTCATCAGCCAGGAAAGTGACTTCTACTGTCCTTCAATGGAGTCTCTTGCCTCCAGAGGCTGCTAGGGAAGGTCACCCAGAGTTATGGGGTTTGGTGCCATTCTAGGTTGGTGACCCTTAACTCGAGTGCTGCCTGTGCTTTATCTGCATGGAAGCTCTCAGTATCCTTGAACCCAGCCTAATGTTGAGAGTTTGGGATTTTCTTTCCAATGAGATCTCCATGTATCAATCCTGATTTGGATCTCATTTTATAATTCCTTGTAACTGAAGTGAAATTTCATTTGCCATCTGTTCTAGAAAGATCATTTTTTTGCATGAGAGCTGGCTAAGAGGCAGGAAAGTGACAGCCTGGGATGGCACCATTGGCACAGAGAGGGAAAATTGTAGAGTGGGTAGAGGTTTTTGTTTCCTTGAAACTTCCTGTGTTGTCTTTCCATACTGATACCGTGAGAGCCATTATTTTTTGATGTTTCTTGGTTTAAAGAAATGGACTAATGATAATGGGGTTTTAATCTGGTTTTTAAGGTTTTATAGGATTGGGGCTACTGATAGTTTAATTTTAATATTTGTATTTTTTGTATTTTATTGTTGTTAGCCGCCCTGAGTGCTTTGGGAGATAGGGTGGCATATAAGTCCAAATAAATAAATAAATAAATAAATAAATAAATAAATAAATAAATAAATAAATAAATAAATAAATAGTGTTGTTAGGTCTGCAGGTGAGATGGTGGCAGTGCTGGCATTGTGGTTGATGGTGTGACCTGATTTCTTGCCGCAACCACCCAGACATTGGTTTAGAGTGAACTGGTTCCTCTAGTTGCATAAATGCACTTGGTGTTTTGCAGTCCCTGTGACATTCTCATCTCTGAGGCTTTTTGGTCCTCCCTAGAAGACTTCCATGTGCTTACAGTTCAGAGTCCTTGTGTTCTGGTTTATCTTGATCAATTGTTGATAGATTATGTTTCCTATCTAGAGGGGGGATGTTAATATGGATGGCCTAGAAGGAAGAACTGGGAGTTTGAGTGACAGGGGGAGCTGATGGGATGGGCAGGTCCATCCTTACAATGAGGACCATAGGATGACCAATATCCCAGCTCCATCATTTGAAAGTTGTCCCACTGTTCAGTTCTCAACTTCCACTCTCACTGCCTGGTTACCAGATCTTCAACGGCTCCCATTCTGGCTGTTGCTTTTGAATGCCAGTTTGATGTGTAAGAAGGCTTCTCTCACCCATGATGTTGCCTTCCCTGTCTCACTGAAGTCTTGTTGTAGCCCCAGAGGGGAGGAAACCTCAGTTGGAAATGCAGCCATCTACTTTGTGGGTTTCCCTCAGGTGAGAGCCCAGGGAAGTGGAGGAAATGTGGCTGTGGTCATCCATGGTTTGTTACTGGCTGTCTAGAGCTGTCTTTTTGCCCAATGTTGGGTGTCTGCAAAAAATATTTCCCCAGCCTGCTGAAGTATGTTGTGTGAATGTGGTCCTTACAAGAAGCGTCTCCAGCTTATTTCTGTTATAAATGATTGTTCACTTTTCCCTGCTAAATTAATATTCATAATTCACTGAATCATCGGTTCAACCTCCAAAAATATACCATGATCAAAAGTTGAAAATTCAGCCATTGGTGAGGTGACCAGGTTAGCCAGTCTGGTATTGTGGTCAAGGAATCAGACTAGTAACCAGGCAAGCATGAGTTCTATTCCTGCCTTGGTCACAAAGCCAGATGGGTAAACCTGGATCAGTGAACCTCTCAGAGCCCTGGGAAAGAGGCAATGGCAAAGCACTTCTGGAAAACTTTCGCACACAGCCGGCTGAGATTGTGGGCTTTCCTGAGTCTAGCTACAATCTTGCAAAACAAGCCGAATGGACTCCTATTTGCTAAACACGGGCATTTTTTTAAAAAAAAAAAACTTTGTTCTGTGGGAGAGCAGCAGTGACATCAAAGCAATAGACAATAATAATAATAATAATAATAATAATAATAATAATAATAATAATAATAATAATAATAATAATATAAAAATAAAAATAAGTTGGAAGGGACCTTGGAGGTCATCTAGTCCAACCCACTGCTCAGGCAGGAAACCTTATACCATTTCAGGCAAATGGCTGTCCGGTCTCCTCTTAAAAACTTCCAGTGTTGGAGCATTCACCACTTCTGGAGGCAGGTTGTTCCACTGGTTAATTGTTCTAACTGTCAGGAAGTTTCTCCTTAGTTCTAGGTTGCTTCTCTCCTTGATTAGTTTCCATCCGTTGCTTCTTGTCCTGCCTTCAGGGGCTTTGGAGAATAGCTTGACTGCCTCTACTTTGGGGCAGCCCCTGAGATATTGGAACACTGCTATCATGTCACCCCTCACCCTTCTCTTCGTTAAACTACACATACCCAATTCCAGCAACCGTTCCCTAATGTTTATTAGGTAGAGTCTAGCCACTTAACTATTCTGTGTATGTTAGACGTTACAATCTTTGGGCTGTGAATATCACTTGGGATGTTAAAGGTTAAATGTTAACACTATAATTAATATCAAAATTAGATAAAATTTAATAACAGGACATGGATATATTTCATTGAAATTGGACTGGTATTTTTTTTTCTTTAATTGACCATGCTATTCTTAGAAATTTGTTAGTTTAAACACGTTGCATTGAACGTTAAGGGAAATAGAGAAGGATGTGATAATAATGTAACCACAAACCATCTATGGGATGGCCAATATGGTACGTCTGCACAGAGAATTTGAAACTTTTAAAGGATCTGATTTTGGATTCAGGGTCAATGGCTATCCAGCATGGCAACATTGACAAGAGGAGAGAAGCCATTGCTTCTCTTCACAAGCCATTGCTGCGCCTGGCTCTGTTCTTGAAAGCCCAGCCAGGTGGCCTCCAACTCCCTAAAATTGGGCTGACTTTTTGTAGCTGGTTGCACTGCAGACAGGTGACAAGAAATTCCCCTTCCTGACAAGAAGAATGGGTTTCAAGTCCTCATGAAGGCAACTGGGGGGATGGGGCAATGAAGCATGGATCCTGGAGATCCAGGAATGGCAGAGGGAGGGCGCTCTGGAAGAGAGAAGGGAAGGCAGAGCCCCCAACCCAATCCAGTCAGGGCAGCCTTGGGTGTGATCAGAAACCTCTCTTCTGAGGGAGGGGCCTGTTCAGCATCACTAACATCACAATCAGCATTGTCAACACAGAGCAAAAATTGTATTTTCTTGCTTCCATCCTTCTTTCTATTCTTTAACTCTCAAAGTAAGTTACAGATTTTGAACCAACCTAGAACTAAGGAAAAATTTCCTGACAAAATAATTAATCAGTGGAACGGCTTGTCTCCAGAGGTTGTGAAGAGAGAGAAGCCAAATGCAGCTGATTCCATCTGTCTCTGCCCAAAGTCTCCCCTGGAGGATTCAGCCAAAGAGCAGAGCAGAAACTTTGAGGATAATAATAATAATAATAATTCTCCCTCTCACCAGAGATCCCCGGCTAATCCAACTAGTTCTTGGACTCAGAGTTTGTTGGGGCCTTCTCTGGAGAGAAATGAAAGGGGAATAATCCCCATAGGATTCAAAATGATAGGGCAGAGCTAGAATTCAATCGGTCAGCAAGAATTGAGAGGTTGGAAAGCTCCATGCTTGAAATTGGCCCCAGAGGGAATACCCGGCACCTGTGGCTGAAGAAAAAGAAATCTGACATTTGTTGGCATAATAGCGGTTAAAGAGAAAACCCCGGGGACTACTTCATGCCTGAACATGTCACAGAACTGGAATCGCTTCCTACTGAGTTAAAACCAAAATTTACTTTATTGTGAAAGTTAATGCTGAAGAACACCAGTATAAAAAGACTGATGCAATAGTGTGACCAGGATAAAAATAAATAAATAAAAAAATCTTCTATTTAAATACTAGTCATCAGGACTTGACACAGTTTTTTTAAAAAATCACACACCTGCACAGAGAATGAGAAAGAGAGAGAGAAAGAGAGAGAGAGAGAGAGAAATGAGAGAAATAAAGGAAGGAAGGAAGGAAGGGAGGGAGGGAGGGAAGGGAAGGACCCATGTTCCACTGCTGCTCCCTTCCACACATGGGGCACTGAGGGGCGAAAAGCAAAGCCCAGACTTGTCACGTTGCCCATAGAAAAGGCTCAGGAAGGAGGAGAGGAACTGGGGGAACCCTTCACACACACACACATTCTGGGAAGAGACTAACATGGATGATGGGCTTTGGAGTTGCATTTCAGGGGAAAATGCAGCCAAGGGGGGAGTTGTGAAGCTCTGGTTCTTCTTCGTGTGTTTCCAGGAAAGGCTCCTGGTGGGGAGAAGCCACACAGGGCCTTTGTCTCCAAAGGGGGATCTGGCTTTGCTGGGGAGGGAAAGGCGAGGGGGGTCTCCCTGGAGGGACCCTCTGGGGCTCTGAGGAAATATCCTTATTGGATATTTTCTTGTCCCCCTCTTCTCTTTGCTCATTCAAACTCTTCTCCCTGAGTCTGATTGGTGGTGTTCTGTTCCAGCCTACGACCGGCCCTGTTTGAATGTCAGGGACAACCCCTTTTTATAACCAACAGGCTGGAAAAAACCCAACCAAATTTATTTCCAAAGAGTTCAAACAAAAGTGAAATGAACAGTTCAAACAAGACTTAAACCAAAAGGTTAAACAAGAGTTAAACAAGAATAACAGACCAGGACTCTAGCAGAAGATCTTCAAATGGTTGCCTTCAGCAACCAGCACCTCCCACACCTACTCCTGTTATCAGCAGTCCCAAGGCATGGCTTCTCATTGCCTTCTCCCAAGTTGCCTCATGGCCTTCCTTTGTTCTGCTCTGCTAGATTGCCTCCTGCTCCTAGCATCCCTGAACAAAGCCAGCTGTGGATCGTCTTCTTCCAATCCCTCGTGCTCACGTGGTTGAGTCTGAACAAGACGGGAGGGGCCAGGCTGAGTCCTGCAGTGCATCAGAACCTCCCTCTGACACCAAAGGCTCTCCAAACCCCTTCTCCTCCTCCTCTTCAGAATCATCTGACCCAGCTGCCAGAACCACAGGCTGACGCTGAATCACAACTCTATCCTGAACCACAGGGCCCTTCCCCCGGGTCTGCCGATCTGGATGCGGTTGGGATGGAAATTGTTTATGGAAGGCAGACACCAAAGCTGGAGCATGAATGGTGGTTGCATCTTCCCAGGTGAACTTCTCTGGTCCGTAGCCTTTCCATTCGATCAGGTACTGGAAATGACCTTTCAGCCAACAGGAGTCCCTGATGCTAGAAACCTCGTACTCGGGGGCACTGTCTTCATCACAATGTTCCAGTGGGGGAGGTTCTGCTTGGTGGAGTGGACACGCCAGTTGCTCAGGGACCAATAGAGACTGATGAAAGACCGGATGCACATGAAGGGAACGTGTTAAGCGATAGGTGACCGGATTGATGACAGCCTCTATTGGGAACGGTCCTAAATATCGGTGGTCTAACCTTTTAGCTGGCCAGGTTGACGGTAGGTTCCTGGTGGACAGGACTGAGTGGCCCTCCCGGAACATAGAGCCGGTCATGACAAAATAAGAGTCCATCTGTGACTGTCCATGGAGAATCTGGTCCCACCTCCTCCTTCCGCTGAGCCACCCACACATCCTGCTGCTGTGCCTCCCAGATCCCAGTCCGTATATCTATCGGCTCCTGCACCGCAGCAAAAGACTTGATGGAGAGCACTGTCCTGGGCAGAAACTTGTCTTCCGCTCGGGAATATTCGGGCTTCCTGGACAGAGCATCTGCTCTTTGATTGCTACTGCTGGGTATATACTTGACTCGGAAATTGAACCTCGCAAAGAAAAGAGACCACCGAATCTGGCATTGGTTCAATTTCTGAGTGGTCTGCAGGCTTCCAAATTTTTATGGTCCATCCAGACCTCGATTTGATGCCGTGCACCCTCCAGATGATGCCTCCAGGCCTCAAATGCCACTTTGATGGCCAGCAGCTCCTTCTCCCAGATAGTATAGTTGCTCTCCGATGGATTCAGTTTCCACAACTGGTACGTGCAAGGCAAGAGGGTACCACCGCACCAATGGCAATGTCGGAGGCATCCGCCTCCACGACAAATGGCCATTGCAGGTCAGGATGCTTCAAGATGGACTCCTTCATGAAAGCTTCCTTCAAAGCCTGGAAAGCCCGTTGTTCTGGAGCATCCCACTGGAACCGAGTCTTCTTCTGCAGGAGCCGGGTGAGGGGGGCTGTCAAGGTAGCAAACCCAGGGATGAAAGCTTGATAATAGTTGGCAAACCCAAGAAGTTGCTGAACATCCTTCACACTATGTGGGGGTTGCCAACTCTGCAAACACTCAACCTCACTCGGCTCCATGGCGATGCCCTCAGGAAAAATGCAGTGACCCAGAAAATCGATGGTCACCCAGTAGAACTGGCACTTCTCCAATTTGGCATACAGCCGATGTTCTTGGAGTCACTGCAGGACCTGACAGAGATGCTGATCATGCACCTCTCGCGATGGGGAGTAGATCAGGATGTCGTCCAAGTAGATCACAACAAACTGATCTAACAAATCATGAAAAATATCGTTCATGAAATGCTGGAACACAGCAGGGGCATTGGTTGGGCCAAATGCAATCACCGTGTATTCAAAGTGTCCGTATTGAGTGCCAAACGTCATCTTCCACTCATCACCCGAACAAACTCTGACAAGGTTGTAAGCTCCACACAGGTCCAGTTTCGTGAAGATCTTAGCCTCCCAGAGTTGGTCCAAGAGTTCAGGGATGAGGGGCAGCAGGTAATGATTGTGTACCGTGATGGCGTTTAATTTTCTATAATCGCAGCAAAGCTGCAATTTGCCAGACTTCTTTTTGATGAAGAGCACGGGTGCAGACACTGGCAAGGACGAGGGCCGGAGGAAACCCTGAGCCCAATTCTTATCCAGAAAGTCCCACAATGCAGCCAGCTCGTGGTCCGACATGGAGTACAAACACCCCCACTGGGAGAGGTGCATCAGAGACTAAATCAATGGGGCAGTCATAGGGCCTGTGCGAGGGTAATTGATCCGCCTCTGTCTCGCTGAACACATCAGAAAATTCAGTCAGATCGGAATTCAAGGAAACCCCTGGGGAACCCTCCATCTGACCAGCACAGATATGGCAGGTGTGGTCCATGCACTGTAAGCTTGGGAAGGTGACCAAGTTCTGTAACCATTAGATCTGTGGGTCATGCCCCCGGAGGCACGCCAGTCCCAAGACCACAGGAAAATGCAGATCTGTGGTGATATAGAACTGTATGGCCTCCTCATGGGAACTGTTCTGTTCCAGCCTACATCTGGCCCTGTTTGAATGTCAGGGACAACCCCTTTTTATAACCAACAGGCTGGAAAAAAACCAACCAAATTTATTTCCAAAGAGTTCAAACAAAAGTGAAATGAACAGTTCAAACAAGACTTAAACCAAAAGGTTAAACAAGAATTAAACAAGAATAACAGACCAGGACTCTAGCAGAAGATCTTCAAACGGTTGCCTTCAGCAACCAGCACCTCCCACACCTACCCCTTTTATCAGCAGTCCCAAGGCGTGGTTTCTCATTGCCTTCTCCTGAGTTGCCTCATTGCTTTCCTCTGTTCTGCTCTGCTAGATTGCCTCCTGCTCCTAGCGTCCCTGAACAGAGCCAGCTGTGGATCGTCTTCTTCCAATCCCTCATGCTCACACAGCTGAGTCTGAGGAGGAACAAGATGGGAGGTGCCTGGCTGAGAGTTCTGCAGTGCATCAGAACCTTCCTCTGACACCAAAGGCTCTCCAAACCCCTCCTCCTCCTCCTCTTCAGAATCATCAGACTCAGCTGCCGAAATGACAGGCTGATGCTGAATCACAACAGGAACTGATGGCCATACATAACGGTTGCGTGGCGGCCTTAATTGGCCCAGACAGGAGCACCTGACCATCGATAGTCTCCACTAACATGGGCGGTTCTACCAGGCACTGGGGAACAGCCCATTTGGCCACAAATGCTGAGTCCATAAAATTTGTGGTGGCCCCAGTCAGTTAAGGCATGGACTGGAATCCTCCTCGGCTTGCCGTGGAGGATCAGACATGCCTCCAATATCAGATGCTGTGGACATCCACAGGCAGTATCAGAAAGACATTGCTCAATGTTGTGGGATGCCCAACCTAACACACCTTTTAGATCGGGCTTGGGCCGTTTCCCCACAGAGGAGTAGGGGGCTTTCTCGGGGCAGACGTGGTCACTGATGCCCGTTGTTGCTTCTTTGGGCAGAAGGCAGCCAAATGCCCAGCATCCCCACAGTAAAAGCCAACTCCCCCTGAACATTGCCTGTTCATTTCTGCCACTGATAGACGAGTCCTGGCAGCACCTAGCTCCATTGGCTCCTCCCTTTGAACTGGAGTCTCACGCACAACAGGGGATGCAGGGGTCTCTGGGGTGGCACGGTGACTCCTTCGCTGCTGCAGCCGAGTGTCGATCCACAGACAGAGATAGATCAGCCCACTGAGATCTGAGGGAACATCAATGCATGCCAGCTCATCCAATATCTCCTTCGACAATCCATCCTGGAAAGCATCCATGAGCGCAGCCTCGTTCTATGCTGAATCCTGGCTAAGTAGCCAAAAATCACTGATATAACCCTGTAGGGGGTGTCGCCCTTGCCTCAGAGCTTTCAGGAGTCAGGTAGCAGTCTGCGTCTTTATGGGGTCCTCATACATCAGACACAAATGATTACAAAACCCCACAAAGTTGTCCAACAATGGACTAGGTTGGGCCAGCAGACGTGTGCCCCAATGAGCTGCATCACCAGAGAGAAGGCTTAACACAAACCCTTAACACAAATGGGCTAACATATCCCCATTCTTGTGAAGATGAGCCCTAAACAGTTTACGTGTGAGGTGTATGTGTGTGCCCACACTATCACGAACGTAGATATGTCGCAAAGTGGCCCAACACCTAGCAGCAGACACCTTACCACGAATATGGACAAACTGCTGGTCATTCAGTGTAAGTCCAATTATACATAGAGCTTTTTCTGCTTTAACTAAGAAGCAGGCGAGACAGCGAGTTAACAGTTCAACTCTTTATTCTGAACCAGGCAACAACATAAGAACATGACATCTATTTATACTGGCAGCTGTCGGCGGTTTTACCAATCAGGGGTGAGTCCGTTCCCGCGCTGCTTGTTTCCGCCAATCGGGGCCGTCCGGTTTTGACAGCTCGGAGCTGTCATCGGTAGCGCGTGTTGAGCTGTCAGTCGGTTGGCGCCTGCGTAGTTCGGCCCGGCAGCTTTTGACAGCTGTCAAAAGCTGCCGCGGTTTTTACCTCAGTCCGATTACTTCAATTATAACACACTGTGTACATATATAACAATAAGTAAATACACAACACCCCTTACCCCTCTCTCTGATCGAGTTGATGTTTCCCCGACTGTTTCTTTCTTGGGTTTCTCCATTCGAAGTCTTTTAGGTAGGTGGGAGGTCTTTTTATTCTTCCGGAGCGTCGGGGGTTTGTCTCGGTTGGTTGTTCCCTTTCCCTAGGGGCTTCTGGCTGAGGGGGCAGGGGGCATGGCTCCGGAGGTTCCGCGTCACTCGGAGCGGGGGTTTGGAAGGGTATATTTCGATCGGGGGAACTTTGGCGTGCAGGACTTTGCAGTGGTGCTTCTGTCAGCATTTCGTCGTTACCCCTTTCCCCCATGTTTTGAGGACTGCGACGCCGAAGTTGGTCGATGTGTCTGCGGATGTGGATATTATGCCCAATGTCTATGATGTATGATAGGGGGCCCGTTTGTTCAATGACTACCCCCTGTGTCCATTTGTTGCCCCCCCCGTAATTTCTCGCCCAGACGGCTTGCCCTGTGGTGAGAGTTCTATGTTGGAGGGGTGGTTCTGGGTCTGGGGGGGATCTGTCAGGATGTAGACGGTCTAGTCTGGTAGTTAATCTTTTGCCCCAGCGGAGCTCCGCTGGGGACTTCCCAGTAGTTGTGCATGGGGTGGTATGTTGTGACAAAAGGAATTGAGCCAGTCTTCGGTGCCAATTGCCGGAGATAATTTTCCGCAGTGCCTCTTTGGTTGATTTCACCATCACCTCTGCCAAGCCGTTCGCCGATGGGTGAAAAGGAGCCGTGGTGGTGTGTCTAATAGAGTTCGCCGTTGTGAAACTCTGGAATTCGTAGGAGGTAAATTGGGGGCCGTTATCGGAAACTATAACATCTGGGAGCCCGTGTGTTGCGAATAACCCTCTTAAAACTTGTATTGTGGCAGTTGAAGTTGTGCTCGTTACTGGTGCTACCTCTAGCCATTTCGAATAGCTATCGACGACTATTAAGAATGATTGTCCCTGGAATGGACCTACATAATCTAAATGGATACGAGACCAGGGTGTCTTTGTAGTTTCCCATCTGTGTATGGGAGCATGTGGCTGGGCGGCTCTAACTAGTTGGCAGGAATAGCAGCCGGCTACATGGGCTTCAATTTGCTTATCTAATCCTGGCCACCAGACATAGCTCCTTGCCAGAGCCTTCATTTTGACGGTCCCAGGGTGCCCTTCGTGGAGGCTCTCTAACACCTTGAGTCTGTGTTTGTCGGGTATGATTACCCTGCTGCCCCATAAAAGACATCCCTGATGGGTGGATAGTTCTTTTTGCTTTAAAATATAAGGTTGGAATTCTGGGTCTGGGGGTGTGTATTGCCAGCCAGACGTGACATAGCCTAGGACTCTGCCCAAAATCCTGTCTGCAGCAGTGGCCGCCGAGATGTCTTTAACAGATAATGGGCATTCTGGCAGGTCTGAGATAGCCAGTATCCTTCCAGCTGGCGCTGGGTCTGGGTCGACTATTGGTTGGGGAAGTCTGCTAAGGCCATCAGCATGGCCCATGGCTTTCCCTGGCTTGTATTCTAAGTTATATGAATAAGCTGACAGGAAGGTAGACCATCTCAGGATGCGGGGAGATAATATTTGTGGTGTTAGTTTGTTTACTGTAAAAAGTCCTAACAGGGGCTTATGGTCAGTAAAAATGGTAAAGGCTCGGCCGTATAGGTAATCATGAAATTTTTTTACGCTGGCTACAATAGCTAAAGCCTCCTTGTCAATCTGAGCGTAATTACGCTCAGGTTTTGACAGCGTTCTGGAATAGAACGCTACAGGTGTCTGTTTTCCGTCTTTAGTTAAGTGGCTCAGGACTGCTCCGATGCCGTAGGGGGAGGCATCGCAAGCCAGACACAAGGGCAGCTGTTCGTTATATAGGGCTACTGTTGTATTGCTGGAGAGTAAGTTTTTTAATAGATTAAAACTTTTATCGTGCTCCGTTGACCAAGTCCAGGGTTTGCCTTTGTCTAATAGCCTATGTAAAGGTTCAGCAATGGAGGCTTTGTGAGGCAGGAAGGTATGATAAAAGTTAACTAACCCTAGGAAGGCCTGAAGTTCTTGTTTATTTTTAGGGGTTGGTGCTGTTTTGATAGCTTTAATTTTTGTTTCAGTGGGGCGAATTCCTTTAGCGTCTATTTTAAAACCTAAGAACTCTGTTGAGGGCACCCCGATGGAGCATTTGTCTCGTTTTAGTTTGAGACCAGCCTCCCTGAACCTAAGGAGCACTTTTGTTAATTTGTCAGCTAGGTCTTTTTCAGATTCCCCTGCAATTAAGACATCGTCAAAATAAGGACAGACCCGGGGATCCCTTTAAGTGTTCTTTCCATGATTTCCTGGAAGATTCCCGGGGCTGCAGAGATGCCGAATTGAAGGCGGTTGATTTTAAAAGCTCCCTTGTGGGTGACGATTGTCTGAGCTAGAGCGGTGTCAGGGGTGACAGGCAGCTGTAAATACGCCTGCGCCAAGTCTAACTTGGCAAATATGGCGCCTGACTTAATGGCTGCGAGGATGTCTTTGACAGCCGGGACCGGGTAGGCATGTGCATTTAGTGCGAGGTTGAGTGTCGCTTTATAATCGGCACATAATCTTATTTGGCCATTTGACTTAACTGGGGTCACTATGGGCATCTCCCAGTCTGCGCCTTCTACAGGTTCTAGGACTCCTAAGGTAGTTAATCGGTCTAGCTCCGCTTCTATTTTTTCCCTCAAGGCGAAGGGAACTCTTCTAGCCTTGATCCTGACAGGCATTACATTCGGGTTTAGTTTAAGCGATACGGGCGGTCCAGTGTACTTCCCTAGCGAGCTGTCAAAGACGTCCGCGAATTGGAGGCAGACGGATTCTAATTTTGACAGCTGAATGGCGTTGACACCTGTCAACGCTATCCCTAGTGCCTCAAACCAGTCTAGACCTAGCAGGCTGATTCTGTTTTCCTGGGTTACAAGAATAGGGAGGGATCCTTTAAATTGTTTGAACTCCACGGGGACGGAAGCTTTTCCCCGGAGTTTAATGGGCGTTTTCTGGAAGTCAGCTAGGCGGAGTTTGGTGGGTCGAAGGGCGGGCCGTTTTCTACTTCAGTTACAAATATCCCTGTAAGTTTGCCACGAAATGAGTGAGACGGAGGACCCAGAGTCCACTTCCATCTCACAGGGAATTCCCTGAATCAGAACGTCCACCTTGACTTTGGGCTTGAGAGTGCTGTGGACTGTATATTTTTCCGCCCTTCCCCTTACGTTAAGCACTAGGTTTCTGGGATTGTGCCTGGCTCTCGGTGTGTGTAGGGTCATACCTGCGGTTGTCACCTCCAGTTCGTGCAGATTTTCTTGGCTCCGGCTGTGGCACACGGCTTTGAGGTGACCTGTCTTCCCGCACCCGTGGCATTTGGCACTGCGGAACCGGCATGTTGCTCTCGGGTGGCTTCCGCCGCAGCTGGCACACTTAGCCCTGTTAGGTTGGAAGTTAGCGCCCCTCTGATTGTTGGCAGCCCCCCCTGTAGTTGCGATGCAGCTTGAGCTTTTCGAACCGCCGCTGAACCGCATCGATGTCCATGGAGGCGTCGTCATCTTCGGGACCGCTGAACCCGCCGTCCTCCTGGTGCACGGACCCACTGGGCCCGCTGTCAGGTAGACGTCGGTTGTCACCGTGGCTGTCCTCGTAGGCAATGACTTCCCTCACCACATCGGTCATTGTCATTTCTGGCTTGGCGATTAGCTTCTTCCTCAGTCGTTCGTCTTTGAGCCCTATGACGATCTGGTCCCGGATTCGGTCTTCAAGGTCCGGGAACCAACACCGTCGTGCGGCGTGTCTGACCTGGGTTATAAAGTCATTTGCTGGCTCGTCAGGAAGCTGTAGTTTCCTGGCGAAATTTACTCTCCAGAAGAGTTCTGACTTGAGGGGCATGAAGTATTTGCTCAGCCCCTCGGTCAGGTCGGCATAGGAGATAGTGGCGATCGGCTCCAGGGTGAAGATTCCTACAGCGGCATCATATACGGTGGGCCCGCTGAGCCAGAGAAGGGCGGCTGCCTTGGCCCGGTCGTCCGTAATCTTCTTAACCACCAGGTATCCTTCTACCTGGCCCAGATGAGACTCCCAGCCTTCTGGGTGGCGGGTATTGAATTCTCGAATGTGGCCATGGTTCGTCATGCTGCCTATAACTGTGGGTGCCGCTGCTTGCTTTGAAGGGAAGTTCGGCTTCCCAGTGACTTCGGCAAGTGACCAGCTCGGCTAAGGGAAAAAATCTCTTCTCCCCTTAGGTAGTGACTTCAGCTTAGGCAAGCAGGCATCCCACCCTCGTCGCCAGTGCTTTAACTAAGAAGCAGGCGAGACAGCGAGTTAACAGTTCAACTCTTTATTCTGAACCAGGCAACAACATAAGAACATGACATCTATTTATACTGGCAGCTGTCGGCGGTTTTACCAATCAGGGGTGAGTCCGTTCCCGCGCTGCTTGTTTCCGCCAATCGGGGCCGTCCGGTTTTGACAGCTCGGAGCTGTCATCGGTAGCGCGTGTTGAGCTGTCAGTCGGTTGGCGCCTGCGTAGTTCGGCCCGGCAGCTTTTGACAGCTGTCAAAAGCTGCCACAGTTTTTACCTCAGTCCGATTACTTCAATTATAACACACTGTGTACATATATAACAATAAGTAAATACACAACATTTTCATTGTCACGGTTAAACTTGGCTATCTTCTGTGCATCGTCCTCATCTTCTGGATCCCAAGCAGCCACATCTGGAGGGTCATCAACTACAGACCATAGTCCTTCCTTGCGCAGCAGCAAGCAACACTTTGTCGACCATGTAATGTAGTTGGTCCCATCCAATTGGGTTATCCAGGAGATGTCTGACAACTGTTCCTGTGCCATTGTTTCCATGTGGATAGTTAACACAAACTCAACTCTAATACTGTGCGTACTAACTCTCAGTACGGACCTGGGCCCATAACCAAATGTTAGTAATTGTGAAGAGGTCTCCTTGAGCTGACAAGAAGTTGCACAGACAATGAAGGGTACTGAGAGCAGTAAGAGTCACACAGTAACCACAAGAGACATTGAGTTGTGATAAACAGAAAAATATTTTACTTTGTGGTTGAAAAAACAAAGCACGGTGAAAAGTAAACAGTCCAGGTCATACACAATAGTAACAGTCCAAGTAGTAATCCAAATACAAAGTCTTCTTACCGGTCCAGAGGTCAAAAACACCATTGTTTAGGTTTAACACAGTAGTAAACCAACAATAGCAGTATCAGAGTAACTAACAGTGAAAAACAGCGAGAGCAGAGAGAGAGAAGCTATGTTCCTAGCTCCCTCTTATGGCCATCCAAAAACTTACACACCCATTGGCCAATGAGCACCTTAAAGTTATAACATCATGGTTTGTATATTTCCAACCCAACTAGATAGGCTATCACCATATGCCTAACAAACCTGACAGCATAAACTCACTTAATGAGACTCTGACTTCAATTGATGAACTGACAACCCAAAAACTAATAGAGGATGAGGAAATTAACAACAAAATAGGGGACTTTAAAGTACAAGAAGTACAATGTATCGAGAGCCTTGATGTTCAAACTTTGATTTCAACTATAAAACCTACAATCCAAAAACAACAGAAGCTGAAGAAAGCAATAGTAAGATGGAGGATGCCAAAGGCCTTCAAATGCAGTACATTAAGACTTTAACCAACCAAACAATAACTACAACACCAGACATGACCTCTTATCTAAGCCAGATGTGTTTGAAAGGAGAAGAAGACCAGATTGAATTAATGACAACTGTACTATGCCAAACATGGAGATTGGATTTATTAGAACGGAAATTTAATGACTATAAAGGGGTTACTCTCTTTCAAAAATTGATAACTGGATGGTCTCGCTGGATCCAAACAACACGTGTAGGAAGAAGGGGAGACACATTTGAGAAGTTAAAGGCAATGATATGAAAGCCTACCTGGCACAAGAAGAAAGCTAAAGTTAGATTTAAAAAATGAATTTTTTTCTGTTGTAAATGTTGGGATTTGCAATAATAAAGCTTAAATTTTCCTTTAATGGGCCAAGGGGAACTGTTATAAGATACAAACTGATTTTATATTTAGGATCTAGACTTTTAAGGGAATGAAAATTAGTCACAAACAATAAAACATACTTTGTTAATCATAGATAAATTGCAAGGATGGCAAATAGAATATGCATGTATTTCAGATATGAAAATTACTATATAATGAAATAGATTAGCTATTAGAACATAACTTTCAATTATATTATAGAATTTGCAATGATATAATAAAAGATAGTATTTTAATAAGTGATGAACTATTAAGATGATAAATAAAATATATTTGTTGCAATGATAGAGCTTAATCTTTTTCTTAATGGGCTAAGGGGAATCCTTAAAAGATACATATTGATTTTATACTCAATCTTTAGACTTTTAAGGGAAAGGAAAGTTAGCTATTAGAATTGATTTATACTATTAAGAAAACAGAATAAATTTGTATAAAAAAAGAATGCACTGAAATGAACAATGTATGTATTTTATACAGGATAATTATTATATAATGAAATGGGGGAAATGAGGGCTACCCAAAAATTAAGTTTTCTTTTATATATTATAGGCTATTTTGGAATATTTTATTGCAGTTAGATAAAACTCAAAAACAGGACATGGATATGTATAAGTGAAAACATTTTCAAAATTGTTCTAATTGACTGTGTTACAATTAAAGGTAAAGGTAAATGTTCCCCGCACATGCGTGCTAGTCATTTCCGACTCTAGGGGCTGGTGCTCATCTCCATTTCAAAGCTGAAGAGCCAGCGCTTGTCCGAGGATGTCTCCGTGGTCATGTGGCTGGCATGACTAAATGCCAAAGGCACACAGAACGCTGTTACCTTCCCACCGTAGTGGTCCCTATTTTTCTACTTGCATTTTTATGTGCTTTCGAACTGCTAGGTAGGCAGAAGCTGGGACGAGTAACAGGCGCTCACTCTGTTACACGGTACTCGGGATTTGACCCGCCAAACTGCTGACCTTCTGATCGACAAGCTGAGAGTCCTAACGCACTGAGCCACTGCGTCCCTGTGTTACAATTAGAAATGTATTAATTTGATTAATTTGACTATGTTATTATAACTAAGGGAATAGGAGAAGGAAGTTTTGTTGATGTAACTTGAGCTATCTACAAATGATTTTGTTATTTGCTATTGTTTACTTTTAACTACCCAATCACTATATTGCTTCAAAAATACCTGGATGTAAAATTTAAAAAATAATAAAACTTGTATTAAAGAAGTAGTAGTTTCTTCCAATTTTGTTGTTTTCTGGATTGTAAGTTCTTTAGTTAGAGTCTGGGTTTCAGTTTGTGGATTCAAGCTAGTACCTTTATCTTTCAGTCTGGAGTTAATTATGTCAGTAGCTTCAAAAAATTTTTGAAGTATAAGCTTATAGTCAATCAAGGTTTGTAGCTGGTCTCTCTCCATTTCTGGAATAATTATAGATAGTCCTTTAGTGGAGGATAATTTTTAAACAAGAGTCACTAAATGTTTACCTCCACAGATCTTAAAGGCCAAATTCGCCTCCCAGCTGTTTCAAGTTTTTATCTTTAGCTAGTGCCAAGTACAAATCTAAGTTGTAAACAGTTATATTTGCCAGAAATGTTAACTTGCTGTACCAGACTTAGCCACAAGATGTCCCCAGAGTTATTTAAAATCCTTTTCAGACAGAGTAGGCTTTTATCAAATATAAATTCTATATCTTTTATCTTTTTATCAAATACATAAAGAAACCAGTTCACATGAGGATAGGAGCCTTTGGGTCGCCAAATGTAAAAGGTATGTAGGTCCAATTAGATAGTTATATTTTTTCAAGGTTTTTTTTGCCCAGTGTATTGAAAAGCTGCCATTTAAAAGGGTGGAGAAAAAAAATCCCTTCCCTCTCTCCTCGTAAGGGGAAGCAAATTCAAAGGGCTTTTAACAGGAAGAAGTAGAAAGTTGGAATAAGGAGAAGGCAGTTCTCACCCAGTTCCTCCGCTGTGCTTTCAAGTGCTTGGTTGTACGTTTGGCCTCGGCAGGAAACGGCAGAGGTGATGGGCCATGGGAGTGGCTGATCCTTTCTTTGTCAGTCCGAAGAGCTGCTCCATGTCTGCTTCTGCCCTTCTGCCCTTCCACCATCGATCGGAGGGTCCTCTGCACTGCTTGTTGCCCCTCCAGGGTGACTTTTGACTCCTTTACAGGGGTCCCCTGGTTAAAGAAAGCCAGATGTCATGAGGAGGGATCACCTCGACATCTGCCAGTGCTGCAATCTGGAACCAAGATAAACCAGAACACAGGGACTCCAAACTATAAGCACATGGAAGTCTTCTAGGGAGGGCAAACAAAGCCTCAGAGATGGGAATGTCACAGGAGTCACAAAACACCAAGTGCATCTACACAACCAGAGGAACTGCAAACAGGTCACCCTAAATCAACTTCCGGGTGGTTGTGGCAAGAAATCAGGTCACACCATCCACCACATTGCGGGCGCTGCCACCATCTCAGCTGCAGACATAACAGCACAATAGTTTTATTTAAACCAAGAAATGTCAAGATGTAATGGCTCTCATTGAATCAGTATGGAAAGACAACACAGAAGTGATCAAGGAAACTAAAACTTCTACCCACTCTAGAATTTTCTCTCTCTGTGCCAATGGTGCTAAACCAGGCTGTCACTTTCCTGCCTCTTAGCCAGCTCTCCTGCAAAAAAATGATGTTTCTAGAACAGATGGTAAATGAAATTTCACTTCAGTTACAAGGAATGATAAAATCAGCTCCAAATTAGGATTAATACATGGAGAACTCATTGAAAAGAAAATCCCAAACTCTTAATATACTGAGAGCTTCCATGGAGATAAAGGACAGGCAGCACTAGAGTTAAGGGTCACCAAGCTAGAATGGCACCAAACCCCATAACTCTGGGTGACCTTCTCTAGCAGCCTCTGGAGGCAAGAGACCCCATTGAAGGACAGCAGAAGTCACTTTCCTGGCTGTTGAACTATCTCCATCAAGAATTGCTTTCTGGACATGTCCTAACAGGAAGGGCTAAAACCACTACAGAATACTGCCCCAAGAGGTGTATCTAACATTCTTTTCTCCAGCTACCCCTCCTTACATGGAAGACGTTCAGGGTCCCAAGAGCAGAAGCTCCTTCTAACCGTAATCATCCCCATCCCTGTCTCTGAGACCTCTTCTCCTGTGTCTCCAGTGACTGCCTTTCATGTAAACATCAGACTGAAGCAACATGGAAGGGATCTTGCATCAGAAAAGGATAAATATCACAGGTTATGCTTTTTGTGGCTCACATTACAGGACAGACAGGAACTGTGCTCTTTCAGTTGAATCTTTGTTTTTCTGTTTGAATCAGGAAACTGAATGCTTTGAATTCTTTTTTAGAAAGAGAGAGGAGATTGATTCCGCCCCAAGAATTATGGACCTCCTGCTTCTGCTTCTGCTTCTGATGCTGCTGGTGTGCCAGCCACTCTCTGGGAAGCTGAGGATGAAGTGCCCACTGAATTTGGACCACCAGGACAGAGAAAAGCCATGGAACTATTATAACCCAGATCTTCTCATTGGTATAGTCTTCTCTGCATCAGAAATAAAACCTGCAACATTACCTTTCAACAAGGCTCCTTCTAGTCAGTTTCAGCTGTAAGTCATGCAATGGAGTTTCATTCCTTCCATTTGTAGTCCTAACACTCTTCTTTTTTATCTTCATGTTTTACTTACTCTTATATTGCAAAATATGACAAATATTTTGAATCCCTTCCATTAACACAACCTCTCTCTTTTGCCTTATTTTCTGAGAGTAGAAACAAGAGGCAAATGAAACCTGAAAGAAGTCCACATTATTTTCCTCTTTCTGTTCAATCCTAAATTCATGACTGCAATACTGACTTTGGTTGAAACTAATGATTGAAATGGTTCTAATTTCCTCCGCCTAACCATTTCCATATTTTTATAACCGATTGATATGCAATGTCTGATTTTTAAAGGAATAGAAGATGGCTTGTTTTTAGAACAGCTCTGGGTCACTTATCAAAATCTCCTTCCTTTAATGGTGGTTCTTCTTTAATGACTGAATTATTCTGGGCTATGAATATTAGTACTGCTAAAAATAATTGCGTGTTTCTGATTTGTTAAACCTTACACTCAACACTAACAATATTAAAGGGTGATGGGTGACTATCATTTGCCTCTAGTTTTGCAACAATATTGGCTTATGTTTCAGCTAGTTTGTACAGAAAAAAGATGGTTAAATGGAGAAAAAGTATTTTTGTTGTTGCTGCTGTTGATGATACTAATATTAACATGGTCATAGTTCTACACTAGTTTCTCCTATGGAAAGTTACTTACACTACGCATGATTTGCAATATTGAACTGGTGAAGGAGAATCCCCAGCTCTTGCACAATCTCACACTTGGCTACAACATCCATGACAACTGTGATAACACCATCGGCACTTCAGATGCCTTGCTGGACATGCTCTCTACTGGAGAAGCCAATGTTCCCAACTACAGCTGTGGAAGGAAGGACAAACTTTTGGCTCTTGTTGATGCAGCTGACAGAGACAGATCCATCCAGATGTCAACATTAGCAGGCACCTACAAAGTCCCACAGGTTTGTGTTTGTCCTTCCCTTTCTGTAAAGTGAGTGGGTTGTTGGTGTGTAAGTGATAGATCCAACCTTGTCTTCTCTATTGAATTCAAAATTAATAATAATAATAATAATAATAAGAAGAAGAAGAAGAAGAAGAAGAAGAAGAAGAAGTTGGAAGGGAACTTGGAGGTCATCTAGTCCAACCCACTGCTCAGCCAGGAAACCCTATACCATTTCAGGGAAATGGCTGTCCAGTCTCTTCTTAAAAACTTCCAGTGTTGGAGCATTCACCACTTCCGGAGGCAGGTTGTTCCACTGGTTAATTGTTCTAACTGTCAGGAAGTTTCTCCTTAGTTCTAGGTTGCTTCTCTCTTTGACTAGTTTCCATCCATTGCTTCTTGTCCTGCTTTCAGGTGCTTTGGAGAACAGCTTGACTCCCTCTTCTTTGTGGCAGCCCCTGAGATATTGGAACACTGCAATCATGTCACTCCTCACCCTTCTCTTCATTAAACTACAAATACCCAATTCCAGCAACCGTTCCCTATATGTTTTAGCCTCCAGTCCCCCAATCATCTTTGTTGCTCTTCTCTGTACCCTTTCTAGAGTCTCAACATCTTTTTAACATTGTAGTGACCAAAACTGGATGCAGTATTCCAGGTGTGGCCTTACCAAGGCATTGTAAACTGGTATTAGTACTTCACGTGATCTTGATTCTGTCCCTCTGTTAATGCAGCCTAGCACTGTGTTGGCTTTTTTGGCAGCTGCAGCACTCTGCTGGCTCATATTGAAGTGATTGTCTACTAGGACTCCAAGAGCCCTCTCACAGTTACTACTATTGAGCAAGGTACCACCTATACTATACCTGTGCATTTGATTTTTCCTGCCTAAATGTATTTTGAATAATAATAATGATCAGTCTATACTTCGAAAGGCACATTATTCCCTTCCTAGAAATGTTACCAAGTTAATAACGCCCATCTGACTGCAAAAGCCTCTTTCTCCCAAGCATCCTATCTCCTCTTTGTTTCCAAAAGCTTTTGTGAAGTGTAGGAGCAAGGCTGTAGATTTCATTACATCATCCCAATTGCTCAGAGGCTTCTGCTGCACACTTGTGAAGGCAAGGAGAAGCTCTGTGTCCAATCAAAGGATCTTCTGTACAATAGCGTTGTGATTCAGGGTCAGCCTGTGGGTTCGGCAGTTGGGTCGGACGATTCAGAGGAGGAGGAGGGGGGTGTTGGAGAGATTGATGAGGGTGTTGGAGAGCTTGCTGATGAGAGCCCTCAGCCAGGCCCCTCCCACCTGGTTACCTGGTTCAAGGACGCCCGACGCAGCAGGCAGTCAATCAGGAGTAAACAGAGGAAGGCAATGGGGCACCTCGGAAGGAGGCAGAAAGAAGCCACACCCTGAACTGTTTAAAAGGGGAATGCGTGGGAGGGCTGGTTTGCTGAAGGCAACCGTTTGAATAGCTCCTGTTTCAAGGTTCATGTCTTGTTTTTGCTCTGTTTGCTTTTGTGTCCATAAATTTGGCAGGCTTAGTTCCAGCCTCTTGTCTTCTTGTAAACGGGTTGTCCCTGCCTTATCTGCAGGGCCGGTAGTAGGCTGGTACAGAACAAATAGGAATGTGTAGTACTGATGGAAAACTCACATTGTTTTTATATGGTCTTAGCCAAAATAATGATATCCTTAATCATGAACAAATCTCAGATTTTGAAACAAGAGTCCTACGGGAGTACCTTTCCTACTGATGATAAAACATATGTGTGTGAGGAACAATTAGGGGCCACTAACATTAGCCAGCAATTTTACTAAAATTCAACATATATTTTAGGCAACCTATCAACTATTTTTTGCCCTAAAATTTGCATGATCAAATTCATCATAAAAGGTTTGAAGAGCAATATGGCCTCTGGAGAGGAATTTCTACCAACTGAACAATTCAAGAAATATCCCGACTGGTGGGATCCTCCATGGACAGATACATTTACACATCTAAATATTATCCGCCATACCCATTTAGGTCAAAGATGGCAATTGTAATTCCTATATATAAAAAAGGGAGTATAAAGGACCCTAGCAATTCCAGGCCCATTTCTCTAACAGATATTGTGACTGAAATATATGCAGACGTCCACTTGAAAAGAATTGACAGCAGGTGGATGAAAAGTGTATTCCTTGTAGAAGAACCAGCAGTCTTTAGGCAAATGTGATCCACTATTGACAATTCTTTTGTCTTGAACCATCTAACTATAAAAATATCAGTCAGAGGAAATAATGGTTTGCTGCCTTTATAGCATTTGACACAGTAAACAAAGAAATATTATGGAAGAAATTGACTGCCCTTCAAATGGAGCTCAGGATGTTGACCCTGCTCAAAGCCCTTTCTACAAGCACTGACAGTGAGAACAATTAATCAGTGGAACAGTTTGCCTCATGAAGTTGTGGGGGCTCCATTAATGGAGAGTTTCAAAAAGAGGCTGGACAATCATTTTGTCTGGAATGATATAGGATTTCTTGGTATGGGCAGGGGGTTGGACTAGAAAACCTCCATGGTCCCTTGCATCCCATTTTTGTTCATTTGTTTGAGTGTGTGTTTGGTGCTCAATGGAGCCATGAGAAATACGATTGATATGTACCAAAAGGTAAGAAAAAAGTGTTGCCGATATGACATTTGGGTTGCATGTGCTGTTAAGAGGACTTGGCTCCTATTCTCACAATAACTATCTTATTATGGATGAGTCAAAGTCAAAAGTTATGGTCTTTGGAAAATGACAGCATTGCCATATAGGGCTAATCGATGAGGAGGCAACAGAGCAAGTTCACACCTTTCCTTACCTGGGGGAACTTTTCTCTGTGACAGGGATCTTGACTCCTTCAACATCGAAGGAGTTCATTTAGGAGGCACAAGTGAATGCACTGTTAATTTTTTTAAAACAAAATCATAGGTATGCAGCTTCCTTAGACTGAATTATAAAATACAAAATACCAACGTTACCATTATGCACTTATATTGAGTTGAACTTTAGGATTTAATTTATATCACTACTAGAATAAATCCAATGACATCATCTGAGAAGTATAAAAGGACTTCAGCTGCTGCCCTCAGAGCAGAATTGGGAATTTATACAATTTATAAAATTGGGACATATAATTATTTTTAATAAAATTAATGGTATGGAAACTGATGAGAGTCCCCAAATGCTATTAGAACAAACAAATTTCATTTAAAACATTCGTGATTTTATATTAGGGACTGTCATCTCCCTGTTTTTTTTGCCATTCGAGAAAAACCTAAAAAAATGCTACACAAAGAGTCCAAGATGGTCAAAATAGAGAAAAGTAGGGCCATCTTCAGTAAGGTTGGCACACTGAAAGGCATCAGCTGCTACAAATGTACCTTCCAAGTATTGAGTTAAATCTTCCAAACTCCTTATAATGAATATACTTGTATTTCTGGAGCTCCAGAAACAGAAGATGTAATACATCTATTATTTTGAATGTCAATTATTTAAGAAAGAGGGAGATCAATATCTTGGATTGCACTTTAGAGAAACAATCTATTGAGATCATAATATTTTAAAAAATGTATTTCCTCTGTGCTCACAATTCAAAAATTATATATAATAAAGCCCTTTTCGGAAGGAAATTGTGGTCTGTTTGTGATAAATTCCGGGGTTATAAAGAAATACTATTTTCATTCTTTATGCTTATTCTATTGTATTTATTTTTCTAAATTCTGTTTTTACATGCAGTCTTGTTAATGTTCTGTGTTTTATATTCTCTACTTTGATATGGCCTAATAACTAATCAATAGAAAATGTTCTAATATGTGCATAAGAAAGGCCGAGTGCCAAACAATTGAGGCCTTTGAGCTATGGTGCTGGAGAAGACTCCTGCGAGTCCCTTGGACTGCAAGGCGATCAAACCGGTCAGTCCTAGAGGAGATCAATCCTGACTGCTCTTTAGAAGGCCAGATCCTGAAGCTGAAACTCAAATACTTTGGCCACCTAATGAGAAGGAAGGACTCACTGGAGAAGAGCCTAATGCTGGGAAAGATTGAGGGCAATAGAAGAAGGGGACGACAGAGAATGAGGTGGCTGGATGGAGTCACTGAAGCAGTAGGCGTGAGCTTAAATGGACTCCAGAAGATGGTAGAGAACAGGAAGGCCTGGAGGAATATTGTCCATGGGGTCGCGATGGGTCGGACACAACTTCGCAACTAACAACAACAAAAAAAAATGGGACTTGGTAGGACCCCAAATATAACACCGAATTCTTTATTGTTTTTTAGGTCAGTGATAGAATTGTTTCAGAGGCTCTGAGTGATAAAAGTCAATTCCCTTTTTTCCATCCGATGCTCCCCAAAGAAGGGATCCAGTACCCAGGAATTGTCAAACTGCTCCTTCATTTTGGATGGACCCTGATTGGTCTCTTTGCTCCAGACACAGAGAAGGGAGAGAATTTCATGAGGACTTTTACTCCTATGCTAGTCAAGAATGGAATTTGTGTTGTTATATCACAACGATTCTCAACAACTGGACGTACCACAAACCTCAGGGATGCCCTCTTTAAGTGGAGACAAGTCAACATCTTTGTTCACTTCATCAAATTTGATTCCTTTTGGGACAGGATTTTTGGCTTGCATTCAGCACTTGAAGGTTTGCCTGGACCCATTGAAGGGAAAGTCTGGATCATGACAGTGGTTGGAGTATTTCCATTGAAAAAGGATAAGCTTCTCAAGCATGTCCATAGTATTTGGAGCTTTCCCTTTCAGTGGAAAAAGAATTGGAAAAACGATAATGCCTTTAGAACATTTTTCTTTGTGGAACCTAAATTTCAAGCTGAGAATTTTCACTGTTCTGTTTCAAAACACATATTTTCTGTCAAAGGCCGGAGAAGATGCACCCAGAAAGCACCAGTGGCGACCCAAAAAAAAGAGAATAGGATGCAGGTCCGAAATAACAGGATTACTTACAGTGTCATTAAGATTCTGACCCATGCCTTAAGTGCTGCATCCAAACCCCAGAGGAGAAGGAAGAAGGGTGAAGAGAGGTTGGGGGCTCCAAGGCTGCAGCCGTGGAAGGTATGGGGTCCCAACAAGTATCCATTAACCTACAGTAAATTCCTTTTCAGGGTCTTTTGTGATCTCTGGGCTTGGTTGTTTAAGATCTTAAGCTTTTATACAACATCTCCTACTTACCAGAAAAGTGCTGCATCCTCCCTTCAACAACCAAGACCTTTTATATATTTGAAAAAAAGAAGACTTTTTCTGATTTTAACCTCCTGTAAACTAGGACAAGAAACAATGGCTGGAAACTGATCAAAGAGAGAAGGAACCTGGAATTAAGGAGAAACGTCCTAACAGTGAGGACAATTAACCAGTGGAAAAGCTTGCCTTCAGAAATTGTGGACACTCCATTACTGGAGATTTTTAAGAAAAGACCAGACAGTCACTTGTTCTTCTGCTTGAGCAGGGGACTGGACTAGAAGACCTCCAACATTCCTTCCAGCTCTATTCTATTCTATTCTATTCTATTCTATTCTATTCTGTTCTGTTCTGTTCTGTTCTGTTCTGTTCTATTTTATTCCATTCCATTCCATTCCATTCCATATTTTCTAATTCTATTCTATTCTATTCTATTCTATTCTATTCTATTCTATTCTATTCTATTCTATTCTATTCTATTCTATTCTATTCTATTCTATTCTATTCCAACATGGCCCTTCTGCTTGATGTCTTTCCTCAAGGCTTAAAGCAGCTCCTTTGATCTCTTCCTCCCCTTATTTGTCCTTGACTAAAGCTGGTGAAAATTTTGTGCAGCGTCTTCTCCAAGTGTGGTGCCTGGAAGAGGACCTGGTATCACTCCACCAGATCATTAATGACATTATTGACAAATTAATAATATGGTTATTATCATAACATTAATATATTACTACTACTTTATTATAATTAGTAACCATTCTACACATAGTATAATGTGCGAAAAACTATAAGTGAAATATTAATACAGATTATAGCTGCCGTTCATTACCTTCATACAATCGTGTATCAAGTCTTACATGCTAACAATTAGTTTCCTATTGAATTTTACTCATGCACCTCTTTCTAACAAAAAATCATATTTTTATTTTCTGGAAGCTGTAGGGCCCTGACTCAGCTGAATCTCTCAGGAAAGCAGAACTCTTGAAACTGGCATTGTTTCAAAAGGAACTTTTATTGAGAGTCAGTGACAGCGAAAGAAGGTAGACAGAATCTGAAGTTCCCAGGTGAAATTGTTAGGCTAAACCCCATTGTTCAAAGGCCAACTGCCCAGTCCATAGGAGTCAATCCAGAGGTGCAAAGAGGTTGTGAGAACTCTAGACGGCAACTGCACTAAGATGTTCCCAGGCATCTCTTCCTTTGTGAGGTGTGACAGATGACCTTGGGCAGTGGAAGAGAGTCAACAAAGCAAAGCTAAACACATCACAGGAGAGCTCCAAAGGTCCCCCCTCCCATGAGGATGGCAGCATCCTGACAGAGATCTACAGGGACTTGAGAGAAGCTGGGAATTTTTAAAGAAGACCAAAATAACTTTGTCCAAGTGTTATTATAATTTGTCCATCACAAAATCATGATTTATCTACTTCCTTTATTAAAGAAAATATAGAAGAAACAATGACCAAGGTCTAATTGTTTTTGGTAACTGCCCAATTTTATCAGTAATATTAATATTTATTTGAGTGCAATTTTGAGACAGTTGTATCCACTTAATTATCTCATACCATCCAGCACTCAGTTAACTAGATCCCCATTCATCACATCATGAAGCATTTTGTTAATTCTTTTCTAAAAACAAGTTATACCACCAGTATTGTGTATTGGGCTTCAGTAGGCAAGGAACAGACCAGCATAGTTACAATATCATTTATTGACTCAAACTAGAACTGGAGAACTACAGGCAATTGCCTGTGATTTATACTCTGAGCCCACAGGGCCTTAACCAATCACAATACTTGAAAAGTCCACCCAAATATAAATGTTCAAAGTTTCCCTCTAAAACAGTTGGAGTAAACAGCCAGGGTCATCTCAAGTTTAGTTTCATTTTAGCTTCACAAACAGTTGGAGTTAAGTTAGTTTCACTTTAGCAGGGTTTAACACAACTTTATATATATTCAATACATAACACCCCTCCCCCCTAGGATAGTTATCGTCCTCAATCTGTTCAATATTCATAGTCTTTGAGATAGGCTGGGGGCCCATGAATCCTGGTGGACTGCAGTACTGTTATTGGAGAGTCCTGTTCAAGTGGAGTATTATCCATCTCCAGTTGAACAGAGTCGTGATGGCCATTTTGGTTGCCCGAGAGTGGTGGTGGCTCTACAGCCCTTCGTACTTCCATTTCCCTGGTGGTGGCCACAGGCAAACTCAGAGGAAAACAATTCTCTTGTGTGTCTGATAAAACCTTGGGATCCTCACCCGGGACTGTCCCGGCCCACCGATGCCATAACTGATCAATATAGTGTCTGATTGTACGATCATTTCCTAGAATAACCTCGTATGACAAGGGCCCCATTATCTTAGTTATCCTAGCTGCCACCCAAGGTACCCCAGTTCCATAGTTCTTGGCCCAGACCAATTCACCCAGCTTTAAGTTTCTGGGGGGCTTTGGCTGAGCTGTCTCTACCACTACTCTGTCTGAGTGAATTCGGTCAAGCTTCGTGGTGAGCTGGCTGTGCCACCTCAGTTCTGGTGGGTTGCGACCTTTTGCTGTACTTTGAGTTGTGTGTTGACACAGGAGGACGTTTGCCAGGCAGTGGTTCCAGTCTCCAGTCATCATCCGCTTGAGCACCTCCTTTGTGGTCCTGACCAATCGTTCAGCCTGACTGTTGGTCACAGGGTGGAATGGAGCGGATGTTATGTGCCGAATCATGTTGGCGTTGAGGAAAGATTGAAACTCTGCTGCCATGAATTGTGCCCTGTTGTCGAACATAATTACATCTGGCAGACCATGTGTGGCAAACAGCCAGTGCAACTCTTGGATGACCCTGGTTGTCGTCATCGATGAGACTGGTGCCACTTCCAAACACTTGGAATAACTGTCTATTACAATTAGGAACACCTACCCTTGGAAGGGGCCCGCAAAATCAATATGCATGCGAGACCATGTGGAGTGTGTGGTCTCCCAGTGGTGCACTGGTGCTTGTGACATCTCTGGTCAGGTTTCTTGGCAGGCTTGGCAATTCCTTACTTGATTCTCAATGTCCTTGTCCAGGCCTGGCCACCACAAGTTGCTCCTGGCTAGAGCTTTCATTCAAACAATTCCTGGGTGCCCCTCATGTAAGGAATCCAACATCCTGGAGCGAAGACTGGGTGGAATGATGACCCTGCTGCCCCAAAGTACACATCTCTTGACAAAGTAAGGTTGCTGCTTTCAGGCCATCATCTGTGATCTGGTTAGCCCGGAGATAGTTGTCTACTCGGGAGACGTATGAGCTCCACTGTTCTGGATGAGTAATATCAAACTCGTTGAGCCTTCCCAGTTTAGCCATTTTGGGGAGGCCCCTGTGGTGCTGTTAATGCTGGTACTGCTGCAATTGGAGCTGTGCTGCACTTAGGAGTCCTGGGGACAGATCCCGTAGGTATGTCTTTGCCTCCCGTGTGTCTTACTGGCAGACAGGGTGGGGAGCGTGGACCCACCAGGGCTCTTTACCTGATCTGACACCTAGTGATTTCAGTCACTTGGTTAGCACCAGCTCTTTCCTCAGCAGTATCCCATCCTCTTCACCACTATTGTGTAGAGGGCTTCATTAAGCAAGAAACAGACCAGCATAGTAACAATATCATTTATTGACTCAAACTAGAACTGGAGAACTGCAGGTAATTGCCTGTAATTTATATTCTGAGCCCACAGGGCCTTAACCAATCACAATATTTGAAAAGCCCACCCAAATATGATTGTTCAAAGTTTCCCTCCAAAACAGTTGGAGTTAACAGTTAGGGTCATCTAAAGGTTAGTTTCATTTTAGCTTCACAAACAGTTGGAGTTAAGTTAGTTTCACTTTAGCAGGGCTTAACACACAAGTTTATATATATTCAATACATAACAAACTTATTTATTTGAACAATCTGGCCTGGTTTGATGGGTTTAGGGTTGGATCTAATTTTAACATAGTTTTAAGCATTGTATTATATTGGGCATGATTATTTAATTCTTTTAACTTCTTTTAACTTTTGTATTTATATTTTGATATTTATTGCCCTGTACACCGCCCTGAGTCCTTCGGGAGAAGGGCGGTATAAAAATTAAATAAATAAATAAATAAATAAATAAATAAATAAATAAATAAATAAATAAATAAATAAATAAACAAACAAACAACCAGCATTCACACAATCTGTTAAGGAGTGAATGAGTTCAGAGGACGAGAGAAATAGATGCAGGGAAGAATCAGATAAGAAGGTTGGGTGGGTGGGGCAACCCACAGCTGCATAACTGGCAGAGAAAGAAACTTAGAAAAAGTCCTGCCTAAATTTTTTGACTGTCAAAAGAAATGGTGAAATATTTGTCCTTACACACTGCAAGATTTTGTTAATATAGCCTTACAATAAAGTAGAATTACTTCGTCTGGTCATTTTTCCTATGTCCTCTACCTAAATAAAGATTAGCCTTGCAACTTTCTTCTTAACAAATCCTTGCTTTCTGGTAATCACCCTATTGTTTGCAAGGAGTTTATGAATACTCTCGTATCCAAATGTAAAAAGTAATAAGAAATAAGAAACCAAGATTTCTGCTTTTAAATTTCTGGATGTTTCCATTCTAGTTACATCTATTTCTAAAGAAGAGGGAATTGTACAATCTTTCCCTGCTGGAAGTGTATTTGGATCAGAATGGAGATGTAGCAGTAGACCTGAGGATCTTGAGTATGGTGGTTCTCCCCAAGGAGGATCCCATCAACAAGCAATTGGGGAGTTTTGAAAGACAAAGACTTACAATCAACCAAGATGTTTTGTCACAGTTAAAGTTGCTCAACAAGGTGGGGAAAATATTGATGTTTTTCTCTTTTTTCCAAAGCCGTTTCAAGTGGGCTAAACCCAGTCAAAAAATAGTGGGCAACCTTCATTGAGAATTGAATGTGTGGAGTAAAACCTCTATATTTTCCTGAGGTAGATTTATTTATTTATTTTATTTAATTATATTTTTATACCGCCCTTCTCCCGAAGGACTCAGGGCGGTGTACAGGGCAATAAATACAAAAACAGGATTCAAAAGTTAAAAGCGATTAAATAAATGCCCAAGGTTAAAACAATAATTAAGATGTATTTAAAACCCCAACCCTAACCCATCAGACCAGGTCAGACTGCTCAAATAGATACGTTTTTAGATCGCGCCGGAAGGAGTGAAGGTCGGGGGCCGTCCGGAACTCAACCGGCAAGCAGTTCCATAGGTCTGGCATGCTCACAGAGAATGCCCTCCCCCTGGGGGCCACCAATCGACATTCTTTGATCGGAGGCACCCTGAGGAGGCCCTCTCTGTGGGAGCGCACTGGACGGAGGGAAGTTGACGCCGGCCGCAGGTGTTGCCGTAGGTAATCTGGACCCATGCCATGTAGGGCTTTGTAAGTCATCACTAACACCTTGAACCTCACCCGGAGGGCAACCGGCAGCCAATGCAGCTCGTGGAGCAAAGGTGTAACATGGGAGTATCGGGAAACCCCCAGCACAACTCTCGCGGCTGCATTCTGCACCAGTTGGAGTCTCCGAGTGGACTTCAAGGGCAGCCCCATGTAGAGAGCATTACAGTAGTCTAGACGAGAAGTCACGAGCGCATGAGTGACTGTACGCAAGGCATCCCGGTCTAGATAGGGTCGCAACTGGCGCACCAGGCGAACCTGGGCAAAGGCCCCCCTAGTCACAGCTCCAATATGCTCTTCTAAAGAGAGCTGTGAATCTAGAAGGACCCCCAAGTTGCGCGCCCTATCTACGGGGGGTAATAGCTCACCCCCCATGGGTGAGATAAGCATGCTTCAGTTCTATTGACCAAGGTTTCCCCTCTGATGCTGTCATGCTGAATCCTCTTGTAAGCTGATCCAAAATGACATATGGGCTGATTATTAGGACACAAATCATTGCCATTTACTGTCCCTTTGGCAGTTTAGTATCACCATAAAACTGGTGAGACAGGACCTCATATGCTGGAGGTTTTGGTGTTAATAGCTTCAGGTTCACTTGTTTTTGGTCTTCAAATATCAAAGATGAAGGCAATTCCGTTGACCAGTCCCTGAGTTCAGATTTGGACTGAATCCAATGAAATGGAATGAAGACTGGATGGAGGTCCTGTTGGTCCAATTGTTAAATAAGCTTCATCTTGCCTTGATTGGAGTCAGGGGTCTCCCAAAATTGCAGGCTCATACTCTGGGATGTTTTCAATCAGCTGAGAACATGCTTATAGCTGCCTCTCTCTAACCCCACTGGGATAGTGGAATTTAGGAAGGAGGCCCAAGGCTTTCAGTTCACACGAACTAATAATGACTGGTCTGATATGAGCTCATTTATGGATTGATTGATTAAATTTATTTGCTGCCCATCTCACCTTGATAATGGCTTGAAAACTGAAGTACTGAAGCATCACTTTGATGCAAAAAAATCTTGATATCAGAAATAGTAAGGGACAATTTTGAGGGAAATATTACTTAGATTTGGGCATTGGTTTGTAAGAGTGAACTTCATCTGAAAATCCCTTAATGCAACTATTTATCTTGATTGTTGGCTGCCTTAGAACACACTGAGAGGCTACAAATCAAGCTAATAATAAATATGAGTGTGTATTTCCCCGTCACATTGTATCACCTAGTTGTATTCTTTCAGCAGAAAGGACCTTGTGTTGGATACCTTGTGTTGAATATCTCTTTCACACATAAGACTCACTCTCATGACCTATGTGGCACACCAAAATATCCCTGACTGACCCTTTGTCATAGTTCTGACTAACGAGACAGATCAAAGAACATTCCATGATTGTTTATTCTAAAAAGTCTATTATAATGAGAACAAAGCATTGGCACTCATTATCATAGACTTTTTAGAATAAATCATGGAATGTTCTTTGATCTGTCTCATTAGTCGGAACCATGACATCATGCCAGAATCTGAATTCTCCTCCCTTAATTACATGTCATAAATCACATTCTCCAATTAGTTTAGCATACGAAGTTTCACTTCCCTTCTGTAGCGTGCCATCCCTTATCTTATCAAAACATCCGGGTTAACATTTCCCCCCCTCCCCCGTTCAGTGATTCAAAGCAAAACAGTTAAAGCAAAAGGCTGCCTCTTATATTGTCAGAGCAAAAACATCCAGTGTTTGTAGCATTGACCCCCTAATTGTGGAACATGTTTTCATGACCTCACCTCCATCTCACCTCACTATAGTTTTAGAAACTAGTCAGCCAGTTTAAATTCTAGTTCACCAGCATGGCAGCCATATAAACTGAACAAATATATACAAATGAATGAATGAAAATGAATGAAGAATATCTTTAAGGTTGACAGCCCTTCTCTGTAAGGGAATCTCCCTTTTTATCTTAACTGGGAGATAATTTTGGACTGCTTTCAAAGGGAAGCAGCTTTACAATGTTTTATGTACTCCAGAATAAACTTTTTCATATCCTACTGGTCAAAAGTTTGTTTCTTCATCACAGTTTTATTCTAGTTCAATAAATCTAATGAAATGAAAAATTAATACATATTTTACCATAAAGTTCACTCTAAAATTTAGTATTTGTCGATATTTAAAAATCAAGCATTTATGAAGAATGGAGGAATGCATGTTAATTCCACAATGAGGAGGAACCCACCAGTTGCCACTTAATGGTTAAAACTTTTCTCACTTTCATCCCTCCAGACTTTGTTAAGTTGAAAGCTACTTTTTTTTGGTAATCTGATATGTCAGAAGAAAAAGGGAGGAACTGAATGAAGCATCTTCCTCCAATTGTATTTGAAAGGGGTCAGAGATTTCATATTTGCCTACCGAAGCCCAGAGACGACTTGGCTGATGTTCATGTCTACCTCCATCTTACACGTCCTGACATATTTTCTTTGGCATTTCTTCTTTCTCTTCTCAGTCTCTGCCTCAGTCTAAATGTGTGGAAAAATGTCATCCTGGATTTGTCAAGCAGGCTCGAGAAGGAGAGCCATTTTGCTGCTACGACTGCATTCCTTGCCCAAAGGGGACCATCTCCACTCAGGAAGGTGGGTGACACCAGAGGGAAACTTTGATCAATATGCCTCTTAATGACACATTTAAGTTTCATTGTTTTGTTCTTAACTATCATGGTGTCCAATTTCTTCCCTAAGGGGAGGGGAAAGAAAAAGATTTTGCAGGAAGAAGTAGGATTGCATAGGAAATGGTATAGGGCAGACATGTCAAACACAAGGCCCGGGGGCCGGATCCGGTCCGCAAAATGGTTTCATGTGGCCCACGAAGTCATCCTGGAAACAGTGAGGGAACAGCCCCCACTGCCTTGGCCCTGGCCCAGAGACCCTCCTTCTGCCAAAGACCCTCACATCTGTCCCACTCCTGCCCAGGCACCCATAGGCACCCTTGATGCGAACGATGTAGAGCTGGCCATGCCCACCCAGTAGGACATACGCAATCTAGCCATGCCCACCCTGGCCATATCCACCCGGCCCATTGAGGGCAACTGCAATGCTGATGCAGCCCTCAATGAAATTGAGTTTGACACCCCTGGTATAGGGTTTCTTGCCTGAGCAGGGGGTAGGACTAGATGACCGACCACCATGGTAAATTCCAACTATATTTTTATTATTATTATTATTATTATTATTATTATTATTATTATTATTATTATTATTATTATTATTATTATTGTTGTTGTTGTTGTTGTTGTTGTTGTTGTTGTTGTTGTTGTTGTTGTTATATAACTTTTATTCATTAAACATGAAACTCAGTCAACTGAACACTCAAATTGACTGGCACTAATGGTTGACATGGGTTGCTGCCAGCATCCTAGGTATCAACCAGTTTTTTGCTGGACTATAAGAATATTCCATTTGCTGAGGCTTTCCTGTCTCTCAGTATCACATATCATTGAAAGGTTTTTTTAAAATTTGAAAGACTATAAAAGAAATGCTATTTTGTTTTCTCAGATGTCAAAAAATGCACCAAGTGCCCAGATGATCAATATCCAACCAAGAACCGAGTCGAATGTATTCCAAAAAAAATAACCTTCCTGTCCTATGAAGAACATCTGGGCATCATCCTCATTTCCTTTGCTCTACTCTTGTTCCTAACCACAGGCCTTGTTTTAATCATATTCCTTAAATACATAGAAACTCCCATCGTCAAAGCCAACAACCGGGACCTCTCCTTTATCCTCCTGGTCTCCCTCCTGCTTTGTTTTTTGTCTCCCTTTCTCTTCATTGGACAACCAAGGAAAGACACCTGTCTTCTCCGACAAACAATGTTCAGTATTGTCTTCTCAGTAGCTGTGTCTTCTGTGTTGTCCAAAACAATCATGGTAGTGCTTGCCTTCTTGGCCTCAAAACCAGGGAACAGGATGAGAAGATGGTTGGGGAAGAGCTTGGCCAACTCCATCATCCTTTCTTGTTCAGGGGTCCAAATTTTTATCTGTACCATGTGGATGGGAGTTTCTCCACCATTTCCTGACTATGATCTGCACTCCCAGCCTGGAGAGATCATCCTTCAATGCAACGAAGGTTCTGTCACTATGTTTTATTCTGTCCTCAGCTACATGGGTTTCCTGGCTGCCATTTGCTTCACGGTGGCTTTCCTGGCCAGAAACCTGCCTGGGGCCTTCAATGAAGCCAGACTGATCACCTTCAGCATGCTGGTCTTCTGCAGTGTCTGGGTCTCCTTCCTGCCTACCTACGTGAGCAGCAAAGGAAAGTTTATGGTGGCCGTGCAGGTTTTCTCCATCTTGTCTTCTGCTGCTGGCCTGTTGGGTTGCATCTTCTTCCCCAAGTGCTATATTATTATCCTGAGGCCACATCTAAATACCAAGGAACATCTAAGGGTAACAGTAGGGACCTGATAGTGAAATGGTTTCTTATGCTCATAACATTTGATTGATTGCAATTGTTGTTGGTTTATATGCTTCATTTTCCTCTAGTTAACAGTTTGGTAATTTAAGATCCAAGATAATAAAAATAGATTAATAAAATTAAAATCTAACATAATCATCAAATAATAAAATTAAATAATAATTAAAAGAATTGTTGGTAGACTTTCTTTTCCTCATCATACAGGTTAGCTAATAGTTAACAACAACAAAAACAACAACAATAATAATAATGTTGGAAGGGACCTTGGAGGTCATCTAGTCCAACTCCCTGCTCAGGCAGGAAACTCTATACCATTTCAGACAAATGGCTGACCAGTCTCTTCTTAAAAAGTTCCAGTTTTGGAGCATTCACAGCTTCTGGAGGCAGGCTGTTCCCCTGTTTAATTGTTCTAACTATAAGAAAATTTCTCCTTAGTTCTAAGTTGCTTCTCTCTTTGTTTAGTTTAGATCCATTGTTTCTTGTCCTGCTTTCAGGTGCTTTGGAGAATAGCTTGACTCAGTCTCCTTTGGGGCAGCCCCTGAGATATTGGAACACTGCTATCACGTCATTCCTAGTCCTTCTCTTCATTAGACTAGACTTAGCAAATTCCAGCAACTGTTCCTTAAATGTTTTAGCCTCCAATCCCCGATCATCTTTGTTGCTCTTCTCTGTACTCTTTCTAGAGTCTCAACATCTTTTTTACATTTTGGTGATCAAAACTGGATGCAGTATTCCAGGTGTGGCCTTACCAAAGCATTGTAAAGTAGTATTAACACTTCACGTTATCTGGAATCTATCCCTCTGTTAATGAAGCCTAGCACTGTGTTGGCTTTTTTTAGCATTTGCAGCACACTGCTGGATCATATTTAAGTGATTGTCCACTAGGACTCCAGGATCCCTCTCACAGTTACTACTATTGAGCAAGGTACCCCCTACTATACCTGTACATTTGGCTTTTCTTTCCCCCCGTCCCTCCAGGAACATGGTAGAGCCCAGAAGTATAGAGAGAACAGAGTTTGAGTCAAATTAAGAAAAGAGCCCCATTAGAATATGGGTTCTGAAAGAATGTTTTAAATGAAATTTCTTTCTTCTACTAGCGTTTGAAGACTCTTATTAGTTTAATAAAGAGAAGGACTAGAGGTGACACGATAGCAGTGTTCTAATATCTCAGGGGCTGCCAAACAGAAGAGGGAATCAAGCTATTCTCCAAAGCACCTGCAGGCAGGATAAGAAGCAACAGATGGAATCTAGCAAAAGACAGAAGCAACCTAGAAATAAGGAAAAATTTCCTGACAGTTAGAACAATTAATCATGGAACAACCTGCCTCCAGAAGCTGTGAATACTCCAACATTGGAAGTTTTTAAGAAGAGACTGGACAGCCATTTCTCTGAAATGGTATAGGGCAATGATGGTGAACCTTTTAGAGAACAAGTGCCCAAACTGCAACCCAAAACCCACTTATGCATCACTGGGTGCCAGGTGGGCGTGGTCCACGGAGTGGGCGTGGCTATGGTAGTCATGGCAGCATGGGTGGGCATGGCAACCTCGATGTTGCTCCTGAGGAGGGATGCCTGTGGGGGCCAGGCAGGCTTGGGGGAGATCCAGGGGGGTCTCTGGTGGGTGGGACAGTGGGCAGGAGGCACGTCATCTTGTTTTGGCAATGAGCCAATCAGATCACAGTAGGATTCAATTATTGTCATGTATGGAAGCTGAGAGGAGGACATTTGTCAGTGTGTTATGTGATTCCTATCAAGTTGGTTGTGGTTTCTTTTGTGTTCTTTCACTGAGTTTGTAAAATGTAATAAAATTAAATGGTGCAAAGAGTTGACTGGTTGCCCAGAAAGCAATGCAAAATAGTATTATTAAGTGAACAAGGCTACAGTTATAAAGAAATTAGAAGAAAAATTGGTGGAAACTTAACCAAAGGTGGCATTTCTACTGTACACTTTTCCAAAAGGTTTCCACGATTTTGGCCACTACTGTACGAGGGGGGAATTAAACAATGAAAGCACAGTGTCTTGGATTTTACAGGTTGTTGGAAAAGTACTCATTCATTTTACCAGATGCTGAAAATAACAGAAATCTGAAGCAGAATGCCTGTACTAGCAGATGCAACTGATATAAAATCTGGATGAAGAATGGTCAATAAAGCATTCTTGGTTGTCTATTTTATCTTTCCTAATAAGTTGTAACCAAGTTCCTCACTTAACTTTGCAAAACTTGTGGGTCCCACGCCATTCCAAATACCTGCAAGAAAGCAGCTGCAATCCGAGTACTCTAATTCAGGGCTTTTCCAGTCACCTAGCAAGGTGTCAAAAACTTGACCCACCCACCCCCAAAACAAGGGGGGGAAGTGATAAAGTACAGTAATCCCTGACATACAACAGTGACTGTTTGAAGTTACAAAGGCACTGAATAAAGTGGCTTATGACCATTTTTCACTTATGACCATTGCAGCATCCCCAGGGATCATGTGCCTCTCTCCTTCTCATTCCCATCTCCTTCCTTCCTTCCCCCTCCCCTCCTTCCTTGCCTGCCACCCTTTCTCATTCCCATCTCCTTCCTTCTTCTCATTGTCCCTTCCTTCCTTCCTTCCTTCCTTCCTTCCTTCCTTCCTTCCTTCCTTCCTTCCTTCCTTCCTTCCTTCCTTCCTTCCTTCCCCCTCTGTGCCCAGGAAGTGTGAATGAAGGGAGCAGAAAGAGCTTGGAGCAAAGGGGGGGAGGGACGGGAAGTGTGAATGAACACTTTCTGCTCTGTACATTCCCCCCCCCATTCACTCCAAGCTCTCTCTGCCGTTCCTTCCAGGCTCTCTCTGCTCTGTACATTTGCACATTCCCCCATTTGCTCCAGGCTCTCTCTGCCCTCCAGGCTCTTTCTCCTCTGTACATTTGCACATTCCCCCATTCGCTCTAAGCTCTCTCTGCCCTCCAGGCTCTTTCTCCTATGGGGGAAGGGTGAGTGCTGAGCCAGAGAGCCTGGATGGCCAGCAGCGATGAGGGGAAGCCGGGCCGTACTCCTTGCCACCACCCGGTGGCCATCGGGGGGGGGGGTTCTGGGAATGGCCCACAGCACAGTGATTAGCCGCCTGCCATGGCAGGGGGAGAGAAGATTGTTGCCCCAAGCTGCCGCACAGATCACCATGCCACGACACCAAATTCCATAACTCTTTGTGACCTTCCCTAGCAGCCTCTGGAGGCAAGAGACTCCATTGAAGGACAGCAGAAGTCACTTTCATTTCTCTTGAACTATCTCCATCCAGCATGACTTTCTGGACATGTCCTAACAGGAAGGACTAAGACCACTACAGAACACTGCCCCAAGGGGTCTATCTGTGACTTTTCTCTAACATGCTTTTCTCCAGCTACCCCTCCTTACATGGAAGAAGTTCAGGGTCCCAAGAGCAGAAGCTCCTTCTCATGGCAATCATCACCATCTCTGTCTCTGAGACCTCTTCTCCTATGTCTCCAGTGACTGCCTTTCATGTAAACATCAGACTGAAGCAACATGGAAGGGATCTTGCATCAGAAAAGGATAAATATCACAGGTTATGCTTTTTATGGCTCACATTACAGGAGAGACAGGAGCTGCACTCTTGAATATATTTTTTCTCTCTTTCAGGTGAATCTTGGTCTCTGTCTGAATCAGGAAAGCCACTGGATATTCCACCCTGTCAGAGTGCTTTGAATTCTAATTTTTTTTTTTTTAGAAAGAGGAAGGAGATTGATTCCAACCCATGAATTATGGACCTCCTGCTTCTTCTTCTGATGCTGCCGGTGTCCCAGCCACTCTCTGGGAAGCTGAGGATGAAGTGCCCACTGAATTTGGACAACCAGGATGGAAAAAAGCCATGGAGTTATTATAGCCCAGGAGATCTTCTCATTGGCATAGTCATCTCTGCATCAGCAGTAACACCTGCAACATTACCTTTCAACGTGGCTCCTTCTAGCCAGTTTCAGCTGTAAGTCATGCGATGGAGTTTCATTCCCTCCATTTGCAGTTCTAACACTCTTCTTTTTTCCTTCTTGTTTTACTTGCTCTTATATTTCAGGATCTGACAGATTTTTTTAATCCTTTTGATTAACACAGTCTCTCTCTTAATTTTTTGAGAATAGAAACATGAGGCAGATGAAACCTGAAAGAAGTCCACATTATTTTCCTCTCTCTGTTCAATCCTAAATTTATGACTGCAGTACTCTCTTTGGTTGAAAGGAATGATTGAAATGGTTCTAATTTCCTCTGCCCAACCATTTCCATATTTTTATAAACGATTGATATGGAATGTTTGATTTTTAAAGGAATCAAAGATGACCTGTTTTTAGAACAGCTTCTCTGAGTCATTTATCAAAAATTTCCTTCCTTGAATGTTGGTTCTTCTTTAACGATTGAATTATTCTGGGCTATGAATATTAGTACTGCTAAAAATAATTGTATGTATCTGATTTCTTAAACCTTTTTCAGGGCTATCCCCATCCTCAATACTAACAAAGGGTGACGGGTGACTATCATTGGCCTCTAGTTTTGGATCAGTATTGGCTTATGTTTCAGCTAGTTTGTAGAGAAAAAAGATGATTAAATGGAGAAAAAGTATTTTTTGTTGTTGTTGCTGTTCATGATGCTAATATTAACATGATCATGGTTTTACATTAGTTCATCCTATGGAAAGGTGCTACCCATTATTTGCAATATTGAATTGGTGAGGGAGAATCCCCAGCTCCTGCACAATCTCACACTTGGCTACAACATCCATGACAACTATAATAACATCCTCGGTACTTCAGAGGCCTTGCTGGACATGCTCTCTACTGGAGAAGCCAATGTTCCCAACTACAGCTGTGGAAGGAAGGAAAAGCTTTTGGCTCTTGTTGATCGAGCTAGCAGAGACATCTCCATCCAGATGTCAACATTAGCAGGCACCTACAAAGTCCCACAGGTTTGTGTTTGTCCTTCCCTTTCTGTAAAGTGAGTGGGGTGTTGGTGTGTAAGCGATAGATCCAACTGTGTCTTCTCTATGGAATTCAAGATTATTTTGAATAAAAATAAAGATCAGTCTATACTTCGAAAGGCACTTTACTCCCTTCCAAGAAATGGCACCAATTTAATAAAATGCATCTCAGCACAAAAGCCTTTTTCTCCCAAACAGCCTATCTCCTCTCTGTTTCCGAATCCTTTCGTGAATTGTAGGCACAGGGCTGCAGTTACCCTGTAACATTTTTTTGTTGGAGGACTGTGCCCATCGCAACATCACTAGCATCAGTTTGGATGATGAAAGGTTCCTCAGGATCAGGGTGTTTAAGAACTGGTTCTGGTGCAAATAAACTTTTCACCATGGCATTTGTAAGGTTATAAATAAGGATTGGGATATACGGTCAGGAGAAAGCAAGGATCAAAAGAGACCTGTCTTTTCATGACATCATCCCAGTTGCTTAGAGGCTTCTGCTGCACACTTGTGAAGGCGAGGAGAAGCTCTGTGTCTAAACAAAGGATCTTCTGTACAATAGGAATGTGCAGTACTGATGAAGAACTCACATTTTTTTAGATGGTCTTAGCCAAAATAATGATATCCTCAATGATGAACAAATCTCAGATTTCTAAGCAGAGTCCTACAGGATTACCTTTCCTACTGATGATAAAACATATATGTATTACGAACCTTTAGGAGACACTAACATAAACCAACCATTTTATTAAAAATCTACAAATATGTTAGGCAACGTATCAACTATTTTTTGCCCTAAAATTCTCATGATCAAATTCATCATAAAAGGTTTGAAGAGCAATATGGCCCCTGGAGAGCAGATGAACAATTCAAGAAATATCCTGACTGGTGGGACCCTCCATTGACAAATACATTTACACATATAAAAAATATTTGCCATTCCCATTTGGGTCAAAGATGGCAATTGTAATTCCTATGTATAAAAAGGGACTAAAAAGGACCGTAGGAATTCCAGGCCCATTTCTCTAACAGATATTGGGACAAAAATATATGCAAACATCCACTTGAAAAGAATTTATACTAGTTGGATGAAAAGTGCATTCCTTGCAGAAGAACCAGCAGTCTTTAGGAAGATGTGATCTACTCTTAACAATTCTTTTGTCTTGAACCATCGAACTATAAAAATATCAGTCAGGGGAAATAATGGTTTGCTGCCTTTACAGCATTTGACACAGTAAACAAAGAAATATTATGGAAGAAATTGCCCTTAAAATGGACCTCATGACGTTGTGGGTGCTCCATTAATGGAGATTTTCAAAAAGAGGCTGGACATTCATTTTGTCTGGATTGGTATAGGATCTCTTGTTATGGGCAGGGGGTTGGACTAGAAAACCTTCATGGTCCCTTCCATCCCATTTTTGGTCATTTGTTTGAGAGTGTGTTTGTGGCTCAATGGAGCCATGAAAAGTAGGATTGGTATGTAACAACAGGTAAGACAAAGGTGTTGCCAGTTTGACATTTAGGTTGCATGTGCTGTTAAGAGGACTTGGCTCCTATTCTCATAATAATTATCTGATTATGCATGAGTCAAAGTCAAAAGTGATGGTCTTTGGAAAATGACAGCATTGCCATATAGGGCTAATTGATGAGGAGGCAACAGAGCAAGTTCACACCTTTCCTTTCCTGGGGGAACTTTTCTCTGTGACTGGATCTGGGCTCCCTCAACATCAAAGGAGCTGATTTAGAAGGCACAAGTGAATGTACTGCTAATTTTTTTTAAAAAAAAATCATAGTTATGCAGCTTCCTTAGATTGAATTTTTAAATTCCAAATACCAATTTTACCATATGCATGAGCTGAACTTTGGGATTTAATTTGTATTCACTACTAGAACAAATCCAGTCACATCATCTGAGAAGTATCTTGAGGTTGGATAAAAGGACTTCAGCTGCTGCCCTCAGAGCAGAACTGGGAATTTCTACAATTTATAAAATTGGAGCATATGATTATTTTTAATAAAATTAATGGTATGGAAACTAATTAGAGTCCCCAAACGCTATTAGAACAAACACAGTTCATTTAAAACACTTTTCATTTTATATTACGAACTGTTATCTCCCTGTCTTTTTTGCCACTCGAGAAAAACCTAAAAAAATGCTGCACAAAGAATCCAAGATGGTGAAAATAGAGAAAAGTAGGGCCATCTTCAGTAAGGTTGGCACACTTAAAGGCATCAGCTGCTACAAATATACCTTCCACATTTTGAGTTAAATATTTCAAACTCCTTACAATGAATATACTTGTATTTGTGGAGCTCTAGAAATAGAAGATATAATACATCTATTATTTTCAATGACAATTATTTAAGAAAGGGAGATTAATATCTTGGATTGCACTTTAGAGAAACAATCTATTGGGATCCTAATATTTTAAAAAATGTATTTTCTCTGTGCTCAGAATTCAAAAATTATATATAATAAAGCCCTTTTCGGAAGGAAATTATGGCCTGGTTGTGGCAAATTCTGCTCTTATAAAGAAATACTATTTTCATTCTTTATGCTTATTCTTTTGTACTTATTTTTCTAAATTCTGTTTTTACATGGAGTTTTGTTAATGTTCCGTGTTTTATATTCTGTACCTTGTTATGGCCTAATGACTAATCAGCAGGAAATAGTCTTATATGTGCATGAGAAAAAAATTGGATTTATTAAAAGCTGAAAATTGGGAGTTGGTTGGACTCCAAATATAACACAGAATTCTTCATTGTTTTTTTCAGGTCAGTGAGAGAGTTGCTTCAGAGGCTCTGAGTGATAAAAGTCAATTCCCGTTTTTCCATCCGATGCTCCCCAAAGAAGGGATCCAGTACCCAGGAATTGTCCAACTGCTCCTTCATTTTGGATGGACCCTGATTGGTCTTTTTACTTCAGACACAGAGAAGGGAGAGAATTTCATGAGGACTTTTACTCCCATGCTTGTCAAGAATAGAATTTGTGTTGTTATATCACAACGATTCTCAACGACTGGATGTACCACCTTCCTCAGGGATGCCCTGTCTAAGTGGAGGCAAGTCAACGTCTTTGTTCACTTCATCGAATTGGATTCCCTTTGGGACAGAATCCTTCCCTTCCATTCAGCACTTGAAGGTTTGCCAGGACCCATTGAAGGGAAAGTCTGGATCATGACAGTGGTTGGAATATTTTCCATTAAAAAGGATAGGCGTCTCAAGCACATCCATAGTATTTGGAGCTTTCCCTTTCAGAAAAAGAGTTGGAAAAACAATAATGCCTATAAATCACCTTTCTTTGTGGAACCTGAATTTCAAGCTGAGTATTTTCACTGTTCTGTTTCAAAACACACCTTTTCTGTCAAAGGCCGTAGAAGATGCACCCAGAAAGCACCAGTGGAGACCCAAGAGAAAAAGAATAGGATGCGGGTCACAAATGACAGTATTACTTATAGCATCATTAAGATTTTGGTCCACGCCTTAGGTGCTGCATCCAAACCCCAGAGGAGAAGAAAGAAGGGTGAAGAGAGATTGGGGGCTCCAAGGCTGCAGCCATGGAAGGTACAGGGTCCGAACAAGGATCTATCAAACTAAATTCTTTTTCAGGGTCTTTTGTGCTCTCTGGGCTTGGTGGTTTAAGATCTTAAGCTTCTGTACAACATCTCCTACTTATCAGAAGAGTGCTGCATCCTCCCTTCAACAACCAAGAAATTTATATATTTGAAAAAAAGTTCCCAGACTTTTTCTGATTTTAAGCGTCTGTAAACTAGGACAAGAAACAATGTTTGGAAACTGATCAAAGAGAGAAGCAATCTGGAATTAAGGAGAAACTTCCTAACAGTGAGAACAATTAACCAGTGGAACAGCCTGCCTTCAGAAATAGAGGGCACTCCATTACTAGAGATTTTGAAGAAGAGACTAGACAGTCACTCCAACGTTCCTTCCAGCTCTATTCTATTCTATTCTATTCTATTCTATTCTATTCTATTCTATTCTATTCTATTCTATTCTATTCCTATTCTATTCTATTCTATTCTATTCTATTCCAACATGTCTCTTCTGCTTGATGTTTTTCCTCAAGGCTTAAAGCAGCTCCTTTGATCTCTTCATCCCCTTCCTTGTCCTTGAGTAAAGCTGGTGAAAATTTTGTGCAGTGTCTTCTTCCAAGATGACCTTGTATCATTGCACTGAATCATTAATGATATTATTGACAAATTAATAATGCAGTTATTATCATAACATTAAAATATTATTACTATTTTATGATAATCATTAACCATTCTACACAAAGAATAATGTGAGAAAAACTACAGATGAAATATTAATACAGATTATAGCTGCCATTCATTACATTCATACAATCATGTATCAAGTCCTAGATGCTTTGTTGTTGTTGTTAGCTTTAAAGTCATGTCTGACCCATCGCGACCCCATGGACAACGTTCCTCCAGGCCTTCCTGTCCTCTACCATCTTCTGGAGTCCATTTAAGCTCACGCCTACTGCTTCAGTGACTCCATCCAGCCACCTCATTCTCCGTCGTCCCCTTCTTCTATTGCCCTCAATCTTTCCCAGCATTAGGCTCTTCTCCAGTGAGTCCTTCCTTCTCATTAGGTGGCCAAAGTATTTGAGTTTGAGCTTCAGGATCTGGCCTTCTAAGGAGCAGTCAGGGTTGATCTCCTCTAGGATTGACCGGTTTGATCGCCTTGCAGTCCAAGGAATTCGCAGGAGTCTTCTCCAGCACCATAGTTCAAAGGCCTCAATTCTTTGGCGCTCAGCCTTTCTTATGGTCCAGCTTTCACTGCCATACATTGCAACTGGGAAGACCATAGCCTTGACTATACGCACTTTTGTTGACAGGGTGATGTCTCTGCTTTTTAGTGTGCTGTCTAGATTTGCCATGGCTTTCCTCCCAAGGAGCAAGCGTCTTTTAATTTCTTGGCTACAGTCCCCATCTGCAGTGATCTTGGACCCCAGGAAAATAACATCTGTCACTACCTCCATTTCTTCCCCATCTATTTCCCAGGAATTGAGAGGGCCAGATGCCATGATCTTGGTTTTCTTAATGTTAAGTTTTAACCCAGGTTTTGCACTCTCCTTCTTCACTCGCAACAACAGGCTCTAGTTCTTCTTCACTTTCTGCCATTAGAGTAGTATCATCTGCATATCTTAGGTTGTTGATATTTCTTCCGGCAATCTTAATTCCAACTTTTGATTCATCTAGCCCTGCCTTTCTCATGATATGCTCTGCATATAAGTTAAATAGGCAGGGCGACAGTATACAGCCTTACCGGACTCCTTTCCCAATTTTGAACCAATCAGTGGTTCCGTGTCCAGTTCTCACTGTTGCTTCTTGGCCCGCATATAGGTTTCTCAAGAGACAAATAAAATGGTCTGGTACTCCCATCTCTTTAAGAACTTGCCACAGTTTGTTATGATCCACACAATCAAAGGCTTTAGCATAGTCAAGGCAGTAATCCATGAAGGGATGCTAACAATTAGTAATTTTTTTATTGAATGTTACTCATGTACCTCTCTCTAACAGAAGATCATACTTTTATTTTCTGGATGCTGTAAGGGCCTTCCTCAGCTGAATCTCTCAATAAAGCAGAACTCTTGAAACTGGCATCGTATCAAGAGGAACTTTTATTGAGAGTCAGTGACAGCAAGAGAAGGCAGACAGAATCAGTATGCTGCAAGATTTAGAAATATTGCTGAATCTTTGTACTTCAGTTTTGAAGATAATGGCAACACTTGTTCTCCCAACTCACAACATTTGCAAGATAAACAACCATAGAAGAAAAATTCAAATGTAAAAAGTGTTAAAAGATAAGAAGCCAAGATTTCTGCTTTTAAAATTCTTGGATGTTTCCATTCTAGTTCCATCCATTTCTAAAGAAGAGGGAATTGTACAATCTTTCCCAGCTGAAAGTGTACTTGGATCAGAATGGAGATGTAGCAGCAGATTTGAGGATCACTAGTGTTGTGGTTCTCCCCAAAGATGATGCCATCAACAAGCGAATGGGGATTTTTGAAATACAAAGACTTATAATCAACCAAGATGCTTTGTCACAGTTAAAGTTGCTCAACAAGGTGGGGAAAATATTGATGTCTTTCCTCTTTTTCCCAAAGCTGTTTCAAGTGGGCTAAACCCAGTCAAAAAATGGGTAACCTTCGCTGAGAATTGAATGTGTGTAGTAAAACCTCTATAATTTTTCTAGGCATAAAAGCATGCTTCAGTTCTATTGACCAAGGTTTCCCTTCTCATGCTCAGTGGTGGGATTCAGACAGTTTACACCACTTTGGCAGAACCAGTAGCTAATTCTTTGTTGCTCAGGCCCAGAATGGACTTCCGGAAGCGGCAGCCACACAGAGAATTGGTTGTTCACATATTTGAATCCCACTACTGCTGATATTGTCATGCTTAATCCAGTTGTCAGCTAATCCAAAATGAGATATGGGGTGATTATTTTTTTGAAAAAAAGTTTTATTGATTTTCTAATTTTACATTTAAGTATTTAAAAAGCAACATGGCAGCTGAGTTAATCGATAGTTCAATAACATACAAGTATCTTTAGTACAAGTCTCAAACTACTACATTAAATATTAAATCTCTTTTCCCCTTTGTATTTACTGTCTCATGTTTAAATTAATACAATTCTTATTATATCAATTAAATAAAAATAACATTCTTACATTTATCCAAAAAAATTAGCTTATCCATATCCTGATTATTTTAACATTCAGTCTTTATAAACTATCAATGTCCTAATTAGTTGTTCCCAATTTTAGTTTCCCATTAATATTTAAATTTAACATTTAATATTTATAATTTCCAAGTTTTAAATAACCAAGTTATTTACATCACAAAATCTAATGTTCAGGATATGTGTCTTATCTATTTGAATATATTCTATTTCTCACTATCTTACATCATCTAATTAATATTACAATATAACATTCTTATTTTCTATTAATTTCCAAATGTCTTAAATTTAGTAACCAAAATTTCTCTTATTTCAACATTAAATACTTCCTCTCTTTTTCTCTTAATGTCTACTATCTCATATTTAGGTAGTAGTTTTTTATTATAAAAACTAAGTAAAACATGTTTATTACACTTATCAACAGATTTTTAGCTTATATATATATCTTAGTTAGAGGGACGCGGTGGCTCAGTGGGTTAGGACGCTGAGCTTGTCAATCAGAAGGTTGGCAGTTTGGCGGGTCGAATCCCGAGTGCCGCATAACAGAGTGAGCGCCTGTTACTCGTCCCAGCTTCTGCCAACCTAGCAGTTCGAAAGCACATAAAAATGCAAGTAGAAAAATAGGGACCACTATGGTGGGAAGGTAACAGCGTTCCGTGCGCCTTTGGCATCTAGTCATGCCGGCCACATGACCATGGAGACGTCCTCGGACAAGCGCTGGCTCTTCGGCTTTGAAACGGAGATAAGCACCACCCCCTAGAGTCGGAAACGACTAGCACACATGTGCGGGAGAACCTTTACCTTTACCTTATATATCTTAATTACTTTTACATTCAACCTTTATTAATACATCAATATTCAAATTTAACTTTTAATATTTATACTTCCAAGTTTTAAATGACAAAAGTTTTCTTTATGTCAGCTCATAACAAAATCTGATATTCAAAGTACACATCTTGTCTATTTGAATATGTTCTATTTTAATTCTCACTAATAAGTCAAAACCCCAATTTTCTTCAGCCTTGATATCAGAAATAATAAAGAGACAATTTTGAGGGAAATATTACTTAGATTTGAGCATTGGCTTGTAAGAGTGTACTTCATCTGAAAATCCCTTGAATGCAACTGTTTATCTTGATTGTTAGCTGCCTTAGGACGCACTGAGAGGCTACAAATCAAAGTAATAAAAATATGAATGTGTATTTCCCTGTCAGATCGTGTCACCTAATTGTATTCTTTCAACAGAAAGGACCTTGTGTTGGATTCCTTGTGTTAAGTATCTATTTCCCACACAAGGCTCACACTCATGACCCATGTGGTGCACCAAAAGATGCCTAACTCAACCTTTTTGAAGGACACGTTCTCATGTCCTCACCTCCATCTCACCTCACTATACTTTTAGAAACTAGTCAGCCAGTTTTAGTTCACCAGCATGGCAGCCATATAAACTGAACAAATATATATATACAAATAAAGAACATCTTTAAGGTTGACAGCCCTTATTTGTCAATAAAATTAATGAAATGAAAATTTAATAAATCTTCTACAATAAAGTTTACTCTAAAATTTAGTATTTTAGAGTAAATATAATATAATATAATATAGTAAATATAGTATTTAGATATTATATTTTTAAATCAAGCATGTATGAAGAATGGAGGGATGCATGTTAATTCTACTATGAGGAGGAAAACACTAGTTATCACTTAATGCTTAAATCTTTTCTCAATTTCATCCCTCCAGACTTTGTTAAGTTGAAAGGTATTTATTGTAATCTGATAGATCAAAAGAAAAAGGGAGGAACTGAATGAGGCATCTGCCTGCAATTGTACCTCCTGCAACCATTTGTAAGTGGTCAGAAATTTCGTATTTGCCTACGTGAAGCCCAGAGATTACTTGGCTGATGTTCATGTCTACCTCCATCTTACACTGATGGTGAGTCCTAACATATTTTCTTTGGCATTTCTTCTTTTTCTCTTTAGTCTTTGCCTCAGTCTAAATGCGTGGAAAACTGCCATCCTGGATTTGTCAAGCAGACTCGAGAAGGAGACCCAGTTTGCTGCTACGACTGCATTCCTTGTCCAGAGGGGACCATCTCCACTCAGGAAGGTGGGTGACACCATAGGGAAACTGTTATGTCATGGGTGTTGTGATTCAGGGTCAGCCTGTGGGTTCGGCAGTTGGGTCGGACGACTCAGAGGAGGAGGAGGAGGGGGATGTTGAAGAGCTTGCTGAGGGGGTTGGACAGCTTGATGAGAGCCCTCAGCCAGGCCCCTCTCACCTGGTCACGACGCAGACCCAGCTGTGTGAGCCTGACAGCATGGATGAAGATGACCCACAGCTGGCCCTGTTCAAGGACGCCCGACGCAGGAGGCAGTCAATCAGGAGTAAACAGAGGAAGGCAATGGGGCTCCTCGGAAGGAGGCAGAGAGAAGCCACGCCCTGAACTGTATTTAAGGGGGAATGCGTGGGAGGGCTGGTTTGCTGAAGGCAACCGCTTGAAAAGTTCCTGTTTCTTGGTTCGTGTCTTGTTCTATTTGTTTTTGTAGCAATAAATTTGGCAGGTGTGATACCAGCCTCTTGCCTTCTTGTAAAAGGGGTTGTCCCTGCCTTTTCTGCAGGGCCAATAGCAGGCTGGTACAGAACAGTGGGCTCGGGTGAGCAGGAATGAATACAGACAGTTGTTCATAAAGCAACACATCCTTTATTGGTTATGACAGAGCTTAACCTGGGCCGTGCCCAGCCACTACATATATATACAGTCCAACCCTCTAGCAGCAGCCAATAGAATGGAACCATGCTTCCCGCCAAAGGTCCTTGCAAGGCTGGAGACAGCCTGTCTAGGTTTCAAGGGAGCTATTGGCTCACGTGGTATGGTACCACAAGCTCAGTACATAACAGAAACTTTGATCAATATGCATGTTAAAGATACATGTAAGTTTGATTGTTGAGGTCTTAATTTTTCAATTTTCAATTTCTTCCCTAATGGGAGGAAAAAGAAAAAGATCTTGCAGGATGTTGTGGATTGAATAGGAAATGGGAAAAGGGTTTCCTGCCTGATCAGGGGGTTGGACTAGATGACCTCCAAGGTACCTTCCTACTTTATTATGATGGTTATTATTATTATTATTATTATTATTATTATTATTATTATTATTATTATTATTATTATTATTATTATTATTATTATTATTATTATTAATCTCTCTTTCATTTGCCAGGGTGGATATTTCCATCCATTTTTTACTTCCTTAGAAGTATCTGCATTCTTTGTAACTTGACAAATGATTTTAGATCAATGGGATTTGCATACCTAAATCAACTTTACATTACAGGCCAAAAGAAACATCAATCAATCCTTCAATTAATCAGTTAATTTTGATCAAGATCATAAATCTTTTTAAACTGAAATATCTAATTGGGAAGAACAATGGAGGGAGAGAAGTAACTGTGTTTAAACATTTTTGGGATAAACATATGTCCATCATCTGATTTTTTTTAAAAAAAATAAAGAAATAATTAAGAAAGAGGAAAAAAAATAAAATGCTCAGATGGCAGGCCTATATTTTTCTGCTTATTTTGTTGTCTGAAAATGGGTAAGCACAGCACACACCCAGTGAGAGCCAAACATAAGATATGGAGTTTCAGAATAAACTTTTATTAAAGATCTCCAGTACCAAACCCTAAGGGTGCTGAGACCCTGGAAAATAGCAAATTGTGATGTTTAATATTGTTGTTTTGAAGAAATGGGGAAGTAAAATTTCACAGAACCTTTATCTTTTGGGGAGTTCTACCTTGCTTTTTATATACATGTCTGTTCATCTGTGGAGTTGTATCATTTTCTCCATAGAATTGTCTTGCAGAAAGCTCTCCGTGTCCTTTATCTCTATTTGTGGTTATGGCTGCTTATTTTTTGTAACTTAATTCCCTGGCAGTATTGTTATATTTCCTTTATTTCCTTTATTTCAAACTAACGTATGTAGTACAGTTTCTTTATTCTTTCCTACGATGGGTGTCTATTGATTCTTAATAGATGAGCCATCAGGTGGGTCAGTCATCAGTAACTGAGTTTAAACATTCTTGGGATAAACATATGCCCATCATCTGAAAAAAATAAACAAAATATAAATATATAAGAAAACAAAAAAGGTAAAGGAGTAGACTAGATGGAGCACTAGGTCTTTTTCTGCCATCAATTTTCTATTTCTATCTTTTTATCCCATAGTCATGAGGTTGCTCTTGAAAAAAACACCTTGAATTTACAGATGGTCCAGAATGCAAAGCCATGAACAATGTTGGGTTTCCTTACGTTCTTCCCCAGAACACCCATATGGTGCTGGCTGCACAGGCTCCCAGTTTCTTTCCAAATGCAATTAAATTCAACTTTCAAACCCTCCATGAGACAGAACAAGGGTATATGCAGGGCTTCCTCTCCTTGAGGATATCTGTTTGCCCCACCAGAGCAGATGTAATTGGCATGCAAAACATTGCCACTTTATGGATCCTCAAAAGCCTGCAGTTCCTGCCCAGATATGGCACCAGATATTTCTTCTTTTAATTTTATTATTTTTTTAATTGCTATTATTAGTTTTTTTTATATTGGGGAAATTTTTTGCTGGACTATAAGAATATACCATTTACTGAGGCTTTCCTGTTTCTCAGTATGACATCTCATCCAAAGGTTTTTTTGAAATTTGAAAGACTATAAAAGAAATGATATTTTGTTTTCTCAGATACCAAAAAATGCACCAAGTGCCCAGATGATCAATATCCAACCAAGAACCGAGTCAAATGTATTACAAAAAAAATAACCTTCCTGTCCTATGAAGAACATCTGGGCATCATCCTCATTTCCTTTGCTCTACTCTTGTTCCTAACCACAGGCCTTGTTTTAATCATATTCATTAAATACCTAGAAACTCCCATTGTCAAAGCCAACAACCGGGACCTCTCCTACATCCTCCTGGTCTCCCTCCTGCTTTGTTTTTTGTCTCCCTTTCTCTTCATTGGACAACCAAGGAAAGACACCTGCCTTGTCCGACAAACAATGTTCAGTATAGTCTTCTCAGTAGCCGTGTCTTCTGTGTTGTCCAAAACAATCACGGTAGTGCTGGCCTTCCTAGCCTCAAAACCAGGGAACAGGATGAGGAGATGGGTGGGGAAGAGCTTGGCCAACTCCATCATCCTTTCTTGTTCTGGTGTCCAAATTTTTATCTCTGCCATGTGGCTGGGAGTTTCTCCACCATTCCCTGACTCTGACCTGCACTCCCAGCCTGGAGAGATTATCCTTCAATGCAACGAAGGCTCTGTCACCATGTTTTATATTGTCCTCGGCTACATGGGTTTCCTGGCTGCCATTTGCTTCACGGTGGCTTTCCTGGCCAGGAACCTGCCTGGAGCTTTCAATGAAGCCAAGCTGATCACCTTCAGCATGCTGGTCTTCTGCAGTGTCTGGGTCTCCTTCCTCCCCACCTACCTGAGCACTAAAGGAAAATACATGGTGGCTGTGCAGGTCTTCTCCATCTTGGCTTCTGGTGGAGGACTGTTGGGCTGCATCTTCTTCCCCAAGTGCTACATTATCATCCTCAGGCCAGACCTAAATACTAAGGAGCATCTAATGGTAACAGTAGGGACCTGATAATAAAATGGTTTCTTACGCTCATAACATTTGATTATTGATTGCAATTGTTGTTGGTTTATATGCTTCATTGTCCTCTAGTTGAAAGTTTGGTTATTTAAAATCCAAACAAAATAAAAATAGTTAGATTAATAAAATTAAAATCTAACATAACCATCTAATAATAAAATTAATTAATAATTAATATTTGTGGTTTTTATTTTATTTATTTATTTATTTTATTACATTTATATACCGCCCTTTCCCTGAGGACTCAGGGTGGTTTACAGGGAATTAAAAACCAAAAATACAAAAGTTAAAACCAGTTAAAAAAGATTAAATTTAACCCTGTGCAACTAAAACCCCAGTTAAAATAAATTAATCCTCAGCCTGGGCCAGAGAGCTCGAAGAGCCAGGTCTTCAGGCCCCGGCGGAATGAACGGAGGTCAGGGGCAGTCCTCAACTCCACTGGCAGCTGGTTCCAGAGGGCAGGCGCCCCCACTGAGAAGGCCCTATCCCTAGGCATTACCCGCCGGCAATCTCTTACCGGTGGGACCCTGAGCAGACCCTCCCTGTGGGAGCGCACTGGATGAAGGGCACTTGATGCTGGCAGCAGGTGTTCCCTCAAATACCCCGGACCCAAGCCATGTAGGGCTTTATAGGTAATGACCAGCACCTTGAATTTCACCCGGAGGGCAACCGGAAGCCAAAGCAGCTCGCGGAGTAGAGGTGTTACATGGGAGTATCGGGAGACCCCCATCACAACTCGCGCGGCCGCATTCTGCACCAGTTGAAGCCTCCGTGCATAATAATAATAATAATGATGATGATGATGATGATGATGATGATGATGATGATGATGATGATGATGATGGAAGGGACCTTGGAGGTCATCTAGTCCAACCCCCTGTTCAGGCAGGAAACCCTGTACCATTTCAGACAAATGGCTGTCCAGTCTCTTCTTAAAAACTGCCAGTGTTGGTGCACTGGAGGCTGGTTGTTCCACTGATTAATTGTTCTAACTGTCAGGAAATTTCTCCACCAAAGAGACCTAAAACAAGATGGATTGATGGCATCAGCAAGTATTGCAGGCCGAATTGGCAAAAAAAGCTCAGGCCAATATTTGGAAATAAACTTCTGTTTGGTTATCAATGACAGACACTCGCAGATACAGAACTTTTATTATGCACATTAAAAAATGACAATATTATGTTCTGGTTTTGATGTCGTGATTAAATGGATGCAGGAAAATGGGCTCTGTCTTTCATGTTCGGTTTCGTACTTCTTTTGAATAGAAATATTGCTTCCAAATACAGGCAGCTTTTCCTGCCTTTCCAAATCTCTGCCTTAATTCGAAATAAACATTATTGAACTCCCTGACATGCCACAAAGACTTTGAGGAAAGAAAAGATGGATTATTAGATTCAAGTCTGGTAAAAGGATTTAAGCTCAATCAATCTGACTAACAATTTACATTATGAGCAGGACAGAATTCTTAATTCCTGCCATTCACTCTTTGCCAGTGAACTCAGCATTTTGTCTGGAAGGATGATGGCAGGAAGGGAATTTCATGGGGAGAGGAATCAGCTATGGGACTCGGTCCTAAGGATCAAGACTCTGAGATTAACTCCATTGTTCTGGATGGGAGTTGAAGAAAACATTTTGCCAAAAAGGAAGAAAAAATATCCATATCCATGGGCATTGTGTATAGCAGGGCTTTTCAATCTTTTCACCCGTTGTACCACTTTTAGGATATGGTTTTTATTCCCCCCCCCCCCGTCTGTCCGGTGGTTGTAGCAGGTTTTGGTCACTTCACATGACCCTGGGACATTGTGACTGCGATAAATATGAATCAGTTGCCAAGCATCACAAGACCCTGGAGATTCTGCTGATTTACCTACCTCGGAAGGATGGAAGGCTGAATCAACCTTGATTCCAGCTGATCAGTGCTTCTTCTGGACTCAAAAGCCCCAGCATCAGCGCCGAGCTCCAGCTGGAGCCTGGCGCTGATCCTGGCGCTGATCCTGGCACTTCCGCTGAGCCCTGACAGCCCTGCAGCTCCAGCCATCTCTCGCTCAGGCTTGTGCAATGCTGCCACCAGTTTAGCTCATTCCCCTTCCCCACTACCACTTCTCTAGGATGGTCGCGTACCACCTGCCAGGTCCCAATGTACCAGGTGGTTGAAAAGCCCCAGTGTATAAGATTTTCTTCCTGGTAAATTATTTTAGTATCATTCTGAGATGGATGAAAGGATGGATGGATGGATACACAGTATGTTAAACCAAAGAATAAATTTATAATTTATTATATAAATCAGAATTTTAATAGAAATTCCGTGGACTTCAGTAATCCTTTACCCTGAAGTATAGGATTACAGCCTTGACTATTAAAGCCGAAAAACCTTTCTTTTCCCCTCCCCCAAAATATAAAAAAATAGACATTCTGACTTCATAAATATAAAAGTCTTCTGTTGAGATTCGGGTTGTGGTTAATTAGGCAAAGGCAGGTCAGGCAGATCCTCAATTCCCAATTCTTTTCAAAAGAGCTTTCTGGGTCCAGAGGGGGCCTGAATCCTTTGTAGTGGGGGGGCTGGAGGGGTCAAACTCCCTCCTGGCCCAGCCCCATCCCCAGCAGGCCAGAGCCGGGTCCCCCCCCCTCCTGCAGCCGAAGGAGGCAGCAGAGTCCGAATCTGCCTCACAGTTGTGTTCCTGGACATAGCCAGTAGTACAAAGGGAGGGGTGTCCATCAGTTGCCTCACCTGGCCATAACCTCTGGGCTCCTTTTCTGCTTCCCACCACCACCACCCCAAAATTGTGATTTTCTCTGAATTCTCTCTGCAATCCCCAGCCCTACACAAACACACACACAGAGAGAGAGAGAGAGAGACACCAACTCCTTTCTACAACCCCCAAAGAGGTGCTTGACAGCCTGAAGCTCTCGGCTCTCCGAAGCAGAACCGAGAAACTGGCCCTGATCCAGCAGGCAACAAGCCCAGATTCTTCTCTGGGTCAGCTCTGGGACTGTCCCGCTCTGCCCCCTTGCTGAGTCTCCAGATGGGGTGGCCCCTCGGTCCTCTGCCCTACTGAAAGAGGCTGAGGGGGCCACTCTCAACTCCCAAGAAGACCCCAGACAGCCCAGAAAATAAACCAATGGAGGGTTGGGAAACGTCACTGGAGGCTCAAAGGATCCAAAGACTCCAATTCTCCTCATTCACACATTACATAGAGACTCAGCTCTCTGGGTCAGGCAGGGGGGGAGAGAGCGCTGATGGTCCGGAAAGGTGGAAGGAAGGAGAAGAAAAGGGGCACTAGCATGGAGGGGGAGGGACTCAGTTTTGAGCAATGGGGGGACGGTGACAGAAGACTTGGACGACTGGATGGAGAGGGTCCTCCAGAGCAGAAGAGGCAATTATGGCAACTTCACGTACTCTGGACTCCAACTCCCAGAATCCACCTGTCATGTGTTAGCTCTCCAGCAGCCCTTCTCCCCCTTTGTTTGTGTAGGCACAGCCAAAAAGAGTTTGTCAAGTCCGGGTAACCCAGTTCAGGCCTTGGGTTCTGCTTTGAGGAAAGCCGGACTCACAATCTGAAGGTTCCTCCAGAACAATCACACTGGGTGGCCTCATTTCCCATCCTGGATCTTTCTTCAGTTTCGAAAGATCTTCCATGCAACCTCAACTCACCGAGAAAGGTTCATCCCGGTTGCTACCTTGACCTTCTGCTGCCTCTTTCTTGCCTCCAACTTGCTCCCCCCCATTAACCCCCAATTCCCCCCTCCCATTTGCCGGGTCTTCTAAATCTCAACCCACGTATTCTGGGAAAGCCTCTCCTGGGCTTCCCGGGAATCCCTGGATGGGCCATTTTGAGGGGGTGTCTCTGCTCTGTCACCCAGTCAGGAGGGAAGAGATCCCAGGCAAAACCAGGAAAGCCTCCAGCTCCAGCAGCTGTCACAAAATGGAGTTCAAGCCACTCAAAACAGAGGAGGAGATAGTATTTCATGCCAGCTCTGCAGGTGAGTGTGCATTTCTTTTGGGGCCCTGCCCTTGCATGGTTCTCAACCAGTCTTCCTATCTTGGGTCTGGCCAGTCTAAAGAAAGGAAGAAATAGGAGTGACATGATAGCAGCATTCCAGTATTTGAGGGACTGTCGCAAGGAAGAGGGGGTGAGGTCAAATTATTCTCCAAAGCACGACAGGGAAGGCGTGAAACAATGGTGGGAAACTGACCAAAGAGAGAAGCAACCTGGAACTAAGGAGAAATGACAGTGAGGACAATTAACCAGTGGAACAGCTCGGCACCAGACGTTGTGGGCATTGCATCACTGTAGGTTTTTAAGAGGAGATTAGATAGTTGCTTGTCTGAATTGGTATAGGTTCTCCTGCTTGAGCAGAGGGCTGGACTAGAAGACCTCCAAGGTCATTTTATATTCTATTCTGTTCTGTTCTGTTCTGTTCTGTTCTTACACTTTTTTTGACACCTTTAGTAAAGTTGATTTTCATTTCAATCTAGGAGCTGACCCATGGCTTCTTGTACCTGCCTTAGATCGAGTGAGTTACTGACTCCCCAAACCAGACCAGGATGCATTTTATCTTCAATCCTCTTCAGTTCAATTGACTTCAATACTGATATGGCAAACCTGTTAAGAAGTTACAGGCTATAAATAAATGTCCGCTACTGGAAATTCCTCATCAGAAGTCAGAAAGTGTGTTCAGCACCTCAGCCCAGAGAAGCTGGAACTGGAGGCTGTGAGAGAGGAATCCATGAAGAAGATGGAGCTTGATCTGCAGCTGAAATGAAGGGAGATTGCTGAGAAAGAGCACCTCAGGAGAGCAAGAAAAAACATCAAAACTGGTGAGAGAGTTGCAACACCATGTCATCTTCATTTACTCTCTTCTCCCCAGTAGAACCCATAACTTGGGAGAATGGAAATCCAATTCATAAAGAACCATGAAAGAGATGAGATTCAGACCTCACTATCTTTGAAGATACCTGCCAAGCTTACACCACCATAAAGCCCAGGATATGATTCATATACAGTATCTCTTGTCTTGAAGAGTTGCTTAAGCCAAATATTGGTTGATTTGTGTACTGAGGAAAAAGAGGAAAACCAATAGCTTAAAAAAATAATACTTATTCATTCATTTGTTTGTTTGTTTACTTATTTATTATTAATCTTTTGATGATTATCTTGAGTTTTCATTTAACTAACAAACATCACATATTTATTTCCTTCAGTTTTAACAAACATAAGTTGTTAAGCAAATCCAAAAGGAGAATATATAACCAGTAATAATGATTAATTAGAAGTTCCCAGCCTAAGAAATAATTTCACAATCATTCCCCTGATTTTGCCATTAGATGTTCCCTAGTGTTTAGATCTGGTCTCAGGATGATAATGTAGCACTTGGGGAAGAAGATGCAACTCAACAGTCCAGCACCAGAGGCCAAGATGGAGAAGACCTGCACAGCCACCATGTATTTTCCTTTAGTGCTCAGGTAGGTGGGGAGGAAGGAAATCCAGACACTGCAGAAGACCAGCATGCTGAAGGTGATCAGCTTGGCTTCATTGAACTTTCCAGGCAGGTTCCTAGCCTGGAAAGCTACAGTGAAGCAAATTGCAGCAAGGAAGCCCATGTAGCCAAGGACAACATAAAACATGGTGACAGAGCCTTCACTGCATTTAAGATTAATCTCTTCAGGCTGGGAATGCAGATCAGAGTCAGGAAATGGGGGAGAAACTCCCAACCACATGGCACAGATGAGAATTTGGACACCAGAACAAGAAAGGATGATGGAGTTGGCCAAGCTCTTTCCCAACCATCTTTTCACTTTATTGCCTGGTTTTGAGGCTAGGAATGCCAGCACTACTGTGATTGTTTTAGCCAACACAGACGACACGGCTACTGAGAAGGCAATGCTGAACATTGTTTGTCGGAGAAGGCAGGTGGCTTTCCTTGGTTGGCCAATGAAGAACAAGCTGGATAAGAAGCAAACCAGAAGGGAGACCAGGAGGATGTAGGAGAGGTCCCGGTTGTTGGCTTTGACAATAGGAGTTTCAAGGTACTTAATGAATATGATTAAAACAAAGCCTGTGATTAGGAACAAGAGTAGAGCAAAGGAGATGAGGATGATGCTGAGATGTTCTTCATAGGACAGGAAGGTTATTCTTTTGGGAATACACTGGATTCGGTTCTCAGTTGGATATTGATCATCTGGGCACTTGGTACATTTTGTGCTATCTGAGAAAAGAAAGTAAATTTTTTATAGTCTTTTAAATTTCAAGAGAAACGTTGGATAAGATGATACAGAGAGACAGAAAAGTCTCAGTAAATGAAATATACAACAATAAAAAAATCCCCAATACATACAACTATAAAAAGAACAACAACAACTGCAACATAAATTTAAAAGAAAATCTATCTGGTACTGCATCCTCCCTTCTCTGAGGTAATCCACCAGATTGCTATCCTGCACTGATCTTACCTTATCCCAAATGGTTGGGAGAAGTAGCAAGTCTCCAGAGCTTTAAGAGGATGGGGGCCTATTCAATTTCAAGGTGGAGTAGGTCCAATAAGGCAGGAATTACACCAGAAAAGACAGGCTTCTGATGATCCATAAAGTGGGAATCCTTTAAGGGAACATATAGTTTGCATGCCAATTATTATATGCTCTGGTGGGAGAAGCAGACATCCTCAAGGAGAGGAAGCCTTGCAATACCCTGGTTCTGTCTAATGGAGGGTTTGAAAGTTGAATTTAATTGCACCTGGAAAGAAACTGTGATTCTGTGGAGCCTGCACAGCAGGGTGTCCTATGGAAGAACACATGGAAACTCAACACTGTGCATGACTTTGCATTCTGGACTATTTGTAAATTCCAGGTTAATCCTGAATCCTCTGTTTGGTTTTCATTGTTCCTTTAACCCAACATCTCTCCCTCTATTGTTCCTCACAATTAGATATTGCAGCTTATAAGGCTATATGATCTTACTAAACATTAACTGATTAAATGAATGATTGATTTATGTATCTATCAGCCTGTAATGTAAAGTTGGTTTAGGTAAACAAAACCCATTGATCTAAAATCATTCCTCAAGTTACAAAGAATACCTGTGGAACTCCGGACCGCCCCCGATCTGCGTTCATTTCGCCGGGACCTGAAAACCTGGCTTTTCGATTTATCAGGCCTGGACTGAAGGGGTTTTAGCTTTTTAAATATTGTTTTAATTGTTGGGCTTAATTAATTTAATTTATTTTAATTTTATATTATCTTTTATATTGTATTTTATGCTGCCCTGTAAACCGCCCTGAGTCCTTCGGGAATAGGGCGGTATAAAAATCTAATTAAATAAATAAATAAAATAAATATTTCTAAGAAAGATAAAATTTGGATGGAAACATCCATACTGGGGAATGAAAGAGAGATTTCCAATGCAATCCACAACATCCTTCTTCTTACTTCCTGCTTCAAGTTATTTTTCTTTTTCTTCCCATTATGGGAAAAATTGGATACCATGAAAATTAAGAACTAAAAAATGAAACTTACATGTGTCTTTAACATGCATATTGATCAAAGTTTCCCTATGGTATCACCCACCTTCCTGAGTGGAGATGGTCCCATGTGGACAAGGAATGCAGTCGTAACAGCAAACAGGCTCTCCTTCTCGAGCCTGCTTGACAAATCCAGGATGGCATTTTTCCACACATTTAGACTGAGGCAAAGACTAAACAGAGAAAAAGAAATGCCAAAGAAAATATGTTAGGACTCACCATCCATGTATGATGGAGGTAGAAATAAACATCAGCCAAGTCGTCTCTGGGCTTCACGTAGGCAAATACGAAATTTCTGACACCTTCCAAATGGTTGCAGGAGGTACAATTGCAGGAAGATGCTTCATTCATTCCTCCCTTTCTCTTCTGATTTATAAAGTTCCTTTCTACTTAACAAAGTCTGAATCAAGATAAACAGTTGCATTCAAGAGATTCAGATGAAATGCACTCTTACAAACCAATGCCCTAATCTAAGTAATATTTCCTTCAAAACTGCTCTTTTTTACCTCTGATATCAGGATTTCTTTTTCACCAAAGTCATGTTTCAGTACTTCAGTTTTCAAGCCATTATCATGGTGAGATGGGCAGCCAATAAATTTAATCAATCAATCCATAAATGAGCTCACATCAGACCAGTCATTATTATTTCATTTGAACTGAAAGCCTTGGGCCTCCTTCCTAAATTCCACTATCCCAGTGGGGTTAGAGAGAGGCAGCTACAAGCATGTTCTCAGCTGGTTAAGAACATCCCAGACTATGGGCCTGAAATTTTGGGAGACCCCTGACTCCAATCAAGGCAAGATGAAGCTCATTTAACTATTGGACCAACAGGACCTCCATCCAGACTTGATTCCATTTCATTGGATTCAGTCCAAATCTAAACTCTGGGACTGGTCAACAGAATTGCCTTGAATCTTTGATATTTGAAGACAAAAAACTAGTGAATCTGAAGCTATTAACACCAAAATCTCCAGCACATGAGGCCCTGTCTCACCAGTTTTATGGTGATACTAAACTTCCGAAGGGACACTAAATGGTAATGATTTGTGTCCTAAATAATAATCACTCCATTTCTCATTTTGGATCAGCTGACAACAGGGTTCAGCATGACAGCATCAGAAGAGAAACCTTGGTCAATAGAAATGAAGCATGCTTATCTGCCTAAGAAAATTATGGAGGTTTCACTGCAGACATTCAATTCTCAGTGAAGGTTACCCACTTTTTTGACTGGGTTTTGCCCACTTGAAGAGGCTTAGAAAAAAAGAGAAAAGACATCAATATTTTCCCCACCTTGTTGAGCAACTTTAACTGTGACAAAGCGTCTTGGTTGATTGTAATTCTCTGTCTTTCAAAACTCCCCAATACTTTGTCGATGGGATTCTTCTTGGGGAGAACCACCCTACTCAAGATCACCAGGTCTGCTGCTACGTCTCCATTCTGATCCAAGTAGACTTCCAGCAGGGAAAGATTGTACAATTCTCTCCTCTCTAGAAATGGATGGAACTAGAATGGAAACATCCAGGAATTTAAAAGCAGAAATCTTGGTTTCTTATTTCTTATCACTTTTTACATTTCAATCTTTCTTCTATGGTTGTTTAACTTGCAAATATTGTTGGGAGTTGGGAGAACAAGCATTACCATTATCTTCAAAACTGAAGATTCAGCAATATTTCTAAATCATAAAGTATACTGATAAAATGTATATTGACAAAATGTAATTGACAAAAATGGTCAATCATCTATAACAATCTAGCAAAGGTAACCTTTCAAGTAAACAAAATACACAAATAACTAGAGTATTCATAAACTCCTTGCAAACAATAGGGTGATTACCAGAAAGCAAGGATTTATTAAGAAGAAAGTTGCAAGGCTAATCTTCATTCAGGTAGAGGACACAGGAAAAATGACCAGATGAAGTAATTCTACTTTATTTTAAGGCTATATTAACAAAATCTTGCAGTGTGAAAGTACAAATCTTTCACCATTTCTTTTGACAGTCAAAATATTTAGAGCTGATTTTTTCCGAGTTTCTTTCTCTAACGGTTATGCAGCTGTGGGTTGCCCCCCCCTCCGATATATATATTTATATGTTTTCTGAGGTTTTCGCGGGTGTTTGTATGTAGATCTTTGGTCATTCAGGTTTTTTCCCACGTAGAATTGAAGGTATAAGAGCAACGTTTCGACGAAATCTCATCCGTCATCCTCAGGCTGGTGGCTTCAGCTTCGTTCTTCTGGGAGAAGTGTGTGGTAGTGGCTGTTTGTTCCTCTTTTTTAAATTACCAGAGGGGGTGTGTTCTGTGGGTGGAGGTGTGCTCTGATTGGGTGGGGGGTTAGCTGTGTTCTGATTGGGTGGGAGTGTGTTTTGAATGGGGGCTGTGTTCTGATTGGATGTGTTTTGAGTGGATGGGCTGGTCTCAGCTGCCAGTCTTAGACCTGAACTGGTGAGTTGTGCTGCTTTTGTTCGGCTCCGTGTTTGTGGTGGTGCCATGTTTTTATAGTGGGTGTCAGTTTGCTTATTGTGTGGTTTGGAGGGGTTTAAAGTGGCTGATGTTGCAGCTGTAGTTAGGTTTCTGTTTTGTGGTTGTGTGTCATTGTGGGTTCGGATTTGCTTTTTGAATGGTTGTGTGGTGGTGATGTCATGTGATGTTATCATGAGTTTGGGTCTGGTATCGTTCTTGGTGGTTGGGACTCATCTGTCAATCAAGGTGGGTTTCCAAATGGCTGGTAGGCGAGAGGTATCATCTCGTTTGTTCATGCTGTGGGGGCGTTTTTCTATCTCAATGGCTTCTCTGATTATTCTGTTGTTAAAATGTTCAATTTTGGCGATAGTTTTGGTTTTTTTAAAATCAATTTCATGTCCCGTGGCTTTAAAGTGTTGGACCAGGGATGAAGTTTGTTCTCCCTTTCTGAGTGAGTTCCTGTGCTCTTCAATGCGTGCACTTATTCTTCTGTTGGTCTGTCCGATGTATGTGGTGGGGCAGGTGGTGCATGGGATTTCGTATACTCCTTGGTTTTCTAACCCAATTATGTCTTTGGGGTTTCTTAGGATGGTGGATATTTTTCTGTCTGTGTAGAATGCTGTTTTGATGTTGTGTTTTTGGAGGATCTTGCTGATTCTGTCTGTGGTCCTTTTTAAGTATGGGAGGAGGGCTTTGCCATTTTCTTGTTATCTATCTTGGGTTTTTGTGGGTGTCTCTCTTCGGATTAAGTTGGTAATCGTGTTTCTTTGGAATCCATTGGCTGTTAGTACATTAGTGAGAGTGTGTAGTTTGGTTTTTTGGTGTTGTTCGTCAGCTAGGTGTTTTGTTCTGGAGATGAGTGTCTTGGCTACGGAGTTGATCTGTGCTGGGTGGTGGTGTGAGAGTGCGTTCAGATAGCGGTTTGTGTGTGTTTGTTTATGGTAGATAGTGTGTCCTAGGGAGCCGTTGGATTTCTTGTAGACTAAGACATCAAGGAAGGGAAGTTGATTGTTAGCTTCTGTTTCCATGGTGAATTGTATTTTGGGGTGTAGGCTATTGTGGTGTGTGAGGAAGTCATCCAGTTTTTCTTTGCCGTGTGGCCAGATTACGAAGGTGTCATCTACGTATCTGAGCCAGAGTTTGGGTTTGTGGTTGGATTTTTCTAGAGCGAGGGTTTCAAAGTGTTCCATGTAGAGGTTTGCGATGACAGGTGAAAGGGGTGATCCCATGGGTGCTCCTTCCATTTGTTTGTATCTTTGTCCATTGTATATATATATACAATTATATATATAATTTTTATTGATTTTCTAATATTACATCTACATATTTGAAAAGTAATGTGGCGGCTGAGTTACAATAATTCAATTACATACCAAAATCATTAATACAGATCTCAAACTATTACAGTAAATATTCCCTCTCTTTCCCCCTTAATATATACTGTCTCATATTTGGATTAATACAATTCTTAATCTATCAAACAAATAGAAAATAACTTTCTGACATTTATCAATAATTTTAGTTTACATATATCTTAACTGTTTTAACATTCAATATTTTTAGACAATCAATGACCTAGTAAATTTTTCCCAATTTCAATTTCCCATTAATATTTAAATTTAACGTTTAATGTTTGTCATTTCCAAATTTTGAATGCCCCCAATTCTTTTATCACAATTCCTCAAAAGGTCTAGTGTTCAGGATACACATCTTATCTATATAGGTTCTCACCATCTATATCAACCAATTAATAATACAATTTAATGTTCTTATTTTCTAATAATTTCCAAATATCTTATATTTGATAGCCAAAATTTATTTTTCCCCAACATTTAATACTTCTTCTCTCTTTCTCTTTATATCTCATTTTTAAATTGATATTTTTTTTCTTACTTCTACATAAAAACATATTTATCACATTCGTCATTAAAGTTTTAGCATATATATATATCTTAATCATCTTTACATGACATTTATGCACAAATCAATATTCAAATTTAATTGTTAGTAATTCATAAAAATGCCTTATATTCAAAACAGATAATACACATCTTATCTATTTAAGTATATTCTATTTTAATTCTCATAAGTAGGTCCAAACCCCGTTGTTCTTCAGTCTTATTTTAGCATTTTTTCTTCGCCAAATCATCTTCCATATCTGCACTTTTGGTTCATCAAGCCAATCTCCTTGTATTGTTGTGTCTATTATTTGATGTTGAGAAAACCATCCAGTCGCCATTTTTTTGAGAGGACTAACAAATCCAACAGGTCGTTTCTTTGTTTTTCCATCTCAATGTAGTTGTCCTGAACTGTTTGTCTTCTCTTCCATCTGTTTTTTCTTTTGGATCTTTAGGTTCCTTCTGATTTGTATAGGAAATCTTTTCCTTCTTCCATATTGTCATTTTGTTTTCTGGATTTTCCATTGTCTGTATTTGTTGAGCAGTTGAATCTTCTGTCATAGTGTTTAATTGTTCTACTTTTTCTGTTGTATTATGTATAGGTGATTCTTTGGTTATAGTCATCGTTTGAGTTTGCATATCTGGGCTACCTTCTTGTTTTTTTCTGTAGCTTCTTATTTCTTCACCAGCTGCATGGAGATTTTGGAGAATTGTTTTCAACATAACAAGAATTTGTTCCTGATCTTCTTCTATAAGAAAAATCTGTTCTTCATTTTCTTCCATGATGGTATATTAGACTAAAAACTTTACAGTTAGGAAATCCTCCAAATAGAAAGCCCAGCTGAGTTTTTCACAGCTGAAGTTTCAAGGTTGCATGTATCTTATCTGTTTTTTGGGCTGTCAGCCAAGTCTTTTAAACAATAGCAGGTTGAAGTATCAGTTTAGCCACAGGATGTCGCCCCAGAGTAGTAGTAATAATAATAATAATAATAATAATAATAATAATAATAATAATAATAATAATAATAATAATAATAATAAAGTTGGAAGGGACCTTGGAGGTCATCTAGTCCAACCCCCTGCTCAGGCAGGAAACCTTACACCATTTCAGGCAAATGTCTGTCCAGTCTCTTCTTAAAAACCTCCAGTGTTGGAGCATTCACCACCTCTGGAGGCAGGTTGTTCCACTGGTTAATTGTTCTAATTGTCAGGAAGTTTCTCCTTAGTTCTAGGTTGCTTCTCTCCTTGACTAGTTTCCATCCGTTACTTCTTGTCCTGCCTTCAGGTGCTTTGGAGAATAGCTTGACTCCCTCTTCTTTGTGGCAGCCCCTGAGATATTGGAAGACTGCTATCATGTTATTTCGATCTTTTCAGTTTCTTCAGTAATAATAAAAAGTAAAAAATAAAGAATAAAGTCTTTTAGTCCACAAATTTAGGAAATAGAATTCCAATTAGGATCCAGTTATTTTTTCAACATTTTTAAACTTCCCTGGGTGGTCAGTTGCTGCTATTTCTAGAGGGAGAGCTAAAATCTCCCTTCCCTCTCCACAGGGGTGAAAATACTTTAGTAGCTCATGCAAGTACAGACAAAAATTAGGATTTAAAAGATATAGATCTCACCCAGTCTCTTCCACGCTGCTTTAAAGTTGCCAGATAGTAGGTATGACTTCGGCTGTCTGCAGCCTAGTGACTGGCCATATTTCTTTGGCCGGTTTTTCATCCACCAGTTTGGAGGGATTTGCTGGCTCTAGCGGGAGAGCTACCACTCTCCCACAATTCAGTGAACGCCCCTTCTTGTTGGTCACCTCTACAGGGTGACTTTTCAGGGTCCTCAGCAAAATTGGATGGGGAAGATGGAGCTCGTCTTCCAGGCATCCATAGCAGCCATGGGGCAAACAAGAAGTCCTCCCACCCCCAGCATCTCTTTCTCTGCTCCTCCAAACTCATTCACATGTATCATTATACTTCCTTAACAGATTGTGTGAATGCTGGTGGTATAACTTGTTTTTAGCAAAGAGGTAACAAAATGCTTCATGATGTGATTAATGGGGATCTAGTTAATTGAGTGCTGGATGATATGAGATAATTAAGTGAATATAACTGTCTCAAAAATTGTACTCAAATAAATATTAATATTACTGATAAATTTGGGGAGTTACGAAAAACAATTAGACCTTGATCATTGTTTCTTCTATATTTTCTTTAATAAAGGAAGTAGATAAATCATGACTGTGTGATGCAAAAATTATAATAACACTTGGACAAATTTATTTTGATCTGTTTTAAAAATTCCCAGCTTCTCTCAGATCCCTATAGATCCCTGTCAGGATGCTGCCATCCTGATGGGAGGGGGGAACTTCTCCTCTGATGTGTTTAGCTTTGCTTTGTTGACTCGGTTCCGCTGCCCGAGGTCATCTACCTCACCTCACCAAGATAGAGATGCCTGGGGACATTCTTACCACAGTTTCTGCCTGAGTTCTCACAGCCTCTTTGCAGCTCTGCATTGGCTTGCGGTGGCTCAGTGGGTTAGGATGCTGAGCTTGTTGATCAGAAGGTCGGCAGTTTGGCGGGTTGAATCCCAAGTGCCGCGTAACAGAGTGAGCGCCTGTTACTCATCCCAGCTTCTGCCAACCTAGCAGTTCGAAAGCATGTAAAAATGCAAGTAGAAAAATAGGGACCACTACGGTGGGAAGGTAACAGCGTTCCGTGCGCCTTTGGCGTCTAGTCATGCCGGCCACATGACCACGGAGACGTCCTCGGACAAGCGCTAGCTCTTCAGCTTTGAAACGGAGATGAGCATCGGCCCCTAGAGTCGAAAACGACTAGCACGCATGTGCGGGGGAACCTTTACCTTTACCTTTACCTTATTGGCTCCTACAGTCTGAACAGTAGGGAGGGATTTTCAACAATGGGGTTTAGCCTAACAATTTCACCTGGGAACTTCAGATTCTGTTTGCCTTTTTTTGCTGTCACTGACTCTCAATAAATGTTCCTTTTCAAATGATGCCAGTTTCAAGAGTTGTGCTTTCTTGAGAGATTCAGCTGAGGCAGGCCCTTACTGCTTCCAGAAAATAAAAATATGATTTTGTGTTAGAAACAGGTGCATGAGTAAAATTCAATAGGAAACTAATAATAATAATAATAAGTTGGAAGGGACCTTGGAGGTCATCTAGTCCAACCCCCTGCTCAGGCAGGAAACCTTATACCATTTCAGACAAGTGGCTGGCCAGTCTCTTCTTAAAAACCTCCAGTGTTGGAGCATTCACCACCTCTGGAGGCAGGTGGTTCCACTGGTTAATTGTTCTCACGGTCAGGAAGTTTCTCCTTAGTTCTAGGTTGCTTCTCTCCTTGACTAGTTTCCATCTGTTGCTTCTTGTCCTGCTTTCAGGTGCTTTGGAGAATAGCTTGACTCCCTCTTCTTTGTGGCAACTAACAACAACAACAGCAATGAATGGCAGCTATAATCTGTATTAATATTTCATTTGTAGTTTTTCTCACATTATTCTATGTGTAGAATGGTTATTGATTATAATAAAGTAGTAGTAATATTTTAATGTTATGATAATAACCGTATTATTAATTTGTCAATAATGTCATTAATGATCCAGTGGAATGATACCAGGTCTTCTTGCAGGCAACACACTTGAAGAAGACGCTGCATAAAATTTTCACCAGCTTTAGTCAAGGACAAAGAAGGGGAAGAAGAGATCAAAGGAGCTGCTTTAAGCCTTGAGGAAATACATCAAGCAGAAGGGCCATGTTGGAATGGAATGTAATGGAATGGAATAGAACGGAACAGAACAGAACAGAACAGAACAGAACAGAACAGAACAGAACAGAACAGAATAGAATAGAATAGAATAGAATAGAATAGAATAGAATAGAATAGAATAGAATAGAATAGAGAAAATATGGAATAGAATAGAATAGAATAGAATAGAATAGAATAGAATAGAATAGAATAGAATAGAATAGAATAGAATAGAATAGAATAGAATAGAATAGAATAGAATAGGAGAAAATATGGAATAGAATAGAACAGAACAGAACAGAACAGAACAGAACAGAATAGAATAGAATAGAGCTCAAAGGGACCATGGAGGTCTTCTAGTCCAGCCCCCTGCTCAGGCAGGAGAACCTATACCATCTCAGACAAGTGACTGTCTAGTCTCTTCTTAAAAATCTCCAGTGATCGAGTGCCCTCTATTTCTGAAGGCAAGCTGTTCCCCTGGTTAATTGTCCTCACTTTTAGGAAGTTTCTTCTTAATTCCAGGTTGCTTCTCTCTTTAGTTTCCAACCATTGTTTCTTGTTCTAATTTACAGGAGCCTAAAATCAGAAAAAGTCTGCGAACTTTTTTTCGAATATATAAAAGGCCTTGGTTGTTGAAGGGAGGATGCAGCACTCTTCCGATAAGTAAGAGATGTTGTACAGAAACTTAAGATCTTAAACCACCAAGCCCAGAGAGCACAAAAGACTCTGAAAAGGAATTTAGTGTGAAGGATCCTTGTTGGGACCCCATACCTTCCATGGCTGCAGCCTTGGAGCTCCCAACCTCTCTTCACCCTTCTTCCTTCTCCCCTGGGATTTGGATGCAGCACCTAAGGCATGGACCAGAATCTTAATGACACTGTACGTATAGCCATCATTTCGAATCCGCATCCTATTCTTTTTCTCTTGGATCTCCACTGGTGCTTTCTGGCTGCATCTTCTCCGGGCTTTGACAGAAATGGTGTGTTTTGAAACAGAACAGTGAAAATACTCCGCTTGAAATTCAGGTTCCACAAAGAAAGTTGATTTATAGACATTATCGTTTTCCCAACTCTTTTTCCACTGAAAGGGAAAGCTCCAAATACTATGGACATGCTTGAGACGCCAATCCTTTTTCAGGAAATATACTCCAACCATTGACATGATCCAGACTTTCCCTTCAATGGGTGCTGGCAAACATTCAAGTGCTGAATGGAAGGGAAGAATTCTGTCCCAAGGGTAACCAAATTCTATGAAGTGAACAAAGATGTTGACTTGTCTCCACTTAGAGAGGGCATCCCTGAGGAATGGGGTATGTCCAGTCGTTGAGAATTGTTGTGATATAACTACACAAATTCTATTCTTGACTAGCATAGGAGTAAAAGTCCTCATGAAATTCTCTCCCTTCTCTGTGTCTGAAGCAAAGAGACCAATCAAGGTCCATCCAAAATGAAGGAGCAGTTGGACAATTCCTGGGTACTGGATCCCTTCTTTGGGGAACATCGGATGGAAAAAAGGGAATTGACTTTTATCACTCAGAGCCTCTGAAACAATTCTATCACTGACCTAAAAAACAATGAAGAATTCTGTGTTATATTTGGGGTCCTACCAAGACCCAATTTTTAGCTTTTAATGAATCCAACTTTTTTCTCATGCATATGTTAGAACATTTCCTGTTGATTAGTCATTAGTCTATATCAAGATACAGAATATAAAATACAGAACATTAATGACTGCATGTAAAAACAGAATTTAGAAAAATAAGTACAATAGAATAAGCATAAAGAATAAAAATATTATTTCTTTATAACCCCAGAATTTGCCACAATCAGTCCATAATTTCCTCCCAAAAAGGGCTACCATATTTTCCGGCGTATAAGATGACTTTTTAACCCATGAAAATCTTCTCAAAAGTCAGGGGTTGTCTTATACGCCGGGTGCTGAAACTTTAGGGACAGGGCTGGCTGGAAAACCTGGAGCGGATCTCCCATTTTGTCTGCGCAGGGAAAGCAGGACCAATTGGAGAAGAAGCTGCAGTCTGTGATTTTTTACAGGCTGGGGTCTGGGCATCTTTCCTTCTAAAGTTGAAGAGCAGCTGTAGTCTATCCCAACTTGAAAGGCAGGTGGGGAATGCAGCAGCCAGAGCAGCAGCTTAGCTCTAAGGACACATTTGACTCAGGAACTGGGTGGGCTGGCTGGAAAAGTTGGGTTAAAACTTAACATTAAGAAAACCAAGATCATGGCATCTGGCCCTCTCAATTCCTGGCAAATAGATGGGGAAGAAATGGAGGTAGTGACAGATTTTGTTTTCCTGGGCTCCAAGATCACTGCAGATGGGGACTGTAGCCAAGAAATTAAAAGACGCTTGCTCCTGGGGAGGAAAGCCATGGCAAATCTAGACAGCACACTAAAAAGCAGAGACATCACCCTGTCAACAAAAGTGCGTATAGTCAAGGCTATGGTCTTCCCAGTTGCAATGTATGGCAGTGAAAGTTGGACCATAAGAAAGGCTGAGCGCCAAAGAATTGAGGCCTTTGAACTATGGTGCTGGAGAAGACTCCTGCGAGTCCCTTGGACTGCAAGGTGATCAAACCGGTCAGTCCTAGAGGAGATCAATCCTGACTGCTCTTTAGAAGGCCAGATCCTGAAGCTAAAATTCAAATACTTTGGCCACCTAATGAGAAGGAAGGACTCACTGGAGAAGAGCCTAATGCTGGGAAAGATTGAGGGCAATAGAAGAAGGAGACGACAGAGAATGAGGTGGCTGGATGGAATCACTGAAGCAGTAGGCATGAGCTTAAAGGGACTCCAGAAGATGGTAGAGGACAGGAAGGCCTGGAGGAACGTTGTCCATAGGGTCGCGATGGGTCGGACACGACTTCGCAGCTAACAACAACAACTACTACCCTTGCTTGCCTTTGCCATAGTCTTTCTATTTCTATTTGTAGGTCTTTATATTTCGTTATTTTCTCCAGTTCTTTCTCATCTGTTCTGCTGTCTCCAGGCACTGCCATGTCCATTATCCAGACTTTTTTGTCTTTCTTATTGACAATTGTTAAGACCGGGGTGTTATATTGCAGATGCTTGTCTGTTTGAATTCTGAAGTCCCAGAGAAGTTTAAGTTTATCATTTTCTATGTCTTTCTTTATTTTATGATCCCACCAGTTCTTGCTTTGCAGGCAAATGATATTTCTTGCAGATCTTCCAATGCACCATTGTTGCTACTTTGTCATGCCATTACTTATAGTCAATCTCTGCAAACTGCTTATAGTAGCTTACCAGGTGGTCCACTGTTTCTTCAGCTTCTTTGTATAGGCAGCACTTACTGTCTGTTGCCGTCTTCTCAATATTGACTTTGTATGCATCTGTCCTTAAGACTTGGTCTTGTGCAGCCAGAATTAGTCCCTTGGTCTCTTTCTTCAACTTTCCTGCTCTTAGCCATTGCCAGGTCTTGTTACTATCTGGTGTCATGGTTCCGATTAATGAGACAATTCAAACAAAATTCAGGCTTTTTTTATGTACAAAGTCTTAATAATGAAACGCAGCATCGGCACTCGTGGGTGGATGCCAGAATCTGAACTCTCCTCCCCTAGCCCATCGTATCATACACAATTCCCACCCTTGTTTACACATCATTAATCACATTGTCCAATTAGTTTTACATATGAAGTTTCACTTCCTTTTCTATGCACGGCTATTTCTTATCTTCTCAAAATAGCCGTTTGACATTTCCCTCCCTTCTGCAATTCAAAGCGAAGCTGTTTAAACAAAAGGCTGCCTCTTATATTGTCAGCGCAAAACATGTCAATGTTTGCAGCATTGACATCCGGCCCCCCTTACAAAAAGAACAGAGCCCGTAATGTAAACAAACAAGTTAGGAGCTGGCTTTTGGTTTGTTGGGGTGTTTCTCATAAAACTTTTTGATAAGTCTGTCAGCTTTCACATCGCTAGATTTCACCCAGTTGGCTTCAGACAATGGGTATCCCTTCCATTGTACTAGGTACTGCAATTTTCCCTTAAAGATTCTAGAGTCAAGAATACGTTTCACTTCATAACGGGTCTGACCCGCTACTATGAGAGGTCTGGGTGCCTTCTTAGGGGGAGGTCTTAAAGTGGAGGCACGAAAAGTTTTCATTAAGCTACAATGGAAAAACAGGTGAATTTTTCCCAAAAGTCTAGGGAGTTTCAATTTTACTGCGACCGGGTTGATGATTCTCACAATGGGGAAAGGCCCCAAGAATTATGGTCCCAATTTCTTGCTGGGTAATTTGAGACATAAATATTTAGTTGACAGATAAACCTTTTCCCCAACTTGGAATGTACTTTGGGGGGCGCTCTTTTTATCAGCCTGTTTTTTATAAGTCTCATAAGTCTTTTTTAATGCCATTTTCATGTTTCTCCAAATCTCTTCCCATCCCCTCACCCATTGGTCAAGTGTCTGGGAAGTGGAGGGCACCTGAGGTTAGTCAGGCATCGGGCTGAACTTTTTTCCTGTGGCAACTCTGAAAGATTAGCCAGTGCTGCTGTGAACAGAATTATTTTAGGCCACCTCAGCGAAAGGGAGGAGGTCAGTCCAGTTTGTCTGTTGGTAGGAAACATAGCATATTGCTCCACCATTTTGTTAGCGGATTCTGCAGCCCCATTGGTAGCTGGATGAAAAGCAGATGATAAGCTTTGAGATGATCCAATTAATTTAAGGAAATTCCTCCAAAATTTTGCTGTGAACTGCACTCCTCTATCTGAAATTATTTGCATAGGGGTACCATGCAGTTGGTAGATATGTTTTAGGAACAATTTAGTCAGTCGTTGTACAGATGGGAGTCCTTTACAGGCGATAAAGTGAGCCTGCTTTGAAAACAGATCTATCACAGTCCAGATTTCCTCTACTGTTGGGTAGGTCTACAATAAAGTCCATAGCTATTTCTTCCCATGGTTGAGAAGGGTCTGCTACTGACTGCAGTAGCCCAGGGGTTTTCCCTGGGATTCTTTTCATGGTGGCACATACGGTATAACTCTTGACATAGTTTTCCACATCTCATTTTAGGCCCGGCCACCAAAATTGCTGGTAGATGAGGTGTAGAGTTTTTAAATATCCGAAGTGTTCAGCCTGTTTTACTTCATGGCTGTGTTTGAGAGCATTGAGATGGAGGGTTTCAGGTAAATACAATTTTTTTCCCCATGTATGCCAAACCTTCCCTGCATGTTAGGGAGGTTTGATTAACTTTGAACCATTGATCGGTAAGGAGCTTTCGTTTTATCTTCTTCGCTCCCGGCTCATCAGGATTAGGGGTTCTGCGAGGTGTGAGTTGTGCAGCAGGTTGTGAACTGGGGATAATTGCCTTGTAGAACTCTTCGCGTTCACTTTTGTACTGTGGCAGTCGGGATAGCGCATCAGCTAGGAATCTTTTTCTTCCCGGTATGTACTTAAATAAAGTTAAACCAGTTAAAGTACTGTGCCCATCGCACTTGCTTTGGGAACAATTTGTGGGGAGTTTTTTGTGCCTCTACATTTTTGTGATCTGTCCATACTTCAAAAGGCACCTTGCTCCCTTCTAAATAGTGTCACCAGTTTAATAGCCCCCACCTAATTGCGAAATCCTCCTTCTCCCAAACTGTCCATCTCCTCTTGCCTTCAGAGAATTTCTTAGAGATGTAGGTGTTAGTCATATGATTATAGCCTAACTGGTTGGGTTGGCAATATATAAGCCATGATTGTAATGTATTGTATCCCTTTAAATGTGTAATGATTGGCCAAGGCTGTGTTCTTTCAATGGCCATAAGAGGGAGCTAGAGACATAGCTTCTCTGTTACTCTGTTACATTGCTTGCTGATTATTGTTGATTGTGGTTTTGCTCCTGTTTGCTAAACCCGAAGAACTGTGTTTTTGACTTTTGGACTGGTAAGACGACTTTGTATTGGATAACTTGAACTCTTGATATCTTCTCTGTACCCATGTATGACCTGGACTGTTTATTCTTGACTTGTGCTACTCCTAAAATTAAAGCTTTTTTTTCCTTTTTAGACATCTGCCTCGGCTGTGGCGGCGGCGGCGTTCCTGGCCCGTTCCGATGGCGACGGTGATGGCGGCGGCGGCGGTGTTGCTCCAGGGCCGCTCTAGGCCTTCCTTATCATTGATTGTTCGCTGGGTCGTGTGCCTGACCGTTTGCCCGTTCCCGCCTAAGCCTCTTTGGCCCTTTTTCCATCGGCGGCGGGAAGGGCTGGATTATTCTCGGTTCCATCAGCGTCCTGGCGGTGACAGCAATGGCGGCGGCGTCTACAGCAGCGCTCCGGTGGTGGCAGCGGCCCTGGCGGCTCAGCGGCGACGCTGCACTCAACTTGGCTTTTCCTCTGCTTGCCTTACTCTTTCTAGATGGCCTGGTACTCTCACTGCTGTTGGTGGCCTCGAAGGTTCCTGGGCTAGCCGGTTAATGCCGGTGGATCCCAGTGGAGCCCAGTGGTCCCTGGAGAGATCTACGCTTTCCACGGCACCAGTTGTGACTTTGGTTGGTGCCATTGGATTTTTGGACCTAAAAGAATTAGATAATTTGGAAGACCCCAATGACTGCAGAACTGGCCATGATCAATCTTCTCGAAAGGCAGAGCAACGGAGGATTCGGCTATTTAGTAGTGCAGACTTTGATGATGTAATATACTATCACACCTTTGCCTTCGGACTGTTGTTTATTGCCATCCACATATCGTCCCCAAAGGATTCAGAGTTCCCTGGGTACTAGCCACCGTGAGAGGGTGGCTTGAACTTACATCTGCTGCCCCTAGAGGTGAGAGCTCTAGGGGACATGCTGTACCCAGGATGGATGTTTCGGACCATTCCCCCAGGAATAGGCTCTCCAACTGTCGTGAGAGGACGGTGGTTGGCCTGTCCTGGGGGGCACCCAGCTAAGTGGCAGTGGCTGGGTGGAAGTGCGGGGCTTCCATTTGCTCTCTGTCTGGTCCCTCCTTAATTAATTGACTATGGACTGCCTATATCTGGACTGCCTTTATGACTTGTTTTAGGTACTCCTCTGCAGACTTGCTCGCCCTCAGGGGTGCTCCCCCTTCCTGGAGGCGGCCCGCCTTTCCAGCCGAGTACAATCTTGAGGAAGGGCCCATTTATTGGGATCCTGAGAGATGGCTGGGCACGGGTATGGGCCTCCGACGTAAACCTAATAAGAGGTCCTTGGTTTGCTTTTTGTCAAAAAAATTTTGGGGGTTAGGGAGGAGGGAGGGTTCTTTTCTTGGTTGTTCGGACGAGGGGGGCAGTCCAACAACCTTTGTTCAGGCTAGTGCTGAGGCGGATCGCGGTGGGGAGGAGCGGGGGTCGGTCGCTTCTGGGGCTCCAGGACCAGTCGTGGGATTATTTATTCCCACGACGATAGGGAATGGCAGCAGGTGTAGGAACAGAGGGCCGTATCGATCTCAGGGAAGGCCTCTCCGCTGCTTACAAGCGGTGAGGCACTCCGACCCTCTGGTTCCGCCCCGAGGTCCCGGGAGTGAGGATGTGCAGCCTCCTGAGCTCCGGCTGGTGTACTTGAATGCCAGGTCGGTCGTCAACAAGGCCCCTCTCGTCCGTGACTTGGTCGAGGGTGAGCAGGCGGACCTGGCTTGCATCACGGAAACTTGGTTGGGCCCAGAGGGCGGTATACCTCTGGTTGATCTTTGCCCACCAAGTTTCCGGGTGCTGCACCGGCCTCGGGCTCAGGGTAGGGGTGGGGGAGTGGCTGTTATTGTGAGGGAGACCTTGTGCCCGCGGGAGGCCACCGTTCCCCAGATAGTCGGGTGTGAGTCTCTCTTTTTGAGATGCGGCCCTGGTGCGCAGTTGGGCTTGCTGCTGGTGTACCTTTCACCTAGTCACGCAGCAGCAGCCCTGCCTGAGCTGCTCGATGTCCTCTCTGGGCTGGTGGTTGAGTTCCCGAAACTTATAGTTTTGGGGGACTTCAACCTACCATCGCTGGGAGGATCATCTGAGTTGGCTCGGGAGTTCATGGCTTCCATGACGGCCATGGACCTGACGCAAGTAATTTTGGGACCGACTCATGAGGGAGGCCACACCCTTGACCTAGTTTTCTTGTCTGGACGGTGGTTAGATGATCTTGGTGGGGGCTCTCCAATTATTATGCCCCTGTCATGGACCGATCATCATCTCCTGCGGCTGGTCTTCCGTTTTACCACCCCCCGCCGTGGGGGTTTGGAACCAATTAAATGGTACCGCCCCAGACGCTTAATGGATCCCCAGAGGTTCCAGGCGGCGCTGGGGTCCCCACCTGCCTCCCTTGCTCACAGCTCGGCAGATGCCTTAGTGGAAGCCTGGGAAAGGACGGCCACTGAGGCTCTTGACCGAGTTGTACCCCTGCGGCCCCTGACCCGGTGCAGATCCCGTCGGGCTCCATGGTTTTCTGCGGAGCTCCGGGAGATGAAGCGTCGGAGACGGGGCCTAGAGAGCGGTTGGAGGTCCAGCCGATCCGAATCCGACCGATTGCGACTAAGAGCCTTCATTAGGTCTTATCTCGCTGCGATAAGGGAGGCGAGGTCTAACCACTTCGCCACCCTTATCGCGTCCGCAGATAATCGCCCGGCCGCCCTGTTTAGGGTGACTCGCTCCCTCCTAAATCAGGAGGTGAGGGAGGATCCCTTGCAGGGTCGTGCCGAGGAGTTTAACCAACATCTGTCGGACAAAATCGCTCGGATTCGGACCGGTCTGGACTCTGACTGGGCAGAGTCTGACGATCAGGACACGGGCGGTCTTGTCGATATCACCTGGGAGGAGTTTGATTCTGTGACTCCGGAGGAAGTGGACAGGATCATGGGGAGGCTGAGCACCACCACATGTTTATTGGACCCGTGCCCTTCCTGGCTGGTCTATGCAGCCCGGGAGAGGACACGCAGCTGGTTCCAGGCAGTTATATCGGCTTCTTTGAGTGAGGGTAGCTTCCCCGCCGTCTTGAAGGAGGCGGTGGTGAGGCCCCTCCTCAAGAAGCCTGCCTTGGACCCAGCTGTATTAAACAACTTTCGTCCTGTCTCCAACCTTCGCTTTCTAGCGAAGGTTGTTGAGAGTGTGGTGGCGCATCAGCTCCCTCTGGTCCTGGATGAAGCGGATTATCTAGACCCGTACCAATCGGGTTTCAGGCCCGGGCACAGCACGGAGACGGCATTGGTCGCGCTGGTGAATGATCTCTGGAGGGCTCGGGACAGGGGATATTCCTCTGTTCTAGTCCTATTAGACCTCTCGGCGGCTTTCGATACCATCGACCATGGTATCTTGCTGCGGCGTCTCAGGGGACTGGGAGTGGGAGGCACAGTCTTACAGTGGTTCTCCTCCTATCTCCAGGGACGTTCGCAGTCGGTATTGGCAGGAGGACAGAGGTCGACCGCGAGGTCTCTCATTTGTGGAGTTCCTCAGGGGTCGGTCCTCTTGCCTCTCCTGTTCAACATCTACATGAAACCGCTGGGTGAGATCATTCGTGGTTTTGGAGTTGGGTATCATCAGTACGCTGATGATACCCAACTTTTCCTTTCGACCCCAAACCACCCCAGTGATGCCCTCAACGTGATGTCCCGTTGCCTGGAGGCGGTCCGGGTCTGGATGGGGAGGAACAGACTTCAACTCAACCCCGACAAGACTGAGTGGCTTTGCATACCTTCATCCCGGGTTTATTCGGACATTCCACCTCTGGCTATGGGGGGTGAACTATTACCCCCCGTAGATAGGGCTCGCAACTTGGGAGTCCTCCTAGATTCACGGCTCACCTTGGAAGACCATATAGGAGCTGTGACTAGGGGGGCCTTCGCCCAGGTTCGCCTGGTGCGCCAGTTGCGGCCCTATCTTAGCCAGGATGATTTGTGCACGGTCACTCATGCGCTCGTGTCCTCTCGTCTGGACTACTGCAACGCTCTCTACATGGGGCTGCCCTTGAGGACCACCCGGAAGCTCCAGCTGGTACAGAATGCAGCCGCGAGAGTTGTGTTGGGAGTCTCCCGATACTCCCACGTTACACCTCTGCTCCGTGAGCTGCATTGGTTGCCAGTTGTCTTCCGGGTGAGATTCAAGGTACTGGTAACGGTCTTCAAAGCCCTTCATGGCATGGGGCCGGAGTACCTTAGGGAACATCTGCTGCCGGCATCAAGCTCCCTGCGCCCTGTGCGTTCCCACAGAGAGGGCCTCCTCAGGGTGCCACCGATCAGAGAATGTCGATTGGTGGCCCCCAGGGGGAGATCCTTCTCTGTGGGCGCTCCGGAGCTGTGGAATCAGCTGCCGGTAGAGCTCCGGATGGCGCCCGATCTTCGCTCCTTTCGTTGCGATCTAAAGACGTTTTTGTTTGTACAAGCCGGCCTAGCCTGATGGGGATCGGTGGGGTTGTTTTATTTTTGCTGTCTTAATTTTATTTTAGGGTTTTTAGAATTGTATTTTTATTGTTTTTACTTGGGCAATTATTTAATTTCTTTTTAATGTTTGTAATTGGTATTTTATTCTGCCCTGTGAACCGCCCTGAGTCCTCAGGGAGAAGGGCGGTATATAAATATTATTAAATTAAATTAAATTAAATCTCAGTGTATCAGTGTGGTTGCTGTGCAAAACCTGACTACTCTCAGTACCACTTCTTCTGTGCATTCTCCTTGTTGGCTCAGGAGATATTCTGCACAAACCCTTTCATTGGTTATGGGCCCAGAGACGTTCTGAGAGCTAACATACACAGTACCATATCATAATAGCTGAGTTTTGTGTTACCTCTTCAACTGGAAAAATGGCACAAGAACAAGCAACAGGTATTTCCTTGATAACCCAGTTAGATGGGACAAACTATGTTTCCTGGTCCACGAAATGCTGCTTGCTTCTGCTCAAGGAAGGACTATGGGCTGTATCATGACCCACCAGACGTGACCGCTTGGGATCCAGAAGATGAGGACGATGCAAAGAAAATAGAGAAATTTAACCGAGAAAACGAAAGAGCTCTTTGACTAATTGGACTAACACTGAGTGACCAGCAGCTTGTCCATATCCATGGTGAGGAGTCTGCTGCTAGGTGTTGGGACATTTTGCGAAGAATTTATGTTCGTGATAGCGTGGGTGCAAATATACACCTTACGTGCAAACTGTTTAGGGCTCGTCTTCAGAAGGATGGGGACATGTTAGCTCATCTGGCATTCATGAAGAAAATTCTGCAAGAGCTACATGAAAAGGAGCTGATTTTCTTGGAGCGGCATCAGGTGTATATCATTCTTTCATCTTTGGATGAGAGCTATGATTCATATGTCTCGTCTTTAGAAGTCCTGACCAGAGAGGAACTAACATTAACAAACATAACTGGAAGATTGCTGGAAGAGTCCAGAAGAAGGCAAGACAGAGACCAGCTGAGAGAGACACAACCACAAGAGGAACAACAATCTACTATTCATTGCTTATACTGTTCAGAAATGTTATTCTTGTGGGGCTAAAGGGCATATTGCTAGATTTTGTAAAAAGGGCAAGAAACAGAATGCAGATAGCAATAGGAGAATAAGAAAAGATGTTGGTTTAGCTGTTTCTGGTTCTCCAACATCCTTAAACCATGATTTGTGGGTGGTTGACAGTGGGGCTTCTCAGTGTATAACCAAGACTAAAAAGAGATTTGCCCATATGACTAAGAGTAAACAGTATGTGTCTTTAGCAAATGGCTGGAGAATGAAAGCCTCTGGTGAAGGTAGTGCATACTGTTCGTATATTAATGAACATTTACCAATGTTATATGTGCCTAAACTAAAGTTTAATTTGTTATCTGTGAAGGCATTGGTACAGGCTGGGTTTGTAGTGACCTTCAGGGGAGATAAATGTATTATTGAAAAGAATGGTACCAGAACTACCGCTAACCTGAAGAACGATTTATTTGTTCTCACTGACAACCCAGGAATTATGGCTCATGCTGGTTTTGCCTATGAGAACAAAAAAACCACATGATGATTGCATCCATCTGCTTCATAGACGTTTAGGGCATGTGAATTTCAATACGCTACGGAAGACTGTTGAACTGGCTAAAGGGATAAAACTGGAACCGTGTCAGAAGTATTTGAATTGTAATGTGTGTAGCCAGGAGAAAAGCAAGGTAACCCCTGCAAACAGGACTAATGGTTTTAAGACCACTGTACCTTTAGAGGTAGCGTTTGCAGATATCATTGGCCCTATGAAACCTAGTATTGGTGGAGCATGCTCTATTCTGAAGACCATTATTCACGCTATGTTTTTTGTTATTTAATGAAAACAAAAGCAGACACTTTTCAGAATTTCGCAAACTGGCTGAAGTTTGTTGAAAGAAAAATGAAAAGCAAGGTTCAGTGTATTGTAACAGATAATGGTACTGAGTTTACCAATACACGTTTTGTAGCCATGTTACAGACAGCCGGCATTGAACATAAGCGTTCTGCCCCTTACAGACCCCAACACAATGCATTTGTTGAGCGACGAGGGCAAACGCTGCAAGCTATGATAAGAACATTGTTGTCCAATTCCGGATTACCCGAGAAACTGTGGGGAGAGGCGGCAATGTGTGCCAACCACATCTTAAACGTTGTGGTTCATTCCACAACTGGTGAACTACCATACACACGTTGGCATGGTAGAAAACCTGATCTAGGTTACTTACATACATTTGGAGCCCCAGCATGGGTTCATATTCCAGCACAGCTGAGGCGAAAGGGACAGCATAGAGCAAGACAATTGTTTTTTGTAGGCTACGACTCCAACCACAGGTCTTTTAGGTTTTGGGAACAAGGTACCACTACTGTGTATTGTAGTGCTAGTGCTAAGTTTCTAGAGCATTTAGGTTGGAACAAGCTAGAGCAGGAAAGCGTTGGTGTTGATCCTATTGTGTTTAGTGACAGCCCTGTTACTGTAAAAGGATGTAATGATAAACCTTCTGTAGCTGTGAAAGAGGAGGTATCGATAGGGGAGGTAGAGGAAGCAGAAGAGGAGAGTCCAACACCAAGTCCTGTATTACCTAGACGTTCGACACGTGATAGGCGTCCACCTGATAGATACCAGGCTAGTGTTGTATGTCAGGTGAATGTAGAACCGTCTCATTTTGAGGAGATTAAATTGTATCCCGAAAAAGAACAAAGAGCATGGAAGGGAGCAATGGATAAGGAGTTACAATCTTTGCAGAAGTTAGAAGTATATGAAAATGTTAGACTCCCACCAGGCGAGCGTGCAATTGGTTGTAAGTGGGTCTATAAACTGAAGAAGGTGTAGATGGGACTGTTACCCATAAGGCACGTTTAGTTGCTCAAGGGTTTGCTCAGTCAAACGAAGACTATGATGAAGTGTTTGCACCTAGTCTGAGGCCTACTACGTTGAGAGCAGCGTTAGTTTGGGCAGCTAAGAATTGGTACAAAATAAACCATGGAGACATAGAAACAGCATATCTGCATGCTCCTTTACATCACACTATCTACCTAACAAAACCACCAGGGGTTAATAAAACTCAGAAGAATGATTGTTGGAAACTAAAAAAGAGTCTTTATGGCTTGAAACAATCAGGTTTTGAATGGAACAGGTGTATAGTAGACGAATTGGTTGAAATGGGCTTTGTTGCCAGGATCGCAGATCCATGTTTATTTCGGAAGGAGAAGGATGGTGTATTTTTCTTTATTATTGCTATTCACTGATGACATAGCAATCGTTACCAAGAAGCAATAAACATTGTTTCACGTTTAAAAAAGTTCAGGATTAGGAATCTAGGAGAAATTAATCACTATTTAGGTCTGGATGTTGTGAAGACTGATACAGGTTACAAGATTTCACAGGCTGGAAAGATAAGCCAACTGCTGAAGCGGTACAACATGGAGCTATGTAAGCCTGCAAAGACTCCAATGGCACAGGACTTTAAACACGCTAATACAGCTATTCCTGCTTTTGACAAAACGGTGTATCAATCTTTGATTGGTAGCCTTTCATATCTCAGTAATTGGTCAAGGCCGGATATTTCTTACAGTGTGAACCAATTAGCCAGATATAATGCTGAACCTGTTAGGCACTGGCTAAGCAAATATTGAGATATCTAAAACAAACCATATATTACTCCTTATATTTGGAGCCCAGTCGTGATTTAGTTCTAACTGCTTATGCAGATGCGAGTTTTGCTACTGATGCAACCAGTCGAAAATCAACATCAGGTTTAGTGATTATTTTATTTATTTATTTATAATGAGACTTGTATGCCACCCTATCTCCCGAAGGACTCAGGGCAGCTAACAACAATAAAATACAAATAAATACAAATATTAAAAAAGAATTAAATTGTGTCAAAGTCCCACTAAAACCAATGAAAACATTTAAAATCATAATTAAAAACCCCATTATCATCAGTCCAGATCGGCCTGTTGGAAAAGCTATGTCTAATAATAATAATAATAATAATAATAATAATAATAATAATAATAATAATAATAATAATAATAATAATATAAAGTTGGAAGGGACCTTGGAGGTCATCTAGTCCAACCCCCTGCTCAGGCAGGAAATCCTATACCATTTCAGGCAAATGGCTGTCCAGTCTCTTCTTAAAAACCTCCAGTGTTGGAGCATTCACCACCTCTGGAGGCAGGTTGTTCCACTGGTTAATTGTTCTAACTGTCAGGAAGTTTCTCCTTAGTTCTAGGTTGCTTCTCTCCTTGACTAGTTTCCATCCGTTGCTTCTTGTCCTGCTTTCAGGTGCTTTGGAGAATAGCTTGACTCCCTCTTCTTTGTGGTAGCCCCTGAGATATTGGAACACTGCTATCATGTCACCCCTCACCCTTCTCTTCATTAAACTAGACATACCCAATTCCAGCAACCGTTCCCTATATGTTTTAGCCTCCAGCCCCCTAATCATCTTTGTTGCTCTTCTCTGTACCCTTTCTAGAGTCTCGACATCTTTTTTACATCGTGGTGACCAAAACTGGATGCAGTATTCCAGGTGTGGCCTTACCAAAGCATTGTAAAGTGGTATTAGTACTTCACTTGATCTTGATTCTATCCCTCTGTTAATGCAGCCTAGCACTGTGTTGGCTTTTTTGGCAGCTGCAGCACACTGCTGGCTCATATTGAAGTGATTGTCTACTAAGACTCCGAGATCCCTTATGTTAGGTGGTTCGCTCATAGGGTGGAAATCCATCAGGCAGAAACATATCAGTCTGTCCACTATGGAAGCTGAGTTTTCCTGTTTATCAGTTTTGTGTACTGAATTGTTATTTTATAAACAAGTCTTAATTGACATGGGATTAACTGTAGAAAGTCCATTTCTCGTGTATGAAGACAACCAGTCTGCAATTAAGATGGCAACAAATGCAGCAATCAGAACACGGTCTACGCATACTGATCTACGATACTTGAATGTTAGACAGTGTATAAAAGAGAAACTAATACGGTTGGAATACTGTGCAACCGACGTTAACATTGCAGATCATTTCACCAAAGTTCAGGGTGCTGTTAAGCACAAAGCTAGTTGTGAAGGTTATGGTCTACGATTATAAAAATAATATATTGTCCTACCCAAAGGGGAGAATGTTAGTCATATGATTATAGCCTAACTGGTTGGGTTGGCAATATATAAGCCATGATTGTAATGTATTGTATCCCTTTAAATGTGTAATGATTGGCCAACGCTGTGTTCTTTCAACGGCCATAAGAGGGAGCTAGAGACATAGCTTCTCTCTGTGTGTGTGTTAGTTACTCTGTTACATTGCTTGCTGATTATTGTTGATTGTGGTTTTGCTACTGTTTGCTAAACCCGAAGAACTGTGTTTTTGACTTTTGGACTGGTAAGACGATTTTGTATTGGATAACTCTTGAACTGTTGATATCTTCTCTGTACCCGTGTATGACCTGGACTGTTTATTCTTGACTTGTGCTACTCCAAAAAGTAAAGTTTTTTCCTGATATTCAATTATTGTTTTCACTTTGTCTGGTTCCATTTTGATGCCCTCATCGGAAATTCTATAGCCAAGATAATCTAATTGGGTTTGGTGAAATTCACATTTTGACAATTTGACATAAAGTTTGGCATTCAATAGTTTCTTTAACACTTCTCTGACCAGTTTTATGTGGTCGGTCATGTTCATACTGTATATCAGGATGTCATCAAGATACACCAGGACCCTTTTGTATAGGTGATCATGTAGGACCTTATTGATCAACTGCATAAATACGGCTGGGGCTCCCTGCAGTCCAAATGGCATGACTTTGAATTGGTAGCTCCCCAAGGGGCAGTTGAAGGCCATTTTCCACACATCCCCCTCCTTTATTCTTACCCAGTAATATGCTTCTCTCAGGTGTAACTTGGTGAAGACTCTCCCTTTTGCCAGGTGGGTTAGCAAGTCTTTCAGGAGGGGGAGAGGGTATTTATTTTCCACACTCACAGTGTTTAGGCCCTTGTCGTTTACACAGAGATGAAGAGACCCATCTTTTTTTTTCTTTGAACAACACAGGGGCTCCCACAGTAGACTTGGCCCATTCAATGAATCCTCTCGCTAGGTTTGTATCCCACATATCGCTGCATCTCCTCCATTTCAAGGGGGGACATAGCTTACATTCTTGGTCGTGGAAGTTTGGCCCCCGGCAAAAGTTCAATGGAACAATCGTTGTGGTGAGGAGGCAAGGTATCACATTCGTTCTCACTAAACACCTCCACTAGGTCCTGGTACTCGCTGGGGATGTGCAGCTCGCCAGGTGGCCGTGAGGCAGCCATGTGTGCTTGCTCATTGGGTGGGCTAAAATCCCCTGTAACATCTGTTGAATCAATGGGGGGATTGGGCCCTATGGGTAATCTCTCATTCCTTTTTTCCACCAGATAAATGGTTTCCATTTGTCCAACCAGGCTAATCCTAAGACCACAGCTTCAGTCACTTTTGGGGCCACCAGGAAGTGAATAAATTTCCATTGCTCACCCATTTCTAGGTGTAGGTGCTCCATTAATTGTGTGACTAAAGTCCCTCCGATCAAGGAGCCATCAGCTTGCTTGAACCTCACAGGTTTGGAGAGCAGTTTTACTTGTATGCCCAGTTTCATGTCAAATAGCAAGCTAATGATGCATCGGGAGCATCCAGAATCAACTAGCACCTTTAAATCTGCCTGCGTACCCAACTTAGGGATTATGAGCTTGGCTGGTAGTGAAAAAGGTGGGACATGTCAGCTCACCATCGGGTCATTCTCTCCTTCGTCGTCGCTGTCAAAAGAGGGTAGAACGAGGGTGGATCCAGTCTGAGTTCTGGCGTCCTCCTGTGTGGGTGTTATGACCTGGACAACAGGTTCCTGTATCCTCCGGTTGGATTTCTCTCCCTTTAGCCGCTGTGCAGGTTTCTTTCTCACTGCTGTTCCTGGTCTGTTCTGCTGTTGGGGGAAGGGGACTGGCCATTTTGCTGCTTGATATCCCTGCTGTCTGCATTGGAAACACTTAATTGCCAGGTCTACAGCTGGCTTGCGTCTTTCAGCCATCAGAGTAGTTGGAGATTTTAATGGGGGTGATTGCCATTCAGGTTGTTCTCACCTTGGCTCGGTTTCAGGTAGGAGAGGCTTCTTATAGCGGGTGAGCTGAACATCTAATTTCACCGCTGCCTGGTATCATTTATGCAGTTGGTCAGGCACAGCTCGGTAGATACATGCCTGAGAAAGGTAGTCATCTAACCCTTCACTAAAAAGCTGAATTATGGATTGCTCAGGCCATCTCTCTATCTGACTTGCCATCTTTCAAAACTCCCACACGTACTCTAGGGCAGCTTGTTTTATCTTGCGATTTGCTCTTCCGCTTTGAGGGCAATGGATGGGTCCTCAAATCTTTCCCTCAGCCCTAAGAGCAAAAAGAGGGGTGCTCCAATTCAGGGGCCAGGCTCATTATATAAATTGTTCAACCATGCAGATGCTTTTCCCTCTAGGTTGGATGCAATCACATTGACCATTGCACCTGGGTCCAGGTAGAGATGGGCCCAGCAATTCAAGTGATAACGTACTTGGTTGAGGAAGAAAATCAGTGTCTCTGGGTCCCCATTGAAGGTTGCTCTGAAGGGTGGGTTCATCATTGGTTGCTGGGGCCCCCATTGCTGCTAGCCCCACCCTGGTTGTTGGTTTAATGGCTGCCAGGGCCCCCACTGCTGCTGGCCCCACTGGTCCTGTTGTATGTTCAGGGGTTGCACGTTCGGGCCCTGCTGCTACCACCTTTGCTGTTGTTTTCCTCCCACCAGTTTCTGATCTCCAGGCTTCTGCACCACCCCTAGCTGTTGCAAGGTCTCTACTAGCTGTGACAAACACAGAGGTTGTTGGCCTTTCACTAGTGGGGGTTCCCCAACCTCCCATTGCTGCAAAGGCCCCAAGCTGGGGTCCTCTGTCTCTGGGGGTCTGGAGGGCTTGGCAAGGGACTCCTGGGGTTGGCAGGCTATCTGGTTTGCAGACAGGATGTTCCACTCACCCAAATTCTCAGTGGCAGATGGCCTGGCATCTCTCCACCATTTTGCTTCTGGGGCCTCTGGCAGCTCAGTCTGGCCTCCGTAGTCTCCACTGGAGTGGTTCTAGCCTGACGGCTTTTTTTATCTAAATGTCTTAACAATGAAGCACAGCATCGGCACTCATGGATGGATGCCAGAATCTGAACTCGCCTCCCCTAGCCCATCGTATCATACACAATTCCCACCCTTGTTTACACATCATTAATCACATTGTCCAATTAGTTTTACATATGAAGTTTCACTTCCCTTTCTGTGTGTGGCTATTTCTTATCTTCTCAAAATAGCCGTTTGACATTTCCCTCCCTTCTGTAATTCAAAGCGAAGAAGTTTAAACAAAAGGCTGCCTCTTATATTGTCAGTGCAAAAACATGTCAATGTTTGCAGCACTGACCTGCTTTCCCAGCTATTTTTTTGAATGTACTAGCCATGTAGTGCTTTGTCTTCCCATACCTCTATTCTGTTCTTTATTTGTGTTAGAGCAGCTGTCTGCTGGGCAAGCCCTGAAAGCTTTCTTCCTCTCCCCGATCTTGCCTTTCTTGCTCGCCCTCTGATGTAGGCATCTGCTGTGTTTCCTCAACCTCCCCCCCCATTTTATTTTAATCCCACCACCGCCTCCCTCTTTTGCAAAGTTGACATTCCGGGGACTCGGACCTCGCTTCACTCCCGGAGTCACTTGGTAGAGCTTGAAGGAGTGGCCGCCTGCTCCCACCTCCCGTGGAGCAGGACTTCTGCTTCCTCGCCCTCCCGTCCTTTCTTCCACTTTCCGCTTCTCATCGTCTCTTTTCCGAGCACCCCTTCCAGAAACCAGTCGGTTGAGATTGCAAACTCCTCTCCATCTTCCCCCTTTCCCGCCCCCGATTCTGGGTCTGTGGATTCCAGCTGGGTTTTCCTCCATCCGTCAGCCAAAGAGGAGGAACGGAGCATCCCTCCCAGAGTGAGCCAGAAGCCTCAATTCCAGCCTCCCGTCTGCTGCCGCCTCGGAAAATTTGCCGCAGCAGCTCATTCTCCCCATCGACCTCCCCCACTGCTCCCTCGGAACCTTCATGCCAAAAGGCAAAAAGAAGTCCCAGAGAGGGGGAGCGCAGGGTGGGGGGGAGAGCAGTCTTTTCCGATGGGAGGAGAAGCCAGGACAGTGGAGCCGTCCATACCAGAGCTGGATGGGGGCAAGGCCAGTGCATTCTCGCCTTAGGCTCCTCTCTTTAATCAAGCCCCCTGTTCCGTGCATGTGCATGTGCATTTTGCAGCTCCCAGTTTTTTCTTTTGTGAGGGAATTGGGTCCAAGTGTTTCAGTGTTTCAGGTTGCCGACCACTACCTTGGTAGGTAGAGTTTGTCAATGTCACTGCATGGATGATGGGCATGATTCATTGTCATTATTTTTCTTGTATTCCTATCCATTGCTTTTAGATCTGCTTGAGTCCAGTCCACTATTCCAACTGTGTATCTAATGACTGGAATTGCCCAGGTGTTGATTGCCTTCACGGTATGTCCTCCATTGAGTTTGGACTTTAAGATCTTCTTTACTCTCTTGAGGTATTCAATGCTAATCTTGTTCTTGACTTCTGTGTGCTTGATGTTGTCAGCTTGAAGGATACCCAGGTATTTGTAGTCATCATCTTCACCCAGGATGTGATTTTCGTGGGGCATCTTGATTCCTTCAGTTTTCACTATTTTTCCTTGTTTGACAGTAAGTGTGGTACCTTTGTCCAAGCCAAACTCCATTGCAATATCTTCGCTATATATACGGACAGTACTGAGCAGCTATTCTATTTCAGATGATGTTTTTCCATACAGCTTCAGATTATCCATGTAAAGGAGGTGGGATAGTCTGGCAGATGTTTTTGATGTTTGATAGCCATGTCTTGAGTTATTCATTATTGTTTACAGAGGAAACAGTGCAATAACAAATAGTAGTGGTGATAATGAATCTCCTTGAAATATTCTTTTCTTGATAGTAACCTCTCCCAGTTTCTCACCATTGACCTGCAACTGTGTCTTCCATTGTGCCATCGATCTTTACACAAATTTTCTGATGTTTCTACTGACTCCTGTTGTTCCTAGGCACTTGATTATCCAGTCATGTGGCAGAGAGTCAAATGCCTTTTTGTAGTCAATCCATGCCACCTTCAGGTTGGTCTTCCTTTTATTGCAGTTTTCCAAGATCATTCTGTCTATTAGCAGTTGATGTTTTGTTCCACTGCTACTGGGGCAGTTTCCTTTCTGTTTGGGTGGAAAGAGATTGTTTTCAACTAGATGCTGTTGTACTGCATCAGCTACCACACCAGTTAACAATTTGAAAGTTGTTGGTAAGCAGGTTAATTGGCCTGTAGTTGCCTAGTGTTGCCCCTTTTGTGGGATTGTTCATTATTAGGTAGGTTTTCCCAGTTGTTAGCCACTTTTCAATTTTTCCTCCTTGTAGTATGTTGTTGAACTGCTTGGCAATGAGTGGGTATAGAACAGTTAGATGTTTCAACCAAAACCCATGCAGTTCATCTTCTCCTGGTGCTGACCATTTTTTTTTAAATTAGCAGTGCATTCACTTGTGCCTTCTAAATGAGCTCCTTTGATGTTGAGGGAGCCCAGATCCAGTCACAGAGAAAAGTTCTCCCAGGAAAGGAAAGGTGTGAACTTGCTCTGTTGCCTCCTCATCGATTAGCCCTATATGGCAATGCTGTCACTTTCCTAAGATGATAACTTTTGATTTTTTTTTTAATTTCCATTTATATCCCGCCCTTCTCCAAAGACTCAGGGCAGCTTACAAGCTTAGCAGTAGCCTTCATTCTATGTATATGCCTGCTTATTAGGGCTTTTGGGCCCCCCCTAGCGGCATTATTACAAAGTCAGCTTAATTGCCCCCAACAATCTGGGTCCTCATTTTACCTACCTCGGAAGGATGGAAGGCTGAGTCAACCTTGAGCCTGGTGGGATGCGAACCTGCACTAATTGCAGGCAGCTGGTGTTACTTAAGGAGGCATTAGCCCACTGCTCCACCAAGGCTCAGTGAATTTGACTTATCCACAGTCAGATAATTATTATGAGAATAGGAGCCAAGTCCTCTTAACAGCACATGCAACCCAAATGTCATATTGGCAACAGCTTTGTCTTACCTTTTGGTACATATCAATCCTACTTCAAATGGCTCCATTGAGCCCCAAACACACTCTCAAACAAATGAACAAAAATGGGATGGAAAGGACCATGGAGGTTTTCTAGTCCGACCCCCCTGCCCATAGCAAGAGATCCTATACCAATCCAGACAAAATGAATGTCCAGCCTCTTTTTGAAAATCTCCATTAATGGAGCTCCCACATCTTCATGAGGCAAGCAGTTCCACTGATTAATTGTTCTCACTGTCAGTGCTTGTAGAAAGGGCTTCGAGCAGGGTCAACATCCTGAGCTCCATTTTAAGGGCAGTCAATTTCTTCCATAATATTTCTTTGTTTACTTGTCAAATGCTATAAAGGCAGCAAACCATTATTTCCTCTGACATATATTTTTATAGTTAGATGGTTCAAGACATAAGAATTGTCAAGAGTGGATCACATCTGCCTAAAGACTGCTGGTTCTTCTACAAGGAATGCACTTTTCATTCTCCTACTATTAATTCTTTTCAAGTGGATATTTGCAAATATTTTGGTCACAATATCTGTTAGAGAAATGGGCCTGGAATTGCTAGAGTCCTTTTTATTCCCTTTTTAATATATAGGAATTACAATAGCCATCTTTGACTCAAATGGCTATAGCAGATATTATTTATATGTGTAAATGTATCTGTCAATAAAGGGTCCCACCAGTCGAGATATTTTTTGAATTATTTATTTTATTTTATTAAATTTATATACCGCCCTATTCCCGTAGGACTCAGGGCAGTTTACAGGGAGGGTTAAAACAAACATACAAAAATTAAAATCAGATTAAAAATTAATTAAATCAAGTCCCCAAAATTTCAACTAAAACCCAATAAAATTAAAAACCCTCAGCCTGGGCCAGGGTTTTTCTAAGAGCCAAGTTTTCAGGTCCCGGCGAAATGAGCGAATGTCGGGGGCAGTCCTAGGTTCCTTGGGGAGTTGGTTCCATAGGGCCGGCACGCCCACAGAGAACGCTCTTCCCCTGGGAATAACCTGCCGGCATTCCTTAACCAGTGGTATCCTGAGAAGGCCCTCCCTGTGGGAGCGCACAGGACGAAGGGAGCTTGATGCCGGCAGCAGGTGTTCCCTCAGATAACCTGGACCCAAACCATTTAGGGCTTTATAGGTCATCACCAGCACCTTGAATCTCACCCGAAGGGCAACCGGAAGCCAATGCAGCTCGCGGAGTAGAGGTGTTACATGGGAGTATCGGGAAACCCCCATCACAACTCGCGCGGCCGCATTCTGCACCAGCTGAAGCCTCCGAGTGGTCCTCAAGGGCAGCCCCATGTAGAGAGCGTTGCAGTAGTCTAAACGGGAGGTCACGAGCACATGAGTGACTGTGCATAGGGCATCTCAGTCCAGATAGGGTCGCAACTGGCGCACCAGGCGAACCTGGGCAAAAGCCCCCCTGGCCACGGCTCCTATATGATCTTCAAAATTGAGCCGTGAATCCAGGAGGACGCCCAAGTTGCGAGCCCTACCAACGGGGGGTAACACCTCACCCCCCATCGTTAAAGATGGAATAGTCTGGTTGACCCAAGATGCCAGTATGCACAGCCACTCAGTCTTGGCAGGATTGAGATAAAGCCTGTTTCTCCCCATCAGCTGTTCAGCTGCTAGAAATTCCTCTACAGAGGCCATATTGCTATTCAAACTTTTATGAGCCTTGGTGGAGCAGTGGGCTAATGCCTCCTTAAGTAACACCAGCTGCCTGCAATCAGTGCAGGTTCGCATCCCACCAGGCTCAAGGTTGACTGAGCCTTCCATCCTTCCAAGGTAGGTAAAATGAGGACCCAGATTGTTGGGGGCAATTAAGCTGACTTTGTAATAATGCCGCTTGAGGGGTGTATGAAAGCCCTAATAAGCAGGCATATACATAGAATGAAGGCTACTGCTAAGCTTGTAAGCCGCCCTGAGTCTTCGGAGAAGGGCGGGATATAAATGGAATAAAAATAAAAAAAATAAATAAAAATGATGAATTTGATCATGAGAATTTTAGGGCAAAAATTAGTTGGTATGTTGCCTAACATATTTGTAGATTTTTAATAAAATGGTTGGTTAATGTTAGTGGCCCCTAAAGGTTCATAATACATATATGTTTTATCATCAATAAGAAAGGTAATCCCGTAGGACTCTGTTTAAAAATCTGAGATTTGGTCATGTATCATTATTTTGGTTAAGCCCATATAAAAAATGTGAGTGTCAACGCTGCTAACATCGAATGTTATTGCTTAACAAGAGATGAAGAAGTAGCCATTTCATATGTTAAACTTGTGTATTGCTTTAAAAGGTTGGGAGGGGGAATAAGTAGGATTGCACCTTCAAGGCTATCTCTCTAACTAAAGAAGATCAGGCCTTGGCGGGTTTTCTAACGGAAGGGAAACTGATTCTTTAAATTAATTGGAGAATATGATTAATGACAAAATTAGAAAGGTGGAGAATTGTGTTTTAATATATTGTGCAAGGGGCGGAGATTTCAGATTCCAGCTTCCTTCGAGCAAGCATTTGCCGGTGTATTAGGCTAATAAAGGACTTTTAAGGTAAACAATGCCTCAGAGTCACTTGAAAAGCCCATACATCAGAAACCTGACATTAAGCTGGAATCCACACTACTTTTTAAACTAATTAGGGAGTCCCAACCTCCCATCGCTGTCTCCAAGTTTGGGAGGCAGTCTGGCAAAGAGTTGGGGAAGATCCCAAAATGGAGGGAGTAAAATTGCCTGAAGCCAGCTCCCTGGCACCAGCACCCACCCCAGTGGGGGAAGGGCCAGCGAAGAAGCCAGCAGGGAAATAGCTTCAGCAATCCTCCCAGCTGGGAGCTAGACCCAAACAACCAGGAGAATTAGTCTGGTCGTCAGAGTGGATTAAGCCCAGCAGAGACTCCAGGAGCCTCGGAGAAGCCAGACCAGCTGAAGGTGAGTGGACAATCCTGTCTGCAAATCAGACTGCTTGCCAGACCCAGGAGTCCCCTGCCAAGCCCTCCAGACCCATAGAGACAGAGGACCCCAGCCTGGGGCCTCTGCAGCAATGGGAGGTTGGGGAATCCCCACAAGTGAAAGGCCAACAACCTCTGAGCTTGCCCCAGCTAATAGAAGCCTTGCAACAGCTGGGGGTGGTGCAGAAGCCTGGAGATCAGGAGCTGGTGGGAGGACAACAGCAAGGGTGGCAGCAGCAGGACCCCAACGTGCAACCCCTGAACGTACAGCAGGACCAGTGGGGCCAGCAGCAGGGGGGGCCCTGGCAGCCATTAAATCAGCAACCAGAGTGGGGCCAGCAGCAACGGGAGACACAATAGCAGTGGGAGCCCCGGCAGCCGGTGAATCAACAACCAGGAGGGGGCCAGCAGCAGTGGGGGCCCCAGCAATCGTTGATCCAACAACCAAGGGGGGGACAGCTGCAATGGAGTCCCCAGCAGCCATTGAACCAGCAACTAGGATGGGGCCAGCAGCAATGGGGGCCTCAGCAAGCAATGATGAGCCCACCCTTCAGAGCACCCTTCAATGGGGACCCAGAGAAACTGATTTTTTTCCTCAACCAAGTAACGCTCTCACTTGAATCGCTGGGGTCACTCTTACCCAGACCCGGGTGCGATGGTCGATGTGATTGCATCCAACCTAGAGGGAGAAGCATCTGAATGGTTGAACAATTTATATAATGAGCCTGGCCCCTGAATTGGAGGACCCCCACCTTTTCCTCCTCGGGCTGAGGGAAAGATCTGAGGACCCATCCATTGCCCTCAGAGCAGAAGAACAAATCCATAAGATAAAGCAAGCTGGCCAGCCTGCCCTAGAGTACGTGCGGGAGTTTTGAAAGATGGCAAGTCGGATAGAGAGATAGCCTGAGCAATCAATAATTCATCTTTTTAGTGAAGGGTTAGACGACCACCTTTCTCAGGCATGTATCTACCGAGCGGTACCCGACCAGTTGCATGAATTGTACCAGGCAGTGGTGAAATTAGATGTCCAGCTCGCCCGCTATAAAAAGCCTCCCCCACCTGAAACTGCGCCAAAAACAGGATCCAGATAGCTACCACCACCACCCCGAAAACCCCCAACACTGCTACTGCCGAAAGACCTAGACTACCTACAGGTCCGCCAATCAAGTGCTTTCGATGTGGACAGCAGGGACATCGAGCAGCGAACTGCTCAGTTCCTTACCCACAACAGCAGAGTAGACCAGATCCAACAACGAGGAAGAAACTCACAGAGCAGCCATCGAGAGAAAAGTCCAACTAAGCCACCCAGGAACCCATTACCCAGGTTACGTCCCCCACCCAGGAGGACGCTGGCCCACCGACCGGGCCCACCCCCACTTTACCCGGTTTTGACAGCGACGATGAAGGGGAGAATGACCCGATGGTGAGTCGACCCATCCTACCTTTTTTATTGCCTGCTAAACTCATAATCCCTAAGTCAGGGGCACAAGTAGACCTGAAAGTGCTACTCGATACCAGCTGCTCCCAATGCATCATTAGCCTGTCATGTGGCTTAAGACTGGACATACAGGCTGCTCTCCAAACCTGTGAGATTTGAGCAAGCCGATGGCTCCCTAATGTGAGGGACTTTAGTCATGCAATTAATGGAGCCCTTACACCTGGAAATAGGCAAGCACTGGGAGTTTATTTGCTTCCTAGTAGCTCCAAAGATGTCTGAGACTGTGATCCTAGAACTAGTCTGGCTAGAAAAATGGAAGCCATTTATCTGGTGGGAAAAAGGAATGAGAACTGTAAGATTACCCATAGGGCCCGATCCCTCCATTGATTCAACAGATGTTACAGGGGATTTTAGCCCACCCAATGAGTGAGCGCACATGGCTGCCTTACGGCCACATGGCGAGCCACTCATTCCCAGTGAGTACCAGGACCTAGCGGAGGCGTTTAGTGAGAAAGAATGTGATACCTTGCCTCCTCACCGTCCCAATGATTGTTCCATTGAACTGTTACCAGGGGCCAAAGTCCCCTGACCAAGAATGTAAGCTATGTCCCCCCTTGAAATGGAGGAGATGCAGTGATATGTGGATACAAACCTAGCGAGGGGATTCATCGAATGGGCCAAGTCTACTGTGGGAGCCCCTGTGTTGTTCAAAGAAAAAAAAAGATGGGTCTCTTCATCTCTGCGTAAACTACAAGGGCCTAAATGCTGTGAGTGTGGAAAATAAATACCCTCTCCCCCTCCTGAAAGACTTGCTAACCCACCTGGCGAAGGGGAGCATCTTCACCAAGTTAGACCTGAGAGAAGCATATTACCGGGTAAGATTAAAGGAGGGGGATGAGTGGAAGACAGCCTTCAACTGCCCCATGAGGTCCTACATGAACACCTATACAAAGGGGTCCTAGTATACCTTGATGACATCTTGATATACAGCACAAATATGACCGACCACATAAAACTGGTCAGAGAAGTGTTAAAGAAACTATTAAATGCCAAACTTTATGTCAAATTGTCAAAATGTGAATTTCACCAAACCCAATTAGATTATCTTGGCTATAGAATTTCCGATGAGGGCATCAAAATGGAACCAGACAACGTGAAAACAATAATTGAATATCAGCCCCCCAAAATTGGCAAACCGCTCCAGAGCTTCCTAGGGTTTTCCAATTTCTACCATCAATTTATTCCCTCTTTTGCCGAGATTGCTCTACCTCTTACAGAACTACTCAAAATGGGCAAAGGAGGGGAAAACCATGACCTGGCCAACCGCTAGCATGGACTATGAGTTGTCAGAAAGCTTTTGAGAATTTAAAAAGACTATTTGCGGCTGAACCAGTCCTAAAAGACCCTTGCCCAGGGGAGCCCTTCGTAATTCAGGCAAACGCCAGCAACATGGCAGTCAGAGCGGTGTTATTGCAAAAGAATAAAAGTGGGGTCCTGCAACCTTGTGCTTACACCTCTAAGAAATTCACTGAAAGGGAGAGGAGATGGACAGTCTGGGAGAAGGAGGCCTTTGCAATTAGGTGGGGGCTATTAAGCTGGCAGCACTACTTAGAAGGGAGCAAGGTGCCTTTTGAAGTATGGACAGATCACAAAAATTTAGAGGCACTAAAAACTCCCTGCAAATTGTCCCCAAAGCAAGTACGATGGGCACAGTACTTCAACCATTTTAACTTTACTCTAAAGAACAAACCAGGTAGAAAAATCTTCCTAGCTGATGCGCTCTCCTGTTTGCCACAGTACAAAAGTGAACACGAAGTTCATGAGGCAATTATCCCCGGTCCACAAACTGCGGCCCAACTCACACCTCGCAGGACCCTTAATCCTGATGACCCTGGGGTAAAGAAAATAAAGCAAGAACTCCTCACTGATCAATGGTTTAAAGACAATCAGATATCCCTAACATGCAGGGATGGTCTGGCTTACAAGGGGGAAAAATTGTACTTGCTTGAAGCTCTTCATCTTAATGCCCTCAAACACAGCCATGATGTCAAACAGGCTGGATATTTTGAATATCTAAAAACTCTACATCTCACTCGCTGGCAATTTTGGTGGCCGGGACTAAAACGAGACATAGAAAACTATGTCAAGAGCTGTACTTTATGTGCCACCATGAAAAGAATCCCAGGAAAGACCCCTGTGTTACTGCAACCGGTGGCCCAACCTTCTCAAACATGGGAAGAAATAGCTATGGACTTTATAGTGGACCTACCCGACAGTAGAGGAAATAGTGTCATTTGGACTGTGATAGACTTGTTTTCAAAGCAGGCTCATTTCATCGCCTGCAAAGGACTCTTATCAGCCCAACGACTGATTAAACTGTTCTTGAAACATATCTACTGGCTGTATGGCACCCCTAAGCGAATAATTTTGGACAGGGGGTGCAGTTCACAGCTACGTTTTGGAGGAGCTTTCTTAAATTAATTGGATCATCTCAAGGCCTATCAATTGCTTTTCACCCGGCTACTAACGGAGCCACAGAATCTGCCAACAAAATGGTGGAACAATACCTTAGATGCTATGTCTCTGACCAACAAACAAACTAGACCAACCTCCTCCCTTTTACAGAGGTGGCTTACAATAATTCAGTACATATCAGCACCGGCTATACTCCCTTCCATGTAGCCACAGGGAAAGAATTCAACTCCATGCGGGAATACCCTCAGTTACCCTCCGCTTCCCAGACTCTTGATCATTGGGTGAGGGGTTGGGAAGAAGTTTGGAAAAATACAAAGGTGGCCTTAAAAAAGACTTTTGAGACCTACAAAAAGCAAGCTGACAAAAAGAGAGCTCCCCAAAGAACATTCCAAGTTGGGGAAAAGGTCTATTTGTCGACCAAATACTTACGCCTGAAACTATCCAATAAGAAATTGGGACCAAAATTCTTGGGGCCTTTTCCCATTGTGAAAATCATCAACCCGATCACAGTAAAATTGAAACTCCCCAGACTTTTGGGGAAAATTCATCCGGTGTTCCATTGTAGCTTGCTGAAAGCTTTTCGAATCTCCACTTTAAGACCTCCCCCTAAGAAAGCACCTGGACCCCTCGTGGTAGCAGGTCAAACACATTATGAAGTGAAACACATTCTTGACTCTAGAATCTTTAAGGGAAAATTGCAATACCTAGTACAATGGAAGGGATACCCATTGTCTGAAGCCATTTGGGTGAAATCTACTCATGTGAAAGCTGACAGACTTATCAAAAGGTTTTGTGAGAAACACCCCAACAAACCAAAAGCCAGTTCCTAACTTGTGTTTTGTTTACATTACAGGATCTGTCCTTTATGTAAGGGGGGCCCGATGTCAACGCTGCTAACATCAAATGTTATTGCTTGACAAGAGATGAAGAAGTAGCCATTTCATATGTTAAACTTGTGTATTGCTTTAAAAGGTTGGGAGGGGGAATGAGTAGGATTGCACCTTCAAGGCCATCTCTCTAATTAAAGAAGATAAGACCTTGTCTACGGAAGGGAAACTGATTCTTTAAATTAATTGGAGAATATGATTAATGACAAAATTAGAAAGGTGGAGAATTGTGTTTTAATATAATGTGCAAGGGGTGGAGATTTCAGATTCCACCTTCCTTCAAGCAAGCGTTTGCCGGTGTATTAGGCTAATAAAGGACTTTTAAGGTAAACAATGCCTCAGAGTCACTTGAAAAGTCCATATGTCGGAAACTTGACAGTGAGTTTTCCATCAGTACTGCACATTCCTATTGTACAGAAGCTCCTTTGATTGAACACAGAGCGTCTCCTTGCCTTCACAAGTGTGCAGCAGAAGCCCCTAAGCAATTGGAATGATGTCATCAAAAGACAGGTCTCTTTTGGTCCTTGCTTCCTCCTGACTGTATATCCTTATTTATAACACTTAGAAATGCCATGGTAAAAATACTATTTGCAGCAGAACCAGTTCTTAAACTGGTTGAGGAACCTTTCATCATACAAGCTGATGCTAGCGATGGGCACAGTCCTCTTACAAAAAAAACTTAGGGGGGATTTGCAGCCCTGTGCCTGCACTTCATGAAAGCTTTCGGAAATGGAGGGGAGATGGGGTGTTTGGGAGAAAGAGGCTTTTGTGATAAGATGGGCATTATTAACTTGCTACCATTTCTTGGAATGGACTAAAGTGCTTTTCAAAGTATGGACTGATCATTATTTTTATTCAAAATAATCTTGAATTCCATGGAGAAGACATGGTTGGATCTATCACTTACACACCAACACCCCACTCACTTTACAGAAAGGGAAGGACAAACACAAACCTGTGGGACTTTGTAGGTGCCTGCTAATGTTGACATCTGGATGGATCTGTCTCTGTCAGCTCCATCAAAAAGAGCCAAAAGGTTGTCCTTCCTTCCACAGCTGTAGTTGGGAACATTGGCTTCTCCAGTAGAGAGCATATCCAGCAAGGCATCTGAAGTGCCAAGGGTGTTATCATAGTTGTCATGGATATTGTAGCCAAGTGTGAGATTGTGCAGAAGCTGAGCATTCTCCTTCAGCAGTTCAATATTACAAATCATGGGTAGTATATCTAGCTTTCCATAGGATGAACTAATGTAAAACATGATCATGTTAATATTCACATCATCAACAGCAACAATAACAACAGTACTTTTTTCCATTTAATCATCTTTTTTCTCTACAAACTAGCTGAAACATAAGCCAATATTGATCCATAATTAGAGGCAAATGATAGTCACCCATCACTCTATAATATTGTTAGTGTTGAGGATGGGGATAGTCCTCAAAAAGGGTTAACAAATCAGAAACATACAATTATTTTTAGCAGTACTAATATTCATAGCCCAGAATAATTCAGTCATTAAAGGAGAACCACCATTAAAGGAAGGAGATTTTTGATAAGTGACCCAGAGAAGCTATTCTAAAACCAAGTCATTTTCTATTCCTTTAAAAATCAGACATTGTATATCAATCAGTTATAAAATTAGGGAAATGGTTGGGCAGAGGAAAGTAGAACCATTTCAATATAAGAGTACGTAAAACAAGAAGAAAAAAGGAAGAGTGTTAGAACTGTAAACGGAGGGAATGAAACTCCATCGCATGACTTACAGCTGAATCTGACTAGAAGGAGCCATGTTGAAAGGTAATGTTGCAGGTGCTATTTCTGATGCAGAGATGACTATACCAATGAGGAGATCTCCTGGCCTATAATAGCTCCATGGCTTTTCTCCATCCTGGTGGTCCAAATTCAATGGGCACATCATTCTCAGCTTCCCAGAGAGTGGCTGGGAAAGCAGCAGAATCAGAAGAAGAATCAGGAGGTCCATGATTCATGGGGTGGAATCAATTTCCTTCCTCTTTCTTAGAAAGAATTAGAAGAATTCAAAGCACTCTGGCAGGATGGACTATCCAGTGGCTTTCCAGAGATGAACCAAGATTCACCTGAAAGAGAGAGAAAATATATTCAAGAGCTCCGCTCCTATCTGTCCTGTATTCTGAGCCACAAAAAGCATAACCTGTGATATTTATCCTTTTCTGATGCAAGATCCCTTCCATGTTGCTTCAGTCTGATGTTTACATCAAAGGCAGACACTGGAGACATAGGAGAAGAGGTCTCAGAGACAGGGATGGGGATGGTTGCAGTGAGAAGGAGCTTCTGCTCTTGGGACTCTGAACTTCTTCCATGTAAGGAGGGGTAGCTGGAGAAAAGCACGTTAGAGAAAAGTCACAGATACACCCCTTGGGGCAGTATCTGTAATCATCTTAGTCCTTCCTGTTAGGGCATGTCCAGAAAGCCATTCTTGATGGACATAGTTCAACATCCAGAAAAGTGACTTCTGCTGTCCTTCAATGGGATCTCTTGCCTCCAGAGGCTGCTAGAGAAGGTCACCCAGAGTTGGGGGGAAGTGATCATACAATATTGGAATTCAACGTTATGGAAGCACAAGCAATAGAATACAGCCAAACTAGAATCTTGGACTTTAAAAGAGCTAATTTCAAAAAACTTACAGAGACCTTGGGAAGAATTCCATGGATGAGAATCCTAAAGGGGAAAACAACTCAAGAAGCTTGGGAAATTTTGAAAAGTGAGATAATAAAGGCCCAGTCTAGCACAATACCAACAAAGAAGAAAAATAACAGCTTTCAAAAGAAACCAGCATGGCTGCATAAAGAACTCTCTGATAAACTGAAACAGTGGTGAATGCTCCAACACTGGAGGTTTTTAAGAAGAGACTGGACAGCCATTTGCCTGAAATGGTATAGGGTTTCCTGCCTGAGCAGGGGGTTGGACTAGATGACCTCCAAGGTCCCTTCCAACTAATTATTATTATTATTATTATTATTATTATTATTATTATTATTATTATTATTATTATTATTATTATTATTATTATTATAAAAAGGACAAGTATAAGAAGTGGAAAGAGGGGCACATAACTAAGGCAGAATATCAGCAAACAGCCCGTGGCTGCAAAGATGAAGTGAGGGAAGCTAAGGCTCAAAATGAACTAAGGCTTGCGACCAAAGTCAAAAATAACAAAAAAAGCTTCTTTCAACATATAAGAAACAAGAAAAAAGTTAAGGAAATGATTGGTCCATTAGTGGGAGAAAGTGGCAAGAAGGGAGAAAGCAGAACTATTTAATTCGTTTTTTGCAACTGTCTTTCCACAAAGGGAAAAGACAGTCCAACCTACGTGCCATAAAAAACAGAATAGAAACGCAAGTTAAGATAGGCAAGAAAATGGTAAGTGAGCACCTGTCCAGCCTAGATGAGTTCAAATCACCAGGACCAGACGGATTACACCCCAAGGTTCTCAAGGAACTGGCAGACGTGATCTCAGAACCACTGAACTATATTTTTCAAAGATCCTGGAGCACTGGGGAACCACCAGAGGACTGGAAGAGAGCTGATGTAGTTCCCATCTTCAAAAAAGGGAAAAAAATAGATCCAGGAAACTACAGACCTATCAGCCTGACCTCAATACCTGGGAAGATTCTGGAAAAGATAATCAAACAACAAATCAGCGAACACCTTGATGCGAACAAAGTTATCACTAAAAGCCAACATGGGGTTGTCAAAAACAGATCATGCCAGACAAATCTTATTGCATTCTTCGACCAAGTGACAAAACTAGTGGACCAGAGGAATGCTGTAGATATATAATTTACTTGGACTTCAGTAAGGCATTTGATAAAGTAGCTCACAACCTACTACTTGATAAGATAGAAAAATGTGGGTTAGACAGCATCACCACCAGATGGATTCGTAGCTGGCTGACAGGCCGTACTCAGCGTGCGGTCCTCAATGGAACCGCATCTACATGGAAGGAAGTGTGTAGTGGGTGCCTCAGGGCTCTGTTCTGGACCCAGTGCTCTTCAACATCTTCATCAACAATTTGGATGAGGGTATAGATGGGGAACTCATCAAATTTGCAGACGACACCAAGCTGGCACGAATAGCCAATACTCCAGAAGATAGGCTTAAGATACAGGAGGATCTGGACAGACTCGAACACTGGGCACTATCTAACAAAATGAAATTCAATTCTGAAAAAAATAAGGTTCTACATTTAGGTAGGAAAAATCAAATGCAGAGGTATAGTATAGGTCACAGGTCTGCAACCCATGGCTCTGGAGCCGCATGCGGCTCTTTCAGCCATCTCCTGCGGCTCCCAGTCCTCTGCCATGTGTACTGCAAAAAAAAAGTGGGACTAAAAAAGTTCAACCAATCAATTCAAATATGCAGGGTAGGTGCATATCTCGCCTTGGCTCCACTCTTCAGTCAAACCGTGTTCTGCGCATGTATGTGCATGTGCACACATTTTTTTGCGGCTCCCAGTTTTTCCTTTTGTGAGAGAACCGGTTCCGAGTGGCTCTTTCACTGTTTCAGGTTGCTGACCCCTGGTTTAGGTGGTACCTTACTCAATAGTAGTAACTGTGAGAGAGATCTCGGAGTCCTAGTGGACAATCACTTCAATATGAGCCAGCAGTGTGCTGCAGCTGCCAAAAAAGCCAACACAGTGCTAGGCTGCATTAACAGAGGGATAGAATCAAGATCACGTGAAGTACTAATACCACTTTACAATGCCTTAGTAAGGCCACACCTGGAATACTGCATCTAGTTTTGGTCACCACGATGTAAAAAAGATGTCGAGACTCTAGAAAGAGTACAGAGAAGAGCAACAAAGATGATTGGGGGACTGGAGGCTAAAACATATAGGGAACGGTTGCTGGAATTGGGTATGTGTAGTTTAATGAAGAGAAGGGTGAGGGTTGACATGATAGCAGTGTTCCAATATCTCAGGGGCTGCCCCAAAGAAGAGGGAGTCAAGCTATCCTCCAAAGCACCTGAAAGCAGGACAAGAAGCAACGGATGGAAACTAGTCAAGGAGAGAAGCAACCTAGAACTAAGTAGAAATTTCCTGACAGTTAGAACAACTAACCAGTGGAACAACCTGCCTCCAGAAGTGGTGAAAGCTCCAACACTGGAAGTTTTTAAGAAGAGACTGGACAGCCATTTGTCTGAAATGGTATAGGGTTTCCTGCCTGAGCAGGGGGGTTGAACTAGATGACCTCCAAGGTCCCTTCCAACTATTATTATTATTATTACTATTACTGTTGTTATTATTGTTGTTGTTGTTGTTAGTAGTTTATTAGGTAGAGTCTAGCCACTTAACTATTCTGTTAATTAATTAATATCTATATCTATATAATATCTATATTTGATATTACTATAATTAATATCAAAATTAGATAAAATTTAATAACAGGACATGGATATATTTCATTGAAATTGGACTGATATTTTTTTTTCTTTAATTGACCATGCTATTCTTAGAAATTTGTTAGTTTAAACACGTTGCATTGAACGTTAAGGGAAATAGAGAAGGATGTGATGATAATGTAACCACAAACCATCTGTGGGATGGCCAATATGGTACGTCTGCACAGAGAATTTGAAACTTTTAAAGGATCTGCTTTTGGATTCAGGGTCCATGGCTATCCAGCATGGCAACATTGACAAGAGGAGAGAAGCCATTGCTGTGCCTGGCTCAGTTCTTGGAAGCCCAGCCAGGTGGCCTCCAACTCCCTAAACCTGGCCCGATTTTTTGCAGCTGGTTGTGCTGCAGAGAGGTGACAAGAATCTCCCCGTCCTGACAAGAAGAATGGGTTTCAAGTCCTCATGAAGGCAACTGGGGGGATGGGACAATGAAGCATGGGTCCTGGAGAGCCAGGAATGGCAGAGGGAGGGTGCTCTGGAAGAGAGAAGGGAAGGCAGAGCCCCCAACCCAATCCAGTCAGGGCAGCCTTGGGTGTGATCAGAAATCTCTCTTCTGAGGGAGGGGCCTGTTCAGCATCACTAACATCACAATCAGCATTGTCAACACAGAGCAAAAATTGTATTTTCTTGCTTCCATCCTTCTTTCTATTCTTTAACTCTCAAAGTAAGTTACAGATTTTGGACCAACCTAGAACTAAGGAAAAATTTCCTGACAAAACAATTAATCAGCGGAAAGGCTTGCCTCCAGAAGTTGTGGAGAGAGAGAAGCCAAATGCAGCTGATTCCATCTGTCTCTGGCCAAAGTCTCCCCTGGAGGATTCAGCCAAAGAGCAGAGCAGAAACTTTGAGGATAATAATAATAATAATAATAATTCTCCCTCTCACCAGAGATCCCCGGCTAATTCAACTAGTTCTTGGACTCAGAGTTTGTTGGGCCCTTCTCTGGAGAGAAATGAAAGGGGAACAATCCCCATAGGATTCAAAATGATAGGGCAGAGCTAGAATTCAATCGGTCAGCAAGAATTGAGAGGTTGGAAAGCTCCATGCTTGAAATTGGCCCCAGAGGGAAGACACGGCACCTGTGGCTGAAGAAAAAGAAATCTGACATTTGTTGGCATAATAGCGGTTAAAGAGAAAACCCCGGGGACCACTTCATGCCTGAACATGTCACAGAACTGGAATAGCTTCCTACTGAGTTAAAACCAAAGTTTACTTTATTGTGAAAGTTAATGTTGAAGGGCAGCAATATAAAAAAACCTGATGCAATAGTGAGGCCAGGATAAAAAATAATAATAATACAAATCTGCGAGTTAAAAACTAGTCATCAGGACTTGAGATAGTTTTTTTTTAAAAAAAAACACACCCATGTACAGAGAATGAGAGAGAGAGAGAAATGAGAGAAATAAAGGATGCCTTTCACCCCACGTAAGGAAGAAAGGGAGGGAAAGGACCCATGTTCCACTGCCTTCCACACATGGGGCACTGAGGGGGAAAAGCAAAGCCCAGATTTGTCACGTTGCCCATAGAAAAGGCTCAGGAAGGAGGAGGGGAACTGGGGGAACCCTTCACACACACACACATTCTGGGAAGAGACTAACATGGATTATGGGCTTTGGAGTTGCATTCCAGGGGGAAATGCAGCCAAGGGGGGTTGTGAAGCTCTGGTTCTTCTTCGTGTGTTTCCAGGAAAGGCTCCTGGTGGGGAGAAGCCACACAGGGCCTTTGTCTCCAAAGGGGGATCTGGCTTTGCTGGGGAGGGAAAGGCGAGGGGGGTCTCCCTGGAGGGACCCTCTCGGGCTCTGAGGAAATATCCTTATTGATATATTTTCTTGGTCCCCCCCCCTTTTGTCTTTCCTCATTCAAAGTCTTCTCCCTGAGTCTGATTGGTGGCTGAGCTCCCACTGTCTCTTCCCTCCTTCCCTGCTTCTCCAAGAGAAACCCCAGACATGACACACAAGACAAGGTAACGGCTGGGAAAAGGGGAACTTGGGGGCAAAACCTGAGATGCTTCTTTCATTGCAAAACAGGACCAGAAACTAGGCTGATTTCTTGTCTTGTGAATGTGGCCATGCTGGATAGCCAGGGACCCTGAATCCAAAGGCAGGACCTATTAAAAGTTTTCCATCTTCTCTGCAAACAGACTGCATTGGCCATCACATACTGTAGATGGTTTGTGGTAAACCTGGGTGAGTTCACACAATACCCTTAACTTAGGTTAAGGGAAGGGAACTGCTACATTGGCATAATGTATCATGCCAAAATATCTAAAGCAGATGCCGGCTTGGCGTGATGACCTTTCTTCACGCATTGGCACAGAACAAGGTACCCAGCTACTGGAATTTTAATATTTTTTTTAATTTAAATTTAAATTAAACTTTATATTTAAAGTTTTGAAGTCTCAGTCAATATTGTCAGGGGCTCTATGGACGACCAAAGTCCCCTGCTCTTTAGAGATGTCTTTGGGACTGCAAGGGAGAAAGAAGCCCCTTTTAATCTGGTTCCCTCTGAAGCCCAAAACCTTTGCCCCTCCCTGTGGTCAGTGCCAGGCTGAGATGTGCCCAGCTTGCTAAAAATGATGCAGAAATGCCTGAAAAAACCTGGACAGCCTAAACAGGAGCTGTGAACTTCCCCCGTTAATTCAGTGGATGACTCCACCCAGCTCAGGAAAGAGGGTTTCTCCCCCATCCAGGTTAAGGAGAGCACACGCTTCCGTGATGGTCAATGTAGGTTGACTCAGTCGGTTCAATTCTGCAGAACACGCACAACTGTCAGCCACCTGGTGGGACACTCACACAAGACACTTGCAGGGCCTCTGTAACTGAGTCCTGCAAATGGGACTGAGGGGGTCCCACCAATGCTGGGTGTGCAGAGCCTGGCCAAGTGCAAACCAGTGGCGTAGCTGCTCTTTCTTGCAAAGCGAAACGAGTCCGGCAGGTGAGATGGGCGGCCACATAAACTGAATAAAATAAATAGAAGCGCCCAACTCTCCGCCCAGGCTCAGGCCAACCGCAAGCGCCCCGCAGGCGCCCCGGCAGGCTTGGCCGAGCGAAGACGGACCCGCCGGCCGGCTGGCCTAGCTTCGTGCGCATGCGTGGCTTTATTTAGCGGGGCTCACGTGTGAGCTTGAATGCAGCGGCTCTTGCAGGTCGGAGCCCTGCCCAGCCGCCCTCGAGAGGGACCCGGAAGCATCCCGCATGCACGCGACTCTTCTTGGAAAGTCTACGCCGCTGCGGGGCGCGTCTTTTCGGCGGTGCCATGACGTCACCGGGTTAGGGGGCGCAAATTGCCCCGGGTGCTGACAACCCACGCTATGCCACTGGTGCAAACAGGGGTGCAAACACCCCAGACTCAGGTGAGCTCTCCTAGCCTGCAGGTGCCTGGGACTCGTCTCCTGAAGGGGTTCCTTCCTGACCATTCGATCTTACTACACTCCCGAATGAGAGCTTCTTGTCGTCGTAAGTGCGGGGGGGGGGGGGGGGGAAAGTATGTGGCTAAGAACTGGTAGCCAGTGAATAGGTGAATAGGTGAATAGGTGAATAAGCCACACATGTCTCCTGGGTGGTGCTAAATGAGTAACAGACGGACTGGTAGCCAGACATCCGCGAGGATCTCTTGGCTTCACACACAACTGCACAGTCCTTTTAAGGACTACAAAATAGCAGAAATAACAGAAATAACAAATACCAATACTAAAATGATAGTTCTAGGCAGGACCAAGGCGCGGAGGGGGGGGGGGGAACAAAAGGAAGTCCAGACTCCCCTGCAAGGCTGGTCTGAAGCCCCCCCCCTTGAGCTGCGACTCCCCCCCCGACTGAAGGGATTCCACACACACACACACACACACACACACACACACACACACACACACACACACACACACACACACACACAAAGACACACACTTTCTCTGCTTCCCTCGCTTGGCCTAACTATCTCCGCTATCGGGTGAAGTCAAGGAAGACTCTGCCCGGAGACCGATGACGCTGCGGAAAGGAGACTTCTCATTGGTCCCTCTGATTTTCTGGGCCCTCCCAATTCCGAAGTCCGAGGAAACCGCCCCCTCCCCCCAAGCCAGACCCCCGATTCCGCCTCTGGGCTGGGAGCCTCCGCGTCTCTCTCCCCTCCCTTTGGGGGCGCTTGTGGGGAGCATCCATGGGCTCCGTTGGGGTCCCTCTTTTGTTGCTGGTGGGGGCGCTGGCCCGGATCCCCGGAAGCGGAGGGGGGAAGGAGACCCCCGGTAAGGAGGGGGGGGCTCGTTGTGGGAGGAGTGGGGCGGGGACCCCAGTAGTGGGAAAAGGGGTGGAGAGCAAGAGAGACGGGTGCCTGCGGGAGCCTCGATCTCCGCGTGGTCTCCGCCCCCTCCCTCGCAGCATTTCTCCCTCCCCCCCCACAGAAGAAAGAGGGAGCCCCCCCTTCCCTAATTGTGGCCAAGATGGGGTGGGGGTCGCGGGAAGGCAGCCGAGGTGGGATAAGAGGCAGCTGGACCCCCTCTCTTGCCCCCCCCGTGGCTGGCTGGGAGGGGGACCTTGCGGACCCCGAATTAGCGCCTGAGCCCCGAAGTTTCTGGCACCGAAAGAGGAAGGAGACGGAAAGCGAAAGCGAAAGGGGGAAACTGAGGCACTTTCAGAGCTGAATCCACAAAGGCCAGCAAAGAGTCTAAGAAAAAAGACGCTTTTTGGCAAAAGGGTTTTTGCAACCTCAGTTTTTCTTCTGAATCTCCATTTTTTTTAAAGGGGAGGGAAGAGTTGAGCTTGCATTCCTTCTGGGGGGAGACTCTGAATTTGGAAAGGAGACCCAGAACCCCCCCCCCATATCCCCCCATTGCTGAATCGGGACCTGGAGGGGAGGGGGGAACTGAGGGAGAAGGATATTCGGGGGGATGTCTGAATTGCTCCCCTAAATTGGCTCCCCAAAACTCTCCCTTTAGTGAGGGACCCCCCCCATCTCCTGCCCTCAACAGGGTCCTTTCAGCAGCCCCAGGAAGGCTCCCCACCCCTTTGCCCCCCCCAATTCAGGGGACCCTGAGGGCCCAGATAAACCCCTGGGGGTCCTAAGGCCCCTCAGAGAACCAGGGACCGACTTTCAAAACGACCCCAAAGAATATCAGTCTTCCCGTCCTCCAACATTCAGTCAGAACTGACGAAGCTTCTGGGATGAGAAGCGAAACGTCTTCAGGGGAAAACCCAGGAAATTCCTGCTCCCTTTGGGAAAAGCCCCTTTGGGCCAAGCGAGACCCGGAGGGGGAGACTCTCCGGAGAGACCCCCGGCTCCCCTCGGCCCTTCCGAAGTCTCCCCAGACCCAGCCTGCACTCCTGATGGGGGCCTTAAGGGAGCTTAAAGGGGCATCTAGTCCACCCCTGCAGGCGGAAAGAGAAAGGGAGTCTGCGGTGGAGAGTCATGGGGGGGCACAAAATGAAGTCCACACACATCCTGAAGACCCCCCTGAAGTTGCAGCCCCCAGGAGTGAAAATCTTCCCCTCCCTCGCCTTCTCCGCTTCTCTTGGGAGGGATATTGGGGGGGGTCTGAGTTGCTCCTCCAAACCCCCCCTTTAGTGAAGGGGGCTGGAGCCCCACCCTTTCAGGTGGCCTGGGGGGGGGCTGCATGGGGGTCTATTTGGGAGGGGGAGAGAAGAGAGGCCTGGAAAAGCATCCAAAGGCAGCTGGTAGGGCTGAAGATGGGGTGGAGGGGGGGGAAAGGGAAGGTGGGGCTTGAAGGCGGGGGGGGGGGAGAGCCCAGGAGCATGGGTGTGGGTATCCTTCTTGTGAACACCCCACCCTTCCCTTGTGCTCCCAAAAGGAAGAGAGAAGCATGGGTATTATTTTCCCTCCAGCCCAGAGGGGGCGTCTCTTCCCCCCCCCCATATTTCCTGCAGGTTTTGGGGGGGCAAAGAGACCCCCGGGATCCAGCGTTCCCTGCAGACAGAGGGAGGTCTGGACCGGCTGAACTTCTGCCTGCCTTTTCCCACCCTGGGGAGATGGAAGCTCTTTCCCCCCTCCCGCCTTTTCCTCCCCCCTCCAGACCCCCCCACCAAGGGGGAATCCCTCTGGGACCGACGGTTCCCCCTCTCTCCTCCAGGGGGCGCCTTCCGGCAGTCCCTCCCCCTCCCCACGTGGGTCTCCCCTACGGTAGCCGCTGGGAAGCATGGGCCCCGGAGTCCCTCCTGACCTGCTCCTCCTCCCCGCAGCCCATTTCCTCCACCAGACCAAGGCCGAGTGCCGCTTCCTCAACGGGACGCAGCAGGTGCGATACCTGGAGCGGCACTTCTACGACCGTCAGGAGTTCGTCCGCTTCGACAGCGCCCGCGGGGAGTTCGAGGCCGTCACGCCTTTGGGGAAGGTGGATGCGGAGGCTCGGAACAGGGATAAGCAGCTCCTGGAGGACAGGAAGGCCGCCGTGGATTACTTCTGCCGAAACAACTACGGGGTTCTCCAGAGGGGCCACGCGATTGGCCGGAGAGGTGAGTGGGGGAGGGGGAGTTTCATGGGGGGGGAATGCGGGGACTACCCCCCCCCCCGTTTCATTTCATTGATTGGGACTCTCCCAGATAAAGATTTGCCCATTATTTATTCTCTGCTCTCCGATCTATTGAAATTTACTCTGGTTTTTATTGCTATTTACGGATCCTCCTAAGCCGCCCCCCTCCCTCCCTCAAAGCGGGGGTCTGGAGGGGGTAGGATTGTAACATCACCCCTAAATAAAAATGTGTAAAAAATAAATTACCCTTAAAACGTTAGAAATTCTACAACGATGACAATTAAACATGCAAAAGGAGGGAAGAAATATATTCCTCTCCTTCCCTTTCGTCCCACAATCCTCCTTCTCTTCCCCAGTTCTAAAAAACTTCTTTCCAGAATATTATACAAAATATTATATTTTTCTGGGGGGGGAGGAATCCAGCAAGGTCTCTCTCTTGCCCAGTAGGTAGATAGATTTCAATATAATCTGTATGCTGTATAATATTTCAATATATTTTATATGAATAAATCAATAATATTTATTGATTGACTTATCAACTTTTTTCCAAAGGATTTTATTGAATTTTATAGGGTTAGCCATAAAATAGGATCGGGTTAGGGATTAGGGTTTAGGGTGGGGTTGGGATCAACATTGGGATTATCCCCCAATAACATTTTCTATCTTTAGCAAACAAGCTATTGTCTCGGTACGTATGTTCAATTAACAATAGTTAATATAATAATACTGTAGAGAATGTAATAAACGATAAATCAAAAACAGTATCAGTTAATCAATGCATTTCATTCCTCCTACTATTATACATTCAAGATAACGTATCACATTCATTTCTCGCTAGTTCATTTTCCTAACCGTTGGTAAAAATGATCCCATGTTCTATAATAAAATGAATCTTCTTTCTCTTTAATCTCTAACGTCAATCTATCCATTTCTCCACATTCTAAGATTTTCTTAATTAAAACCTCTTCAGTTGATAAGTTTTCATTTCTCCAGCATTGGGCAAACGCTATTCTCGCTGCTGTCAGTACATGCAATATTAAATATTCATTCTCCTTCTCATAATTAGATCCTAATATTCCTAACAAAACCAATTCTGGCTTAAATTCTGCCTTTACTCATCTTTTCCAACCATGTCTGTGTTTTAACCCCAAATCTTTTTGCTTTAAGGCCTGTCCACCAGATATGATAGTAAGTACCTGGCCTTTGTTTACATTTCCAGAAATTATTTGAAGTGTTTTTAAACATTTTCGGTAATCTTACTGGTGTCATAAGCCATTTCTAAAACATTTTATACAAGTTTCCTTTATCTGAGACTGCTTTGGTCGATCTGATATTTCTATCCCATAGTTTCTGCCAGTCTTCCAAGTCTGTAGAATATCCAAAGTTTTTTGCCTATGTTATCATTGTTTCTTTTACTTGTTCTTCTTCCATCTTTAAATTGAGCAGAAATCTATAGAGTTTCCTAATCAAGTTTTCATCTGTTATAACAATGTTTGATTGAATTCTGTCTGTTCTTTATGGAATCCTGTTCTCTTTATCTCTTTTGAATTTGCAAATATGGCCACCATGCTAAATCAATACCTTGTCATTGTAAATCTTCTCTATCTTTCAATTTCCCTTCGTTATCCAAGATATCTTTATAAGTCAACGACTTTGTCATAGTTAATTAAATTTGGGTAAGCAAAAGCTTCCATTGTTGAAAGCCATTCAGGTAGCTTCGTATAGATTTTCTTCTTTATTCTTTCCCATCTCAAAGAAGTAGATTCCTTATAAAGTGGCTTTGAAAGTATCTGAGTGTTTTATTCTTCCCGTATCAACTTTTAAAACCATCTCTCTCTCACACAGAGGGACTTTGCATGGCACACACATAAAATATAAAACCACCAAAATAGTATATATAATTTAAGATTTAAAAGGCAAGGATGATTAAAATCCAGTGATAAAAAAATTATTAAAAGTGGGGAGGGCTTCGGGATGCTGACCGGCCCCACGGCTGCCTCCTCCTCTGCGCCCCCCAAGCGAAGCCCCAGACCCCATTTTCACCCCCTTTCTGGAATGGGGGGGCTCCCTTCCCCTCTGGGGCCTTTGGGATTTTAGGATAAAAAGTGAACTTCCAAAGGTCTGGAAAAGGGAATTAGCAAAGGCTCTTTCGTCTGCTCTGCCCTGTCCATCTTTTAGTCCTTTTTATTCTTTATTCAGAGTCATTTTTTCATCCAGTTTTGGGGGTCTGGGAGAAAATCCCCCCTTGAGACCCCCGTTTTGGTCACAGACTCGGCTTCACCTGCAGCCGAATCGCTTCTCTCGTCCTACCTGGGGAGGTTCCTCATTTGGGGGCAAAAATTCAAAAAACACCCACAAACATCAGAACTGAATTTCGGGCATTCCTTCCTGCCTGAAGCCTCGGATTGTTTAGTTCCCTGTTCCAGATTCCTGGCAAATTGCCTACGTTTCTTGTTCTAGTTTTATTTGTTTATATTAAAAAAAACCCTTATTTATTTCTATCAACCGATACGGTTTCATTGTGCAAAACGAGTGTTTCATCTGCAGTTGTTGCCATTTCTTGTTGCCGGGGTCTGCAAAAATAATACGCTACCAAAGAATTAAATGAGATCTTTGTTCCACAAGAGGAAAACCGCCAGATCCCAAGAGAAAAAGGCATTTTTACGGGGAGACGCTGGGAATTTGCTCCTTCTGGAAATTATGGAATATTTAAGGGAAGCGACGCAGATTTTGTTCTCTGCATATTCTGTCTGGAATTCATTCTTACACCTAAATTCTTCCCTGCAAACCCAGGAGGATAATTCACTGTTCATAAAAAAAATACCGACCAGATCCCAGGATTGAATTGCAAATAACCAAACCTTTAAAAATTGCATGTTCTTAAACATGACATAATTAGCTGTTCATAAGAGAATCCCTCGAGGGAGAATAATGTGGTTAGCAAAAGGTCTCTGAGCTGGAGTGGATCTATGAAAGTAGTTATAGTGTATACCTTTTTTAATGAAAATTATCAGCCCTTTTGATCAGTGATGTCATCAAAGTAAACAAACCCACGTGGTGTTGATTACGTCAGCAGATCATGGCCCTACGCGGAAGTAACCGCCCTATTTCCAGATAAGGCGTCTTGAACCGAACCCCATCAATAAGTCAAGGCAGTCAAGCCTCTGGGTACATGATTAGCTTCACCCTAGACTAATTCTATCGACATTCAAAACAAACAGAATAAGCTAAATAAAGTAAATAATGAACAGAGGCCTCTGCTTTTGGGAAACAAGCCCTACTTTGGGGAGCTGTGAAATAATAATAATAAAAAACGCTTTTTATTTCTAATCATTCTAACCTAATGATGATTTTAATTTTTGTGGAGTTTTAAAAGTCAGCGCCTCAAAAGCAGGGAAAAAGGGAGGCCCTAAAAGGATTTATGTTTCTCCATCTTCCAGGATCCCCTTTAATTTCTTGCTTTAATTTGCTTTGGAAATGACTTCAAACAAATAATATTTTCAGGAGTGAAAAGGAATCTTGGTCTGAACTAACCAACTTGGTCTCCCTTTCTCGGCCGTCTTTGTGTCTCCCCCGTGTCCCTCCTCCCCCTCCTCCCCTCCAGCCAAGCCCACCGTCTCCATCTCCTCCACCAAGCTGGACCCGGCTTCCCCCCACACCATCCTCCTCTGCATCGCGAGGGGCTTCTACCCTGTGGAGATCGAGGTCCGCTGGCTGAAGAACAGGCGGCCGGAGAAGGAGGGCGTGGCCTTCGGGGAGGAGCTCCAGAACGGAGACTGGACCTACCAGCTCCAGGTGATGCTGGAGACCCAGCCCCAGCGGGGGGATGTCTACACCTGCCAGGTGGAGCACACCAGCCTGGAAGCCCCCATCACCGTCCAGTGGGGTGAGCCCCTCCCCTCCCTCCCCTCCTGCTCTGGGGACCCCACCCTGCCCTGAGAAGGGGGGAGAGACCCTCCCTGTGGGGGGAGCCGAGATGGACCCTCCTGGGGGGGGAAGCTGGCCCTGATCCTCCTGCTCAGGGGAGCCTCCTTCTCCTTCCCCAGAGCCCCGATCCTCCAACTCGGCCAGGAGCAAACTCTGGACGGGGATTATGGGGGCCCTGATCGGGGTGATCTTCTTTGCCACGGGGCTCTCCCTCTACCTGAAGAGCAAAAAGGTGAGTCTGGGGGCTGGATGAGAGGTTGTGGGGAGGGGACCATTGGGGGGGGGCTCTCAGCAAGCTTAGCAGAGGGCAAGGAGGCCCCCTTGGAAATTTGAATGGGAAATTCTGTTCTTGGAGGGTCTGCTGTATAAGTGAGCATCCTGCAACCTATTATGGGCTATCGATGGGGAGGGGGAGCCCCTGAGTCCTCCAGCTCATGAAGAGTTCTGATTGGCTCTTTTTCTCCTTCCAGCAATTCCCATCCAGCCTCCTGCAGGTGAGTTTCTCCTCAAGCTGTAGATGTTACGTTAACATTCGTTAATTGTTCATTTTTTTAAAAAAAATGTGCCTGAATAAAACCTCTGTGCTGTGGATAGAACAAACTTTTGAAATTTTGGGCAGCGTTTCCTTACAGAGACCTGAAAATGCATTGGAATCAAAAACAAATACAAACACACCACAAATAGTAAAATATTGACCAGGTTTTTTCCAACGTGGTGGGCGGGGAGGACTCCTCTTTTGATTAAGTGCCCCAATTAAGTCATTTGGGGAAAATTCCATAAGTCCCGGGAAATGAATTGCTGGTCCTTTGCATCCTTTTCCTCCCTGAAATGGGTGGGTGGGGGTGGTTGGGAGATTCTCCCTCATTCTGCCCCTGCCTATTAACCACCCCCCTGCAGTGTGGGTCTGTCTTGGGGGGGCTGATAAAGAGGAGTAATAAGTTATTTACACTGAAGGTTTCACTTTATATTCTCATTTTCTCCCCTTCTCTTTTTCTCTACAGCCCTCATGAATTAATCCTGCCATCCTTCCTGCTTCCTGATGGGAATGGAAATTCTTTTTTTTCAGTAGCCGATGAATTTCTGGCTTTTTTGCAACCTCTGAAAAATGGAGGCTCAAGATTTTAGATTAGGGAGAGGAGGAGATGGGCAGCGTGGAGCTTTTCCTGCTGAGAGCCCCCCCCCATATTTCTTTCAGAGCCTCCCTTTCTTGGGAGGGAGAGGTGGAGACCATCTAGACTGACCCTGGGGACTCTGGGCCTGCCTGTCATTCCAGACACCCAAATCTCTCCCTGTTTTGAATCCACAGCAGCTTCATCTGCATTATTCTTCCTACGGATCCCTTCCCTTCCCTTTGCTTTGATGTAAAAGAATAAACATTGTAGGAGAACCCTGGAATTCCTCCTTCCTTCCTCTTCCTCCTTCTCTTTCCTGCCCCTCTAAGGGGGTCCACCATTCTCCCCTCCCCCTTCCCAGATTGAGGCCTCCACTGCCTCTGGATTGGCCTCTGGGCAGTAGAGACCCAGAGAACAAGGTTTCTTCCACAGTTTGAGGGCCCCCCGCTGCTTCATGTTCTGGGTGGAAGACTCGATCCTGAGTCCACAGGACTTATGTTGCCATAATTCCCCCCTCCCCCTCCCCCTCCTCCAAGTCTTTCCATCAGGGTCTTTCTCCCAATGCAACTGAGCCCCTCCCCTTCCATGCTGGTCCCACTTTTCCTCTCTTCCCTTCCCTCTTATCCACCCATCAGAGCCCGCCCCTTAGAGAGCTGAGTCTCCCCGTAATGTGTGAAGGAGGAGCATCAGAGCCTTTGGGTCCTTTGGGCCTCCGGGGACGTTTCTCCAGCCCTCCGTCGTTTCTTCCCTGGGCTGTCCGGGGTCTCCTCAGGGGTCGGGAGAGGCCCCTCAGCGTGTTCCGAGGGGTGGTAGAGGACCGAGGGGGTCACCCCACTCGGAGACTCAGCAGCGGGGCAGAGCCAGATAGTCCTTGAGCTGCCCTGGGGAAGAATCTGGGCTTGTTGCCAGCTGGATCAGGCCCAGTTTCTCAGTTCCGCTTCAGGGGAGCTCAACGCTTCAGGCTGGGGACAGGGAGGGCAAGGAAGCGAAAGTCCAGCACTTCTCCAGCTGTTGGGGGTTGCAGAAACAAACAAGGTTCCTCTGTGTGTTTGTGTGGGGTTGTGTTGAGGGCTGGGGGGAGGTAGGAAGAACTCAAGAGAAAATCAAAATTTCTCTGGGGAGATATGAAAAGAGGGCAGGAGTTCTGCTCTGATCAGAGGCTGCCTGGATCTGAGTCGCCCTTTGTGCGACTTTGTGTGTACACAACTGTGGTGCAGTGGGGGGGGCCCTCCCCTCCCCCTCCTTTCCTGGGACCCCCTCCTGTCCTGAGAGTTTCTCCTCAAGTGATAGATGTCTCTTTTAATATTGGTTAATTGTTCCTTTAAAAGAAATGTGCCTGAACAAAACCTCCTTGCTGTGGATACAACAGATTTCTGAAATTTTGGGCCAAAAAGAATTCGGGCACAAAAGAAGTGAGCTCTTCCACACTGGGATGTGGAAACCCAATAGAGGGTCAGCCAAAAGGGACTCAGATGCCTCTACACACCAACGCTCAAAGTACGAGGAATAAGCAGGGAGAACTCAAAAGCCAAAGGCAGGTCTGTCCTTGTTGCAATTCCTGAAACTTAGTGGGATGAAACCCAGGACTGGAAGGCAGAACTAAAAAGATTTAATGTGGAGGAATTGAGCAGCGGCTGTCCAGATGAAGTGGGAGACGCTGACCCAAATTTGCACTTTTACATCAATAAGTATATTTAGCATCTATATTTACAGCAGATAAGATAGTCAGGCCTATCACTCCATCGTGAGGTAAATCCTGAGGTAAATCACAAAAGAGCAGACAGAACACACAGAAGAAAAAGGCGGGAGAAAAGGGAAACGCCCCCTTTACAGCCACAGCGACCAATCAGAGCACAGATTGCCTCAGGCAGGAGCCCGCCCTCACTCAACTACAAGGCTGTGTTCTGCACCATTTTGCACTTTCCTCTTCCAGCTATTAAATTTAATATTTTAACATTTAAAGTGTTCAAAAGAAACAGACCTGATATGAGTTTGGTTTTTTCAGTTAGGTAAATTTGTCATTGTATAAATGGCTAGTTATACAGTAATATGTAAAAGCAAAAAGTTGAGGTTGGAGTGTTTATTTAATTAGTCTTGTACTGTGCTAAAAAGAGTCAGATGTTAACGCCTTTTTCCTCTCTTTTTCCCTTGCAGCTCACACTTTCTTTTCCCTTCTCTTTCTCCTTCCCCTAATTTCCCATTTCTGTTTTTCTTTGTATTTTATATATTAAATAAAGCAAACAAATAAGAAAGAAACAGACCTAATTAAAGAGGAGGTGCAGTTGCACAATAGATATAAAAAATAACCACACCGCTATGGAAACGCAAGAGAAGAAAGAGGTAAATCTCCTCGAGTGCATTTGGGTTAACGTGAAAGGGGGAAAGAAGGACAGAGCCAGGGGTGTGTATATTGTAACCCCAAAAGTAAAAGGAGAAAACAGATGAACTTTTTCTTAATTATCTAGCCACGGCATGGAGGAAGCAGACCACGATAGCAATGGGGGACTCTGACTGCCCTGAGCTCAACTGGGGGAGAAGCTCTGCGTCTAATGGGGGATCAAGCAGGATCCTGACGGACCTCGCAGAGAACTTTGTCTCCCCCAAAGTGGAGAAGGGACCTCGAGGATCAGCCCCGCTGGACTTCGATCTCCCTCAGAGTCCCAGGCTGCCTTAAAAGTGGGACGGATTATTTCACTCGTTTTGATCCGTCTGCCACAACAAGAACGGATTTTGGAAGATGAAATCCACCCTTTATACTAGGAGGAGTAAAGAAGAAGCAGCTCCTTCTTTGGAGTATTGTTATGGATAGGCTGTTTTCTCTCTCTCTCTGTCTCTTTCTTTCTTTCTTTTTCTATCTCTCTCTCCTCTCTCTCTCTCATCTCTATCTATCTATCTATCTATCTATCTATCTATCTATCTATCTATCTATCTATCTATCTGATAGAGCCAATATTCTGTCCATCCATCTCTCCTTCAATGTTGAGAACTTTTACAAGGAAGAAAATCCGATCAGATCCTCTTATCCATCCTGTCCACGTCCACGGGTGTGGATTTTTTTCTTCTTCTATTTGGGCAAAATGTTTCCTTCAACTCCCATCCGGAAGAACGGAGTTAACCTCAGAGTCTATTGATCCTTTGGACGGATGGATGAATGAACCTTTATTATCAAAGGACAACATGTATACATTGAGATTGGCTGAGCCCCCCTTCGTTTCCTCCCCCCACACACACACAACTCACGGTGACAACAAACCCACCACCTTGTTACACCATGTGAGCTAATTGCACAACACTCCGGCCTCGCAAGTCAGTCATACATAGAGTTATTTCCCCCGTTCAGAAGCCTGACAGCCCATGGAGAGAAGCGGCTGGTGATACTCCTGTATGTATCTCCTCCGCGACGGTAGGAGAGTAAAGAGGTCCCGACCAGGGTGTGAGTCGCCCCTGAGGATTTCCCTCACTCTTCCAAGGCAGCGGGCCCTGGCGAGGTCATCCAGTGGTGTCAGGGGACAGCCCACGATGTTTTATGCTGGGCTCACCACCCTCTGTAATATCTTCCTCTTTATAGTAGACTGGTAAAAGAGGGTCCTTAGCCGTTGTTCTACCCCAGACATGTCAAACACAAGGCCCGGGGGCCGGATCCGGCCCGTGAAGTGGTTTCATGTGGCCCGCGAAGCCATCCTGGAAACAGTGAGGGAACGGCCCCCACTGCCTTGGCCCTGGTCCAGAGACCCTCCTTCTGCCAGAGACCCTCAGATCTGTCCCACTCCTGCCCAGGCCCCCATAGGCACCCTTGATGCGAATGATGTAGAGCTGGCCATGCCCACCCAGTAGGCCATACAACTCTGGCCACGCCCACCCAGTAGGCCACGCCCACCCTAGCCATACCCACCCGGCCCCCTGAGGGCAACTGCAATGTTGATGCGGCCCTCAATGAAATTGAGTTTGACACCCCTGTTCTACCCTGTTCTTCCGCAAGACCCTGAGGAAGTGGAGTTTCTGTTGGGCCTTTCTGGCCACCTGGTTGCATTGACTTTCCGGGTAAGATCCTCACAGAGGTAGACTCCCAGGAATTTAAAGGAGGAAACTCTCTCCACACAGACACCCCCCCATGTAAAGTGGGGCAGGTTCCTCTCTTTTCCTCCGGAAGTCTAGCACCATCTCTTTCGTCTTGCAGATGTTCAGGTGCAAGTTGTTCTCTAAACACCACAGGGATAGTTTTTGTCCCTCCCCCCCTGTACGCTGTTTCAACTCCACCCGTAATAACTACGGTGGGATTCTTCTCCCCATGAAATTCCCTTTCTGCCACGATCCCGGCAGTCAAAAGGTTGAATTCATTGGCACACAGCCAATGGCAGGAATTGAGCCTCTATTCTGCTCATAATGTAAATTATCGGTAAGACTGATTGAGCTTCAATCCTTTCACCGGCCTTGAATCTAATCATCCACCTTTTCTTTCCTCAACGACTTTGCGGCGTGTCAGGGAGTTGGTTCATGTTTATTTCGAATTAAGGGGAGAAATTTGGGAAGGCGTGAAAAGCTGCCTGTATTTGGAAGCGATATTTCTATTCAAAAGAAGTTTTGTACGAACACACAGAACACACACACGAAAGCCGGAGAGGGTTGGGGAGAAAAACCCACTCAGAACTTCCCCTCGGGAGGAAAAGCTGCGCGTGAAGCTCACCGCTGGTGCTGTTTTGGGGTGGGGTGGGGGCTTGAGACGAGGGAAGAAGAGGAGAAACTCACCTGCAGGGTGAGACCCCCCCTCCTTCCGGTGGGGGTCTCCTCCCCCCCTTCGATTCCGGGGATCCGGGCCAGCGCCCCCCCCCCCGCAGCAGCATCAGGCTCCTGCAGTCTGACGCTTCTCTTGCCCTCGACCTCTTTCCCCACTACTGGGGTCCCAGCTCCTTCCCCCCCTTCCCCAGGGACATTGAGGACCCCTCCCCTCTCTTCCCCCCCGCCCTGTTGCCCCCCCTTACCGGGGATCTCCTCCCCCCGTTCGCTTACGGGGATCCGGGCCAGCGCCCCCACCAGCACCAAAAGAGGGACCCCAACAGAGCCCATGGATGCCGCCCCACAAGCGCCCCCAAAGAGAGGGGAGAGAGAGGCGACCACCCCCAGAGGCGGAATGGGGGGGGGGTGGATGTGGATTAGGAGGCGGGGGCGTTTTCCTCCAACTTTACAATTGGGATGGTCCAGAAAAGCGGAGGGACCAATGGAAATTCTCTCTTCTGCCGCGTCATCGGTCTCCGGGCAGAGCCTGCCTTGACTTCACCCGACGGAGGAAGATAGTTGGGCCCAGAGAGAGAAGCGGAGAAAGTGGGGGGGGGGAATCCCTTCAGTCTTGGGGGGCTGCAGCTCAAGGGCGGGGGGGGGGGTTTCAGGCCAGCCCTGCAGGGGAGTCTCTGGACTTCCGTTTGCCCTCCCCCTTGATCTGGCGGGGAGTGGGGCTGCAGGGGAAGGCAGAAGGGGGGGCGCTTGGGGGGGTGTCTCTGAGCGGGCTGACTGGGGAGCCCTCGGGCGCCTTCAGACACACAGACACGCGTTCTCTGGCCCGCATTAAAGAAGAGGCCAGATCTCCGTCCTGGGTGGGACTGCCCACCCCGCACCCGTCTGGGGTCAGTGTCCCCCCCGTCCAAAAAGCCTCGGCTTGGACCCTTTTCGTCCCTGGCGAAGGGGCGGATGGGGGGGGGAGGTTTTGCCCCTAGCACAGTGGGGTTTTCTGACTCGCCGCAAATAGAAGGTCGGTTTTGGTTCAGGAATCGCTCTTGTGGATCTCCGTGGGGAGGAAATCAGTGTGTGTGGGGTGGGGGAGAGTGGGAATCCTCCTCTGCCAGGGGTGTCAATTTCATTGAGGGACGCATCAGCGTTGCAATGGCCCTCAGGGGGGGGCGAGTGGGTGAGGCCAGGGTGGGCGTGGCCTGCTGGGTGGGCGTGGCCAGCCCTACATCGTTGGCGCCCAGGGGGCCTGTGGGGGCCTGGGCAGGAGTGGGGCAGAGCAGAGGGTCTCTGGGAGAGGGGGTGGGAGTGGGGCAAGTGCCAAGGCCTGGTCCACTGGGGGAGCCTCACTGGTCCTCTCAGGCCATGCAAGGGGGGGCTGGATGGTGGCGCGGGGTGCCCGGAGCCCTGGGCAGCAGAGGTCAAACGTCCAGCCCGGTCCTCGAGCACCCACGGCACGAAGGAAGGAAGGAGGGAGGGAGGGAGGGAAGGAAGGAAGGAAGGAAGGAAGGAAGGAAGGAAGGAAGGAAGGAAGGAAGGAAGGAAGGAAGGAAGGAAGGAAGGAAGGAAGGAAGAATTCATTCCAAGGTTGCTCTAAATTTTATTCTTTTATTGTAAAGGGAAGGGAAGGGATTCGGAGGAAGAGTAATGGAGATGAAGCTGCTGTGGGGGTCAAAGCTGGGAGAGATTTGGGGTTCAGGACTGACAGGCAGGCCCAGAGTCCCTGGGGTCAGTTTATAGGGAACAGACCGAAATGGAACGGAACAGAATGGAATAAGGAATAGAATAGAATAGAGAATGGAATAGAATAGAATAGAGAATGGAATAGAATAGAATAGAATAGAATAGAATAGAATAGAATAGAATAGAATAGAATAGAATAGAATAGAATAGAATAGAATAGAATAGAATAGAATAGAATAGAATAGAATAGAATAGAATAGAATAGAATATAGAACAGAACAGAACAGAACAGAACAGAGAATAAAATGGAACGGAATAGAGAATGGAATGGTCGTGGTCTGTTTTATCAAAAGCCTTACGGAAGTCTATGTTTGCTCCGTCCACAGCATTTCGCTGGTCTACTAGTTGAGTCACTTTATCAAAGAAGGAAATAAAATTGGTTTGGCAATATCTCTTTTTAAGAAACCCGTCCTGGCTGCTGGTTGTGACTTTGTTTGCCTCTAGTTGTTGGCAGATCTGTTTTTTGACAATCTTTTCCAGGATCTTCCCAGGTATTGAGGTGAAACTGATCGGTCTGGAGTTTCCTGAGTCCGTTTCCCCCCCCTTTTCTTGAAGGTGGGGACCACACCAGCCCTTTCCCATCCTCGGGAACTTCCCCGGTACTCCAGGATTTGTGGGGGATGCTGTGCAACGCTTCTGATACAACATCTGGTATCGGCTGCCTGAGGGGTTTGCGACTCTTTGTGTGTGTGTGTGTGTGTGTGTGTGTGTGTGTGTGTGTGTGTGTGTACGTGTGTCCGCAGTCCCCCCACACAAGGAGGAGCCCTCAAGCTCTGGCTCCACTTTGCTCTAGGCTCCCTCTGGGAACTGAAAGGGCATCAAGTCCACCCCTCCAGACACACAGAGAAAAGGAGGCTCTGGTTGGGAATCATGAAGGGGGGTGAAAATGGTAGTCCTCCCTCCCCTCCGGAGCTGGCACGAAACGCCCCCCTAAAATGCAGCCCCTCCCCCACCCAGACTGAAGAGATTCCCCCCCCCCACTTTCTCCGCTTCTCTCTCTGCGCCGAACTATCTCCTCCATCGGGCGAAGTCAAGGCAGACTCTGCCCGGAGACCGATGACGCTACATGAGGGGAAAACCCCATTGGTCCTTTCGCTTTCCTGGCCCCTCCCAATCCCGAAGTCCGAGGAAACCGCCCCTCCCCCCAAGCCAGACCCCCCGATTCCGCCTCTGGGCTGGGAGCCTCCGCGTCTCTCTCCCCTCCCTTTGGGGGCGCTGGTGGGGAGCATCCATGGGCTCCGTTGGGGTCCCCCTTTTGTTGCTGGTGGGGGCGCTGGCCCGGATCCCCGGAAGCGAAGCGGGGAAGGAGACCCCCGGTAAGGAGGGGGCTGGGCGGGGGGAGGAGAGGGGAGGGGAGGGGCCCTCAGTGTTTCTGGGGGCGAGGAATGGGGCTGGGACCCCAGAAATAGGGAAAGGGGTGGAGGGGAAGAGAGGCGGGAGCCTGCAGGAGCCTGGATCTCCGCGTGGTCTCCGCCCCCTCCCTCAGAAGGACGGAGAGGGGTCGCAGAAGGCAGCCGAGGTGGGATAAGAGGCAGCCGGACCCCCTCTCTCGCCCCCCCCCGTGGCTGGGGGCGAGGGGGACCTTGCGGACCCCGAATTAGCGCCTGAGCCCCGAAGTTTCTGGCACCGAAAGAGGAAGGAGACGGAAAGCGAAAGCGAAAGGGGGAAACTGAGGCACTTTCAGAGCTGAATCCACAAAGGCCAGTAAAGAGTATAAGAAAAAAAGACGCTTTTTGGCTAAAGGGTTTTTGCAACCTCAGTTTTTCTTCTGAATTTTTTTAAAGGGGAGGGAAGAGTTGAGCTGGATTCCTTCTGGGGGGAGACTCTGAATTTGGGGAGGAGATCCAGAACCCCCCACCCCATATCCCCCCATTGCTGAATCGGGATCTGGAAGGGAGGGGGAACTGAGGGAGAAGGATATTCGGGGGGGGTCTGAATTGCTCCCCTAATTTGGCTCCCCAAAACTATCCCTTTAGTGAAGGGGGCTGCAGACCCTCCCTTTGAGACGGTCTTGTGGGGGCTGCAGGGGGCTCTATTTGGGTGGGGGACAGGAAAGAGGCCTCGAAAAGCATCCAAAGGCAGCTTGTGGGGATGAAGAGGGGAGCGAGGGGAAGAAGAGGAAAAGGGAAGGGGATGCTTGAAGGGGGGACAGCCCAGGAGCATGGGTGTGGGTACCCTTATTGTGACCCTCCAGCCCTTATGTCCCCCGAAAGGGAGAGGGAGAGAGAAGCACGGATATTACTTCCCTTCCAGCCCAGGTGGGGGCGTCTCTTACCTCCCCCCATATTTCTTGCCATTTTGGGGGGGGGGGACAAAGAGGCCCCACCGGGATCCAACATTCCTTGCAGACAGGTAGACCCAGTGCTGGACCGGCTGAACTTCTGCCTGCCTTTTTCCACCCTGGGAAGATGGAGGGGGTCCCTCAGGAGTCTCCTCCTCTCCCTCATTTTCCTCCCCTCCCCCGACCCCCACCAAGGAGGATTAGCCGTTGGGACGGACAGTTCCCCATACCTCCTCCAGGGGGCGCCTTCCGGTAGCCTCTTGCGGCAGGTTTCCCTCCCCTCCTCCTCTGACAAGCCTGTGTCCCTCAGAGAACCAGGGACCAGGGACCGACTTTCAAAAGGACCCCAAAGAATATCAGTCTTTCCACCCTCCAACATTCAGTCAGAACTGAGGAAGCTTCTGGGATGAGAAGCGAAACGTCTTCAAGGGAAAACCAGGAAATTCCTGCTCCCTTTGGGAAAAGCCCCTTTGGGCCAAGCGAGACCCGGAGGGGGAGACTCTCCGGAGAGACCCCCGGCTCCCCCCGGCCCTTCCGAAGTCTCCCCAGACCCAGCCTGGACTCCTGATGGCTGGCCTTAGGGGAGCTTAAAGGGGCATCTAGTCCACCCCTGCAGGCAGAAAGAGAAAGGGAGACTGCGGTGGAGAGTCATGGGGGGGTACAAAATGAAGTCCACACACATCCTGAAGACCCCCCTGAAGTTGCAGCCCCCAAGAGTGAAAATCTTCCCCTCCCTCGCCTTCTCCGCTTCAAACTCTTCCCTTTGAGATGACCTCTGGGGGCTACAGGGGGGGTCTTTTGGAGAGGGGGAGGGGAAAGAGGCCTGGAAAAGCGTCCAATGGCAGTTTGTGGGGCTGAAGATGGGGTGGAGGGGGGGGGGGAAAGGGAAGGTGGGGCTGGAAGGGCTGGGAGAGCCCAGGAGCATGGGTGTGGGTATCCTTGTTGTGAACCGCCCCTTCCCTTGTGCTCCCAAAGGGAAGAGAGAAGCATGGGTATTATTTTCCCTCCAGTCCAGAGGGGGGGGGTGTCTTTTCCCCCTATATTTCCTGCAGGTTTTGGGGGGGGGCAAAGAGGCCCCCCCCCCCGAGATCCAGCGTTCCCTGCAGACAGAGGGAGGCCTGGACCGGCTGAACTTCTGCCTGCCTTTTCCCACCCTGGGGAGATGGAAGCTGTTTCCCCCCCTCCCCCATTTTCCTCCCCCCTCCAGACCCCCACCAAGGGGGAATCCCGCTGGGACCGACGGTTCCCCCTCGCTCCTCCAGGGGGCGCCTTCCGGCAGTCCCTCCCCCTCCCCACGTGGGCCTCTCCTCCAGTAGCCGCTGGGAACCATGGGCCCTGGAGTCCCTCCTGACGCCCCTCCCCCCTCCTCCTCCCTGCAGCCCATTTCCTGGTCCAGGGGAAGATCGAGTGCCGCTTCCTCAACAGGACGCAGCAGGTGCGATACCTGGAGCGCTACATCTACGACCGTCAGGAGTTCGTCCGTTTCGACAGCGCCCGCGGGGAGTTCGAGGCCGTCACGCCGTTGGGGAAGGTGGACGCGGAGGCTTGGAACAGGGATAAGCAGCTCCTGCAGGCCAAGAAGGCCGAAGTGAATCGCCTCTGCCGACACAACTACGAGGGTCTCCGGAGAGGTTCCATGGTTGGCCGGAGAGGTGAGTGGGGGAGGGGGAGTTCCCTGTGGGGGAATGCGGGGACTCCCCCCTTTCATTTCATTGCTTGGGAGTTTCCCAGATAAAGATTTACCCATTATTTATTCTCTGCTCTCCGATCTAGGAAATTTACTCATTGGTATTTATTAATGTTTATTGATCCTCCTAAGCCGCCCCCCTCCCTCCCTCAAAGCGGGGGTCTGGATGGGGTGCGATTATAACATCACCCCTAAATAAAAATGTGTAAAAATTAAATTACCCTTAAAATGTTAGAAATTCTACAAGGATGACAATGAAACATGCAAAAGGAAGGAAGAAATATATTCCTCTCCTTCTCTTTTGCCCCACGATCTTCCTTCTCTTCCCGAGATCCAAAAAACTTCTTTCCGGAATATTATACAAAACATTATATTTTTCTGGGGGGGAGGAATCCAGCAAGGTCTCTCTCTTGCCCAGGATGTAGATAGATTTCAATATAATCTGTATGCTATATAATATTTCAATATATTTTATATGAATAAATCAATAATATTTATTGATTGACATCAACTTTTTTTTCTAAAGGATTTTATTGAATTTTATACGGTTAGGGATAAAATAGGATGGGGTTAAGGATTAGGGTTTAGGGAGGGGTTGGGATCAACATTGGGATTATCCCCCAATAACATTTTCTATCTTTGGCAAACAGGCTATTTTCTGGATACGTATGTTCAATTAACAATAGTTAATATAGTAATAGATATCTGTAGAGAATGTAATAAACGATAAATCAAAAACAGTATCAGTTAGTCAATACATTTTATTCCTCCTACTATTATACATTCAATATAACATATCAGATTCATTTCTCACTAGTTCATTTTCCTAACCGTTGGTAAAAATTATCCCATGTTCTATAATAAACTGAATCTTCTTTCTCTTTAATCTCTAACGTCAATCTATCCATTTCTCCACATTCTAAGATTTTCTTAATTAAAACCTCTTCAGTTGATAAGTTTTCATTTTTCCAGCATTGGGCAAATGCTATTCTCGCTGCTGTCAGTACATGCAATATTAAATATTCATTCTCCTTCTCATAATCAGGTCCTAATATTCCTAACAAAACCAATTCTGGCTTAAATTCTGTCTTTACTCATCTTTTCCAACCATCTCTGTGTTTTAACCCCAACCCTTTTTGCTTTAAGGCCTGTCCACCAGATGTGATAGTAAATACCTGGCCTTTGTTTACATTTCCAGAAATTATTTGAAGTGTTTTAAAACATTTTCCGTAATCTTACTGGTGTCATATGCCATCTATAAAACATTTTATACAAGTTTTCTTTATCTGAGACTGCTTTAGTCGATCTGATATTTCTATCCCATAGTTTCTGCCAGTCTTCCAAGTCTGTAGAATATCCAAACTTTTTTGCCCATGTTATCATTGTTTCTTTTACTTGTTCTTCTTCCATCTTTAAATTGAGCAGAAATCTATAGAGTTTCCTAATCAAGTTTTCATCTGTTTTTAACAATCTTTGATTGAATTCTGTCTGTTCTTTATGGAATCCTCTTCTCTTTATCTCTTTTGAATTTGCAAATATGGTCACCATGCTAAATCAATACCTTGTCCTTGTAAATCTTGTCTATCTTTCAATTTCCCTTCCTTATCCAAGATATCTTTATAAGTCAACGACTTTGTCATAATGAATTAAATTTGGGTAAGCAAAAGCTTCCATTGTTGAAAGCCGTTCAGGTAGCTTCGTATAGATTTTCTTCTTTATTCTTTCCCATCTGAAAGAAGTAGATTCCTTGTAAGGTGGCTTTGAAAGTATCTGAGTGTTTTATTCTTCCCTTATCAACTTTTAAAATCATCTCTCTCACACACAGAGGGTCTTTGCATGGCACACACGTAAAATATAAAACCACCAAAATAGTATATACGGTATATAATTTAAGATTTAAAAGGCAGGAATCAGTAAAATCAAGTGATAAAAAAATCATTAAAAGGGGGAGGGCTTCAGGATGCTGACTGGCCCCACGGCTGCCTCCTCCTCTGCACCCCCCAAGCGAAGCCCCAGAGCCCCATTTCCCTCCCCCCCCTCGTTTCCAGAAGGCCAGGAGTGGGGGAGGGGCTCCCTTCCCCTCTGGGGCCTTTGGGATTTTAGGATAAAAAGTGAACTTCCAAAGGTCTGGAAAAGGGAATTATCGAAGGCTCTTTCGTCTGCTGTGCCCCGTCCATCATTTAGTCCTTTTTATTCTTTATTCAGAGTCGTTTGTTCATCCAGCTGGGGAGTCTGGGAGAAAAGCCCCCCTTGAGACCCCCTTTTCGGTCACAGACTCGGCTTCACCTGCAGCCGAATCGCTTCTCTCGTCCTACCTGGGAAGGTTCCTCGTTTAGGGGCAAAGATTCAAAAAACACCCACAAACATCAGAACTTAATTTCAGGCATTCCTTCGGCCCTGAAGCCTCGGATTGTTTAGTTCCCTGTTCCAGATTCCTGGCATATTGCCTACGTTTCTTGTTCTAGTTTTATTTGTTTATATTTTGAAAAAACCTTATATATTTCTATCAACCGATAAGGTTTCATTGTGCAAAACTAATGTTTCATCTGCAGTTGTTGCCATTTGTTGTTGCTGGGGTCTGCAAAAATAACACGCTACCAAAGAATTAAATAAGATCTTTGTTCCACAAGAGGAAAACCGCCAGATCCCAAGAGAAAAAGGCATTTTACGGGGAGACGCTGGGAATTTGCTCCTTCCGGAAATTATGGGATATTTAAGGGGAAGCGACGCAGATTTTGTTCTCTGCATATTCAGTCTGGAATTCATTCTTACACCTAAATTCTTCCCTGCAAACCCAGGAGGATAATTCACTGTTCATAAAAAAAATCCCGACCAAATCCCAGGATTGAATTGCAAATAACCAAACCTTTAAAAATTGCATGTTCTTAAACATGATATAATTAGCTGTTTGTAAGTGTGGGATTTTCGGACCCGGCGGGCTCCTCATGACCTTGCCAATAAATGAGGACACGTCTCTCTGAGCGTTCTCGGGATGAGGGCCAAGACCGAAGTCCCAAGCTCTCTTTTATTGAGATACAAGCAACCCACAAGCAACAAGCAATTATCTAATGGTTACATTTCAGCTATAGCCCTGTATGGAATGTCTTTGTTCCTGTAACTTTCTTGTATGTGTTACTTTCTTGTACGTGTTCCAACGGGATTGTCCATCTGCACGTAGCAAGGTCATCTGATTTCTGGAAAACTGCAACTTATGAACAGAAATGAAACTTGTCTCTGCCCTGAGCCAGACCTGCGCCATTTTATGTGAGCCTAAGGTGGAAATATCACAGGTTTCCTACAGTAAGAGAATCCCTTGAGGGAGAAAAACGTGGTTAGCAAAAGGTCTCTGAGCTGGAGTGGATCTATGAAAGTAGTTAGAGTGTATACCTTTTTTTAATGCAAATTATCAGCCCTTTTGATCAGTGACGTCATCAAAGTAAACAAACCCACGTGGTGTTGATCACGTCAGCAGATCATGGCCCTATGCGGAAGTCACCGCCCTATTTTCAGATAAGCCATCTTGAACCGAACCCCATCAATAAGTCAAGGCAGTCAAGCCTCTGGGTACGTGATTAGCTTCACCCTAGACTAATTCTATCGACATTCAAAACAAACGGAATAAGCTAAATAAAGTAAATAATGAACAGAGGCCTCTGCTTTTGGGAAACAAGCCCTACTTTGGGGAGCTGTGAAATAATAATAAAACGCTTTTTATTTCTAATCATTCTAGCCTAATGATGCTTTTATTTATTTATTTATTTATTTATTTATTTATTTATTTATTTATTTATTTATTTATTTATTTGTTTGTTTGTTTGTTTGATTTATATACCGCCCTTCTCCCGGAGGACTCAGGGCGGTGTACAGAGCAATAAAATAAGAATACATTAGATAAATAATTTTAAAACCCAAATCCATCAGGCCAGGCCGGCTTGTTCGAATAGATAAGTTTTTAGATCACGCCGGAAGGAGCGAAGGTCGGGGGCCATCCGGAGTTCAGCTGGTAAGCGGTTCCAAAGGATTGGTGCACCCACCGAGAATGCTCTCCCCCTGGGGGTCACCAGCCGACATTCTCTCACAGGTGGCACCCTGAGGAGGCCCTCTCTGTGGGAGCGTACAGGACGGAGGGATGTTGATGCTGGCAGTAGGTGCTCCCGTAGGTAATTTTTGTGGAGTTTTAAAAGTCAGCGCCTCAAAAGCAGGGAAAAAAGGGAGGCCCTAAAACGATTTATGTTTTTCCATCTTCCAGGATCCCCTTTAATTTCTTTCTGCAATTTGCTTTGGAAATCACTTCAAACAAATAATATTTTCAGGAGTGAAAAGGGATCTTGGCCTGAACTAACCAACTTGGTCTCCCTTTCTCGGCCCTCTTTGTGTCTCCCCCGTGTCCCTCCTCCCCCTCCTCCCCTCCAGCCAAGCCCACCGTCTCCATCTCCTCCACCAAGCTGGACCCAGCTTCCCCCCACACCATCCTCCTCTGCACCGCGAGGGGCTTCTACCCCGTGGAGATCGAGGTCCGCTGGCTGAAGAACGGGCAGCCGGAGGAGGAGGGCGTGGCCTTCGGGGAGGAGCTCCAGAACGGAGACTGGACCTACCAGCTCCAGGTGATGCTGGAGACCCAGCCCCAGCGGGGGGACGTCTACACCTGCCAGGTGGAGCACACCAGCCTGGAAGCCCCCATCACCGTCCAGTGGGGTGAGCCCCTCCCCTCCCCTCCTGCTCTGGGGACCCCACCCTGCCCTGAGAAGGGGGGAGAGACCCTCCCTGTGGGGAGAGCCAGGATGGACCCTCCTGGGGGGGGAAGCTGGCCCTGATCCTCCTGCTCAGGGGAGGCTCCTTCTCCTTCCCCAGAGCCCCGATCCTCCAACTCGGCCAGGAGCAAACTCTGGACGGGGATTATGGGGGCCCTGATTGGGGTGATCTTCTTTGCCACGGGGCTCTCCCTCTACCTGAAGAGCAAGAAAGGTGAGTCTGGGGGCTGGAAGAGAGGTTGTGGGGAGGGGACCATCCAGGGGGCCCTCTCAACAAGTTTAGCAGATGGCAAGGAGGCTCCCTTGGAAATTTGCATGGAAAATTCTGTTCTTTGAGAGTCTGCTGTATAAGGGAGCATCCTGCAACCTATTATGGGCTATCGATGGGGAGGGGGAGCCCCTGAGTCCTCCAGCTCATGAAGAGTTCTGATTGGCTCTTTTTCTCCTTCCAGCAATTCCCATCCAGCCTCCTGCAGGTGAGTTTCTCCTCAAGTTACAGATGTTACTTTAACATTCGTTAATTGTTCCTTTTTTAAAAAAAATGTATCTGAAGAAAACCACCTTGCTGTGGATAAAAGAAATTTTTGAAATTTTGGGCAGCTTTTCCTTACAGAGACCTGAAAATGCATTGGAATCAAAAAGAAATACAGACACACCACAAATACTAAAATCTTGACCAGCTATTTTCCAACGTGGTGGGCGGGGAGGACTCCTCTTTTGATTAAGTGCCGCAATTAAGTCATTTGGGGAAAATTCCATAAGTCCCAGGAAATGAATTGCTGGTCCTTTGCATCCTTTTCCTCCCTGAAATGGGGGGTGGGTGGGAGATTCTCCCTCATTCTGCCCCTGCCTATCAACCACCCCCCTGCAGTGTGGGTCTGTCTGGGGGGGCTGATAGAGAGGAATAATAAGTTATTTACACTGAAGGTTTCACTTTATATTCTCATTTTCTCCCCTTCTCTTTTTCTCTACAGCCCTCATGAATTAATCCTGCCATCTTTCCTGCTTCCTGATGGGAAAGGAAATTCTTTTTTTTTCAGTAGCTGATGAATTTCTGGCTTTTTTGCAACCTCTGAAAAATGGAGTCTCAAGATTTTAGATTAGGGAGAGGAGGACAATGGCAGCCTGGAGCTTCTCCTGCTGAGAGGCCCCCCCATCTTTCTTTCAGGGCCTCCCTTTCTTGGGAGGGAGGGGTGGAGACCATGTAGACTGACCCTGGGGACTCTGGGCCTGCCTGTCATTCCAGACACCCAAATCTCTCCCTGCTTTGAATCCACAGCAGCTTCATCTGCATCACTCTTCCTCCGAATCCCTTCCCTTCACTTTGATGTAAAAGAATAAACATTGTAGGAAAACCCTGGAATTCCTCCTTCCTTTCTCTTCCTCCTCCTATTTCCTCCCCCTCCAGGTGGGTCCTCCATTCTCCCCTCCCCAGATTGACGCCTCCACTGCCTCTGCATTAACCAGCCCAACAGCTTTGGGTCCCAAGCCAGAACGGGCTCGGGAGGAGAATGGGGAGATCCAGGGAGCTTCGGGGCGGGGGCATTAAGGAGAAAATGGGGCAAACTCAACTCTCCCAAAATATTGGTGTGTCAGGACACACCTGCACCCACAACACACAGACACACACTGAGAACCCTCCCCAAAGAAGCAGCAGAGATGGGGGGGCTGGGGAGGAGGTGGGGGGGCTTCAATCACCCCAGAGGCCTTTTCCAGGACTACCCACCTGGCTCCACTGCCGCCCCCACAGCCCTTCATGCCTTTGGGCCTGAAGTCCCCTCACTCTGGGCAGGAGAGACCCAGAGAACAAGGTTTCTTCCACAGTTTGAGGGGCCCCCGCCGCTTCATGTCCTGGGTGGAAGACTCGATCCTGAGTCCACAGGACTTATGTTGCCATAATTCCCCCCTCCTGTTCTGAGGGGAAGACCCTCCCCATCCCCCTCCTCCAAGGCTCCCATCAGGGTCTTTCTCCCAATGCAACTGAGCCCCTCCCCTTCCATGCTGGTCCCCCTTTTCCTCTCTTCCCTTCCCTCTTTTCCACCCATCAGAGCCCCCCCCCTTAGAGAGCTGAGTCCGTAGCATCCAGGGATGTTTCTCCAGCCCTCCGTCGTTTCTTCCCTGGGCTGTCCGGGGTCTCCTCGGGGGTCGGGAGGGGTCCCTCAGCCTATTCCGAGGGGTGGCAGAGGACCGAGGGGTCGCCCCACTCGGAGAGTCAGCAACGGGGTGGAGCCAGACAGTCCCTGAGCTGCCCTGGGGAAGAATATGGGCTTGTTGCCTGCTGGATCAGGGCCAGTTTCTCGGTTCTGCTTCAGGGGAGCTCAACGCTTCAGGCTGGGGGCGGGGAGGGGAAGGAAGCAAAACTCCAGCACTTCTCCAGCTCTTGGGGGTTGCAGAAACAAACAAGGTTCCTCTGTGTGTTTGTGTGGGGTTGTGTTGAGGGCTGGGGGGAGGTAGGAAGAACTCAAGAGAAAATCAAAATTTCTCTGGGGAGACATGAAAAGAGGGCAGGAGTTCTGCTCTGATCAGAGGCTGCCTGGATCTGGGTTGCCCTTTGTGCCACTAGCTGTGTATACACAACTGTGGTGCGGTGGGGGGATCCCCTCCTCCTCACAAAAGAAGTGAGCTCTTCCACACTGGGATGTGGAAACCCAATAGAGGGTCAGCCGAAAGGTACTCGGATGCCTCTACACACCAATGCTCAAAGTACGAGGAATAAGCAGGGAGAACTCGAAAGCCAAAGGCAGGTCTGTCCTTGTTGCAATTCCTGAAACTTAGTGGGATGAAACCCTGGACTGGAAGGCAGAACTAAAAAGATTTAATGTGGAGGAATTGAGCAGCGGCTGTCCAGATGAAGTGGGAGACGCTGACCCAAATGTGCAGTTTTACGTCAATAAGTATATTTAGCATCTATATTTACAGCAGATAAGATAGTCAGGCCTATCACTCCATCGTGAGGTAAATTCTGAGGTAAATCACAAAAGAGCAGACAGAGCACACAGAAGAAAAAGGCGGGAGAAAAGGGAAACGCCCCCTTTACAGCCGCAGCGACCAATCAGAGCACAGATTGCCTCATGCAGGAGCCCGCCCTCACTTAACTACAAGGCTGTGTTCTGCACCATTGTACACTTTCCTCTTCCAGCTATTAAATTTAATATTTTAACATTTAAAGTGTTCAAAAGAAACAGACCTGATATGACTTTGGTTTTGTCGATTAGCTAAATTTGTCATTACAGAAATGGCTAGTTATACAGTGATATATAAAAGCAAAAAGTTGAGGTTGGAGTGTTTATTTAATTAGTCTTGTACTGTGCTAAAAAGAGTCAGATGTCAACGACTTTTTTCTCTTTTTTTCTCTTGCACCTCACACTTTCTTTTCCCTTCTCTTTCTCCTTCCCCTAATTTCCCATTTCTGTTTTTCTTTGTATTTTATATATTAAATAAAAGAAGCAAACAAACCAATAAGAAAGAAACAGACCTAATTAAAGAGGAGGTGCAGTTGCACAATATATATAAAAAATAACCCCACCGCTGTAGAAACGCAAGAGAAGAAAGAGGAAAATCTCCTTGAGTGCATTTGGGTTAACGTGAAAGGGGGAAAGAAGGACAGAGCCAGGGGTGTGTATATGGTAACCCCAAAACTAAACGGAGAAAACAGATGAACTTTTTCTTAATTAGCTAGCCACGGCATGGAGGAAGCAGACCACGATAGCAATGGGGGACTCTGACTGCCCTGAGCTCAACTGGGGGAGAAGCTCTGCGTCTAATGGGGGATCAAGCAGGATCCTGACGGACCTCGCAGAGAACTTTGTCTCCCCCAAAGTGGAGAAGGGACCTCGAGGATCAGCCCCGCTGGACTTCAACCTCCCTCAGAGTCCCAGGCTGCCTTAAAAGAGGGAGGGATTATTTCACTCGTTTTGATCCGTCTGCCACAACAAGAACGGATTTGGAAGATGAAATCCCCCCTTTATACTAGGAGGAGTAAAGAAGAAGCAGATCCTTCTTTGGAGTCTTGTTAAGGATAGGCTCTTTTCAAGAACTTTTGGAGAGATTTTTTCGGATTATCTAGAGAGGAAAAGCTCTCTGTCACCAGGTGAAAATCCCTCCCTCTCCAAGGCTCTGATCTCAGCAACTGTGCAAGGCCAATCCTGGGATGAAGCGGTCTAGAAATCCCAGCATATCTCTCTCTCCCCCCCCCTCTCTCTCTCTTTCTTTCTTTCTTTTTCTATCTCTCTCTCTCTCTCTCTCTCTTCTCTCTCTTTTCTCTCTTCTCTCTCTAATCTATCTATCTATCTATCTATCTATCTATCTATCTATCTATCTATCTATCTATCTGAGCCAATATACTGTCCATCCATCTCTCCTTCTTCAGTATTGAGAACTTTTACAAGGAAGAAAATCCGATCAGATCCTCTTATCCATCCTGTCCATGTCCACGGGTGTGGATTTTTTTTCTTCTCCTTTTTGGGCAAAATGTTTCCTTCCACTCCCATCCGGAAGAACGGAGTTAACCTCCGAGTCTATTGATCCTGAGGACGGATGAATGAATGAATTAACCTTTATTATCAAAGGACAACATGTATACATTGAGATTGGCTGAGCCCCCCTTCGTTCCCCCCCACACACACAACTCACGGTGACAACAAACCCACCACCTTGTTACACCATGTGAGCTAATTGCACAACACTCCGGCCTCGCAAGTCAGTCATACATAGAGTTATTTCCCCCGTTCAGGAGCCTGACAGCCCATGGAGAGAAGCGGCTGGCGATACTCCTGTATCTCCTCCCCGATGGTGGGAGAGTAAAGAGGTCCCGACCAGGGTGTGAGTCACCCCTGAGGATTTTTCTCACTCGTCCAAGGCAGCGGGCCCTGGCGAGGTCATCCAGGGGTGTCAGGGGACAGCCCACGATCTTTTGTGCTGGGCTCACCACCCTCTGTAATATCTTCCTCTTTATAGTAGACTGGTAAAAGAGGGTCCTTAGCCGTTGTTCTACCCTGTTCTTCCGCAAGACCCTGAGGAAGTGGAGTCTCTGTTGGGCCTTTCTGGCCACCTGGTTGCATTGACTTTCCGGGTAAGATCTTCACAGAGGTAGACTCCCAGGAATTTAAAGGAGGAAACTCTCTCCACACAGCCCCCCCCAATGTAAAGTGGGGCAGGTTCCTCTCTTTTCCTCCGGAAGTCTAGCACCATCTCTTTCGTCTTGCCGATGTTCAGGTGCAAGTTGTTCTCTAAACACCACAGGGATAGTTTTTGTCCCTCCCCCCTGTACGCTGTTTCAACTCCACCCGTAATCACTACGGTGGGATTCTTCTCCCCATGAAATTCCCTTTCTGCCACGATCCTGGCAGTCAAAAGGTTGAATTCATTGGCACGCGGCCAATGGCAGGAATTGAGCCTCTATTCTGCTCATAATGTAAATTATCGGTAAGACTGATTGAGCTTCAATCCTTTCACCAGCCTTGAATCTAATCATCCACCTTTTCTTTCCTCAACGTCTTTGCGGCGTGTCAGGGAGTTGGTTCATGTTTATTTCGAATTAAGAGGAGAAATTTGGGAAGGCGTGAAAAGCTGCCTGTATTTGGAAGCGATATTTCTATTCCAAAGAAGTTTTGTACGAACACACACACAAAAGCCGGAGAGGGTTGGGGAGAAAAACCCACTCAGAACTTCCCCTCGGGAGGAAAAGCTGCGCGTGAAGCTAAGCGCTGGTGCTGTTTTGGGGTGGGGTGGGGGCTTGAGATGAGGGAAGAAGAGGAGAAACTCACCTGCAGGGTGAGACCCCCCCTCCTTCCAGTGGGGGGTCACCTCCCCCCCCCTTCGATTCCGGGGATCCGGGCCAGCGCCCCCCCCCAGCAGCAGCATCAGGCTCCTGCAGTCTGACGCTTCTCTTGCCCTCGACCTCTTTCCCCACTACTGGGGTCCCAGCTCCTTCCCCCCCTTCCCCAGGGACATTGAGGACCCCTCCCCTCTCTTCCCCCCGCCCTGTTGTCCCCCTTACTGGGGATCTCCTCCCCCCCCTTCGCTTCCGGGGATCCGGGCCAGCGCCCCCAGCAGCACCAAAGGAGGGACCCCAACAGAGCCCATGGATGCCTCCCCACAAGCGCCCCCAAAGAGAGGGGAAAGAGACGCGACCACCCCCAGAGGCGGAATGGGGGGGGGGTGGATGTGGATTAGGAGGCGGGGGCGTTTTCCTCCAAGTTTACAATGGGGATGGTCCAGAAAAGCGGAGGGACCAATGAGAATTCTCTCTTCTGCAGCGTCATCGGTCTCCGGGCAGAGCCTGCCTTGACTTCACCCGACGGAGGAAGATAGTTGGGCGCAGAGAGAGAAGCGGAGAAAGTGGGGGGGGAATCCCTTCAGTCTTGGGGGGCTGCAGCTCAAGGGTGGGGGGGTTTCAGGCCAGCCCTTCAGGGGAGTCTCTGGACTTCCGTTTGCCCTCCCCCTTGATCTGGCGGGGTGTGGGGCTGCAGGGGAAGGCAGAGGGGGGGGCGCTTGGGGGGGTGTCTCTGAGCGGGCTGACTGGGGAGCCCTCGGGCGCCTTCAGACACACAGACACGCGTTCTCTGGCCCGCATTAAAGAAGAGGCCAGATCTCCGTCCTGGGTGGGGCTGCCCACCCCGCACCCGTCTGGGGTCAGTGTCCCCCCCCTCCAAAAAGCCTCGGCTTGGACCCTTTTCGTCCCTGGCGAAGGGGCGGATGGGGGGGGGAGGTTTTGCCCCTAGCACAGTGGGGTTTTCTGACCCGCCGCAAATAGAAGGTCGGTTTTGGTTCAGGAATCGCTCTTGTCCATCTCCGTGGGGAGGAAATCAGTGTGTGTGTGTGGGGGGGGAGAGCGGGAATCCTTCTATGCCAGGGGTGTCAATTTCATTGAGGGACGCATCAGCGTTGCAATGGCCCTGGGGGGGGCGAGTGGGTGAGGCCAGGGTGGGCGTGGCCTACTGGGTGGGCGTGGCCAGCTCTACATCTGTTGGCGCCCAGGGGGCCTGTGGGGGCCTGGGCAGGAGTGGGGCAGAGCGGAGGGTCTCTGGCAGAAGGGGTGGGATGGGGCAAGTGCCAAGGCCTGGTCCACTGGGGGAGCCTCACTGGTCCTCTCAGGCCATGCAGGGGGGGCTGGATGGTGGCGCGGGGTGCCCGGAGCCCTGGGCAGCAGAGGTCAAACGTCCAGCCCGGTCCTCGAGCACCCACGGCAGGAAGGAAGGAAGGAAGGAAGGAAGGAAGGAAGGAAGGAAGGAAGGAAGGAAGAAAGAAAGAAAGAAAGAAAGAATTCATTCCAAGGTTTCTCCAAATTTTATTCTTTTATTGTAAAGGGAAGGGAAGGGATTCGGAGGAAGAGTAATAGAGATGAAGCTGCTGTGGGGGAAAAAGCTGGGAGAGATTTGGCGTTCAGGACTGACAGGCAGGCCCAGAGTCCCTGGGGTCAGTTTATAGGGAACAGACCGAAATGGAACGGAACAGAACAGAATAGAGAATAAAATGGAATGGAATAGAGAATGGAATGGAATGAAATGGTCTGTAGGAAACCTGTGATATTTCCACCTTAGGCTCACATAAAATGGCGCAGGTCTGGCTCAGGGCAGAGACAAGTTTCATTTCTGTTCATAAGTTGCAGTTTACCAGAAATCAGATGACCTTGCTACGTGCAGACGGACACCCGTTGGAACACGTACAAGAAAGTAACACATACAAGATAATTACAGGAACAAAGACATTCCATACAGATATGTAGCTGATTTATAACCTTAAGATAATTGCTTGATGCATAGCTGAAATGTAACCATTCGTAACCTTAAGATAACTGCTTGATGGATAGCTGATATGTCAACATTTAGATAATTGCTTGTTGCTGGTGCGTTGCTGGTATCTCAATAAAAGAGAGCTTGGGACTTCGGTCTTGGCCCTCATCCCGAGAACGCTCAGAGAGATGTGTCCTCATTTATTGGCAAGTTCATGAGGAGCCCGCCGGGCGCGAAAAACCCGCAACTGGTGACCCCGACGTGATCCGCTGCGAGTGGATACGTCTCTGACGGTCTCCATACTCATCGCCTGGAATAGGCTGTGCACGATCCATTCGTGAGTATGGGGAACAAATTTTCTAAGCAACAGACAGCGCATCTGAAAGAGCTTGAGGAAATAGTCAGAACTTCTAATATTTTACTTAAGAGTAGTGGCAAACAATTACCAGCAGTTTCAAAAAAGGAGTTGATTGCTTTAATGGAATATATTTGGGAAAATACTCCGGCTTATCCGGAAAAGGGCTCGTTGAAAACAGGGACTTGGAGAATAATTGGAGAATGGCTCCACGAACCTCCTCGAGCACCTCCAAAAATGTTAACAGCCTGGCGAGTCTTAATGGAAAGTTTGTTGATTCACGAAAAGGGACTTAAAGAAGCCTTTTCCGTTTCTCCGGCTCCCCCTCCTTATGAGGAACCTATTCAGCCGGGAGAAACTCAGCAGGGCACCTCAGCTACGGCTCCCAGTGCCCCTCAGGCTCAGCCAGAAGTAATTAACAATTATCCTAAAGAAGGAATGGTGGCAAATGCTGTTAGACAGGCCACCCGATCAGGACAGCTAACATTGGAAGATTTGTCTTGCTATCCAGTAAACATCCAGCCAGCTCCGGCAGCTGGAGGAAATGCTGTTCACACATATGAAGGACTGCAATGGAATGTAGTGAAAGATCTTAAAAAAGCTGTTGCTTCATATGGCATTCAATCGCCTTTTGTGCAAGGACTTTTCGTTTCCATGGCCTCTACTTATGTGATGGCATTGGTAGACTGGAAGTCCATTCTACACATGATACTGACACCTTCACAATATGTAGTTTGGGAATCTGAGTATAAAAAAGAAATAGAGAAAAAAATTCTTGCTGGATTACCTCAAGGGGTAGATTGTTGTTGTTGTTAGCTGCGAAGTCGTGTCCGACCCATCGCGACCCTATGGACAACATTCCTCCAGGCCTTCCTGTCCTCTACCATCTTCTGGAGTCCATTTAAGCTCACGCCTACTGCTTCAGTGACTCCATCCAGCCACCTCATTCTCTGTCGTCCCCTTCTTCTATTGCCCTCGATCTTTCCCAGCATTAGGCTCTTCTCCAGTGAGTCCTTCCTTCTCATTAGGTGGCCAAAGTACTTGAGTTTTAGCTTCAGGATCTGGCCTTCTAAAGAGCAGTCAGGATTGATCTCCTCTAGGACTGACCGGTTTGATCGCCTTGCGGTCCAAGGGACTCGCAGGAGTCTTCTCCAGCACCACAGTTCAAAGGCCTCAATTCTTTGGCGCTCAGCTTTTCTTATGGTCCAACTTTCACTGCCATACATTGCAACTGGGAAGACCATAGCCTTGACTATACGCACTTTTGTTGACAGGGTGATGTCTCTGCTTTTTAGTGTGCTGTCTAGATTTGCCATGGCTTTCCTCCCCAGGAGCAAGCGTCTTTTAATTTCTTGGCTACAGTCCCCATCTGCAGTGATCTTGGAGCCCAGGAAAATAAAATCTGTCACTACCTCCATTTCTTCCCCATCTATTTGCCAGGAATTGAGAGGGCCAGATGCCATGATCTTGGTTTTCTTAATGTTAAGTTTCAACCCAAGTTTTGCACTCTCCTTCTTCACCTGCAACAAGAGGCTCTTTAGTTCTTCTTCACTTTCTGCCATTAGAGTGGTATCATCTGCGTATCTTAGGTTGTTGATGTTTCTTCCGGCAATCTTAATTCCAACTTTTGATTCATCTAGCCCTGCCTTTCTCATGATGTGCTCTGCATATAAGTTAAATAGGCAGGGTGACAGTATACAGCCTTGCCGGACTCCTTTCCCAATTTTGAACCAATCAGTGGTTCCGTGTCCAGTTCTCACTGTTGCTTCTTGACCCGCATATAGGTTTCTCAAGAGACAAATAAGATGGTCTGGTACTCCCATCTCTTTAAGAACTTGCCACAGTTTGTTATGATCCACACAATCAAAGGCTTTAGCATAGTCAATGAAGCAGAAGTAGATGTTTTTCTGGAACTCCCTAGCTTTCTCCATGATCCAGCGTATGTTGGCAATTTGATCTCTAGTTCCTCTGCCTCTTCGAAATCCTGCCTGCACTTCTGGTAGTTCTCGATCCACATACTGCTGAAGTCTAGCTTGTAGGATTTTAAGCATGACTTTACTAGCATGAGAAATGAGTGCAATGGTGCGATAGTTTGAACATTCTTTGGCACTGCCTTTCTTTGGAATTGGAATGTAAACTGATCTTTTCCAATCCTGTGGCCATTGTTGAGTTTTCCAAATTTGCTGGCAAATTGAGTGTAGCACTTTTACTGCATTGTCTTTTAATATTTTGATTAGCTCAGCTGGAATACTGTCACTTCCACTAGCTTTGTTGTTGCTCAGCTTTTCTAAGGCCCACTTCACTTCACATTCTAGGATGTCTGGCTCGAGGTCAGTGACCACCTCATTGTGATTATCAGGGACGTTAAGCTCATTCTTGTATAGTTCTTCTGTGTAATTTTGCCACCTCTTCTTAATCTCTTCTGCCTCTGTTAGGTCCCTGCCATTTTGGTCCTTTATCATGCCCATTTTTGCATTAAACGTTCCCTTCATTTCTCCAATTTTCTTGAAAAGATCTCTGGTCCTCCCTATTCTATTGTTTTCTTCTATTTCTTTGCACTGTTCATTTAAGAAGGCATTCTTATCTCTTCTAGCTATTCTCTGGAATTCTGCATTCAATTGGGCGTATCTTTCTTTTTGTCCCTTGCCTTTCGCTTCCCTCCTTTCCTCAGCTATTTGCAAAGCTTCCTCAGACAGCCATTTTGCTTTCTTGCATTTCTTTTTCTTTGGGATGGTTTTGGTTGCTACCTGTTGTACAATGTCGCGAACCTCTGTCCATAGTTCTTCAGGCACTCTGTCTATCAGATCTAATTCCTTAAATCTATTTGTCACCTCTACTGTATATTCAACAGGGATATGATTTAATTCATACCTGAGTGGCCTAGTGCTTTTGCCTACTTTCTTCAGTTTAAGCCTAAACTTTGCAAGGAGAAGCTCATGGTCTGAGCCACAGTCAGCTCCTGGTCTTGTTTTTACTGACTGTATAGAGCTTCTCCATCTTTGGCTGCAGAGCATATAGTCAATCTGATTTCTGTGTTGACCATCTGGTGATGTCCATGTGTAGAGCCGTCTCTTGGGTTGTTGGAAAAGAGTGTTTGCTATGACCATCGTATTCTCTTGACAGAATTCTATCAGCCTGTGCCCTGCTTCATTTTGCACTCCAAGGCCAAACTTGCCTGTTATTCCAGTTATCTTTTGGCTTCCTACTTTAGCATTCCAATCCCCCATGATGATAAGAACATCATTTTTTGGTGTTAGTTCTATAAGGTGCTGTAGTGCTTCATAGAACTGGTCAATTTCATCCTCTTCAGCACTGGTGGTTGGGGCATAGACCTGGACTACTGTGATATTGAATGGTTTGCCTTGGATTCGAACTGAGATCATTCTGTCATTTTGAGGATTGTATCCCAGTATTGCTTTTCCTACTCTTTTATTGACTATGAAGGCTACTCCATTTCTTCTGAAGGATTCTTGCCCACAGTAGTATACCTGATGGTCATCTGAATTAAATTCACCCATTCCTGTCCATTTTAGTTCGCTGATACCTAAGATGTCAATGTTCAGTCTTGTCATCTCTTGTTTGACCACGTCCAGTTTTCCTTGATTCATGGATCTTACATTCCAGGTTCCTATGGAGAAAAAATCTTTACAGCATCGGACTTTCCTTTCACCACCAGACACATCCACAGCTGAGCGTCCTTTCGGCTTTGGCCCAGTCGCTTCATTCTTTCTGGCGCTACTAGTACTAGCCCTCTGCTCTTCCCCAGTAGCATATTGGACGCCTTCCGACCTGAGGGGCTCATCTTCCAGCGTCATATCGTTTTGCCTTTTGGTACTGTCCATAGGGTTTTCATGGCAAAGATACTGGAGTGGTTTGCCATTTCCTTCTCCAGTGGATCACGTTTTGTCAGAACTCTCTGCTATGACCTGTCCGTCTTGGGTGGCCCTGCACGGCATAGCTCATAGCTTCATTGAATTACGCAAGCCCCTTCGCCACGACAAGGCAGTAATCCATGAAGGGGCAAGGGGTAGATAGGGATCAATTATTTGGCACGGGACAATTCATTACCAATGACCAACAGGCTCAAAGCCCAAGGGAGGCTTTTAATTTGATACAGGAAGGGGCTTTAGCAGCTTTCCGCAAGATAGATGATCCTCACGGAAAAGCTAAAATGTCTTTTGCAAAGGTTTATCAAGGTCCCAATCAGGCTTATCCAGACTTTGTGGATAGACTGCAGGAAGAAATTACAAGGCAAATAAACAATGAATATGCCCGAAATGAACTCCTGTTAAAATTGGCTTATGAAAATGCTAATGAAGACTGTAAAAATTGTTAAAATCAATTATTGCCATGCCAAATGCCACTCTTGCTGATTATTTAAACGCATGTCGCATAGTAGGCACAACGGCATATTCCATGGATGCCCTGGCTATGGCACTAAATAATGGAGGACAAAGAAAACCAATGGGAAATTGTTTTAACTGTGGCAAGCCTGGACATTTTAAAGCACAATGCCGGGCACCCGGTGGAGGAGCAAATCAGCCTCAAAATAGCTCCTCCACGAAACCAAAAACAGTCTGTCCTCGCTGTAAAAAGGGATTTCATTGGGCAAATCAATGCCGCAGCTCTTTTTCATCTGCTCCCCAAGATCAATTCCAGGGAAACTAGAGGGGGGGCGTTCAGCTAGCCCAACACCAAAGGCTGACTTTTCACAATCACATCCTGATGTTTTTAATATTGTTACATCAGAAGCCCTGGAAATCAACGTGCCTGGGATGGTTTATTTTTTGCCAACTCAGCCCGACCCCCAGGGTCCCCAACCACCAAATGCTCCTTTGTTAGTATTTCCGGTGCGAGACCTCATGGCTCGGGGAATTTTGGCCTCGCCTTTTTTGCGAGATTCAAACGATTTTTCATCCGTTGCAATGGCGGTTACCGGAAACACACCCACTTCTTTTCAACAGGGAGAACTCGTGGCAACGGCCATTTTGATTTTGCCTGCCACACCCTTCCCCTCCTTTCAAATGGCGGATGCACTTGCAATTGAAAAAACGGTTCAGGATGGCCGCCCTATGATGACATTTAAAATTCATAACCGGAACTTTTCTGGTTTATTGGACACGGGGGCTTATGTTAGTGTCATTCGAACAGAAGAGTGGCCAGAAAATTGGGAAACAGAAAGTGCTCCGGCAGTGAGAGGAGTGGGGGGAATTCAACACGCTGTCCGCAGCAAGCGGTGGCTTCCGGTAACTTCCTCTGCTGTGTCTTCTATTGCCTATTTTCAACCTGTGATTTTGCCCATTCACACAAACTTGTGGGGAAGGGATTTGATGTCACAATTTCAAGCAAAATTGACTCTTGAGTAACATGTTTCAGGCCATTCAACCTTTAAAGCTTCATTTGAAAACTGATACGCCCGTTTGGGTAGACCAATGGCCATTAACTCAGGAAAAATTAAAGGCTTAAAGCAATTAGTAAATGAGCAATTGGACAATGATCACATTGAGCCTTCACACAGCCCTTATAACACTCCAGTGTTTGTCATCAAAAAGAAATCAGGCAAATGGAGATTTCTTCACGATCTCAGGGCCATCAATTTGATTTTAAAACCGATGGGGGCGCTACAACTTGGTTTGCCAAATCCAAATTTAATTCCTCACAATTATGATTTACTGATAATTGATTTAAAGGATGCATTTTTTTCTATCCCATTGTGTAAAGAAGACAGACAACTTTTTGCTTTTACATTGCCTGTTTTTAACAATTCAGAACCTGCCCAAAGATATCAATGGAAAGTTTTGCCTCAAGGCATGCTTAATAGCCCCACCATGTGTCAATGGTACGTGGCAAAAGTGCTGCAGCCGTATCGTGATAAGCATCCACATTTTTTGGTTTATCATTATATGGACGATATTTTAATTGCAGCACCAGGCCCCAAAGGAACTGTTATGGCAACTTTTGATTTTTTAACAAAAATTTTAAATCAGTTTGGATTTTTTGTCAGTCCACAAAAGGTTCAACACATGTCTCCTTATTCCTATTTAGGCCATAAACTTTTGTCCACAGCAGCTTTTCCTCATATTCCAAACTTATTTTTGCCATCAGAACCAACATTGGTACAATTGCAGCAATATCTAGGAACCATTAATTGGGCAAGACCATATCTGTCCTTAACAACATCAGATTTGTCTCCTTTGTTTCATGCTTTAACGTTAGGAAAGCATCCAGCAGACAAGATTTGTTTGTCAGAACAACATATTAAAACTTTGCAGTTGGTAAATGATGCACTAAAAAAGATCTGGGTAGATCGTATGGTTATTAATGTTCCTTTTGCTGCTATTATTTTAAACACGCCTGGACTATTTACTGCTGCTATTGTTCAATGTGCTAACCAATTGAAAATTTTGGAGTGGATTCATTTATCCCACACGCCCAAAGTTTCTGTTTTAACCAGAGAAGCACAATTGGCTCAATTGATTTTTAAAATCCGTCACCGAACGAAAGCCTTGATTGGGCTGGAGATAGACACTCTTTTTGTGCCTATGTCTTTGCAAATTTGGGAATCATTTTTTCAAACCTCGAGTGAATTGCAATTTTCCTTAGCTGATTGGCATGGCAAGGTTTCTTGCCACCCACCACCCGATTATCGTTTGCAAATTGTTCGCACTGTACCCATTGACTGGTTGTCACCCTTGTCTCCTCACCCCCTACATTCGGCTGTTACAGTTTTTGCAGATGGGAGCAAGGAGTGTGGCGCCTGTGCCTGGTTGGAAAATGGTCGATGGATAACCAAGCAAACAACACCCCAGCGGTCAGCTCAAAAAGCTGAACTGGCTGCTTCAATTTTGGCTTGTCAACTTTTTTCCTTTCAACCTTTGAATCTTATTGTGGATAGCTTTTATGTTTATCACACAATTCAAGTGATTTATGGATCTTATTTATCCCCATCCATTCAACCAGATTTGTTACAACTTTTTTTAACCTTGCAAAATTTGCTTTTTGAACGCCAACATACTATTTTTGTTGCTCACATTCGTAGTCATCAGCCTTTTCCAGGTTTTTTGCAAGAGGGAAACAATGTTGCAGATCAGGCTGCCTCCGGACCTTCAGCCTGTTCTTTGCAACCCCTCACCCCCTGGGAAAGTCATTCATATTTTCATCAAAATTCCAAAGCTTTGCAAAAGCAGTTTGGCATTACCGCTGCAGAAGCTATTGCAATTCGCCAGCAGTGTCCAACCTGCAGTAAACAAGCAACTGCAATCCCTATGGGTGTCAATCCCAGGGGATTGGAGCCTTGCCAAATTTGGCAAATGGATGTCACACAATATGCACCATTTGCCCCATGGAAGTATTTGCATGTTTCAATTGATACCTTTTCAGGATTCATCATGGCCACCCCCCAAAGGGGAGAAGCCACCAAACATGTCATTAATCATTGTATTCGGACCTTTGCAGTGCTGGGATGTCCAAAAGAACTCAAAACAGATAATGGCCCTGCCTATAGCAGTCAAGCCATGGCAGAATTCTGTCATCATTGGCAAATCACACACAAATTTGGAATTCCATATAATAGCCAAGGCCAAGCCTTGGTGGAAAGAGCTAACCAAACCTTGAAACATGCTTTAGATCGCTATAAAAATCAGAACGGGGGAAAACGAAACCCCAACCTCCCAGCAGTGCAAGAAACTCTTAACCTTTGCCTCTACACTCTAAACTTTTCAAACTTGACTGGCCATCCCTTAACCACAGCTGCATAGCGGCATTTTTCTTCTTCTTCTTCTTCTTCTTCAGATCTCCCTAAGCCACAGGTTTGGTACCGACAACTTCCAGACCTGACTTGGCAAGGCCCCGCAGACCTTATCACCTGGGGCAGAGGCTACGCAGCTGTTCAACTGCCAGACAAAGTGCTGTGGATCCCCGGTCGTCATGTTCGCCCATATCATGCCTCCACAAAAACAACTACGGACCCCGCTAAAGACGACAATATGGTTTGTGACTCTTATCGGTTTTTCATTAACATTACCAACTCATACGACCGCGGTGCTTCAGACTGAAGGACAATGTGAACTTTGCATGGTAACCACCAAACAAGGCACCCTCATAACTAGAACATTGATTTTTCACACTCACCTATCTTGCAAAACCAAACTTTCACATCAATGCACCTATAATGGTACATCATACTCCATCTGTACCGATGCTGGTAAGATTCAATGTTTCAATCCAAAGGGACCCACTCATCGATACACAATTAAAATTGAAGCAGGGTCAGCTCTCCTAGTTAGTCATGATTTTTATAACAAAGAGGTTTCTCAATCTGTCATCTTTGATGCGTGCAGAGCCATGGATGAAAGGGCCAGTACATGCGGATCCTTAGAATGGCGGCGAACTTACTCCAACAATGAAAAGTATATATGCGCCCGACGATCCGACTACCGTGACTCTTGCGGCAGAGGCACCTATTGTGGGGACTGGAAATGTGTGGATTTTCAGTCCCGAGGAATGACTGTCCATCCAGATACCATACCCAGGTATAATCAGCATATATTACCAGGTTGCCAGCAAACTCCTCCTGCCACCAGCATAATTGCAACTTAATAAATTTGACATTCCCGGTCCCACAAAATTGGTTGGGATCGCATTCCTGGAAAGGGGTCAACAATCAATATGGGCTGGGTATCGACGGAACAGGCTCAGACCCCAGTGTAACCTTAACAATCCAGATTATTCAGCACAATTTAGATCCCCTTAGTCAGTCACTTTTTCATTCTTATTATCAAGAAAGCCAACAAATGGAGGGGTTGGTACTTCCCCCTAGAGCTCACAACATGTTTTTGGCCTTGGCAGAAACTATTGCAAAGGAGCTCACGGTACAAAATTGTTTTTTGTGTGGGGGCACTAATATGGGTGATCAATGGCCATGGGAAGCCCATGAACTCAATTACACTCAGATGTTAGAAAATCAGGCCAATTACACCTTTAATCAGAAAGGACAAGAAATTTGGGCTATAACCACCAACTTGGTCGGCAACATTTGTTACCAACGTAATAGGACTGATTTTCGCCATAGTAACGTGGGCTCATTAAGATGCAAAGGGACTTGGGAGAACAATACTTGGTGGTCAGGTTCTTCGGACTCACAGCCCAACAATGCATTGGCACAAATGACAAACATGGCCTTCCTGTTAGATCCAGAAAACAACACCTTGCAATGGAAAGCTCCTACCGGCCTATATTGGATTTGTGGACGTTTTGCTTATAATTTTCTCCCCAAGGACTGGTATGGTTCTTGTGTTCTAGGAGCCATCAGGCCTAGCTTTTTCCTTTTGCCCCTCCAACAGCGACAAGTGTTGGGTGTTCCAGTTTATGAAGAAATTGGTAACATCCGTAGTGAACGAGACACAAAAAACATTCATCGGGGTGTTTGGAAAGACAATGAATGGCCCCCCGACCGTATAATCCATTATTATGGACCTGCAATTTGGGCAGAAGATGGGACCTATGGCTATAGGACCCCGATTTACTTACTCAATCGTCTGATTCGGCTGCAAGCAGTTGTAGAAATTGTCACTAATGAAACAGTTTCAGCCATGACCCATTTAGCAAAAGAAAGTGCTAAATCAAGAACTTATATTATGCAAAATCGATTGGCCCTGGACTATCTCTTAGCTAAAGAAGGGGGGGTATGTGGAAAATTTAATCTTACAAATTGTTGTATTGAAATTGATGACAGTGGGAAAGTGATTCAGGAGATCACAGATAAAATGATTAAAGTAGCTCATGTTCCTGTTCAAACATGGAATGGTTTTAACTTTCAGGAATTATTTGGCTCCTGGTTTCCCAAATTACCTGGTTTGCAAGCTATTGTAGCTTTAATTAGTATGATTGTTTTAGGATGTATTATTTTGCCTTGTGTTTTACCTATTTTTGTTAGGACTATCTCTAATAGCATTTCATTTATAGCAGAGCAACGTGCCATCAAGCATGTAAATGCCTTGTGGGAAAGAAAATATCAGTTATTGCCTCAAGAAGACCTTGAGTCAAATACTACGGACCGCGCCATTGAAAAAGCCTCCTTCGTATTAGACACAGATGGCGAGGAGGGCCAAAAGAAAGCCTTATGCATAGCAACGGAATGCACCACATCTCTGTCCTCCTGAGCCCTTTGGGTCAAAAAACAAAAAAGGAGATGTAGGAAACCTGTGATATTTCCACCTTAGGCTCACATAAAATGGCGCAGGTCTGGCTCAGGGCAGAGACAAGTTTCGTTTCTGTTCATAAGTTGCAGTTTACCAAAAATCAGATGACCTTGCTACGTGCAGACGGACACCCGTTGGAACACGTACAAGAAAGTAACACATACAAGATAGTTACAAGAACAAAGACATTCCATACAGATATGTAGCTGATTTATAACCTTAAGATAATTGCTTAGTGCATGCTGAGATGTAACCATTCGTAACCTTAAGATAACTGCTTGATGGATAGCTGAAATGTTAACGTTTAGCTAATTGCTTGTTGCTAATTGCTTGTTGCTGATGCGTTGCTGGTATCTCAATAAAAGAGAGCTTGGGACTTCGGTCTTAGCCCTCATCCCGAGAACGCTCAGAGAGACGTGTCCTCATTTATTGGCAAGTTCATGAGGAGCCCGCCGGGTGCGAAAAACCCACACCTAACTCTATTTTACATTGTTTTTTTAAATCCATTCTTCTTGCCGTTATTTGCGCCGGTTTGAAAATAGGCTTTTTAAAATGGGAATTAACTAATTTGATTATTTAACTCGGTTTGATTGGTGAGCCACAACACGAACGGATTTGGAAGATGAAATCCACCCTTTATACTAGGAAGAGTAAAGAAGAAGATGCTCCTTCTTTGGAGTCTTGTTTCGGATAGGCTGTTTTCAAGAACTTTTGAAGAGATTTTTTCGGATTATCTAGAGAGGAAACACTCCCTGTCAGCAGGTGAAAATCCCTCTCTCACCAGGGCTCTGATCTCAGCAACTGTGCAAGGCCAGTCCTGGGCCAGTCCTGGGATGAAGCGGTCTGGAAATCCCAGGATCTCTCTCTCTCTCTCTCTCTCTCCCTCCCTCCCTCCCTCCCTCCCTTCCTTCCTTCCTTCCTTCCTTCCTTCCTTCCTTCCTTCCTTCCTCCCTTCCTTCCTTCCTCCCTCCCTTCCTCCCTCTCCTCCTTCCTTCCTCCCTCCCTCCCTCCCTCCCTCTCCTCCTTCATTCATTCCTTCCTCCCTCCCTCCCTCCCTCCCTCCCTTCCTTCCTTCCTTCCTTCCTTCCTTCCTCCCTTCCTTCCTTCCTCCCTCCCTCCCTCCCTCTCCTCCTTCCTTCCTTCCTCCCTCCCTCCCTCCCTCTCCTCCTTCCTTCCTTCCTCCCTCCCTCCCTCCCTCCCTCTCCTCCTTCCTTCCTTCCTTCCTCCCTCTTCTCTCCTCCCCTTCCTTCCTTCCTCCCTCCCTCCCTTCCTTCCTTCCTTCCTTCCTTCCTTCCTTCCTTCCTTCCTCCCTCCCTCCCCTTCCTTCCTTCCTCCCTCCCTCCCTTCCTTCCTTCCTTCCTCCCTCCCTCCCTCCCTCTCCTTCCTTCCTTCCTCCCTCCCTCCCTCCCTCTCCTTCCTTCCTTCCTTCCTTCCTTCCTTCCTTCCTTCCTTCCTCCCTCCCTCTCTCCCTCCCTCCCTTCCTTCCAGTGGTGGGAAAATATTTGAGATGAGGGAGGGAGAAAAACAGGCAAGAGACGCAGCTGGGGAAGGGTCATCCTTCCTGAGTAAGGGAGAAGTGCACCATCCCCTGGAAGTGGCCAGCACATGGCCCTCGCCTCCTTCCCCTCTCCGGCTTGGGGGGCTCTGGGGGAGGGGGCGCCATGAGCAGCGGGAGAGTTGATGTTACCTGCGCAGGGCTGCCCAGCCCCCCCCCTGCCCGAAGCAGGCAATGGCGCATTTCTTCATTCCTCCCAAAGGGGGATACCCCCCCAGCGCGCACCCAGGGGGCAGGGCCGACCCTGGCTGTTTCCAGGAGGGCTTCGGGGGCCACATGAAACCACTTCGCGGGCCGGATCCGGACCCCGGGCCTTGTGTTTGACATGTCTGGACTAGAAGATCTCCAGGGTCCCCTCCGTCCTATGAGTCTCTGAGGTCTCCCCCTCCCTCCTCCCCACTTCCACTCCCCCCCCAAGCCTTCGGCCAGCCCAGCCCCTCCTGCCTCTGGGGTGGGGGAGGGGAAGGGAGCCCCGGACTGTCCATCAAAGGGAAGAGCGGCTCTGCTCCTGCAGCCCTTCAGGGGGGCAAATTGGGAGAAGCCAAGGGGGCGACTCTCTGTGGGGCCCGGACCCCCCGGAGGAGTAAGAGGAGAGGAAGGGGACCCCCTGCTGATCGGGGGTGATCCCCAGCGGAGCCCCCTCCCTCCCCCCTCCCTCCAGGGAAAGGACGCAACTTCACACGTACGGCAATCTCTCTCCGGGGACCCCGGCTGCAGCATAGCGACCCCAGATGGGGGGGGGGTGCGTGTGTGATAGGACCCCCCCTCAGTACTGGAGGTTTCATCTCAGGGCCCTTAAATGTGCGTATCGGTTGTCTGAGGGGTTATGGAGTCTGTGTGTGTGTGTGTGTGTATGTGTCTGTGTGTCTGTGTGTACGTGTGTCCGCAGTCCCCTCCCCACAAGGTCCAATCCTGTGTGGGGCTTCCTGCCCCCAAACTGAGCCCGGCGACCCCAGGAGGAGCCCCCAAGCTCTGGCTCCACTTTGCTCTAGGCTCCCTGTGGGAACTAAAAGGGCATCTAGTCCACCCCTCCAGACACACAGAGAAAAGGAGGCTCTGGTTGGGATTCATGACGGGGGGGGCGCAAAAAGAGGTCCGCCCTCCTGGGACTGGCATATAACGCCCTCTAAAATGCAGCCCCCCCCAGACTGAAGGGATTAACCCCCCCCCCACTTTCTCCGCTTCTCTCTCTGCGCCGAACTATCTCCTCCATCGGGCGAAGTCGAGGCAGACTCTGCCCGGAGACCGATGACGCTACATGAGGGGAAAATCCCATTGGTCCCTCCGCTTTCCTGGCCCCTCCCAATCCCGAAGTCCGAGAAAACCGCCCCTCCCGCCAAGCCAGACCCCCGATTCCGCCTCTGGGCTGGGAGTCTCCGCGTCTCTCTCCCCTCCCTTTGGGGGCGCTTGTGGGGAGCATCCATGGGCTCCGTTGGGGTCCCTCTTTTGTTGCTGGTGGGGGCGCTGGCCCGGATCCCCGGAAGCGAAGCGGGGAAGGAGACCCCCGGTAAGGAGGGGCTGGGCGGGCGGAGGAGAGGGGAGGGGAGAGGCCCTCAGTGTTTCTGGGGGCGAAGAATGGGGCTGGGACCCCAGAAGTAGGAAAAGGGGTCGAGGGCAAGAGAGGCGGGAGCCTGCAAGACCCTCGATCTCCGCGTGGTCTCCGCCTCCTCCCTCAGGACGCAGAGGGGTCGCGGAAAGGCAGCCGAGGTGGGATAAGAGGCAGCCGGACCCCCTCTCTCGCCCCCCCCCCGTGGCTGGGGGCGAGGGGGACCTTGCGGACCCCGAATTAGCGCCTGAGCCCCGAAGTTTCTGGCACCGAAAGAGGAAGGAGACGGAAAGCGAAAGTGAAAGGGGGAAACTGAGGCACTTTCAGAGCTGAATCCACAAAGGCCAGCAAAGAGTATAAGAAAAAGACGCTTTTTGGCAAAAGGGTTTTTGCAAACTCAGTTTTTCTTCCGAATCTCCATTTTTTTAAGGGGGGGGGGAAGAGTTGAGCTTGGATTCCTTCTGGGGGGAGACTCTGAATTTGGGGAGGAGACCCAGAACCCCCCACCCCATATTCCCCCGTTGCTGAACCGGGACCTGGGGGGAGGGGGGAACTGAGGGAGAAGGATATTCGGGGGGGTCTGAATTGCTCCCCTAAATTGCCTCCCCAAAACTCTCCCTTTAGTGAGGGGGGCTGGACCCCTTCCCTTTGAGATGGTCTTGGGGGGCTCCAGTGGGACAGGAAAGAGGGCTGAACCCCCAAATCACGCAAAGTCAGCCAGTAGGAGGGAAGTTGCGGGGGGGGAAGAAAATTTGGGGGATTAATAGGGAATTTGGGTGTTCCCTTCTCCTCAGGATCCCCAGCCCCCCCAGGCCATCTAGGTCAAACTTGAGCAGCCCTCCCTCAACAGAGGGGGGAGGGAAAGGACCCCCCATCTCCTGCCTCCAACAGGGTCCTTTCAGCAGCCCCAGGAAGGCTCCCCACCCCTTTGCCCCCCCAATTCAGGGGTCCCAGAGGGCCCAGATAAACCCCTGGGGGTCCTAAGGCCCCTCAGAGAACCAGGGACCGACTTTCAAAATGACCCCAAAGAATATCAGTCTTCCCGTCCTCCACCATTAAGTCAGAACTGAGGAAGCTTCTGGGATGAGAAGCGAAACGTCTTCAAGGGAAAACCCAGGAAATTCCTGCTCCCTTTGGGAAAAGCCCCTTTGGGCCAAGCAAGACCCGGAGGGGGAGACTCTCCGGAGAGACCCCCGGCTCCCCTCGGCCCTTCCGAAGTCTCCCCAGACCCAGCCTGGACTCCTGACGGCTCGCCTTAAGGGAGCTTAAAGGGGCATCTAGTCCACCCCTGCAGGCGGAAAGAGAAAGGGAGACTGCAGTGGAGAGTCATGGGGGGGGCACAAAATGAAGTCCACACACATCCTGAAGACCCCCCTGAAGTTGCAGTCCCCAGGAGTGAAAATCTTCCCCTCCCTCGCCTTCTCCGCTTCTCTTGGGAGGGATATTGGGGGGGGGTCTGAGTTGCTCCTCCAAACCCCCCCTTTAGTGAAGGGGAAGAGCCCAGAAGCATGGGTGTGGGTATCCTTATTATGCTCCCAAAAGGAAGAGGGAGAGAGAAGTTTGGGTATTATTTTCCGTCCAGCGCAGTGGGGGAGTCTCCCCCCTCCCCTTATATACTTCGTGCCGGTTTGAGGGGGGGCAAAGAGGCCCCCCCGGGGTCCAGCGATCCCTGCAGACAGAGGGAGGGCTGGACCGGCTGAATCCCGCTGGGACCGACGGTTCCCCCTCCTCCAGGGGGCGCCTTCCGGCAGGTCTGCCGCCCCTCCCCCTCCCCACGTGGGCCTGTCCTCCAGTAGCCGCTGGGGACCATGGGCCCCGGAGTCCCTCCTGACCCCCTCCTCCTCCTCCCCGCGGCCCATTTCCTGCTCCAGTGGAAGGGCGAGTGCCGCTTCCTCAACGGGACGCAGCAGGTGCGATACCTGTACAGGTACATCTACGACCGGCAGGAGATCGCCCGCTTCGACAGCGCCCGTGGGGAGTTCGAGGCCGTCACGCCGTTGGGGAAGAGGGATGCGGAGGCTTGGAACAGGGATAAGCCCTTCCTGCAGTACCTGAAGGCCCAAGTGGATTCCGTCTGCCGAAACAACTACGAGGTTCTCCAGCGCGCTTCTGTGGTTGGCCGGAGAGGTGAGTGGGGGAGGGGGAGTTCCATGGTGGGGGAATGCGGAGACTCCCCCCTTTTATTTCATTGATTAGGGATCTCCCAGATAAAGATTTGCCCATTATTTATTCTCTGCTCTCCGATCTACGAAATTTACTCTTTGGTATTTATTGATGTTTATTGATGCTCCTAAGCCGCCCCCCTCCCTCCCTCAAAGCGGGGGTCTGGAGGGGGTAGGATTATGACATCAGCCCTAAATAAAAATGTGTAAAAAATAAATTACCCTTAAAATGTTAGAAATTCTACAAGGATGACAATGAAACATGCAAAAGGAGGGAAGAAATATATTCCTCTCGTTCCCTTCCCTCCCACGATCCTCCTTCTCTTCCCAAGGTCCAAAAAACTTCTTTCCAGAATATTATACAAAATATTATATTTTTCTGGGGGGGGGGAGGAATCCAGCAAGCTCTCTCTTGCCCAGTAGGTAGATAGATTTCAATATAATCTGTATGCTATATAATATTTCAATATATTTTATATGAATAAATCCGTAATATTTATTGACTGACTTATCAACTTTTTTTATAAAGGATTTTATTGAATTTTATAGGGTTAGAGATAAAATAGGATCAGGTTAGGGATTAGGGTTTAGGACACGGTTGGGATCAACATTGGGATTATCCCCCGATAACATTTTCTATCTTTAGCAAACAGGCTATTGTCTGGGTACGTATGTTCAATTAACAATAGTTAATATAGTAATAGATATCTGTAGAGAAGGTAATAAACGATAATCAAAAACAGTATCAGTTAGTCAATACATTTCATTCTTCCTACTAATATATACTGCTCAAAAAAATAAAGGGAACACTTAAACAACACAATGTACTGTATTTATTTATTTATTTTATTATTGGGACTTATATGCCGCCCTATCTCCCAAAGGACTCAGGGCGGCTAACAACAATAACATACAATAAATACAGAAGTTAAGGTAAAATTAAAATTAAAGGCCTCTGTACAATAAATTAAAATTAAAATTAAAATAAATTAAAAATTAGAGTTAAAAAATTAAAAACATAATTAAAAATCAGGTCAGCCTGATGGAAAAGGAGTGTTTTGAGGCCGCGGCGAAAGGACCGGAGACCCGGGGCCATCCGAAGCTCAGGGGGGAGCTGGTTCCACAGGGCTGGGGCTCCCACAGAGAAGGCCCTCCCCCTGGGGGTCGCCAGCCGACATTGTCTAGCCGACGGTACCCTGAGGAGGCCTTCTCTGTGTGAGCGCACTGGGCGATGGGAATTCGTTCCCGGCAGCAGATGGCCCTGCAAGTATCCCAGGCCTAAGCCATGTAGGGCTTTAAAGGTAAGTACCAGCACCTTAAATCTTACCCAGAGGACAACCGGTCACCAATGCAGCTCACGCAGGAGGGGTGTAATATGGGAATATTGGGGTGCTCCCATCACATTTAATAGTAGGATGTCTTATTTTCTGTTCCCTTTATTTTTTTTGAGCAGTATATATTCAAGATAACATATCACTTTCATTTCTCGCTAGTTCATTTTCCTAACCGTTGGTAAAAATTATCCCATGTTCTATAATAAACCGAATCTTCTTTCTCCTTAATCTCTAACGTCAATCTATCCATTTCTCCACATTCTAAGATTTTCTTAATTAAAACCTCTTCAGTTGATAAGTTTTCATTTTTCCAGCATTGGGCAAATGCTATTCTCGCTGCTGTCAGTACATGCAATATTAAATATTCATTCTCCTTCTCATAATCAGATCTGTGTTTTAACCCCAAACCTTTTTTGCTTTAAGGCCTGTCCACCAGATGTGATAGTAAGTACCTGGCCTTTGTTTACATTTCCAGAAATTATTTGAAGTGTTTTTAAACATTTTCAGTAATCTTACTGGTGTCATATGCCATCTATAAAACATTTTATACAAGTTTTCTTTATCTGAGGCTGGTTTAGTCTATCTGATATTTCTATCCCATAGTTTCTGCCAGTCTTCCAAGTCTATCATTGTTTCTTTTACTTGTTCTTCTTCCATCTTTAAATTGAGTAGAAATCTATTTGTTGTTGTTGTTAGTTGTGAAGTCGTGTCCGACCCATCGCGACCCTATGGACAACATTCCTCCAGGCCTTCCTGTCCTCTACCATCTTCTGGAGTCCATTTAAGCTCACGCCTACTGCTTCAGTGATTCCATCCAGCCACCTCATTCTCTGTCGTCCCCTTCTTCTATTGCCCTCAATCTTTCCCAGCATTAGGCTCTTCTCCAGTGAGTCCTTCCTTCTCATTAGGTGGCCAAAGTATTTGAGTTTTAGCTTCAGGATCTGGCCTTCTAAAGAGCAGTCAGGGTTGATCTCCTCTAGGACTGACCGGTTTGATCGCCTTGCAGTCCAAGGGACTCGCAGGAGTCTTCTCCAGCACCATAGTTCAAAGGCTTCAATTCTTTGGCGCTCAGCCTTTCTTATGGTCCAACTTTCACTGCCATACATTGCAACTGGGAAGACCATAGCCTTGACTATACGCACTTTTGTTGACAGGGTGACGTCTCTGCTTTTTAGTGTGCTGTCTAGATTTGCCATGGCTTTCCTCCCCAGGAGCAAGCGTCTTTTAATTTCTTGGCTACAGTCCCCATCCACAGTGATCTTGAAGCCCAGGAAAATAAAATCTGTCACTACCTCCATTTCTTCCCCATCTATTTGCCAGGAATTGAGAGGGCCAGGTGCCATGATCTTGGTTTTCTTAATGTTTAGTTTCAACCCAAGTTTTGCACTCTCCTTCTTCACTCGCAACAAGAGGCTCTTTAGTTCCTCTTCACTTTCTGCCATTAGAGTGGTATCATCTGCATATCTTAGGTTGTTGATGTTTCTTCCGGCAATCTTAATTCCAACTTTTGATTCATCTAGCCCTGCCTTTCTCATGATGTGCTCTGCATATAAGTTAAATAGGCAAGGCGACAGTATACAGCCTTGACGGACTCCTTTCCCAATTTTGAACCAATCAGTGGTTCCGTGTCCAGTTCTCACTGTTGCTTCTTGGCCCGCATATAGGTTTCTCAAGAGACAAATAAGATGGTCTGGTATGCCCATCTCTTTAAGGACTTGCCAGAGTTTGTTATGATCCACACAATCAAAGGCTTTAGCATAGTCAATGAAGCAGAAGTAGATGTTTTTCTGGAACTCTCTAGCTTTCTCCATGATCCAGCGTATGTTAGCAATTTGATCTCTAGTTCCTCTGCCTCTTCGAAATCCTGCCTGTACTTCTGGTAGTTCTCGATCCACATACTGCTGGAGTCTAGCTTGTAGAATTTTAAGCATAACTTTACTAGCGTGAGAAATGAGTGCAATGGTGCGATAGTTTGAACATTCTTTGGCACTGCCTTTCTTTGGAATTGGAATGTAAACTGATCTTTTCCAATCCTGTGGCCACTGTTGAGTTTTCCAAATTTGCTGGCTAATTGAGTGTAGCACTTTTACTGCATCGTCTTTTAAGATTTTGAATAGCTCAGCTGGAATACTGTCACCTCCACTAACTTTGTTGTTGCTCAGCTTTTCTAAGGCCCACTTCACTTCACATTCTAGGATGTCTGGCTCGAGGTCAGTGACCACCTCATTGTGATTATCAGGGACGTTAAGCTCATTCTTGTATAGTTCTTCTGTGTAATTTTGCCACCTCTTCTTAATCTCTTCTGCCTCTGTTAGGTCCCTGCCATTTTGGTCCTTTATCATGCCCATTTTTGCATGAAACGTTCCTTTCATCTCTCCAATTTTCTTGAAAAGATCTCTGGTCCTCCCTATTCTATTGTTTTCTTCTATTTCTTTGCACTGTTCATTTAAGAAGGCATTCTTATCTCTTCTAGCTATTCTTTGGAATTCTGCATTTAATTGGGCGTATCTTTCTTTTTCTCCCTTGCCTTTCGCTTCCCTCCTTTCCTCAGCTATTTGCAAAGCTTCCTCAGACAGCCATTTTGCTTTCTTGCATTTCTTTTTCTTTGGGATGGTTTTGGTTGCTACCTGTTGTACAATGTTGCGAACCTCTGTCCATAGTTCTTCAGGCACTCTGTCTATCAGATCTAATTCCTTAAATCTATTTGTCACCTCTACTGTATATTGAACAGGGATATGATTTAATTCATACCTGACTGGCCTAGCGCTTTTCCCTACTTTCTTTAATTTAAGCCTAAACTTTGCAAGGAGAAGCTCATGGTCTGAGCCACAGTCAGCTCCTGGTCTTGTTTTTACTGACTGTATAGAGCTTCTCCATCTTTGGCTGCAGAGCATATAGTCAATCTGATTTCTGTGTTGACCGTCTGGTGATGTCCATGTGTAGAGCCATCTCTTGGGTTGTTGGAAAAGAGTGTTTGCTATGACCATCGTATTATTTTGACAAAATTCTATCAGCCTGTGCCCTGCTTCATTTTGTACTCCAAGGCCAAACTTGCCTGTTATTCCAGTTATCTTTTGGCTTCCTACTTTAGCATTCCAATTCCCCATGATGATAAGGACATCATTTTTGGGTGTTAGTTCTATAAGGTGCTGTAGGGCTTCATAGAACCGGTCAATTTCATCCTCTTCAGCACTGGTGGTTGGGGCATAGACTTGGACTACTGTGATATTGAATGGTTTGCCTTGGATTCGAACTGAGATCATTCTGTCATTTTGAGGATTGTATCCCAGTATTGCTTTTCCTACTCTTTTATTGACTATGAAGGCTACTCCATTTCTTCTGAGGGATTCTTGTCCGCAGTAGTATACCTGATGGTCATCTGAATTAAATTCACCCATTCCTGTCCATTTTAGTTCGCTGATACCTAAGATGTCGATGTTCAGTCTTGTCATCTCTTGTTTGACCACGTCCAGCTTTCCTTGATTCATGGATCTTACATTCCAGGTTCCTATGGAGAAAAAATCTTTACAGCATCGGACTTTCCTTTCACCACCAGACACATCCACAGCTGAGCGTCCTTTCGGCTTTGGCCCAGTTGCTTCATTCTTTCTGGCGCTACTAGTACTAGCCCTCTGCTCTTCCCCAGTAGCATATTGGATGCCTTCCGACCTGAGGGGCTCATCTTCCAGCGTCATATCGTTTTGCCTTTTGGTACTGTCCATAGGGTTTTCATGGCAAAGATACTGGAGTGGTTTGCCATTTCCTTCTCCAGTGGATCACGTTTTGTCAGAACTCTCTGCTATGACCTGTCCGTCTTGGGTGGCCCTGCACGGCATAGCTCATAGCTTCATTGAATTATGCAAGCCCCATCGCCACGACAAGGCAGTAATCCATGAAGGGGAGAAATCTATAGAGTTTCCTAATCAAGTGTTCATCTGTTTTTAACAATCTTTGATTGAATTCTGTCTGTTCTTTATGGAGTCCTGTTCTCTTTCGCCCAGGTTCGCCTGGTGCGCCAGTTGCGGCCCTATCTGGACCGGGATGCCCTGTGCACGGTCACTCATGCGCTCGTGACCTCTCGCCTTGACTACTGTAATGCTCTCTACATGGGGCTTCCCTTGAAGACCACTCGGAGGCTCCAACTGGTACAGAATGCGGCCGCGAGAGTTGTCTTGGGAGTTTCCCGGTACTCCCATGTTACACCTTTGCTCCGCGAGCTGCATTGGTTACCAGTTGTCTTCCGGGTGAGGTTCAAGGTCTTGGTTATGATCTTTAAGTCCTTACATGGCATGGGTCCGGGTTACCTCGGGGACCACCTGCTGCCGGCGTCAACTCCCCTCCGCCCCATGCGCTCCCACAGAGAGGGCCTCCTCAGGGTGCCTCCAGTCAGGGAATGCCGACTGGCGGCCCCCAGGGGGAGAGCCTTCTCTGTGGGTGCCCCGGCTTTGTGGAACCAACTGCCGGTGGAGCTCCGGATGGCATCAGACCTCCAAACTTTCCGTCGTGGCCTGAAGACCCATTTATTTGAATTAGCTGGTCTGGCCTGACGGGGGATTTGGGTTTTAAATTGTTGTTTTAGAATTGTATTATTGTTTTTAACTGGGCATTGATTTAATCTTTTTTTAACTTTTGTATTGTATTGTATTGTTATTTATATATGCCCTGTGAACCGCCCTGAGTCCCTAGGGAGAAGGGCGGTATACAAATCAAATAAAACTGAAACTGAAACTGAAACTCTTTATCTCTTTTGAATTTGCAAATATGGCCACATGCTAAATCAATACCTTGTCGCTGTAAATCTTGTCTATCTTTCAATTTCCCTTCCTTATCCAAGATATCTTTATAAGTCAACGACTTTGTCATAATGAATTAAATTTGAGTAAGCAAAAGCTTCCATTGTTGAAAGCCATTCAGGTAGCTTCGTATAGATTTTCTTCTTTATTCTTTCCGATCTCAAAGAAGTAGATTCCTTGTAAGGTCGCTTTGAAAGTATCTGTGTGATTTATTCTTCCCGTATCAACTTTTAAAACCATCTCTCTCTCTCCCAGAGGGACTTTGCATGGCACACACGTAAAATATTTAAAAAACCCAAAATAGTATATATAGTATATATATTTAAAGATTTAAAAGGCAAGGATGATTAAAATCCAGTGATAAAAAATTATTAAAAGTGGGGAGGGCTTCGGGACGCTGATCGGCCCCACAGCTGCCTCCTCCTCTGCACCCCCCCGTTTCTGGAAGGCCAGGAGTGGGGGAGGGGCTCCCTTCCCCTCTGGGGCCTTTGGGATTTTAGGATACAAAGCGAACTTCCAAAGGTCTGGAAAAGGGAATTAGGGAAGTTTCGTCTGCTCTGCCCTGTCCATCTTTTAGTCCTTTTTATTCTTTATTCAGACTCGTTTGCTCATCCAGTTTTGGGGGTCTGGGAGAAAAACCCCCCTTGAGACCCCCTTTTTCGTCACAGACTTGGCTTCACCTGCAGCCGAATCGCTTCTCATTTCCTACCTGGGAACGTTCCTCGTTTGGGGGCAAAGAGTCAAAAAACACCCACAAATATTAAAACTGAATTTCAGGGATTCCTTCGGCCCTGAAGCCTCGGATTGTTTAGTTCCCTATTCCAGATTCCTGGCAAATTGCCTACGTTTGTTGTTCTAGCTTTATTTGCTCATATTTTGAAAAAACCTTATATATTTCTATCAATTGATAAGGTTTCATTGTGCAAAACCAATGTTTCATCTGCAGTTGTTGCCATTTGTTGTTGCCGGGGTCTGCAATACGCTACCAAAGAATTAAATAAGATCTTTCTTCCACAAGAGGAAAACCACCAGATCCCAAGAGAAAAAGGCATTTTACGGGGAGACGCTGGGAATTTGCTCCTTCCGGAAATTATGGGATATTTAAGGGGAAGCGACGCAGATTTTGTTCTCTGCATATTCAGTCTGGAATTCATTCTTACACCTAAATTCTTCCCTGCAAACCCAGGAGGATAATTCACTCTTCATAAAAAACATCCCGACCAGATCCCAGGATTGAATTGCAAATAACCAAACCTTTAAAAAGTGCATGTTCTTAAACATGATATAATTAGCTGTTTGTAAGAGAATCCCTCAAGGGAGAAAAACGTGGTTAGCAAAAGGTCTCTGAGCTGGAGTGGATCTATGAAAGTAGTTAGAGTGTATACCTTTTTTTAATGAAAATTATCAGCCCTTTTGATCAGTGCCGTCATGAAAGTAAACAAACCCACGTGGTGTTGATTACGTCAGCAGATCATGGCTTTATGCGGAAGTCACCGCCCTATTTTCAGATAAGGCGTCTTGAACCGAACCCCATCAATAAGTCAAGGCAGTCAAGCCTCTGGGTACGTGATTAGCTTCACCCTAGACTAATTCTATCGACATTCAAAACAAACGGAATAAGCTAAATAAAGTAAATAATGAACAGAGGCCTCTGCTTTTGGGAAACAAGCCCTACTTTGGGGAACTGTGAAATAATAATAATTAAAAAAAATGCTTTTTATTTCTAATCATTCTAGCCTAATGATGCTTTTAATTTTTGTGGAGTTTTAAAAGTCAGTGCCTCAAAAACAGGGAAAAAGGGAGGCCCTAAAAGGATTTATGTTTTTCCATCTTCCAGGATCCCCTTTAATTTCTTGCTGCAATTTGCTTTGGAAATGACAAAAAAAAAATATTTTCAGAAGTGAAAAGGAATCTTGGCCTGAATTAACCAACTTGGTCTCCCGTTCTGGGTCCTTTTTGTGTCTCCCCCGTGTCCCTCCTCCCCCTCCTCCCCTCCAGCCAAGCCCACCGTCTCCATCTCCTCCACCAAGCTGGACCCGGCTTCCCCCCACACCATCCTCCTCTGCACCGCGAGGGGCTTCTACCCCGTGGAGATCGAGGTCCGCTGGCTGAAGAACGGGCGGCCGGAGGAGGAGGGCGTGGCCTTTGGGGAGGAGCTCCAGAATGGAGACTGGACCTACCAGCTCCAGGTGATGCTGGAGACCCAACCCCAGCGGGGGGACGTCTACACCTGCCAGGTGGGGCACGCCAGCCTGGAGGCCCCCATCACCGTCCAGTGGGGTGAGCCCCTCCCCTCCCTCCCCTCCTGCTCTGGGGACCCCCTGCTGCCCTGAGAGGGAGGTAGAGACCCTCCCTGTGGGGGGAGCCGGGATGGACCCTCCTGGTGGGGGGAAGCTGGCCCTTATCCTCCTGCTCAGGGGAGGCTCCTTCTCCTTCCCCAGAGCCCCGATCCTCCAACTCGGCCAGGAGCAAACTCTGGACAGGGATTATGGGGGCCCTGATCGGGGTGATCTTCTTTGCCACGGGTCTCTCCCTCTACCTGAAGACCAAGAAAGGTGAGTCTGGGGGCTGCATGAGAGGTTGTGTTGAGGGGACCATCGGGGGGGACCTCTCAGATGGCAAGGAGGGTCCTATTGGAAATTTGCTTGGGAAATTCTGTTCTTTGAGAGTCTGCTGTATAAGTGAGCATCCTGCAACCTATTTTGGGCTATCGATGGGAGGGGGACCCCCTGAGTCCTCCAGCCCATGAGAGGTTCTGATTGGCTCTTTTTCTCCTTCCAGCAATTCCCATCCAGCCTCCTGCAGGTGAGTTTCTCCTCAAGTTACAGATGTTACTTTAACATTCGTTAATTGTTCCTTTAAAAAAATGTGCCTGAACAAAACCTCCTTGCTGTGGATAAAAGAAATTTTTGAAATTTTGGGCAGCGTTTCCTTACAGAGAAAATGCATTGGAATCAAAAACAAATACAAACACACCACAAATAGTAAAATATTGACCAGTTTTTTTCCAATGTGGTGGGCGGGAAAGACTCCTCTTTTGATTACCTGCCCCAATTAAGTCATTTGGGGAAAATTCCATAAGTCCCCAGAAATGAATTGCTGGTCCTTTGCATCCTTTTCCTCCCTGAAATGGGGGTGGGGGTGGGAGATTTTCCCTCATTCTGCCCCTGCCTATCAACCACCCCCCTGCAGTGTGGGTCTGTCTGGGGGGGGGCTGATAGAGAGGAATAATAAGTTATTTACACTGAAGGTTTCACTTTATATTCTCATTTTCTCCTTTTCTCTTTTTCTCTACAGCCCTCATGAATTAATCCTGCCATTTTTCCTGCTTCCTGATGGAAAAGGAATTTTTTTTTCAGTAGCTGATGAATTTCTGGCTTTTTTGCAACCTCTGAAAAATGGAGGGTCAAGATTTTAGATTAGGGAGAGGAGGAGAATGGCAGCCTGGAGCTTCTCCTGCTGAGAGGCCCCCATCTTTCGTTCAGGGCCTCCCTTTCTTCGGAGGGAGGGGTGGAGACCATCTAGACTGACCCCAGGGACTCTGGGCCTGCCTGTCATTCCAGACACCCAAATCTCTCCCTGCTTTGAATCAACAGCAGCTTCATCTGCATCACTCTTCCTCCGAATCCCTTCCCTTTGCTTTAAACGAATAAACATTGTAGGAAAACCCTGGAATTCCTCCTTCCTTCCTCTTCCTCCTTCTCTTTCCTGCCGCTCTAAGGGGGTCCACCATTCTCCACTCCCCCTCCCCAGATTGAGGCCTCCACTGCCTCAGCTTTGGGTCCCAAGCCAGAACGGGTTCGGGAGGAGGATGGGGAGATCTAGGGAGCTTTGGGGTGGGGGGGGCATTAAGGAGAAAATGGGGCAAACTCAACTCTCCCAAAATATTGGTGTCTCAGGACACACCTGCACCCACAACACAGAGACACACACAGAGAACCCTCCCCAAGAAGCAGCAGAGGAGGCAGTGGGGGGCTGGGGGGCAGGTGGGGGGCTTCAATCACCCCAGAGGCCTTTTCCAGGACTGCCCACCTGGCCCCACTGCTGCCCCCACAGCCCTTCGTGCCTTTGGGCCCAAAGCCCCCTCCCTCTGGGCAGGAGAGACGTGGAGAACAAGGATTCTTCCACAGTTTTAGGGGCCCCCGCCGCTTCATGTCCTGGGTGGAAGACTCGATCCTGAGTCCACAGGACTTATGTTGCCATAATTCCCCCCTCCTGTTCTGAGGGGAAGACTCTCCCCATCCCCCTCCTCCAAGTCTCCCATCAGGGTCTTTCTCCCAATGCAACTGAGCCCCTCCCCTTACATGCTGGTCCCCCTTTTCCTCTCTCCCCTTCCCTCTTATCCACCCATCAGAGCCCCCCCCCCCTTAGAGAGCCGTCTCCCCGTAACGTGTGAAGGAGGAGCATCGGAGCCTTTGCGTCTTTTGGGCCTCCAGGGCTGTTTCTCCAGCCCTCCGTCGTTTCTTCCCTGGGCTGTCCGGGGTCTACTCAGGGGTAAGGAGGGGCCCCTCAGCCTATTCCTCAGGGTGACAGAGCCAGATAGTCCCTGAGCTGCCCTGGGGAAGAATCTGGGCTTGTTGCCTGCTGGATCAGGGCCAGTTTCTTGGTTTCGCTTCAGGGGAGCTCAAGGCTTCAGGCTGGGCACGGGGAGGGGAAGGAAACGAAACTCCAGCACTTCTCCAGCTGTTGGGGGTTGCAGAAACAAACAAGGTTCCTCTGTGTGTTTGTGTGGGGTTGTGTTGAGGGCTGGGGGGAGGTAGGAAGAACTCAAGAGAAAATCAAAATTTCTCTGGGGAGACATGAAAAGAGGGCAGGAGTTCTGCTCTGATCAGAGGCTGCCTGGATCTGGGTCGCCCTTTGTGCGACTGGCTGTGTATACACAACTGTTGTGCGGTGGGGGGAGCCCCTCCCCTCCCTCCCCCTCCTGCTCTGGGGACCCCCTCCTGCCCTGAGAGTTTCTCCTCAAGTGATAGATGTCTCTTTTAATATTGGTTAATTGTTCCTTTTAAAAAAATGTGCCTGAACAAAACCTCCTTGCTGTGCATACGACAGATTTCTGAAATTTTGGGCCAAAAAGAATTCGGGCACAAAAGAAGTGAGCTCTTCCACACTCGGATGTGGAAACCCAATAGAGGGTCAGCCAAAAGGGACTCAGATGCCTCTACACACCAACGCTCAAAGTACGAGGAATAAGCAGGGAGAACTCGAAAGCCAAAGGCAGGTCTGTCCTTGTTGCAATTCCTGAAACTTAGTGGGATGAAACCCAGGACTGGAAGACATAATTAAAAGATTTAATGTGGAGGAATTGAGCAGCAGCTGTCCAAATGAAGTGGGAGACGCTGACCCAAATTTGCAGTTTAAATTCAATAAGTATATTTAGCATCTATATTTACAGCAGATAAGATAGTCAGGCCTATCACTCCATCGTGAGGTAAATCCTGAGGTAAATCACAAAAGAGCAGACAGAACACAGAAGAAAAAGGCGGGAGAAAAGGGAAACGCCCCCTTACAGCCACAGCGACCGATCAGAGCACAGATTGCCTCAGGCAGGAGCCCGCCCTCACTTAACTACAAGGCTGTGTTCTGCACCATTGTACCCTTTCCTCTTCCAGCTATTAAATTTAATATTTTAACATTTAAAGGGTTCAAAAGAAACAGACCTGATATGACTTTGGTTTTGTCGATTAGCTAAACTTGTCATTACAGAAATGGCTAGTTATACAGTAATATATAAAAGCAAAAAGTTGAGGTTGGAGTGTTTATTTAATTAGTCTTGTACTGTGCTAAAAAGAGTCAGATGTCAACGCCTTTTTTTCTCTCTTTTTCCCTCGCGCCTCACACTTTCTTTTCCCTTCTCTTTCTCCTTCCCCTAATTTCCCATTTCTGTTTTTCTTTGTATTTTATATATTAAACAAACAAACAAACGAATAAGAAAGAAACAGACCTAATTAAAGAGGAGGTGCAGTTGCATAATATATAAAAAATAACCACACCTCTGTAGAAACGCAAGAGAGCAAAGAGGAAAATCTCCTTGAGTGCATTTGGGTTAACGTGAAAGGGGAAAAGGACAGAGCCAGGGGTGTGTATATGGTAACCCCAAAACTAAACGGAGAAAACAGATGAACTTTTTCTTAATTAGCTAGCCACGGCATGGAGGAAGGAGACCACGATAGTAATGGGGGACTCTGACTGCCCTGAGCTCAACTGGGGGACAAGCTCTGCGTCTAATGGGGGATCAAGCAGGCTCCTGACGAACCTCGCAGAGAACTTTGTCTCCCCCAAAGTGGAGAAGGGACCTCGAGGATCAGCCCCGCTGGACTTCAACCTCCCTCAGAGTCCCAGGCTGCCTTAAAAGAGGGACGGATTATTTCACTCTTTTTGATCGGTGAGCGACCAGCAGAACGTATTTTGGAAGATGAAATCCACACTTTATACTAGGAGTGTTAGATGTTTTGTGCCAGCCATTGGCAGTTCCCCAAAAAGGTCATCAGATGGAAGCAAAGAGGCTTCTTCACTTCCACTGATGAGTCAGGGGTCCCAGACCCCTACAGCCCCATTGGTGAGAGAGTTTTATGGTTAGGGAGGGGCTGAGACCCCCCCATAAATACCTCTGCTCAAGGGGCTGCTCTTTCTCCAGTTCAGTTCTTCTTCTGTTCCAGTTATGCTATGCTAGCTTGCTTTCTTTTATTTTGTTCTCTCTCACATGCAGGCATGAATGCCTTCATGCCAAGTAATTCTTTCTCTCTAATCTATTGTTAAATAAAGCTTCATATGATTGCATCTCTGCGTGATGCCTTTTCACTTGGAAGCACCTTAACGATCCATCGACCTCATGAGACCATCTCACAAGTTGGAAGCAAGAGGATGGTTTAAGGGAATGCTTCCAAGCCAGCAGATAGCAACGAGATGCCTGGAGGGTCCAGCACAAATCCATTTAAAATGGATGGCAGGAGATCCCAGATTGTGACCACGAGTCTTCAATCAAAGACAGCAGCCCTGCCTACAGCCCCTGAAGCAAACTCCGCTCCAGGTGAGAGCACAGATGACCTCCTTTCCCTCAGAGGATCCAGCAGATCATCAGGGACTCCTTCGCATGCCTCCCTACCACTGCACGCCACAGAGGGAAGCGTGGAAGGCTTGCAGTCTGCCCAAGACTGTCCAGATGCAGCAGAAACGGACCTGGCTCAAGCCAAACGCTGCGTGAGCAAGATGACTGAACAGGAACGTGAAGAGCTGCTTCTAAAGTTCCTTACAACACGAAAGATGCCTCAAGCCTCTCCACGGGGGACCCCAGCGCAGGAAGCCTCTGAACACCTGGTGAGTCTTTCCCAAGTGACCACGAGGCCCCCTAATATGGCGCCCGCCACCCTGAGTGACCCCGGGACCCCAGGGCTTTTGGCGTGAAATTTCCCACCAAACTGGGAGCTACAGCTTCCTGGGGCAACCGGAAGCAAGATGGCTGCCCCCAGAGCGTCCACATGGCCTGGCACCAGAAACAAGATGGCAGCCCCCAGTAACCCCACATGGTCTAATAAAGACAGGCCTCAACTAAGCCTGGAGGCCCAGCAATCCCTGGCATCCAGCCGAAGCAGCATGCAAACCCCTGGGTCCTCCCCACCAGAAAGCCTAAAGTCCTATGAAGGCAGTAAAACCTGTCCACCTGAAACTGCTACAGCAGGGCTTGAAGCAGCCATCCAGGTCCTGGTTGCAGCCCTGGAGGCCAAAAGGACAGCAGCTACAACATCGGGGGTGGCCACCCCCCCTCCAAGGCCTCCTACCCTCTCCCCAGGGCCTAACTGCCGGGAGGGGTCCAGCCTGGAGCCTCCCAACTATGAACCCCCGCGGCCTCCCACCTTCTCTTCAGGTCTTCAGGACCAGCGATGGGCTTCTCAGGGCAAATCAGGCAATCCGGGCAATCCATGTGCCATCCAGCGTCCATCCTGCCGGGAGGCATCTTGCAATCCTCAGCAGGAATCTTTGCAGCATATGGGGCCTTCTCAAACAAAAACTCAAATGCCTGGGCTCCGCCCCCCCATGCCTCATGGGAAGAGAAGAATCCCGAGCATGCCCAGATGGAGCTACCAAATAATCAGAGAAAAATCCCACTAACGACCACCAGAGGGATCCCTTTACCTTTTACCTTAATGGAGAGCTCTCAGATGTTTGAGAATGGGACTGACAAAAATTCTTTTTTACCTGCATCTAATCTTCCGAACGACTTTAAAAAACTACAACTTGGGGGAGGAGAATTACAACAGTTGGAATAGAGATGTGCAGGTATGTCTATTAAAGGATGGGACTCTAGAGATGGTTCAGAAACCTCCTCCTCTCCCCTGGGGACCCCGAGAAGAGTGGCGTCATAGGCAAGCTTATACCACTCTGCTGAGCTCACTGGATGGCAACTTGTTCTCCAGCATTCCAGAAGGACTCACAGCTGCTGAAGTTTGGCAATTATTATACAATTTATTCAACAGCGACACCATTGGTTCGATCACCAGACTCACAACTGAGTTTTACACTACCAGACTGACGTTTAGTGCCAGCATGCCTGAACATCTTGCAAAATTAAAGGCACTCAGGGCAGAACTGATGTCCAGAGACTACCCTGTAACTGATGCGAACATGGTCGCTGTCATTCTGGCTTCCCTGGACAGAAGTTGGAGCAATTTCATTGTTTCACTGGAAGGGGCCAGGAAGGAAGCCATAACTTTGTCCTACCTCACAGGGAGACTCATCGAGGAAGATAGGAGGAGAAGAGATGCAGGAGAATACGCCAGAGTCACCACTCAGCAAACCAGAAGGGGGCGCCACAACTCACAGCAAATTAATGCTCTACTTAAGTGTTTCATCTGTGGCTCTGAGGGGCACCTCAAGAAAGACTGCCCCCATCAACAACAAGCCCCCAAATGTGGTCCCAATCAAGTAAAGGGCAAGGGGCAAGGAAGGGGGTGTGGCGGGGGCAAAGGAAATACCAAGGGCAATTTTCTGCATACTTGTTCCCTCACCCCCATAACAAAGGCTGATAGCCCCACTGACTTATGGTTACTGGACTCTGGAGCTTCTTCTCACATTACCAATATGAGTCAAGGGTTTAAAAGGTTAAAGAAAATTAACTCATCTGTCAAAGTGGCCAACGGTGATAAGGCTTTGGTTGTTGGGGAGGGCACTGTTTCTGAACCCAGGCTTGGAAAAGTTGAAGGGGTATTACATGCTCCCTCCATTGCCAACAACCTATTAAGCATTATCAAATTAAGTGACGATGACAAGGTGGAAGTTTTATTTCGCAAAGGGGGAGGTCATGTCACCCGAAACCAGAGGGTCATTGGAAATATTGCCATCATAAATGGTTTGCCATTCTTCTCCCCTGAGAGCCCACCCACCTCAGAAGGGGCCCCACAGCCAGCCCCAAGGCTGTTTAAGGAGCGCAAGGCCGAAGCGGTTGCACCCAAGCCCCCACAGCCTGCCCCAAAGCTTTCCAAAGGCAGTGTGGGCAAGAAACCTGAATCTCAGCAGGCACCTACAGCACCACTCAAGGCAACTAGAGCCAAGAGGGTGTCACTGGGGAAGCCGCTCCACGATAAGTGTGCCCATCTTTTACACAGAAGATTAGGTCATGCGAGCTTCCCTGTAGTTAAAAAGATGGGAGAATTTGCTAAGGGAGTCCAGCTCAAGGATTGTGACGTGTTCCTGGACTGTGCCATTTGCAAGAAGACAAAGAGGAAGGCTGACCCCATTCCTAAAATGTCACTGCGTAAAGCCCAAAACCCGTACCAACTAGTACATGTTGATTTGGTTGGGCCTTTCACACCATCCCTAGGGAAAAGACAGTATTTTCTCACTGCCATTGATGATTTTTCACGATACGGCCACGTGTATACCCTCACAGAAAAATCCGAAGCCTTTGACGCCATAAAGTCACTGTACAACTTTGTAGAGACCCAGTACAAGACCAAGATCGCACAACTGCAGAGCGGCCGTGGGGCTGAGTTCATGTCCCGAAAATTCCAGGACTGGGTAAGGCATAAGGGCATCCGCCATTTTCTTACTGCGCCATTCACCCCCTCTCAGAATGGCGTAGCAGAGAAAAGAAATGGAATCCTGCAAACTATGATGCGTAGTCTGATTGCAGATGCTGGGGTCGCAGAATCATACTGGGGAGAGGCGGTGCACTACACCAATTACACCCTAAATCGCACCTGGAGCAGTGTTGTGAACCAGACCCCATATTTCCTGGTCCACGGTAGGAAACCAAATCTGGGACACTTACGTGTGTTTGGTTCCTACGCATGGGTGCACATCCCCAAGCAGCTGCGGAAGAAGGGGAGATCTGTCTCCCAGAGACTAAGGTTCTTGGGCTATGCTCCTGGCTCCAAGGCCTATAGTTTCCTGGGAGAAGGGGGCAGGCCTGTGACTTCCCAATCTGCCTCTTTCGAAGAGGACTCCAATTGGACCCAGATCCACTCGAATGATCTGAGCCCATATGTCAACCGACCCAGCAAGGACAGACCGACCACGACATCACCTGAGACGACCACACACCCTGCCACCGACGAAAGTGAGGAACAAGACGAAGATGCATCCAGTCCCATGGAGGAAGACACGCCGTCTTCACCCCCAGCGATGCCTCAGAGACCCACAGAAGAAAAGGGCGGTGAGTGGCAGAAGGTAAGGAGGTCAAAGCGGTCCAACAAAGGGATCCCGCCAAAGAGAACTGACATTGGCCACATCGCATCTGTCAACAGCGTTGTGGTCACCCCAAAATCCTTCTCAGACATCCAGGAGCTGCCCATCGAAGAACAGGAGAAATGGCAGCTCGCGATGGAGAAGGAGATGCAGAGCTTAAAGAAACTCAAGGTCTTCACCCCCCAGCAACCACCAAAGGAGAGAAAAGTCATTGGCACAAGGTGGGTTTACAAAGCCAAACCACTTGCCAATGGCCTCTACCTGTATAAGGCCCATTTGGTAGCTCAGGGCTTCGCTCAGCGCTACATGGAGGACTACGCAGAGACCTACTCTCCAACCGTCCGGGCAGAGAGCGTCAAGGCCGCCCTCGTAACTACAGCCGCTCTGGGAGAGGAAGTCTTCCAATTCGACATCCAGACGGCTTACCTCCACGCCAACTTGGACCGGCAGATCTACGTGAGGGCTCCTCCTGGCTACCAGCAAGAAGGGGGAAATACATGGTTGCTCCACAAAGGGTTATATGGCCTCAAGCAGTCGGGGAAATTATGGTATGACTGTCTTAGAAAAAGTTTAGAACGAGTTGGTTTCACTGCATCCCATGCAGATGAATGTGTCTTCACACGCAACTCCAAGGGTACCACAGAACGGGTGTTAGTTTATGTGGACGACCTACTGTATGTAGGACCTGACAAGGAAGGGTGTGATGAATTTGCCAAGGCCCTGGAAGAAAAGTTTACTCTGAAGTCTTTGGGGCGGGTTGACAAGTACTTGGGTGTGCACATCTTGGCCACTAAGGGGGGGTTCGCTCTATCTCAAACAGAAAAGATAGAGGAGTTATTGGCCAAATGCAAAATGGCAGAATCTAACCCAATGCATAGCCCGATGCAAAGTGACTATTACAATCACACTCACAAGGACGGTCCTGAGTTCACAGATAATAAGCTTTACAGATCTGTGATTGGCTCCTTGCTCTATATCAGCAATTGGAGCAGGCCTGACATAGCTTTAGCTGTGAATCTATTGTCCAGGCACGTGGAACACCCAAAGGAATTCCACTGGACTGCTGTTAAAAGGGTACTTAGATACCTCAAGGGCACGGCTGATGCTCTCCTTGTGCTAGAACCAGAGAAGGGGAAGACGGCCCAGCTCTCCGCTTACTCTGACGCAGACTGGGCTGGTGACACCAAGAGTAGACGGAGCACCTCTGGTTTCCTCATATTGCTAAATGGCTGTCCAATACATTGGCATGTTAGGCAGCAAAAATTTGTTTCTTGCTCCACGGCCGAGGCTGAATATGCCAGCCTGTCAGACACGGCCAATGATTTGATTTGGTTCAATGATCTGATAACGAGCATCTGGGCATCTCCTCCTCTGCCCATCCAAATTCAAGAGGATAACACAGCCACGATTGCAATCTCGGGGGCATATGCTGTGGGCTCTAGGTCCCGCCACATAGACATACGCTATAAAAATGTCAGGCAGCTTGCCAAAGAGGGTTTTATACATGTTGAGCATTGTAACACAACTGACCAGATAGCTGATCTGTTTACCAAGCCTGTTCCCATTGACCGGCACAACCTTCTGTGTAAGCGTTTGTGTTTGGTCTTCTGAATGTTTTATACATGTCTATGACACCTGCTCGCCCCCTCACATGCATTCACTGGTCCCTGTCATTGGCTGGCAAGAAGGGGAATTGTTAGATGTTTTGTGCCAGCCATGGCAGTTACCCAAAAAGGTCATCAGATGGGAGCAAAGAAGCTTCTTTGCTCCCACTGGTGGGTCAGGGGTCTCCGGCCCTTGCAGCCCCATTGGCGAGAGAGTTTTATGGTTAGGGAGGGGCTGAGACCCCCCATAAATACCTCTGCTCAAGGGGCTGCTCTTTCTCCAGTTCAGTTCTTCTTCTGTTCCAGTTATGCTATGCTAGCTTGCTTTCTTTTCTTTTGCTCTCTCTCACATGCAGGCATGAATGCCTTCATGCCAAGTATTTCTTTCTCTCTAATCTATCATTGAATAAAGCTTCATATGATTGCATCTCTGTGTGATGCCTTTTCACTTGGAAGCACCTTTAACGATCCATCGACCTCGTGAGATCATTTCACAAGGAGGAGTAAAGAAGAAGCAGATCCTTCTTTTGAGTCTTGTTTCGGATAGGCTGTTTTCTCTCTTCCGCAACTTTTGAAGAGAGTTTTCTGGATTATCTAGAGAGGAAACGCTCCCTGTCAGCAGGTGAAAATCCCTCCCTCGCCATAGCTCTGATCTCTGCAAATGTGCAAGGCCACAACTGGGATGAAGCAGTCTGGAAATCCCAGGATCTCTCTCTCTCTCTCTCTCTCTCTCTCTCTCTCTCTCTCTCTCTCTCTCATCTCTCTCATCTAGCCATCTTTATCTATCCATCATCATCCATCTATCTATCTATCTATCTATCTATCTGTCTGTCTGTCTGTCTATCTATCTATCTATCTATCTATCTATCTATCTATCTATCTATCTATCTCTATCTATATCCATCCATCCATCCATCCATCCATCCATCCATCCATCCATCCATCCATCTATCTATCTATCTATCTATCTATCTATCTATCTATCTATCTATCTATCTATCTATCTATCTATCTATCTGATAGAGCCAATATTCTGTCCGTCCATCCCTCCTTCAGTATTGAGAACTTTTCCAAGGAAGAAACTCCGATCAGATCCTCTTATCCATCCTGTCCACGTCCACGGGTGTGGATATTTTTCTTCTTCTGTTTGGGCAAAATGTTTCCTTCAGCTGCCATCCGGAAGAACGGGGTTAACCTCAGAGTCGATTGATCCTTAGGACTGATGAATGAATGAACCTTTATTATCAAAGTACAACATGTATACATTGAGATTGGCTGAGCCCCCCTTCGTTTCCCCCATTTCCCCCCCCCCAGAACACACGGTGACAACAAACCCACCACCTTGTTACACCATGTGAGCTAATTGCACAACACTCCAGCCTCCCAAGTCAGTCATACATAGAGTTATTTCACAGTTCAGGAGCCTGACAGCCCATGGAGAGAAGCGGCTGGTGATACTCCTGTATGTATCTCCTCCCCGATGGTAGGAGAGTAAAGAGGTCCCGACCAGGGTGTGAGTCGCCCCTGAGGATTTTCCTCCCTCTTCCAAGGCAGCGGGCCCTGGCGAGGTCATCCAGTGGTGTCAGGGGACAGCCCACAATCTCTTGTGCTGTGCTCACCACCCTCTGTAATATCTTCCTATCCGCAGCTGTCAGACCAGCATACCAAACCACGATACAGCGTGAGAGGACGCTCTCTATAGTAGACTGGTAAAAAAGGGTCATAAGCCGTTGTTCTACCCTGTTCTCCCTGAGGAAGTGGAGTCTCTGTTGGGCCTTTCTGGCCACCTGGTTGCATTGACTTTCCAGGTAAGATCATCACAGACTCCCAGGAATTTAAAGGAGGAAACTCTCTCCACACAGACCCCCCCCCATGTAAAGTGGGGCAGGTTCCTCTCTTTTCCTCCGGAAGTCTAGCACCATCTCTTTCGTCTTGCTGATGTTCAGGTGCAAGTTGTTCTCTAAACACCACAGGGATAGTTTTTGTCCCTCCCCCCTGTACGCTGTTTCAACTCCACCCGTAATAACTACGGTGGGATTCTTCTCCCCATGAAATTCCCTTTCTGCCACGATCCTGGCAGTCAAAAGGTTGAATTCATTGGCACACAGCCAATGGCAGGAATTGAGCCTCTATTCTGCTCACAATGTAAATTATCGGTAAGACTGATTGAGCTTCAATCCTTTCACCGGCCTTGAATCTAATCATCCACCTTTTCTTTCCTCAACGTCTTTGTGGCATGTCAGGGAGTTGGTTCATGCAGTCTGACGCTTCTCTTGCCCTCGACCTCTTTCCCCACTACTGGGGTCCCAGCTCCTTCCCCCCTTCCCCAGGGACATTGAGGACCCCTCCCCTCTCTTCCCCCCCCCGCCCTGTTGCCCCCCTTACCGGGGATCTCCTCCCCCCGTTCGCTTCCGGGGATCCGGGCCAGCGCCCCCACCAGCACCAAAAGAGGGACCCCAAAAGAGCCCATGGATGCCGCCCCACAAGCGCCCCCAAAGAGAGGGGAAAGAGACGCGACCACCCCCAGAGGCGGAAAAGGGGGGGATCTGGATTAGGAGGCGGGGGCGTTTTCCTCCAAGGTTACAATTGGGATGGTCCAGAAAAGCGGAGGGACCAATGAGAATTCTCTCTTCTGCAGCGTCATCGGTCTCCGGGCAGAGCCTGCCTTGACTTCACCCGACGGAGGAAGATAGTTGGGCGCAGAGAGAGAAGCGGAGAAAGTGGGGGGGGGGGAATCCCTTCAGTCTTGGGGGGCTGCAGCTCAAGGGTGGGGGGTTTCAGGCCAGCCCTGCAGGGGAGTCTCTGGACTTCCGTTTGCCCTCCCCCTTGATCTGGCGGGGAGTGGGGCTGCAGGGGAAGGCAGAAGGGGGGGGCGCTTGGGGGGGTGTCTCTGAGCGGGCTGACTGGGGAGCCCTCGGGCGCCTTCAGACACACAGACACGCGTTCTCTGGCCCGCATTAAAGAAGAGGCCAGATCTCCGTCCTGGGTGGGACTGCCCACCCCGCACCCGTCTGGGGTCAGTGTCCCCCCCTCCAAAAAGCCTCGGCTTGGACCCTTTTCGTCCCTGGCGAAGGGGCGGACGGGGGGGGGAGGTTTTGCCCCCAGCACAGTGGGGTTTTCTGACCCACCGCAAATAGAAGGTCGGTTTGGGTTCAGGAATGGCTCTTGTGGATCTCCGTGGGGAGGAAATCAGTGTGTGTGGGGGGGGAAAGGGGGAATCCTCCTATGCCAGGGGTGTCAATTTCATTGAGGGACGCATCAGCGTTGCAGTGGCCCTCAGGGGGTGGGCGAGTGGGTGAGGCCAGGGTGGGCGCGGCCTACTGGGTGGGCGTGGCCAGCCCTACATCGTTGGCGCCCAGGGGGCCAGTGGGGGCCTGGGCAGGAGTGGGGCAGAGCAGAGGGTCTCTGGCAGAAGGGGGTGGGAGTGGGGCAAGTGCCAAGGCCTGGTCCACTGGGGGAGCCTCACTGGTCCTCTCAGGCCATGCAGGGGGGGCTGGATGGTGGCGCGGGGTGCCCGGAGCCCTGGGCAGCAGAGCTCAAACGTCCAGCCCGGTCCTCGAGCACCCACGGCACGAAGGAAGGAAGGAAGGAAGGAAGGAAGGAAGGAAGGAAGGAAGGAAGGAAGGAAGGAAGGAAGGAAGGAAGGAAGGAAGGAAGAAAGGAAGGAAGGAAGGATGAATTCATTCCAAGGTTTCTCTAAATTTTATTCTTTTATTGTAAAGGGAAGGGAAGGGATTCGGAGGAAGAGTAATGGAGATGAAGTTGCTGTGGGGGTAAAAGCTGGGAGAGATTTGGGGTTCAGGACTGACAGGCAGGCCCAGAGTCCCTGGGGTCAGTTTATAGGGAACAGACCGAAATGGAACGGAACAGAATGGAATAAGGAATGGAATGGAATGAAAGGGAAGGGAACAGAACGGAACAGAACAGAACAGAACAGAACAGAATAGAGAATAAAATGGAATGGAATGGAATGAAATGGTCGTGGTGTCTTTTATCAAAAGGCTTAGGGAAGTCTAAGTTTGCTCCGTCCACAGCATTTCGCTGGTCTACTAGTTGAGTCACTTTATCAAAGAAGAAAATAAAATTGGTTTGGCAATATCTCTTTTTAAGAAACCCGTCCTGGCTGCTGGTTGTGACTTTGTTTGCCTCTAGTTGTTGGCAGATCTGTTTTTTGACGATCTTTTCCAGGATCTTCCCAGGTATTGAGGTGAAACTGATCGGTCTGGAGTTTACTGGGTCCGTTTCCCCCCTTTTCTTGAAGATGGGGACCACATCAGCCCTTTCCCATCCTCGGGAACTTCCCCGGTGCTCCAGGATTTGTGGGGGATGCGGTGCAAGGGTTCTGATACAACATCTGGTGTCGGCTGCCTGAGGGGTTTGGGACTCTTTGTGTGTTTGTGTGTGTGTGTGTGTGTGTGTGTGTGTGTACGTGTGTCCGCAGTCCCCCCATACAAGGAGGAGCCCTCAAGCTCTGGCTCCACTTTGCTCTAGGCTCCCTGTGGGAACGGAAAGGGCATCTAGTCCACCCCTCCAGACACACAGAGAAAAGGAGGCTCTGGTTGGGAATCATGGGGGGGTGAAAATGGTAGTCCTCCCTCCACTCCGGAGCTGGCATGAAACGCCCCCCTAAAATGCAGCCCCCCCACCCAGACTGAAGGGATTCCCCCCCCACCTTTTTCCGCTTCTCTCTCTGCGCCGAACTATCTCCTCCATCGGGCGAAGTCAAGGCAGACTCTGCCCGGAGACCGATGACGCTACAGGAGGGGGAAATCCCATTGGTCGCTCCGCTTTCCTGGCCCCTCCCAATTCCGAAGTCCGATTAAACCGCCCCTCCCCCCAAGCCAGACCCCCCGATTCCGCCTCTGGGCTGGGAGCCTCCGCGTCTCTCTCCCCTCCCTTTGGGGGCGCTTGTGGGGCGGCATCCATGGGCTCCGTTGGGGTCCCTCTTTTGTTGCTGGTGGGGGCGCTGGCCCGGATCCCCGGAAGCGAAGCGGGGAAGGAGACCCCCGGTAAGGAGGGGGCTGGGCGGGGAGAGGGGAGGGGAGGGGCCCTCAGTGTTTCTGGGGGCGAAGAATGGGGCTGGGACCCCAGAAATAGGAAAAGGGGTCGAGGGGAAGAGAGGCGGGAGCCTGCAGGATCCTCGATCTCCGCGTGGTCTCCGCCCCCTCCCTCAGAAGGACGCAGAGGGGTCGCGGGAAGGCAGCCCAGGTGGGATAAGAGGCAGCCGGACCCCCTCTCTCGCCCCCCCTGGCTGGGTGGGAGGGGGACCTTGCGGACCCCGAATTAGCACCTGAGCCCCGAAGTTTCTGGCACCGAAAGAGGAAGGAGACGGAAAGCGAAAGCGAAAGGGGGAAACTGAGGCATTTTCAGAGCCGAATCCACAAAGGCCAGCAAAGAGTCTAAGAAAAAAGACGCTTTTTGGCAAAACTGTTTTTGTAACTTCAGTTTTTCTTCTGAATCTCCATTTTTTTAAGGGGGGGGGAAGAGTTGAGCTGGATTCCTTCTGGGGGGAGACTCTGAATTTGGGGAGGAGATCCAGAATCCCCCACCCCATATCCCCCAATTGCTGAATCGGGATCTGGAAGGGAGGGGGAACTGAGGGAAAAGGATATTCGGGGGGGGGTCTGAATTGCTCCCCTAAATTGGCTCCCCAAAACTCTCCCTTTAGTGAAGGGGGCTGCAGCCCCTCCCTTTCAGACCGTCTTGGGGGGCTGCAGGGGGCTCTATTTGGGTGGGGGACAGGAAATAGGCCTCGAAAAGCATCCAAAGGCAGCTTGTGGGGCTGAAGAGGGGAGCGAGGGGAGGAAGAGGAAAAGGGAAGGGGATGCTTGAAGGGGGGAGAGCCCAGGAGCATGGGTGTGGGTATCCTTATTGTGACCCTCCAGCCCTTATGTCCCCCCAAAGGGAGAGGGAGAGAGAAGCACGGATATTACTTCCCTTCCAGCCCAGAGGGGGGCGTCTCTTACCTTCCCCCATATTTCTTGCCATTTTGGGGGGGGACAAAGAGGCCCCAGTGGGATCCAACATTCCTTGCAGACAGGTAGACCCAGTGCTGGACCAGCTGAACTTCTGCCTGCCTTTTTCCACCCTGGGAAGATGGAGGGGGTCCCTCAGGAATCTCCTCCTCTCCCTCATTTTCCTCCCCTCCCCCGACCCCCACCAAGGAGGATTAGCCGTTGGGACGGACAGTTCCCCATACCTCCTCCAGGGGGCGCCTTCCGGTAGCCTCTTGCGGCAGGTTTCCCTCCCCTCCTCCTCTGACAAGCCTGTGTCCCTTCTCTGGGAGAGGCTGGGAACCATGGGCCCCGGCGTCAGGACCCAGCCCAATCCACATCTTAGGAAATAAGGACCCTTGGAGCCGAGTTGTCCAAAAGGAAAACATTTACTAAGGATAGGATTGGATGTGGAGATATGAGACAGGATCTGGTCTTGAGTCACATTTCAAATCTATATAAGCGTTCCCGGTTCAACCCCCTCCCCTCAAAACTCCATTGGGTTAGGATCCCATCAATTCCTGCTTGTCAGGTCCTTCCCTGGGAAGAAGGAACTTCCTGCCTTCCTTGGTAGATCGCCTTCTTCCTACAGCCCGAAACAGACAGATCACTTTTCCCCAGATCTTTGAAAGCAGCTACAGATAGACTGAATAAACAATCCCCCCTCCTTCTACAAGTATGGCAGAATCCCGGTAGGCACAATATCTAACCATACATTAATGAATGTGATATCAATGGATTCTGACACCCGGAGTCCCTTCTGCCCCTCTTTCTCCTCCCCCTCCCCCTCCACACAACCCATTTCCTGCACCAGAGGAAGATCCATTGCTGCTTCCTCTCCCCTCCGGAGCTGGCAGGAAACGCCCCCCTAAAATGCAGCCCCCCCCCAGACTGAAGGGATTCCCCTCCCCCAACTTTCTCCGCTTCTCTCTCGGCTTCGCACTATCTCCTTTTGTGGATGAACTCAGGCAGACTCTGCCCAGAGACCGATGACGCTGCGGAAGGGAGACTTCCCATTGGTCCCTCCGCTTTCCTGGCCCCTCCCGGTTAGGAAGTCCGAGGAAACCGCCCCTCCCCCCAAGCCAGACACCCCCCCCCCCGATTCCGCCTCTGGGCTGGGAGCCTCCGCGTCTCTCTCTCCTCTCTTTTGGGGCGCTTGTGGAGAGCATCCATGGGCTCCGTTGGGGTCCCTCTTTTGCTGCTGGTGGGGGCGCTGGCCCGGATCCCCGGAAGCGAAGCGGGGAAGGAGACCCCCGGTAAGGAGGGGGCTCGGCGGGGGAGGGGAGGGGCCCTCTGTTTCTGGGGGCGAAGAATGGGGCTGGGACCCCAGAAGTGGGAGAAGGGGTCGAGGGCAAGAGAGGCGTCAGACTGCAGGAGCCTGGATCTCCGCGTGGTCTCCGCCCCCTCCCTCAGAAGGACGCAGAGGGGTCACGGGAAGACAGCCGAGGTGGGATAAGAGGCAGCTAGACCCGCTCTCTCGCCCCCCCTGTGTCTGGGTGGGAGGGGGACCTTGCGGACCCCGAATTAGCGCCTGAGCCCCGAAGTTTGTTGCACCGAAAGAGGAAGGAGACGGAAAGCGAAAGCGAAAGGGGGAAACTGAGGCACTTTCAGAGCTGAATCCACAAAGGCCAGCAAAGAGTGTAAGAAAAAAGACGCTTTTTGGCAAAAGTGTTTTTGTAACTTCAGTTTTTCTTCTGAATCTCCATTTTTTTTAAGGGGAGGGAGGAGTTGAGGTTGGATTCCTTCTGGGGGGAGACTCTGAATTTGGGGAGGAGACTCAGAACCCCCCACCCCATATTCCCTCGTTGCTGAATCGGGACCTGAAGGGGAGGGGGGAACTGAGGGAGAAGGATATTCGGGGGGGTCTGAATTGCTCCCCTAAATTGGCTTCCCAAAACTCTCCCTTTAGTGAAGGGGGCTGCAGCCCCTCCCTTTCAGACCGTCTTGGGGGGCTGCAGGGGGCTCTATTTGGGCTTGGGGGGGACAGGAAAGAGGCCTCGAAACGCATCCAGAGGCAGCTTGTGGGGCTGAAGATGGGAGCGAGGGGAGGAAAAGGGAAGGAGGGGCTGGAAGCGGGGGAGAGCCCAGGAGCATGGGTGTGGGTGTCCTTATTATGACCCCCGCCTCTTATGCCGGCGTCTACTTCCCTCCGCCCTGTGCGTTCCCACAGAGAGGGTCTCCTCAGGGTGCCTCCAGTCAGAGAATGCCGTCTGGTGGCCCCCAGGGGGAGATCCTTCTCTGTGGGCGCCCCGGAGCTATGGAACCAGTTACCGGTTGAGCTCCGGACGGCGCCCGATCTTCGCTCCTTTCGCTGCGACCTGAAAACATACTTGTTCGAGCAAGCCGGCCTGGCCTGAGGGGGGATTAGCGGGGTTTTTTACTTTTTATTGGGGTTTTTACCATGTATTAATTGTATTTTTAATCGGGCATGTATTTAATTATCTTTTATTTTCTGTAAATCTCTGTGTTTTATTCTTGCCCTGTACACTGCCCTGAGTCCTTCGGAAGAAGGGCGGTATAGAAATATTAATAAATTAAATTAAATTAAATTAATAAGCAGGCATATACATAGAATGAAGGCTACTGCTAAGCTTGTAAGCCGCCCTGAGTCTTCGGAGAAGGGCGGGATATAAATGGAATTAAAATAAAATAAAATAAATAAAATAAATTATACCCCCGAAAGGAAGAGGGAGAGCGAGAAGCATGGATATTACTTTCCTTCCATCCCAGAGGGGGGGTCCCTCTGGAGCTGGCAGGAAACGCCACCCTAAAATGCAGCCCCCCTAGACTGAAGGGATTCCCCTCAGGGGAGAGGAGTATGAGAGGGGCCCTCACTCTTTCTGGGGGCGAGGAATGGGGCTGGGACCCCAGAAGTGGAAAAAGAGGTCGAGGGCAAGAGAGGCGTCAGACTACAGGAGCCTGGATCTCCGCGTGGTCTCCACCCCTCCCTCGCAGCATTTCTCCCCGTAGGACGGAGAGGGAGCCCCCCCTCCCTGCTTGCGGGCGAGGTGGGTGGGGGTCGCCGGAAGGCAGCTGAGGTGGGATAAGAGGCAGTTGGACCCCCTATCTCTGTCCCTCCCCCGTGGCTGGGTGGGAGGGGGACCTTGCGGACCCCGGATTAGCTCCTGAGCCCCGAAGTTTCTGGCACCGAAAGAGGAAGGAGACGAAAAGCGAAAGCGAAAGGGGGAAACTGAGGCATTTTCAGACCTGAATCCACAAATGCCATCAAATGTATAAGAAAAAAGACGCTTTTTGGCTAAAGGGTTTTTGCAACCTCAGTTTTTCTTCTGAAAAACTGCAGGGGGCTCTATTTCGGCGGGGGACAGGAAAGAGGCCTCGAAAAGCATCCAAAGGCAGCTTGTGGGGCTGAAGAGGGGAGCGAGGGGAGGAAGAGGAAAAGGGAAGGGGATGCTTCAAGGGGGGGAGAGCCCAGGAGCATGGGTGTGGGTATCCTTATTGTGACCCTCCAGCCTTTATGTCCCCCGAAAGGGAGAGGGAGAGAGAAGCACGGACATTACTTCCCTTCCAACCCAGAGGGGGGGCGTCTCTTACCTCCCCCCATATTTCTTGCCATTTTGGGGGGGGGACAAAGAGGCCCCAGTGGGATCCAACATTCCTTGCAGACAGTTAGACCCAGTGCTGGACCAGCTGAACTTCTGCCTGCCTTTTTCCACCCTGGGAAGATGGAGGGGGTCCCTCAGGAATCTCCTCCTCTCCCTCATTTTCCTCCCCTCCCCCGACCCCCACCAAGGAGGATTAGCCGTTGGGAACGACAGTTCCCCATACCTCCTCCAGGGGGCACCTTCCGGTAGCATCTTGCGGCAGGTTTCCCTCCTCCTCTGACAAGCCTGTGTCCCTTCTCTGGGAGAGGCTGGGAACCATGGGCCCCGGCGTCAGGACCCAGCCCAATCCACATCTTAGGAAATAAGGACTCTTGGAGCCGAGTTGTCCAAAAGGAAAACGTTTACTAAGGATAGGATTGGTTGTGGAGATATGAGACAGGATCTGGTCTTGAGTCACATTTCAAATCTATATAAGCGGTCCCGGTTCAACCCCCTCCCCTCAAAACTCCATTTGGTTAGGATCCCCTCAATTCCTGCTTGTCAGGTCCTTCCCTGGGAAGAAGGAACTTCCTGCCTTCCTTAGTTGATCGCCTTCTTCCTACAGCCCCAAACAGACAGATCACTTTCCCCCAGATCTTTGAAAGCAGCCACAGATAGACTGAATAAACAATCCCCCCTTCCTTCTACAAGTATGGCAGAATCCCGGTAGGCACAATATCTAACCATACATTAATGAATGTGATATCAATGGATTCTGACACCCGGAGTCCCTTCTGCCCCTCTTTCTCCCCCTCCCCCTCCCCCTCCCCGCAACCCATTTCCTGCACCAGAGGAAGATCGATTGCCGCTTCTTCTCCCCTCCGGAGCTGGCAGGAAACACCCCCCTAAAATGCAGGCCCCCCCAGACTGAAGGGATTCCCCTCCCCCAACTTTCTCCGCTTCTCTCTCGGCTTCACACCATCTCCTCTTGTGGATGAACTCAGGCAGACTCTGCCCGGAGACCGATGACGCTGCGGAAGGGAGACTTCCCATTGGTCCCTCCGCTTTCCTGGCCCCTCCCAATTCCGAAGTTCGAGGAAACCGCCCCTCCCCCCAAGCCAGACCCCCCGATTCCGCCTCTGGGCTGGGAGCCTCCGCGTCTCTCTCTCCTCTCTTTTGGGGCGCTTGTGGGGAGCATCCATGGGCTCCGTTGGGGTCCCTCTTTTGTTGCTGGTGGGGGCGCTGGTCCGGATCCCCGGACGCGAAGGCGGGATGGAGACCCCCGGTAAGGAGGGGGCTCGGCGGGGGGAGGAGAGGGGAGGGGCCCTCAGTACTCCTGGGGCGAAGAATGGGGCTGGGACCCCAGAAGTGGGGAAAGGGGTGGAGGGCAAGAGAGGCGGGAGCCTGCAGGAGCCTGGATCTCCGCGTGGTCTCCGCCCCTCCCTCAGAAGGACGCAGAGGGGTCGCGGGAAGGCAGCCCAGGTGGGATAAGAGGCAGTTGGACCCCCTCTCTCGCCCCCCCCGTGGCTGGTTGGGAGGGGGACCTTGCGGACCCCGGATTAGCGCCTGAGCCCCGAAGTTTCTGGCACCGAAAGAGGAAGGAGACGGAAAGCGAAAGCGAAAGGGGGAAACTGAGGCATTTTCAGAGCTGAATCCACAAAGATCAGCAAAGAGTGTAAGAAAAAAGACGCTTTTTGGCAAAAGGGTTTTTGCAACCTCAGTTTTTCTTCCGAATCTCCATTTTTTTTAAGGGGAGGGAAGAGTTGAGCTGGATTCCTTCTGGGGGGAGACTCTGAATTTGGGGAGGAGACCCAGAACCCCCACCCCATATCCCCCCATTGCTGAATTGGGACGGGGTGGGGAGGGGGGAACTGAGAGAGAAGGATATGGGGGGGGTCTGAATTGCTCCTCTAAATTGGCTTCCCAAAACTCTCCCTTTAGTGAGGGGGTCTGGAGCCCCTCCCTTTCAGACGGTCTAGAGGGGCTGCAGGGGGCTCTATTTGGGCGGGGGGGGGGACAGGAAAGAGGCCTCGAAACGCATCCAGAGGCAGCTTGTGGGGCTGAAGATGAAAGCCAGGGGAGGAAAAGGGAAGGAGGGGCTGGAAGGGGGGACAGCGCAGGAGCATGGGTGTGGGTATCCTTATTATGACCCCCGCCTCTTATGCCCCCGAAAGGAAGAGGGAGAGAGAACCATGGATATTACTTTCCTTCCATCCCAGAGGGGGGGTCGCTCTGGAGCTGGCAGGAAACGCCCCCCTAAAATGCAGCCCCCCCCAGACTGAAGGGATTCCCTTCCCCCAACTTTCTCCGCTTCTCTCTCGGCTTCGCACTATTTCCTCTTGTGGATGAACTCAGGCAGACTCTGCCCGGAGACCGATGACGCTGCAGAAGGGAGAATTCCCATTGGTCCCTCCGCTTTCCTGGCCCCTCCCAATCCCGAAATCCGAGGAAACCGCCCCCTCCCCCTAAGCCAGACCCCCCGATTCCGCCTCTGGGCTGGGAGCCTCCGCGTCTCTCTCCCCTCCCTTTGGGGGCGCTTGTGGGGAGCATCCATGGGCTCCGTTGGGGTCCCCCTTTTGTTGCTGGTGGGGGCGCTGGCCCGGATCCCCGGAAGCGAAGCGGGGAAGGAGACCCCCGGTAAGGAGGGGGCTGGGCGGGGGGAGGAGAGGGGAGGGGCCCTCAGTGTTTTGTGGGGCAAAGAATGAGGCTGGGACCCCAGAAATAGGAAAAGGGGTCTAGGGCAAGAGAGGCGGGATCTCCGCGTGGTCTCCACCCCTCCCTCAGCATTTTCCACCTGAGGACGGAGACGGATCCCCCCTTCCCTGCTTGCGGGCGAGGTGGGTGGGGGTCGCGGGAAGGCAGCCGAGGTGGGATAAGAGGCAGCTGGACCCCCTCTCTCGCCCCCCCCCGCGGCTGGGTGGGAGGGGGACTTTGCGGAGCCTGAATTAGCGCCTGAGCCCCGAAGTTTCTGGCACCGAAAGAGGAAGGAGACGGAAAGCGAAAGCGAAAGGGGGAAACTGAGGCACTTTCAGAGCTGAATCCGCAAAGGCCAGCAAAGAGTCTAAGAAAAAAGACGCTTTTTGGCAAAAGGGTTTTTGCAACCTCAGTTTTTCTTCTGAATCTCCATTTTTTTTAAGGGGAGGGAGGAGTTGAGCTTGGATTCCTTCTGGGGGGAGACTCTGAATTTGGGGAGGAGACCCAGAACCCCCCACCCCATATCCCCCCATTGCTGAATCGGGACCTGGAGGGGAGGGGTGAACTGAGGGAGAAGGACATTCGGGGGGGGGTCTGAATAGCTCCCCTTAATTGGCTCCCCAAAACTATCCCTTTAGTGAAGGGGGCTGGAGCCCCTCCCTTTCAGATAGTTTTGGGGGGCTGCAGGGGGACAGGAAAGAGGGCTGAACCCCCAAATCACGCAAAGGCAGCTAGTAGGAGGGAAGTTGCAGGGGGAAAAAGAAAATTTGGGGTATATCTAGGGAATCTGGGGGTTCCCTTCTCCCCAGGATCCCCAGGCCCCCCAGGCCATGTAGGTCAAACTTGAGCAGCCCCCCTTCAACAGAGGGAGGAGGGAAAGGACCCCCCATCTCCTGCCTCCAACAGGGTCCTTTCAGCAGCCCCAGGAAGGCTCCCCACCCCTTTGCCCCCCCAATTCAGGGGACCCAGAGGGCCCAGATAAACCCCTGGGGGTCCTAAGGCCCCTCAGAGAACCAGGGACCGACTTTCAAAACGACCCCAAAGAATATCAGTCTTTCCACCCTCCAACATTCAGTCAGAACTGAAGAAGCTTCTGGGATGAGAAGCGAAACGTCTTCAAGGGAAAACCCAGGAATTCCTGCTCCCTTTGGGAAAAGCCCCTTTGGGCCAAGCGAGACCCGGAGGGGGAGACTCTCCGGAGAGACCCCCGGCTCCCCTCGGCCCTTCCGAAGTCTCCCCAGACCCAGCCTGGACTCCTGATGGGAGACCTTTAGGGAGCTTAAAGGGGCATCTAGTCCACCCCTGCAGGCAGAAAGAGAAAGGGAGACTGCGGTGGAGAGTCATGGGGGGGCACAAAATCCACATCCTGAAGACCCCCCTGAAGTTGCAGCCCCCAAGACTGAAAATCCTCCCCTCCCTCGCCTTTTCTGCTTCTCTTGGGACGGATATTGGGGGGGGTCTGATTTGCTCCTCCAAACTCCCCCTTTGAGGTGGTCTTGGGGGGTTACAGGGGGGTCTGTTTGGGAGGGGAAGAGAAGAGAGGCCTGGAAAAGCATCCGAAGGCAGCTTGTAGGGCTGAAGATGGGGTGGGGGAGGGGAAAGGGAAGGCGGGGCTTGAAGGGCAGGGGAGAGCCCAGGAGCATGGGTGTGGGTATCCTTGTTGTGAACCCCTCACCCTTCCATTGTGTTCCCAAAGGGAAGAGAAAAGCATGGGTATTATTTTTCCAGTCCAGAGGGGGGGTCTGTTCCCCCCCATATTTCCTGCAGGTTTGGGGGGGCAAAGAGACCCCCCCGGGATCCAGCGTTCCCTGCAGACAGAGGGAGGGCTGGACCGGCTGAACTTCTGCCTGCCTTTTCCCACCCTGGGGAGATGGAAGCTCTTTCCCCCCTCCCTCCTTTTCCTCCCCCCTCCAGACCCCCCCACCAAGGGGGAATCCCGCTGGGACCGACGGTTCCCCCTCCCTCCTCCAGGGGGCGCCTTCCGGCAGTCCCTCCCCCTCCCCACGTGGGCCTCTCCTCCAGTAGCCGCTGGGGACCATGGGCCCCGGAGTCCCTCCTGACGCCCCCTCCTCCTCCTCCCCGCAGCCCATTTCCTGGTCCAGGTGAAGTCCGAGTGCCGCTTCCTCAACGGGACGCAGCAGGTGCGATACCTGTACCGGGAGATCTACGACCGGCAGGAGATCGTCCGCTTCGACAGCGCCCGCGGGGAGTTCGAGGCCGTCACGCCGTTGGGGAAGGAGGATGCGGAGTATTGGAACAGGAATAAGCAGCTCCTGCAGTACCGGAAGGCCGCCGTGGATCGCTTCTGCCGAAACAACTACGAGGCTCTCCAGGGCGGCCCCGTGGTTGGCCGGAGAGGTGAGTGGGGGAGGGTGAGTTCCATGGGGGGCAATGCGGAGACTCCCCCCCCCGTTTCATTTCATTGATTAGGTAATTCCCAGATAAAGATTTGCCCATTATTTATTCTCTGCTCTCAGATCTATTGAAATTTACTCTTTGGTATTTATTGACATTTCTTGATCCTCCTAAGCCGCCCCCTCCCTCCCTCAAAGCGGGGGTCTGGATGGGGTAGGATTATAACATCACCCCTAAATAAAAATGTGTAAAAAATAAATTACCCTTAAAACGTTAGAAATTCTACAAGGATGACAATGAAACATGCAGAAGGAAGGAAGAAATATATTCCTCTCCTTCCCTTCCCTCCCACCATCTTCCTTCTCTTTCCCTGCCCCAAAAAACTTCTTTCCAAAATATTATACAAAATATTATATTTTTCTGCGTGGGGGGGAGGAATCCAGCAAGTCTCTCTCTTGCCCAGTAGGTAGATAGATTTCAATATAATCTCTATGCTGTATAATATTTCAATATATTTTATATGAATAAATCAATAATATTTATTGATTGACCTATCAACTTTTTAAATAAAGGACTTTATTGAATTTTATAGGGTTAGGGATAAAATAGGATGGGGTTAGGGATTAGGGTTTAGGGTGGGGTTGGGATCAACATTGGGATTATCCCCCAATAACATTTTCTATCTTTAGCAAACAAGCTATTGTCCGGGTACATACGTTCAATTAACAATTGTTAATATAGTAATAGATATCTGTAGAGAATGTAATAAACGATAAATCAAAAACAGTATCAGTTACTCAATACATTTCATTCTTCCTACTGATATATACTGCTCAAAAAGATAAAGGGAACACTTAAACAACACAATGTACTGTATTTATTTATTTATTATTTTATTATTGGGACTTATATGCCGCCCTATCTCCCGAAAGACTCAGGGCGGCTAACAACAATAACATACAATAAATACAGAAGTTAAGGTAAAATTAAAATTCTTTGTACAATAAATTAAAATTAAAATTAAAATAAATTAAAAATGAGAGTTAAAAAATTAAAAACATAATTAAAATCCCTCTCAGTCCAGGTCAGCCAGGTGGAAAAGGAGTGTTTTGAGGCCGCGGCGAAAGGACCGGAGACCCGGGGCCATCCGAAGCTCAGGGGGGAGCTGGTTCCACAGGGCTGGGGCTCCCACAGAGAAGGCCCTCCCCCTGGGGGTCGCCAGCCGACATTGTCTAGCCGACGGTACCCTGAGGAGGCCTTCTCTGTGTGAGCGCACTGGGTGATGGGAATTCGTTCCTGGCAGCAGATGGTCCTGCAAGTATCCCGGGCCTAAGCCATGTAGGGCTTTAAAGGTAAGTACCAGCACCTTAAATCTCACCCGGAGGACAAGCGGTCACCAATGCAGCTCACGCAGGAGGGGTGTAATATGGGAATATTGGGGTGCTCCCCTCACATTTAATAGTAGGATGTCTTATTTTCTGTTCCCTTTATTTTTTTGAGCAGTATATATTCAAGATAACATATATCACATTCATTTCTCACTAGTTCATTTTCCTAACCGTTGGTAAAAATTATCCCATGTTCTATAATAAACTGAATCTTCTTTCTCTTTAATCTCTAACGTCAATCTATCCATTTCTCCACATTCTAAGATTTTCTTAGTTAAAACCTCTTCAGTTGATAAGTTTTCATTTTTCCAGCATTGGGCAAATGCTATTCTCGCTGCTGTCAGTACATGCAATATTAAATATTCATTCTCCTTCTCATAATTAGGTCCTAATATTCCTAACAAAGCCAATTCTGGCTTAAATTCTGTCTTTAGTCATCTTTTCCAACCATGTCTGTGTTTTAACCCCAAACCTTTTTGCTTTAAGGCCTGTCCACCAGATGTGATAGTAAGTACCTGGCCTTTGTTTACATTTCCAGAAATTATTTGAAGTGTTTTTAAACATTTTCGGTAATCTTACTGGTGTCATATGCCATCTATAAAACATTTTATACAAGTTTTCTTTATCTGAGGCTGGTTTAGTCGATCTGATATTTCTATCCCATAGTTTCTGCCAGTCTTCCAAGTCTGTAGAATATCCAAAGTTTTTTGCCCAAGTTATCATTGTTTCTTTTACTTGTTCTTCTTCCATCTTTAAATTGAGCAGAAATCTATAGAGTTTCCTAATCAAGTTTTCATCGGTTTTTAACAACGTTTGATTGAATTCTGTCTGTTCTTTATGGAATCCTCTTCTCTTTATCTCTTTTGAATTTGCAAATATGGCCACCATGCTAAATCAATACCTTGTCGTTGTAAATCTTCTCTATCTTTCAATTTCCCTTCATTATCCAAGATATCTTTACAAGTCACGACTTTGTCATAATGAATTAAATTTGGGTAAGCAAAAGCTTCCATTGTTGAAAGCCATTCAGGTAGCTTCGTATAGATTTTCTTCTTTATTCTTTCCCATCCAAAAGAAGCAGATTCCTCGTAAGGTGGCTTTGAAAATATCTGAGTGTTTTATTCCTCCCGTATCAACTTTTAAAACCATCTCTCTCACACACAGAGGGACTTTGCATGGCACACACATAAAATATAAAACCACCAAAATAGTATATATAATTTAAGATTTAAAAGGCAAGGATGATTAAAATTCAGTGATAAAAAAATTATTAAAAGTGGGGAGGGCTTCGGGATGCTGACCAGCCCCACAGCTGCCTCCTCCTCTGCACCCCCCAAGCGAAGCCCCAGACCCCATTTTCACCCCCTTTCTGGAATGGGGGGTCTCCCTTCCCCTCTGGGGCCTTTGGGATTTTAGGATAAAAAATGAACTTCCAAAGGTCTGGAAAAGGGAATTAGCAAAGGCTCTTTCGTCTGCTCTGCCCCGTCCATCTTTTAGTTCTTTTTATTCTTTATTCAGAGTCGTTTGTTCATCCAGTTTTGGGGGTCTGGGAGAAAAGCCCCCTTGAGACCCCCTTTTTGGTCACAGACTCGGCTTTACCTGCAGCCGAATCGCTTCTCTCGTCCTACCTGGGAAGGTTCCTCATTTGGGGGCAAAGATTCAAAAAACACCCATAAATATTAAAACTGAATTTTGGGGATCCCTTGGGCCCTGAAGCCTCAGATTGTTTAGTTCCCTGTTCCAGATTCCTGGCAAATTGCCTACGTTTGTTGTTCTAGTTTTATTTGCTTATATTTTGAAAAAACTTATATATTTCTATCAACCAATACGGTTTCATTGTGCAAAACCAATGTTTCATCTGCAGTTGTTGCCATTTGTTGTTGCCGGGGTCTGCAAAAATAATACGCTACCAAAGAATTAAATGAGATCTTTGTTCCACAAGAGGAAAACCTCCAGATCCCAAGAGAAAAAAGCATTTTACAGGGAGACGCTGGGAATTTGATCCTTCCGGAAATTATGGGATATTTAAGGGGAAGCGACGCAGATTTTGTTCTCTGCATATTCAGTCTGGAATTCATTCTTACACCTAAATTCTTCCCTGCAAACCCAGGAGGATAATTCACTCTTCATAAAAAAAAATCCCGACAAGATCCCAGGATTGAATTGCAAATAAGCAAACCTTTAAAAATTGCATGTTCTTAAACATGATATAATTAGCTGTTCGTAAGAGAATCCCTCGAGGGAGAAAAACGTGGTTAGCAAAAGGTCTCTGAGTGGATCTATGAAAGTAGTTAGAGTGTTTACCTTTTTTTAATGAAAATTATCAGCCCTTTTGATCAGTGACGTCATCAAAGCAAAGAAACCCACGTGGTGTTGATTACGTCAGCAGATCATGGCCCTACGCGGAAGTCACCGCCCTATTTTCAGATAAGGCATCTTGAACCGAACCCCATCAATAAGTCAAGGCAGTCAAGCCTCTGGGTACGTGATTAGCTTCACCCTAGACTAATTCTATCGACATTCAAAACAAACGGAATAAGCTAAATAAAGTAAATAATGAACAGAGGGCTCTGCTTTTGGGAAACAAGCCCTACTTTGGGGAGCTGTGAAATAATAATAATAAAAAACGCTTTTTATTTCTAATCATTCTAGCCTAATGATGCTTTTAATTTGTGTGGAGTTTTAAAAGTCAGCACCTCAAAAGCAGGGAAAACGGGAGGCCCTAAAAGGATTTATGTTTTTCCATCTTCCAGGATCCCCTTTAATTTCTTGCTGCAATTTGCTTTGGAAATGACTTCAAACAAATAATATTTTCAAGAGTAAAAAGGGATCCTGGCCTGAACTAACCAACTTGGTCTCCCTTTCTCAGCCGTCTTTGTGTCTCCCCCGTCCCTCCTCCCCCTCCTCCCCTCCAGCCAAGCCCACCGTCTCCATCTCCTCCACCAAGCTGGACCCAGCTTCCCCCCACACCATCCTCCTCTGCACCGCGAGGGGCTTCTACCCCGTGGAGATCGAGGTCCGCTGGCTGAAGAACGGGCGGCCAGAGGAGGAGGGCGTGGCCTTCGGGGAGGAGCTCCAGAACGGAGACTGGACCTACCAGCTCCAGGTGATGCTGGAGACCCAGCCCCAGCGGGGGGACGTCTACACCTGCCAGGTGGGGCACGCCAGCCTGGAGGCCCCCATCACCGTCCAGTGGGGTGAGCCCCTCCCCTCCCTCCCCTCCTGCTCTGTGGACCCCTTCCTGCCCTGAGAGGGGGGGAGAGACCCTCCCTGTGGGGGGAGCCGGGATGGACCCTCCTGGGGGAGGGGGAAGCTAGCCCTGATCCTCCTGCTCAGGGGAGCCTCCTTCTCCTTCCCCAGAGCCCCGATCCTCCAACTCGGCCAGGAGCAAACTCTGGACGGGGATTATGGGCGCCCTGATCGGGCTGATCTTCTTTGCCACGGGGCTCTCCCTCTACCTGAAGAGCAAGAAAGGTGAGTCTGGGGGCTGCATGAGAGGTTGTGGGGAGGGGACCATCGGGGGGGACCTCTCAGATGGCAAGGAGGGTCTTATTGGAAATTTGCTTAGGAAATTCTGTTCTTTGAGAGTCTGCTGTATAAGTGAGCATCCTGCATCCTATTATGGGCTATCGATGGGGAGGGGGACCCCCTGAGTCCTCCAGCCCATGAGAGGTTCTGATTGGCTCTTTTTCTCCTTCCAGCAATTCCCATCCAGCCTCCTGCAGGTGAGTTTCTCGTCAAGTTGTAGATGTTACTTTAACATTCGTTAATTGTTCCTTTTTTTAAAAAAAATGTATCTGAACAAAACCTCCTTGCTGTGGATAAAAGAAATTTTTGAAATTTTGGGCAGCGTTTCCTTACAGAGACCTGAAAATGCATTGGAATCAAAAACAAATATAGACACACCACAAATAGTAAAATATTGACCAGGTTTTTTCCAACGTGGTGGGCGGGGAGGAGTCCTCTTTTGATTAAGTGCCCCAATTAAGTCATTTGGGGAAAATTCCATAAGTCCCGGGAAATGAATTGCTGGTCCTTTGCATCCTTTTCCTCCCTGAAATGGGGGGGGAGATTTTCCCTCATTCTGCCCCTGCCTATCAACCACCCCCCTGCAGTGTGGGTCTGTGTTGGGGGGGCTGATAGAGAGGAATAATAAGTTATTTACACTGAAGGTTTCACTTTATATTCTCATTTTCTCCTCTTCTTTTTTTCTCTACAGCCCTCATGAATTAATCCTGCCGTCCTTCCTGCTTCCTGATGGGAAAGGAAATTCTTTTTTTTCCCCAGTAGCTGATGAATTTCTGGCTTTTTTGCAACCTCTGAAAAATGGAGTCTCAAGATTTTAGATTAGGGAGAGGAGGAGAAGGGCAGCCTGGAGATTCTCCTGCTGAGAGGCCCCCCCATCTTTCTTTCAGGGCCTCCCTTTCTTGGGAGGGAGGGGTGGAGACCATCTAGACTAACCCTGGGGACTCTGAGCCTGCCTGTCATTCCAGACACCCAAATCTCTCCCTGCTTTGAATCCACAGCAGCTTCATCTGCATCACTCTTCCTCCGAATCCCTTCCCTTTGCTGTAAACGAATAAACATTGTAGGAAAACCCTGGAATTCCTCCTTCCTCTTCCTCCTTCTGTTTCCTGCCCCTCTAAGGGGGTCCACCATTCTCCCCTCCCCCTCCCCAGATTGAGGCCTCCACTGCCTCTGCATTGGCCAGCCCAACAGCTTTGGGTCCCAAGCCAGAATGGGCTCGGGAGGAGGATGGGGAGATCCAGGGAGCTTTGGGGCGGGGGGGGGGACATTAAGGAGAAAATGGGGCAAACTGAACTCTCCCAAAATATTGGTGTCTCAGGACACACCTGCACCCACAACACACAGACACACACCCCAGAGGCCTTGTCCAGGACTGCCCACCTGGCCCCACTGCCACCCCCCCCCACAGCCCTTCATGCCTTTGGGCCCAAAGCCCCCTCCCTCTGGGCAGGAGAGACGCGGAGAACAAGGTTTCTTCCACAGTTTGAGGGGGCCCCGCCGCTTCATGTCCTGGGTGGAAGACTCGATCCTGAGTCCACAGGACCTATGTTGCCATAATTCCCCCCTCCTGTTCTGAGGGGAAGACTCTCCCCATCCCCCTCCTCCAAGTCTCCCATCAGGGTCTTTCTCCCAATGCAACTGAGCCCCTCCCCTTCCATGCTGGTCCCCCTTTTCCTCTCTTCCCTTCCCTCTTATCCACCCATCAGAGCCCCCCCCTTAGAGAGCCGAGTCTCCCCGTAATGTGTGAAGGAGGAGCATCAGAGCATTTGGGACCTTGGGGCCTCCGGGGACGTTTCTCCAGCCCTCCGTTGGTTTCTTCCCTGGGCTGTCCGGGGTCTACTCGGGGGTCAGGAGGGGCCCCTCAGCCTATTCCTCGGGGTGGCAGAGGACTGAGGCGTCACCCCACTCAGAGACTTAGCAATGGGGCGGAGCCAGACAGTCCCTGAGCTGCCCTGGGGAAGAATCCTGGCTTGTTGCCTGCTGGATCAGGGCCGGTTTCTTGGTTTCGCTTCAGGGGAGCTCAACGCTTCAGGCTGGGGGCGGGGAGGGGAAGGAAGCGAAACTCCAGCACTTCTCCAGCTGTTGGGGGTTGCAGAAACAAACAAGGTTCCTCTGTGTGTTTGTGTGGGGTTGTGTTGAGGGCTGGGGGGAGGTAGGAAGAACTCAAGAGAAAGTCAAAATTTCTCTGGGGAGACATGAAAAGAGGGCAGGAGTTCTGCTCTGATCAGAGGCTGCCTGGATCTGGGTCGCTCTTTGTGCCACTAGCTGTGTATACACAACTGTGGTGTGGTGGGGGGAGCCCCTCCCCTCCCCCTCCTTTCCTGGGACCCCCTCCTGTCCTGAGAGTTTCTCCTCAAGTGATAGTTGTCTCTTTTAATATTCGTTAATTGTTCCTTTAAGAGAAATGTGCCTGAACGAAACCTCCTTGCTGTGGATACAACAGATTTCTGAAATTTTGGGCCAAAAAGAATTCGGGCAGAAAAGAAGTGAGCTCTTCCACACTGGGATGTGGAAAACCAATAGGGAATTGGGTATGTGTAGTTTAATGAAGAGAAGAGTGAGGGGTGACATGATAGCAGCCTTCCAATATCTCAGGGGCTACCACAAAGAAGAGGGAGTCAAGCTATTCTCCAAAGCGCCTGAAAGCAGGACAAGAAGCAATGGATGGAAACTAATCAAGGAGAGAAGCAACCTGGAACTAAGGAGAAACTTCCTGACAGTTAGAACAATTAACCAGTGGAACAACCTGCCTCCAGAAGCGGTGAATGGTCCAACACTGGAAGATTTTTAAGAAGAGACTGGACAGCCATTTGTCTGAAATGGTATAGTTTCCTGCCTGAGCAGGGGGTTGGACTAGATGACCTCCAAGGTCCCTTCCTCCTCCTCCTCCTCCTCCTCCTCCTCCTCCTCCTCCTTATTATTATTATTATTATTATTATTATTATTATTATTATTATTATTATTATTATTATTATTATTATAGGGTCAGCCAAAAGGGACTCAGATGCCTCTACACACCAATGCTCAAAGTACGAGGAATAAGCAGGGAGAACTCGAAAGCCAAAGGCAGGTCTGTCCTTGTTGCAATTCCTGAAACTTAGTGGGATTAAACCCAGGACTGGAAGGCAGAACTAAAAAGATTTAATGTGGAGGAATTGAGCAGCGGCTGTCCAGATGAAGTGGGAGACGCTGACCCAAATTTGCAGTTTTACATCAATAAGTATATTTAGCATCTATATTTACAGCAGATAAGATAGTCAGGCCTATCACTACATCGTGAGGTAAATCCTGAGGTAAATCACAAAAGAGCAGACAGAGCACACAGAAGAAAAAGGCGGGAGAAAAGGGAAACGCCCCCTTTACAGCTGCAGCGACCAATCAGAGCACAGATTGCCTCAGGCAGGAGCCCGTCCTCACTTAACTACAAGGCTGTGTTCTGGACCATTGTACACTTTCCTCTTCCAGCTATTAAATTTAATATTTTAACATTTAAAGTGTTCAAAAGAAACAGACCTGATATGACTTTGGTTTTGTCGATTAGCTAAATTGGTCATTATAGAAATGGCTAGTTATACAGTAATATATAAAAGCAAAAAGTTGAGGTTGGAGTGTTTATTTAATTAGTCTTGTATTGTGCTAAAAAGAGTCAGATGTCAACGCCTTTTTTTCTCTCTTTTTCCCTCGCGCCTCACACTTTCTTTTCCCTTCTCTTTCTCCTTCCCCTAATTTCCCATTTCTATTTTTCTTTGTATTTTATATATTAAACAAACAAACAAACCAATAAGACGGAAACAGACCTAATTAAAGAGGAGGTGCAGTTGCACAATAGATATAAAAAATAACCACACCTCTGTAGAAACGCAAGAGAACAAAGAGGAAAATCTCCTTGAGTGCATTTGGGTTAAAGTGAAAGGGGGAAAGAAGGACAGAGCCAGGGGTGTGTATATGGTAACCCCAAAACAGATGAACTTTTTCTTAATTATCTAGCCACGGCATGGAGGAAGCAGACCACGATAGCAATGGGGGACTCTGACTGCCCTGAGCTCCACTGGGGGACAAGCTCTGCCTCTAATGGGGGATCAAGCAGGATCCTGACGGACCTCACAGAGAACTTTCTCTCCCCCAAAGTGGAGAAGGGACCTCGAGGATCAGCCCCGCTGGACTTCAGTCTCCCTCAGAGTCCCAGGCTGCCTTAAAAGAGGGAGGGATTATTTCACTCGTTTTGATCGGTCTGTCAGAACACGAAGGGATTTGGAAGATGAAATCCACACTTTATACTAGGAGGAGTAAAGAAGAAGCAGATCCTCCTTTGGAGTTTTGTTACGGATAGGCTGTTTTCTCTCTTCCACAATTTTTGAAAAGATTTTATTGGATTATCTAGAGAGGAAAGGCTCCCTGTCAGCAGGTGAAAATCCCTCCCTCTCCAGGGCTCTGATCTCAGCAACTGTGCAAGGCCAGTCCTGGGCCAGTCCTGGGATGAAGCGGTCTGGAAATCCCAGATCTCTCTCTCTCTCTCTCTCTCTCTCTCTCTCTCTCTCTCTCTCTCTCTCTCTCTCTCTCTCTCTCTCTCTCTCTCTCTCTGTGTGTGTGTGTGTGTGTCTATCTTTTCTTTCTTTCTTTCTTTTTCTTTCTTTCTCTCTCTCTCTCATCTCTCTCATCTATCCATCTTTATCTATCCATCTATCTATCTATCTATCTATCTATCTATCTATCTATCTATCTATCTATCTATTTATCTCTATCTATATCCATCCATCCATCATCTATCTATCTATCTATCTATCTATCTATCTATCTATCTATCTATCTATCTATCTATCTCTCTATCTTATCTATCTATCTTATCTATCTTATCTATCTTATCTATCTATCTATCTATCTATCTATCTATCTATCTATCTATCTATCTATCTATCTATCTATCTATCTTCTATCTGAGCCAATATACTGTCCATCCATCTCTCCTTCTTCAATGTTGAGAACTTTCAGGAAGCCCCCCCCCCCAGCCTCTTCCGGGGGGGGGAAAGGCAGAGGACCGAGGGGGCCGCCCCACCCGGAGACTCAGCCACGGGGCGGGGCGGGAGAGTCCCGGAGCTGCCCGGGGAAGAATCCTGGCTTGTTGCCTGCTGGATCAGGGCCGGTTTCTCGGTTCCGCTTCGGGGGAGCCCAGCGCTTCGGGCCGGGGTGGGGGGGGGGGGTCGGGGGCGGGAGGAAGCGAGACTCAAACGCCTCTTCGGAGGTTGTGGAAAGGAGTTGCTGTGTTTGTGTTTGTGTGTTTGTGTAGGGCTGGGAGTGGCAGGGAGAACTCTGGGAAATTCACAATATTTGCTGGGGGGGGAGCATGAAAGGAGCCCAGAGGTTCTGCCTGGGTCAGATGAGCGATGCCCCCCCCCCCCCCGAGGCTGCCTGGATCCGGGACAGACTTTGTGCGACTGGCTGTGTCCAGATACACAACTGGGGGGCAGATTCGGACTCTGCCGCCTCCTTCGGCTGCGGGGGGGGGGAGGGACCCGGCTCTGGGCTGCCGGGGATGGTGCTGGGCCGGGGGGGGGGAGTTTGACCCCCTCCAGCCCCCTCCCCCCATTCCCGGAAAGGATTCAGGCCCCCTCTGGACCCCCCCAAAGCTCTTTTGAAGAGAGTCGGGAATTGAGGATCTGCCTGACCCGCCTTTGCGTAACTCGCCACAACCCCGAATCTCCACAGGAGACGAGAAAAAATGTTTTCCATTGATGTAGGGAAACAGAAGAAACAGGGTGTCTTTTGGGGGGGGATAGTTGGGGGGGGCAGCGAAAGGTTTTCAGACATTAATGGTTAAGCGTGTAATCCAATACTTGAAGGCGAGGGATTACCGAAGTCCACAGAATTTCTATTAAAATTGCATGACGTTATTAATTACAAATTCATCGTTTGTTGCAATATACTCTCCGTCCATCCCTCCTCCTTCAACGCTGAGAACTTTTCCAAGGAAGAAAATCCGATCAGATCCTCTTATCCATCCTGTCCACGTCCACGGGGGTGGATTTTTTTTTTCTTCTTTTTGGGCGAAACGTTTGCTTCAACTCCCATCCGGAAGAACGGAGTTAACCTCCGAGTCTGTTGATCCTTAGGACGGATGAATGAATCAATGAACCTTTATTATCAAACGACAACATGTATACACTGAGACTGGCTGAGCCCCCCTTCGTTTCCCCCCACACACACACACACAACTCACGGTGACAACAAACCCACCACCCTGTTAGACCATGTGAGCTAATTGCACAACACTCCGGCCTCGCAAGTCAGTCATACATAGAGTTATTTCCCCCGTTCAGGAGCCTGACAGCCCATGGAGAGAAGCGGCTGGCGATACTCCTGTATGTATCTCCTCCACGACGGTAGGAGAGTAAAGAGGTCCCGACCAGGGTGTGAGTCGCCGCTGAGGATTTTCCTCACTCTACCAAGGCAGCGGGCCCTGGCGAGGTCATCCAGTGGTGTCAGGGGACAGCCCACGATGTTTTGTGCTGGGCTCACCACCCTCTGTAATATCTTCCTCTTTATAGTAGACCGGTAAAAGAGGGTCATAAGCCGTTGTTCTACCCTGTTCTTCCGCAAGACCCTGAGGAAGTGGAGTCTCTGTTGGGCCTTTCTGGCCACCTGGTTGCATTGACTTTCCGGGTAAGATCTTCACAGAGGTAGACTCCCAGGAATTTAAAGGAGGAAACTCTCTCCACACAGACCCCCCCCCCAATGTAAAGTGGGGCAGGTTCCTCTCTTTTCCTCCGGAAGTCTAGCACCATCTCTTTCGTCTTGCCCATGTTCAGGTGCAAGTTGTTCTCTAAACACCACAGGGATAGTTTTTGTCCCTCCCCCCTACGCTGTTTCAACTCCACCTGTAATAACTACGGTGGGATTCTTCTCCCCATGAAATTCCCTTTCTGCCACGATCCTGGCAGTCAAAGGCAGTCAAAGTGTTGAATTCATTGGCACGCAGCCAATGGCAGGAATTGAGCCTCTATTCTGCTCACAATGTAAATTATCGGTAAGACTGATTGAGCTTAAATCCTTTCACCAGCCTTGAATCTAATCATCCACCTTTTCTTTCCTCAACGTCTTTGCGGCGTGTCAGGGAGTTGGTTCATGTTTATTTCGAATTAAGAGGAGAAATTTGGGAAGGCGTGAAAAGCTGCCTGTATTTGGAAGCGATATTTCTATTCAAAAGAAGTTTTGTACGAACACACACACGAAAGCCGGAGAGGGTTGGGGAGAAAAACCCACTCAGAACTTCCCCTCGGGAGGAAAAGCTGCGCGTGAAGCTCACCGCTGGTGCTGTTTTGGGGTGGGGTGGGGGCTTGAGACGAGGGAAGAAGAGGAGAAACTCACCTGCAGGGTGAGACCCCCTTCCTTCCGGTGGGGGTCTCCTCCCCCCCTTCGATTCCGGGGATCCGGGCCAGCGCCCCCCCCCCCCAGCAGCAGCATCAGACTCCTGCAGTCTGACGCTTCTCTTGCCCTCGACCTCTTTCCCCACTACTGGGGTCCCAGCTTCCTTCCCCCCTTCCCCAGGGACATTGAGGACCCCTCCCCTCTCTTCCCCCCCCACCCTGTTGCCCCCCTTACCGGGGATCTCCTCCCCCCCGTTCGCTTCCGGGGATCCGGGCCAGCGCCCCCACCAGCACCAAAAGAGGGACCCCAACAGAGCCCATGGATGCCGCCCCACAAGCGCCCCCAAAGAGAGGGAAAAGAGACGCGACCACCCCCAGAGGCGGAATGGGGGGGGTGGATGTGGATTAGGAGGCGGGGGCGTTTTCCTCCAAATTTACAATGGGGATGGTCCAGAAAAGCGGAGGGACCAATGAGAATTCTCTCTTCTGCAGCGTCATCGGTCTCCGGGCAGAGCCTGCCTTGACTTCACCCGACGGAGGAAGATAGTTGGGCGCAGAGAGAGAAGCGGAGAAAGTGGGGGGGGGAATCCCTTCAGTCTTGGGGGGCTGCAGCTCAAGGGTGGGGGGTTTCAGGCCAGCCCTGCAGGGGAGTCTCTGGACTTCCGTTTGCCTTCCCCCTTGATCTGGTGGGGAGTGGGGCTGCAGGGGAAGGCAGAAGGGGGGGGCGCTTGGGGGGGGGTTTCTCTGAGCGGGCTGACTGGGGCGCCCTCGGGCGCCTTCAGACACACAGACACGCGTTCTCTGGCCCGCATTAAAGAAGAGGCCAGATCTCCGTCCTGGGTGGGACTGCCCACCCCGCACCTGTCTGGGGTCAGTGTCCCCCCCTCCAAAAAGCCTCGGCTTGGACCCTTTTCGTCCCTGGCGAAGGGGCGGACGGGGGGGGGGAGGTTTTGCCCCCAGCACAGTGGGGTTTTCTGACCCGCCGCAAATAGAAGGTCGGTTTTGGTTCAGGAATCGCTCTTGTGGATCTCCGTGGGGAGGAAATCAGTGTGTGTGTGTGGGGGGGGAGAGCGGGAATCCTTCTATGCCAGGGGTGTCAATTTCATTGAGGGAAGCATCAGCGTTGCAATGGCCCTGGGGGGGGGCGAGTGGGTGAGGCCAGGGTGGGCGTGGCCTACTGGGTGGGCGTGGCCAGCTCTACATCTGTTGGCGCCCAGGGGGCCTGTGGGGGCCTGGGCAGGAGTGGGGCAGAGCGGAGGGTCTCTGGCAGAAGGGGTGGGATGGGGCAAGTGCCAAGGCCTGGTCCACTGGGGGAGCCTCACTGGTCCTCTCAGGCCATGCAAGGGGGGGCTGGATGGTGGCACGGGGTGCCCGGAGCCCTGGGCAGCAGAGGTCAAACGTCCAGCCCGGTCCTCGAGCACCCACGGCAGGAAGGAAGGAAGGAAGGAAGGAAGGAAGGAAGGAAGGAAGGAAGGAAGGAAGGAAGGAAGGAAGGAAGGAAGGAAGGAAGGAAGGAAGGAAGAATGAATTCATTGCAAGGTTTCTCTAAATTTTATTCTTTTATTGTAAAGGGAAGGGAAGGGATTCGGAGGAAGAGTAATGGAGATGAAGCTGCTGTGGGGGTCAAAGCTGGGAGAGATTTGGGGTTCAGGACTGACAGGCAGGCCCAGAGTCCCTGGGGTCGGTTTATAGGGAACGGACAGAAATGGAACGGAACAGAATGGAATAAGGAATGGAATGGAATGAAAGGGAAGGGAATATAGAATATAGAACAGAACAGAACAGAACAGAACAGAATAGAGAATAAAATGGAATGGAATAGAGAATGGAATGGAATGAAATGGTCGTGGTCTGTTTTAACCAAAGCCTTACAGAAGTCTAAGTTTGCTCCGTCCTCAGAATTTCGCTGAGCTACTAGTTCAGTCACTTTATCAAAGAAGGAAATGAAATTGGTTTGGCAATATCTGTTTTTAAGAAACCCGTCCTGGCTGCTGGTTGTGACTTTGTTTGCCTCTAGTTGTTGGCAGATCTGTTTTTTGACGATCTTTTCCAGGATCTTCCCAGGTATTGAGGTGAAACTGATCGGTCTGGAGTTTCCTGGGTCCGTTTCCCCCCCCCACTTTCTTGAAGATGGGGACCACACCAGCCCTTTCCCATCCTCGGGAACTTCCCCGGTGCTCCAGGATTTGTGGGGGATGCGGTGCAACGCTTCTGATACAACATCTGGTATCGGCTGCCTGAGGGGTTTGCGACTCTTTGTGTGTGTGTGTGTGTGTGTGTGTGTGTACGTGTGTCCTCAGTCCCTCCACACAAGGAGGAGCCCTCAAGCTATGGCTCCACTTTGCTCTAGGCTCCTTGTGGGAACTGAAAGGGCATCTAGTCCATCCCTCCAGACACACAGAGAAAAGGAGGCTCTGGTTGGGAATCATGGGGGGTGTGTGTGAAAATGATAGTCCGCCCTCCCCTCCGGAGCTGGCATGAAACGCCCCCCTAAAATGCAGCGCCCCCCAAGACTGAAGGGATTCCCCCCCCACTTTCTCCCCACTTTCTCCGCTTCTCTCTCTGCGCCGAACTATCTCCTCCATCGGGCGAAGTCGAGGCAGACTTTGCCCGGAGACCGATGACGCTACAGGAGGGGGAAATCCCATTGGTCCCTCCGCTTTCCTGGGCCCTCCCAATCCCGAAGTCCGAGGAAACCGCCCCTCCCCCCAAGCCAGACCCCCGATTCCGCCTCTGGGCTGGGAGCCTCCGCGTCTCTCTCCCCTCCCTTTGGGGGCGCTTGTGGGGAGCATCCATGGGCTCCGTTGGGGTCCCTCTTTTGTTGCTGGTGGGGGCGCTGGCCCGGATCCCCGGAAGCGAAGCGAGGAAGGAGACCCCCGGTAAGGAGGGGGCTGGGCGGGGGGAGGGGCCCTCAGTTTTTCTGGGGGCGAAGAATGGGGCTGGGACTCCAGAAGTGGGGAAAGGGGTGGAGGGCAAGAGAGGCGGGAGCCTGCAGGAGCCTGGATCTCCGCGTGGTCTCCGCCCCCTCCCTCAGAAGGACGCAGAGGGGTCGCGGGAAGGCAGCCGAGATGGGATAAGAGGTAGCCGGATCCCTCTCTGTACCCCCCCCTCCCGTGGCTGGGTGGGAGGGGGACCTTGCGGACCCCGAATTAGCGCCTGAGGCCCGAAGTTTCTTGCGCCGAAAGAGGAAGGAGACGGAAAGCGAAAGCGAAAGGGGGAAACTGAGGCACTTTCAGACCTGAATCCACAAAGGCCAGCAAAGTATAAGAAAAAAAGACGCTTTTTGGCAAAAGGGTTTTTGCAACTTCAATTTTTCTTCTGAATTTTTTTTAAGGGGAGGGAGGAGTTGAGCTTGGATTCCTTCTGGGAGGAGACTCTGAATTTGGGGAGGAGACCCAGAACCCCCCACCCCATATTCTCCCCTTGTTGATTCAGGACCTGGAGGGGAGGGGGGAACTGAGGGAGAAGGATATTCGGGGGGGTCTGAATTGCTCCCCTAAATTGGCTCCCCAAAACTATCCCTTTAGTGAAGTGGGCTGGAGCCCCTCCCTTTCAGACGGTGTTGGGGGGGCTGCAGGGGGACAGGAGAGAGGGCTGAACCCCCAAATCACACAAAGGCAGCTAGTAGGAGGGAATTTGCCGGGGGGAAATAGAAAATTTGGGGGGTATCTAGGGAATCTGGGGGTTCCCTTCTCCCCAGGATCTCCAGCCCCCCCAGGCCATCTAGGTCAAACATGAGCAGCCCCCACTTCAACAGAGGGAGGAGGGAAAGGACCCCCCATCTCCTGCCTCCAACAGGGTCCTTTCAGCAGCCCCAGGAAGGCTCCCCACCCCTTTGCCCCCCCAATTCAGGGGACCCAGAGGGCCCAGATAAACCCCTGGGGGTCCTCGAGGCCCCTCAGAGAACCAGGGACCGACTTTCAAAACGACCCCAAAGAATATCAGTCTTCCACCCTCCACCATTCAGTCAGAACTGAAGAAGCTTCTGGGATGAGAAGCGAAACGTCTTCAAGGGAAGAACCAGGAAATTCCTGCTCCCTTTGGGAAAAGCCCCTTTGGGCCAAGCGAGACCCGGAGGGGGAGGCTCTCCGGAGAGACCCCCGGCTCCCCTCGGCCCTTCCGAAGTCTCCCCAGACCCAGCCTGGACTCCTGACGGCTGGCCTTAAGGGAGCTTAAAGGAGCATCTAGTCCACCCCTGCAGGCGGAAAGAGAAAGGGAGACTGCGGTGGAGAGTCATGGGGGGGCAGAAAATGAAGTCCACACACATCCTGAAGACCCCCCTGAAGTTGCAGCCCCCAAGACTGAAAATCTTCCTCTCCCTCGCCTTCTCCACTTCAAACTCTTCCCTTTGAGATGACCTCTGGGGGCTACAGGGGGGTCTTTTGGGGAGGGGGAGGGGGAGGGGAAAGAGGCCTCAAAAAGTGTCCAATGGCAGTTTGTGGGGCTGAAGATGGGGTGGAGGGGGGAGGAAAGGGAAGGTGGGGCTGGAAGGGCTGGGAGAGCCCAGGAGCATGGGTGTGGGTATCCTTGTTGTGAACCGCCCCTTCCCTTCTGCTCACAAAGGGAAGAGAGAAGCATGGGTATTATTTTCCCTCCAGTCCAGAGGGGGGTCTCTTCCCCCCCTATATTTCCTGCAGGTTTGGGGGGGCAAAGAGCCCCCCGCCGGAATCCAGCGTTCCCTGCAGACAGAGGGAGGCCTGGACCGGCTGAACTTCTGCCTGCCTTTTCCCACCCTGGGGAGATGGAAGCTCTTTTCCCCCTCCCTCATTTTCCCCCCCCCAGACCCCCTCAGCAAGGGGGAATCCCGCTGGGAGCGACGGTTCCCCGTCCCTCCTCCAGGGGGCGCCTTCCAGCAGGTCTCCCACCCCTCCCCCTCCCCACGTGGGCCTCTCCTCCAGTAGCCGCTGGGGACCATGGGCCCTCGAGTCCCTCCTGACGCTCGTCCTCCTCCCCGCAGCCCATTTCCTGCTCCAGACTAAGTACGAGTGCCGCTTCCTCAATGGGACGCAGCAGGTGAGGCTCCTGTCCCGTGAGATCTACGACCAGGAGGAGTTCGTCCGCTTCGACAGCACCCGCGGGGAGTTCGAGGCCGTCACGGAGTTTGGGAAGGTGGACGCAGAGGCTTGGAACAGGGATAAGAGCATCCTGCAGGACAGGAAGGCTGCCGTGGATTACTTCTGCCGACACAACTACGAGAGTCTCCAAAGGAATTCCATGGTTGGCCGGAGAGGTGAGTGGGGGAGGGGGAGTTTCATGGGGGGGAATGCGGAGACTCCCCCCCCTTTCATTTCATTGATTGGGACTCTTCCAGATAAAGATTTGCCCATTATTTATTCTCTGCTCTCAGATCTAGGAAATTTACTCATTGGTATTTATTGATCCTCCTAAGCCGCCCCCCTCCCTCCCTCCCTCAAAGCGGGGGTCTGCCTGGGGTACAATTGTAACATCACCCCTAAATAAAAATGTGTAAAAAATAAATTACCCTTAAAATGTTAGAAATTCTACAAGGATGACAATGAAACAAGCAAAAGGAGGGAAGAAACATATTCCTCTCCTTTTTCATCCCACGATCTTCCTTCTCTTCCCGAGGTCCAAAAAACTTTTTTCCAGAATATTTCAATATATTTTATTTGAATAAATCAATAATATTTATTGATTGACTTATCAACTTTTTTAATAAAGGATTTTATTGAATTTTATAGGGTTAGGGATAAAATAGGATGGGGTTAGGGATTAGGGTTTAGGGAGGGGTTGGGATCAACATTGGGATTATCCCCCAATTACATTTTCTATCTTTAGCAAACAGGCTATTGTCCGGGTACATACGTTCAATTAACAATAGTTAATGTAGTAATAGATATCTGTAGAGAATGTAATAAACAATAATCAAAAACAGTATCAGTTAATCAATACATGTCATTCTTCCTACTAATATATATTCAACATAACATATCACATTCATTTCTTACTAGTTCATTTTCCTAACCATTGGTAAAAATGATTCCATGTTCTAATAAACCGAATCTTCTTTCTTTTTAATCTCTAACGTCAATCTATCCATTTCTCCACATTCTTTTTTTTTTGAAGGAATATTTAAACTAAACAACGGGGACAGAATTTATAGAGAACATCACTGTCCCCGGCAATCTAAGAAAATAGGGGAACTTAGGCACCACACAAGTTATGTAGCAAGTAAACACAGGGTCAGTCATAAAGGACTCAAATGTTTGTACACCAATGCACAGAGTATGAACAGTAAACAGGATAAACTAGAAATTCAGGTAAATGAGGGCGGATATGATATTGTTGCCATTACGGAAACATGGTGGGATGAAACCCACAAATGGAACACACAGCTAGAGGGATTTAAATTATTTAAAAGAAATAGACTAAACAAAAGAGGAGGTGGAGTTGCTCTATATATAAGAAATAACTTTATCTCTACAGAAATAGAGCACAACAATGAAGAAAACTGTAAACTTGAATGTATTTGGGTCAATATAAAAGGGGAAAAACATGACATTGCCATAGGTGTATACTATAGGCCGCCCAATCAAACAGAGGAAATAGATGAACTTTTTGCTAGTCAGTTAACTAAGGTATGTAAGAAGCACATCACAATAGTAATGGGTGACTTTAATTACCCTGATATCAACTGGGAGACAAATTCTGCACCAAGTGGAAGATCTAACAGATTCCTGACAAACCTAGCAGGCAACTTTCTCTCCCAAAAAGTAGAGAAGGGAACTAGGGGATTAGCCATATTGGATTTAATTCTCACAAACAGAGATGAAATGATAGAAGGTGTCGAAGCCACAGGAACCTTGGGGGGAAGTGATCATGCAATATTGGAATTCAACATTATGGAAGCACAAGCAATAGAATACAGCCAAACTAGAGTCTTGGACTTTAAAAGAGCTAATTTCAATAAACTTAGAGAGACCATGGGAAGAATTCCATGGATGAGAATCCTAAAGGGGAAAACAACTCAAGAAGCTTGGGAAATTTTGAAAAGTGAGATAATAAAGGCCCAGTCTAGCACAATACCAACAAAGAAGAAAAATAACAGCTTTCAAAAGAAACCAGCATGGCTGCATAAAGAACTCTCTGATAAATTGAAAGATAAAAAGGACAAGTATAAGAAGCGGAAAGAGGGGCACATAACTAAGGCAGAATATCAGCAAACAGCCCGTGCCTGCAAAGATGAAGTGAGGGAAGCTAAGGCTCAAAATTAACTAAGGCTTGCGACCAAAGTCAAAAATAACAAAAAAAGCTTCTTTCAACATATAAGAAACAAGAAAAAAAGTCAAGGAAATTATTGGTCCATTAGTGGGGGGAAATGGCAAGAAGGTGACAAGCAACAGGGAGAAAGCAGAACTATTTAACTCATTTTTGCCTCTGTCTTTCCACAAAGGGAAAAAACAGTCCAACCTACCAAAACCAATGCCATAAAAAACAGAATAGAAACGCAAGTTAAGATAGGCAAGAAAATGGTAAGTGAACGCATGTCCAGCCTAGACGAGTTCAAATCACCAGGACCAGATGGATTACACCCCAAGGTTCTCAAGGAACTGGCAGACGTGATCTCAGAACCACTGAACTATATTTTTCAAAGATCCTGGAGCACTGGGGAACTACCAGAGGACTGGAAGAGAGCTGATGTAGTTTCCATATCCAAAAAAGGGAAAAAAATAGATCCAGGAAACTACAGACCTATCAGCCTGACCTCAATACCTGGGAAGATTCTGGAAAAGATAATCAAACAACAAATCAGCGAACACCTTGATGCGAACAAAGTTATCACTAAAAGCCAACATGGGGTTGTCAAAAACAGATCGTGCCAGACAAATCCTATTACATTCTTTGACCAAGTAACAAAATTAGTGGACCAGAGGAATGCTGTAGATATAATTTACTTGGATTTCAGTAAGGCATTTGATAAAGTAGATCACAACCTACTACTTGATAAGATAGAAAAATGTGGGTTAGATAGCATCACCACCAGATGGATTTGTAGCTGGCTGACAGGCCGTACTCAGCGTGTGGTCCTCAATGGAGCCGCATCTTCATGGAGGGAAGTGTGTAGTGGGGTGCCCCAGGGCTCTGTTCTGGGCCCAGTGCTCTTCAACATCTTCATCAATGATTTGGATGAGGGGATAGATGGGAAACTCATCAAATTTGCAGATGACACCAAGCTGGCAGGAATACTCCATTAGATAGGCTTAAAACACAGGAGGATCTGGACAGACTCGAACACTGGGCACTATCTAACAAAATGAAATTCAATTGTGAAAAAAGTAAGGTTTTTCATTTAGGCAGGAAAAATCAAATGCACAGCTATAGTATAGGTGGTACCTTGCTCGATAGTAGTAACTGTGAGAGGGATCTCAGAGTACTAGTGGACAATCACTTAAATATGAGCCAGCAGTGTGCTGCAGCTGCCAAAAAAGCCAACACAGTGCTAGGCTGCATTAACAGAGGGATAGAATCAAGATTACGTGAAGTACTAATACCACTTTACAATGCCTTGGTAAGGCCACACCTGGAATACTGCATCCAGGTTTGGTCACCACAATGGAAAAAAGATGTTGAGACTCTAGAAAGAGTACAGAGAAGAGCAACAACGATGATCTGGGGACTGGAGGCTAAAACATATAGGGAACAGTTGCTGGAATTGGGTATGTGTAGTTTAATGAAGAGAAGGGTGAGGGGTGACATGATAGCAGTCTTCCAATATTATTATTAATATCTCAGGGGCTGTGTGCTGCCACCACGTGGCTGTTCTTGGGAAATTACCAATATGCTAATTGGGTCTGCCAGTACCTTCCCCCTTTGTGATGTATTTCCTATCCTGCTCATGATGCTGTACTAGGATCCACCCCTTCTGGGTTGGACATCCTCCTTCTCCTTGTTCCCTTGTGTTCCATCCTCCATTGTAACATCTGAACACAAGCCATGCGGACAGTAATCCTGTTACTGTCTTTTGACCTTAAAGCTCCGTCCAGATTCACCTGACCACACCTTCTCTGCTGTAACCACCTTCTACATGCAAAATAAAGGTATTTCAGATGAACCAGGTGCTTTATGAGTTCACTGTCTGGAAAGGGCCGTTAAATGTGACTAAATTTGCTTAAACAGACCAATAAGTGTCTTAACAAGGAATTATATTCGCAATACAACTGCCTGTCCCAGAACAGGCTGCCACAAAGAAGAGGGAGCCAGGCTGTTCTCCAGAGCACCTGAGAGCAGGACAAGAAGCAATGGATGGAAACTAGTCAAGGAGAGAAGCAACCTAGAACTAAGGAGAAATTTCCTGACAGTTAGAACAATTAATCAGTGGAACAACCTGCCTCCAGAAGTGGTGAATGCTCCAACACTGGAGGTTTTTAAGAAGAGACTGGACAGCCATTTGCCTGAAATGGTATAAGGTTTCCTGCCTTAGCAGGGGGTTGGACTAGATGACCTCCAAGGTCCCTTCCAACTTATTATTATTATTATATTATTATTAATTGAAAAGTTTTAACGTACATTTTAAACATAAACATAAACTCCCTCCCCCCTTCCCCCCTTCCCCTCCCATCCCCTCCCCCCTCCGACTTCCCAGAGCTGGTATTGGCCCTAACAATCTTAAGCTATAATATGCTAACTAACCATAATAACACTCTAAATCCTATCGCGCTTTAACTCTCCTTAAAAATAACTAAATAATAATAAATCTTATAAATCTAATACTTATTCAAATGCTAAGTGAAACTTTTTAGTCCCATATTTGTTCTGAATATAGTCAATCCATTTTCTCCATTCCATGATATATCTTTGTTGCGAATAATCTTTCAAATATGCTGAGATTTTTGCCATTTCTGCCAGGTTCAAAACTTTTAAAGTCCATTCTTCTATAGTAAGCAAATCGTCCTCCTTCCAATATTGCGCTACCAAAAGTCTTGCTGCCGTTGTTAAGTTCAACATCAATTTGGTTTCTATAACAGTACAGTCTATAGTAATACCCAGCAAAAATAATTGTGGAGAAAATTTTATCTTTTTCTTAAATATCTTCTGCATATTCCACCAAATTTTAATCCAAAAAGCTTTAACTTTTTTACGTCCACCACATATGGTAATACGTTGCATCGTCCGAACCACACCTCCAGCATTTAGGCTGATAATTTGGATACATACATGCCAATTTCTTAGGATCTGAATGCCATCTATAAAACATCTTATAAAAATTTTCTGTTAAATTTTGTGCCTGTGTAAATTTCACATTTCTAACCCAAATTATTTCCCAAATATCCATCCTTATTGGTTCTTGAATATTCTGAGCCCATTTTATCATACAATCTTTAACAAGTTCCGTTTCTGAATCTATTTCTATCAATGCATTATATATCCTCCTTATACGTGCCGGACCTTGATCTCTAATTTGTTTGACCAGATTTTCATCTACTATAGAAATAGTAGGTTTTTTATCCTGTTTCCATCTGGCTTGTAACTGTCCATATTGAAACCAAGTTTGTACTATCTTTTCTTCTTTTAAGGTATTAAATGGCTTTAATTGCCAAACATTTCTTTCCAATCTAAGAATCTCTTTATATGTAGTCACATCATGCTTAAAACCCTCATTTATATTTTCAATCGCATGTTTAGGTACTGCCCAAATTGGAATTTTAAAATTCAGCTTATAACAATATTTTTTCCAAACTCTCAGCAAAGCATACCTTAATATATGTGTCTTTAAAACATTATCCACTTTTTTATCATAAAATAAATAAGCATGCCACCCATATAGCAAGTCATATCCTTCAATATTCAATAATCTCCCATGTGTTAAATTGAACCAACTACTAATTAACGATAATACTGCAGCCTCATACTATAATTTAAGATTGGGCATTTTAAGACCACCTCTTTCACGTACATCTTGCATTATCTTAAGTTTAACTCTCGGTCTCTTCCCTGCCCATTTCTCCACATTCTAAGATTTTCTTAATTAAAACCTCTTCAGCTGGTAAGTTTTCATTTCTCCAGCATTGGGCAAATGCTATTCTCGCTGCTGTCAGTACGTGCAATATTAAATATTCATTCTCCTTCTCATAATTAGATCCTAATATTCCTAACAAAACCAATTCTGGCTTAAATTCTGTCTTTACTCATCTTTTCCAACCATGTCTGTGTTTTAACCCCAAACCTTTTTGCTTTAAGGCCTGTCCACCAGATGTGATAGTAAGTACCGTATTTTCCGGCGTATAAGACGGCCCGGCGTATAAGACGACCCCCGACTTTTAAGAAGATTTTTTAAGGTTTTTCGTCTTATACACCGGAAAATACTTACATGCGCTGGAGAGGCGAGCTTGGGGCGGCCATGCCGAGGCCGGCTGGTGAGGGCTGCTGCGTGGTCTGCGGGCGAGAGGGGCGCCAGGCCCGCCAGAAGTCCCCGGAGGTTTCTGGAATTTGGAACGGCCTGGCGGCCTGGAGCCACGCCGGAGATAGCTCAGTTGCGCGGGGCGGCCCGGCTTTGCAAGAACGGGGACGCTCGACTGATTTATGTTTTTTTTCCGGCGTATAAGACGACCCGGCGTATAAGACGACCCCCCAACTTTTGAGATGATTTTCATGGGTTAAAAAGTAGTCTTATACGCCAGAAAATACAGTACCTGGCCTTTGTTTACATTTCCAGAAATTATTTGAAGTGTTTTTAAACATTTTCGGTAATCTTACTGGTGTCATAAGCCATCTATAAAACCTTTTATACAAGTTTTCTTTATATGAGACTGCTTTAGTCAATCTGATATTTCTATCCCATAGTTTCTGCCAGTCTTCCAAGTCTGTAGAATATCCAAAGTTTTTTGTCCATGTTATCATTGTTTCTTTTAGTTGTTCTTCTTCCATCTTTAAATTGAGCAGAAATCTATATAGATCTATCTAGAATCTATATAGAACCTTCATTTTGCTCCTCCCTCGGCCTTCTTTCTTTCCTGAGTCTCTTTCTCTATTTCTTCCATTTTGTGTAACTTTTTTGCCGTGTTGAGTTGGGTGTGGCCAGTTGTCCTCAACCCCTCCCTGCCCCCCCATCCCGGGCAGGGGGTCGGACCCCTCCCCACCTCCTTCCATGGGGGGGGGGAAATGGCCGGTTCCTGCGGCTGAGAAGGAGGCCGGATGGCTGCAGGGAGAAGATAGTCTGTGGGGGTCTCGCTCTGAATCCCCCCCAAAACCCCCAGGAAGGATCCTCCGCAGCACAAGGGAGACCCTGAGATCCCCCAAAAGCTCTCCTGTCCATCCTGCTCCGAAAGGGGGACTCGGGATCTCTCGGTCTTCAGTGGGGGGGAATAATCTCTTCCTCAAGAGGATTCCAGCAATTATTGAAACAACTACAATTAAAGCTGAGGGAGGAACTTAGAGAACTAGAATTAGAATTAAAAAATATATCCAGATAAACTAACACTCAAGAAACAAATGGAAATAATAAAGCACAAATTAAATTTAGCTGAGATGAAATTAATGGCTCAACAGATTAAACGGGCCAAACAGAACTTTTTTGAAAACGCTAATAAGCCGGGAAGATGGCTAGCATATAAATTGAGAAAGGAAAAAGAAAAGAAAGTAATAAAGAAACTCCAAGATACAAAAGGAGAAATACAGTTTCAAAATGATGTACGGTAATTAGAAAAATTGTGAAAGAATACTGTGAGTCTGTTTATAAAGCAAAGGAAATTTCCAAGGAAAAAATAGAGCAGTATTTAATGAAAGCAAATTTACCGAAAATTCCTCAGAATATCCGAAATATATTGAATGAACCAATAACAATGATGGAGACTACAGAAGGTATAAAAAGGCAAAAAAAGGACAAAGCTCCAAGGCCAGATGGACTGCCTCTGGAATACTACATTGCGTTACAAGACGTGCTTACTCCAATCTTGAAAGAACTTTGTGATAATATAATAATAAACCTTTATTGTCAAAGTACAACATGTGTACATTGAGGTTAGCTGAGCCTCCCCCCCCCCCGTGCTCTCTCCCCCCAACACACAGTGACCACAAACCCTCCATCCCACCACACCATGTGAACCCACTACACCACACACCTGCCTCCCAAGTCAATTCTGCATAAGATTATGTCCCATTTAAAAGCCTAACAGCCCACGGATAAAAGCTATTTTTCAGCCTGTTGGTACGGCTGGCTATATTCCTGTATCTCCTACCGGATGGTAGGAGAGTAAAGAGATACCGTCCAGGGTGTGAGTCATCCCTGAGAATTTTCCTCACTCTTCCAAGGCAGTGGGCCCTGGCGAGGTCATCCAGTGGGGTCAGGGGACAGCCCACAATGTCTTGTGCTGTGCTCACTACCCTCTGTAATACTTTCCTGTCCACGGCTGTCAGACCAGCATCCCAAACCACAATACCATACGAGAGGACGCTCTCTATAGTAGACCGGTAAAAGAGGGTCATTAGCTGTTGTTCTACCCTGTTCTTCCGCAAGACCCTAAGAAAGTGAAGCCTCTGTTGGGCCTTTCTAGCCACCTGGGTTGTGTTAACTTTCCAGGTCAGATCTTCACAGAGGTAGACTCCCAGAAATTTAAAGGAGGAAACTCTCTCTACACAGTCCTCCCCGATGTAAAGTGGGGCAGGTTCCTCCTTTTTTCTCCGGAAGTCTAGCACCATCTCTTTCGTCTTGCCGATGTTTAGGTGCAAGTTGTTGTTACTACACCATATGGATAGTTTTTGTACCTCCGCCCTATATGCTGTCTCATCCCCACCTGTAATAAGACCCACCACAGTTGTATCATCTGCGAACTTGATTATCGCAGTGGATGGGTCAGATGATACACAATCATAAGTGTATAAAGAATACAGGTAGGGGCTAAGTACACAGCCCTGTGGCGTGCCGGTGCAAAGCTTCAGGGGGGTGGACAAAGCAGACCCGACCCTCACTGTTTGTACCCGATCCCTAAGAAAGTCTTGTATCCAATCGCAGATAGCGGGGGAGAATTTCAAGTCAGTCAGCTTCTCGATGAGAATGCTCGGCAAAATGGTGTTAAAAGCCGAGCTGTAGTCAACAAAAAGCATCCTGATGTAACTTCCAGGTTTCTCGAGATGACTTGCTACAGAGTGTAAAACAGTAGCTATGGCATTGTCTGTCGACCTATTTCCCCTGTAGGCAAATTGATGTTTATCAAAGTCCAGTGGGAGGCATGTCCTAAGATGTTGGAGAACCAATCTTTCGAAGCATTTCATGACTACAGACGTTAATGCAATAGGTCTGTAGTCATTCAGGCACTCAACTGCAGTTTGCTTGGGGACTGGGAAAATGATAGCTGCTTTCAAGCACGATGGTACACATGCCGTTTGCAAGGAGATGTTAAAAATCCTTGTCAGCACCCCTGCTAATTGATCGGCACAATTCCTGACCACTATCCCCAGCACCCCATCTGGGTCTGCGGCTGGGATTCACAGCCTTCAATACAGCTCTCACTTGGTGTTCACACAGGGTGAGTGGCTGAGAGTCAGAAGGCCAGCCAGCAGAGGCTACGGGGTCTGGTCTTTTAACCTCGTAGCGGGCGAAGAAGATATTCAGCTCCTCAGCCAACGAGGCATCGGTGTTTGCCATGCTCCTCGTGCTGCCCTTATAGTTGGTTAAGTGCTGCAGTCCCTGCCATACTTGCCTCGGATCGTTGTTCGCTAAATGGTTCTACACCTTTTGTTTGTATTGTTGTTTTGCCATCCTAATGCCTCTTCTGAGATTTGCCCTGGCCTCTCTGTATCTGTCCCTGTCCCCCGCCTTAAAGGCAGAATCCCGGGCTCTCAGGAGTGTTCGTATCTCTGCAGTCATCCAGGGTTTACAGTTCCCGTAAACTCTAATGCACTTATCCGTTGTTACACTATCAGTGCATGTTCTAATATTTTATTTTTTTTATTTTATTTTATTACATTTATATACCGCCCTTTCCCTGAGGACTCAGGGCGGTTTGCAGGGAGTTAAAAACCAGCAATACAAAAGTTAAAACCCATTTAAAAAAAGATTAAACTAACCCTGTGCAATTAAAACCCCGATTAAAATAATAATTATTTTTTTTTTGCCCAAGATGGCGACGGCCGCAATCTAAGCTTCGGGCGCTCTTCGAGGGCTCCAAAGGGACCAGCTCAAGGAAGCCCACGGTACGATGGGGCGACTCCGGGGGTTGGGGGATCTAAATACAGCTGCTGGGCGCTGTTTTTCGCGGTGCTGAGGCCCCCCCCTCCGAATTAGCGGCGTTTGAGAACTGCCGGCCTGCCGACCTGCCGAGCTCTGCTACAACGCCGAGCACTGCTACAACGCCGTGAAAGTTCGGGACGCCTTGGCCTGCCTTCCCTCTTCTGCCTGCTCGCCGTGGATACCCTCTGCTTGTCGGAGGGGCAGCGGCGACGATCCCACCGGCTGGAGACCTATCTTGACCATCAGCTGGCTGGCGCCGTTTTCGGCGGCGCGGAGCCTTCTTCTCCTTCCGGATGGTGGCTGCGGACTGTGGGCCTGGTCATCGGCCTCGGCGGACGTGCTGGCGAATTCCCGGACTCAATACAGCTGCTGGGATTGCCTCTCTCCGTCGTTGGAAGATTGCTTGGACTGGTGGACGGGCGTTGGGGAGAGAATGCTTCTGCCCTCCCCCCCCAGACTGGCGGCGTTGGCGGCGACGCGAGGATCGACAGAGGCCTGGCCTGCCTGTTCTTACTTTCTCTGCTGACAGGCAGGCATTATGCTAGCTCCATGCCTGATGGGAATTAAGATCCCCCTATTGACAGTCCAGTGTGGCTGGGACCTGACCGTGGTGGGAGGACGGTTTTGGACTGGTCAGCGACCACCTCACTGGTGTGAGAGGCCAGCTGGGGTGGGCTTGGCTCAGGACCCCCCTTCTTCTCTCTGCTCCAGATTGGACTCCTCAGCCGGAGTGAGAGGACGACTGAGGCTGTCCTTTGGATTGCCATCTCAGGTGAGAGCTGAGATGGCCTTGCGGACTAAGAGATATGCCTACTGGACTTCTTTTTCCAGCTATGTACCATCATTGAGTGACCCTTTGGACATATTTATAACATCTGCCCTAAGAGACTATCCTAGCACTGTATGGTTTACCGTTACTCCAAAGCGGACTTGTATGCCCTTAGGGGGGTTCCTGCCTCCTGGGCGCGACCTGTCGCCTGTTTCCATACTCCCCTTAATGACGAGCCCAAGCTCTGGGACTCCGAGAGGTGGCTGGGCTTAGATAGGGGCCTCGAGTTAAGACGTGCTAAGAGGCCCCTGATAAAATTTTTAGCCGGTTATTTTAAAAGGTTAGGGAGGGGGAGGGAGGGGGGGGTTGGGAGGGAATCTTTAACCGGCACTCAGTCTGGTCCTGTTAGAGGTCCTGACGGGACGGGGTCGGGGGAGGTGGCTGCTGGTTCTGGGAATGTGGGGGTGGGGCTTCAAATCCCCACGGCGATAGGGAATGGCAGCAGGTGTTTGCGCGGAGGGCCATATCAACATCTGGGGTCGCGCCCCCGCTATCTTCGAGCGGTGGCGCGCTCCGACCCTCCGGTTAGCACCCTCTTACCCGGGGATGAGGGTGATCAGGCCCCTGAGCTCAGGTTGGTCTATTTTAACGCTAGATCCGTAGTTAACAAAGCTCCCCTCATCCATGATCTGATCGAGGAGGAATGTGCGGATCTAGAGTGCATCACGGAAACTTGGTTGGGTTCGGAGGGAGGGGTGCCTCTCACCGAGTTATGCCCGCCAGGTTTCCGGGTGCTGCACCAGCCACCTGCTCAGGGCAGGGGTGGTGGGGTGGCAGTGGTTATTCGGGAGACTTTGTGTCCCCGGGAGGCCACCATTGTCCAGATGGCCGGGAGTGAATCGCTCCTCTTGAGATGTGGTCCTCGGGTTCAGTTGGGCTTGTTGCTTACATACCTGGCGCCCAGCTGTGTGGCAACAGCCCTGCCTGAGCTGCTCGACACTCTCTCAGGGTTGGCGGTGGAGTTCCCCAGGCTTATAGTCCTGGGTGACTTCAACCTGCCGTCACTGGGAGGGTCGTCGGAGTTAGCTCGGGAGTTCATGGCCTCCATGACAGCCATGGGCCTGACCCAGGTTATTGAGGGCCTGACTCACGTGGGGGATCATACTCTTGACCTGGTGTTCCTGTCTGGACAGTGGTTGGATGATCTGGGAGGGGGTTCCCCGTCCATCACCCCTCTGTCATGGTCAGATCACCACCTCCTGAGGCTGGTTTTCCGTCATGCCACCCCCCGCTGCTGGGCGGCGGAACCGACCAGGTGGTTCCACCCCAGGCGCCTAATGGACCCGGATCGGTTCCAGAGGGCGCTTGGGCCTATACCTATCACCCTTACCCACAGCCCAGTCGATGCTCTGGTGGAGGCCTGGGAAACGGCTGCCACCAGGGCACTTGACTGTGTTGTACCCATGCGACCTCTGACCCGGCGCAGATGCCGTTGGGCCCCATGGTTCTCTGTGGAGCTCCGGGAGATGAAGCGTCGAAGACGAGGTCTAGAGAGCGGTTGGAGATCCAGCCGATCCGAATCCGACCGATTGCAGTTAAGAACCTTTATAAGGTCTTATCTTGCGGCGATAAGGACGGCGAAGTCTAACTACTTTGCCGCCCTTATCGCGTCCGCAGATAATCGCCCGGCCGCCCTGTTTAGGGTGACTCGCTCCCTCCTTAACCAGGAGGTGAGAGGATCCCTTGCAGGGACGAGCCGAGGAGTTTAGTCATCATCTGGCGGACAAAATCGCTCAGATCCGGACCGGCCTGGACTCTGACTGGGCAGAGTCTGATGTGGAGGAATCGGGAGGTCTTGAGCATGTTATCTGGACTGAGTTCGACCCTGTTTCCCCTGATGATGTGGACAGGATCATGGGGAGACTGAGCACCACCACCTGTTTGTTGGATCCGTGCCCCTCCTGGCTAGCTTATGCGGCTCGGGAGGGAACACGAGGCTGGTTCCATGCAGTAATAACTGCTTCTTTGAAGGAGGGTGTCTTTCCTGCCGCCTTGAAGGAGGCGGTGGTGAGACCCCTTCTCAAGAAGCCTGCTTTGGACCCGGCTGCTTTAAAGAACTATCGTCCAGTCTCCAACCTTCGCTTTTTGGCGAAGGTTGTTGAGAGTGTGGTGGCGCATCAGCTCCCTCTGTTCCTGGAAGAAACTGATTATCTGGACCCGTACCAATCGGGTTTCAGGCCCGGACACAGCACGGAGACGGCATTGGTCGCGCTGGTGAATGATCTCTGGAGGGCAAGGGACAGGGGTTGCTCCTCTGTCCTGGTCCTATTAGACCTCTCAGCGGCTTTCGATACCATCGACCATGGTATCCTGCTGCGGCGTCTCAGGGGGTTGGGAGTGGGGGGCACCGTTTTACGGTGGTTCTCCTCCTACCTCCAGGGCCGCTCGCAGTCGGTGTTGACGGGAGGGCAGAGATCCGCCCCGAGGCCTCTCATTTGTGGAGTCCCTCAGGGGTCGGTTCTCTCGCCTCTCCTGTTCAACATCTATATGAAGCCGCTGGGCGAGATCATTCGTGGCTTCGGGGTGGGGTATCATCAGTACGCTGATGATACCCAACTTTTTCTTTCCACCCCGAACCAACCCAGTGATGCCCTCTCCGTGATGTCCCGGTGCCTGGAGGCGGTTCAGGTCTGGATGGGGAGAAACAGGCTTCGTCTCAATCCCGCCAAGACTGAGTGGCTGTGCATATCGGCATCTTGGGTTAACCAAGTTATTCCACCTCTAACGATGGGGGGGTGAGGTGTTACCCCCCGTTGGTAGGGCTCGCAACTTGGGCGTCCTCCTGGATTCACGACTCAATTTTGAAGATCACATAGGAGCCGTGACCAGGGGGGCTTTTGCACAGGTTCGCCTGGTGCACCAGTTGCGTCCCTATCTGGACCGAGACGCCCTACGCACAGTTACTCATGCACTTGTGACCTCCCGTTTGGACTACTGTAATGCTCTCTACATGGGGCTGCCCTTGAAGACCACTCGGAGGCTTCAACTGGTGCAGAATGCGGCCACGCGAGTTGTAATGGGGGTCTCCCGATACTCCCATGTAACACCTCTACTCCGCGAGCTGCATTGGCTTCCGGTTGCCCTCCGGGTGAAATTCAAGGTGCTGGTTATCACCTATAAAGCCCTACATGGCCTGGGTCCGGGGTATTTGAGGGAACACCTGCTGCCGGCATCAAATGCCCTTCGCCCAGTGCGCTCCCACAGGGAGGGTCTGCTCAGGGTCCCGCCGGTAAGAGATTGCCGGCGGGTGATACCCAGGGATAGGTCCTTCTCAGTGGGAGCGCCTGCCCTCTGGAACCAGCTGCCGGTGGAGCTGAGGACTGCCCCCGACCTCCGATCATTCCGCCGGGGCCTGAAGACCTGGCTCTTTGAGCTCTTGGGCCCAGGCTGAGGAGAAATTTATTTTAACTGGGGTTTTTAATAGTACAGGGTAATATGGTTTAATCTTTTTTAAATCGGTTTTTAACTTTTGTATGGTTGATTTTTAACTCCCTGTAAACCGCCCTGAGTCCTCAGGGAAAGGGCGGTATATAAATGCAATAAAATAAATAAATAAATAAAATAAATAAATAATATGAAACTCTTCTGAAAACTAAAATACCAAACACATGGTCTGAAGCTAATATCACTTTAATTCCCAAAGAAGATGTAGATTTGACACATATAAAAAACTATAGACCAATTTCATTGCTAAATGTAGACTATAAAATCTTTGCCTCGATAATGGCAGAAAGAATTAAGAAATTTTTGATTGAATTTATACATACAGATCAAAATGGCTTCCTGCCTAAAAGACAGATAAAAAACAATTTAAGAACAATCCTGTACTTTTTAGAGTATTATGAAGCCCATCCAGGCAAACAGATGGCTTTGATATTTCTGGATGCGCAAAAGGCATTTGATAATTTAAATTGGCAATTTATGTTTCAGCAATTTTTGGTAATGGATTTTGGAGAAAATTTTGTGAATGCAATTTATAATAATCAGACTGCTAGCGTAATTGTAAATGGAGACTATACAGAAAACTTTGATATTAAAAAGGGCAGAAGACAAGGATGCTATTCATATTAACATTGGAAGTATTGAACAGAAATATTAGACAAGACTCTGAGATTAAAGGACTGGAGATAAAGAGTGAAAAATACAAATTGCAGGCATTCGCAGATGACCTGGTCTTTATACTGGAAGCACCTCTGGAAACAAGCACAAAACTGTTGGCTACAATAGAACAATATGGTGAGGTTGCAGGTTTGATAATAAATAGAGAAAAGACCAAAGTTTTGACAAAGAACTTAACAGAAAAACAGAAAATGCAACTTGCAAGAAAAACAAATCTTCAAATAGTTAAAAAAGTTAAACACTTGGGAATTTATTTAACAGCAAGATGTATAACATTGAAAGAGGACAACTATACAAAATTATTAAAACAAATAAAACTGGATTTAGAAAAGTGGAAAAATCTCCAACTGTCATTATTGGGGAGAATAGCCACAATTAAAATGAATATTATCCCGGAAATACTCATTTCAAACCATTCCGGTAAAATTAGAAAAAGCCTTTTTTGATGAATTGAATACCATAATTTTAAAATTTGTTTGGCAAGGGAAAAAGGCAGGAATCAAAGTGAAATTGTCACAAGACGTTAGAGAAAGGGGAGGATTTGGACTTCCAGACTGGAAATTATATTACCAAGCAGCTATTTTAACGTGGATTAAAGAATGGATAACACTTAGAGACAAAAGACTACTATACCTGGAGGGGCATGACCTGCAGATTGGCTGGCATGCCTTTCTGTGGTATGGAAAGAATAAAGCACATAGATATTTTCAGACCCATGCTATAAGAAATGCACTTCTTTCAGAGTGGGAAAAAATAAAAGAAAAAAATTATACTAAGATACCTGAATGGCTCTCAACAATGGAAGCTTTTGCTTACCCAAACTTAATAACTATGATAAAATTGTAACATATAAGGACTTACTGGATAATGAAGGAAGATTGAAATCTAGACAAGACTGACAACAACAAGGTATAGACTTACCATGGTGGCCATATCTACAAATTCAATCAAGATATGAAAAAGACGTGAAAGTAACGGGGTTCTGTAAGGAACAGACAGAACTTGATTTTGCATGATTAAAAACAGATGAAAAAGTGATTAAAAAACTTTATAGATTACTGGCAAGTTAACGAAACAATGATAATATGGGCAAAAAATTTTGGTCATTCCATAGAGCTTGAAGAATGGGAAAAGCTTGTTTTATAGATGGCATATGATACCAGTAAGACTAGCTAAAATGTTTTAAAATATTTCAAATGTTTGTTGGAAATGTAAGCAAAGACCAGGTACTTATTATCCTATCTGGTGGACGTGTCCTAAAGCCAAAAGGTTCTGGCTTAAGATACATTTATGGTTAGAGAAGATGACTAAAAAAGAAATAGAATTTAAACCAGAATTGTTTCTTTTAGGAATGGTTGGCCCCAACTATGATAAGGAGAGCGGATACTTAATCCTCCATGTATTGACAGGAGCGAGAATTATGTATGCCCAATATTGGAAACATGAAAAGTTACCAACTGAAGAAGTAATTAAGAAGATATTGGAATGTGCAGAAATACTGTAGATAGATTAACCTTAGAGATTAAAAAGCAATTAGTCTATTATAGAACTTGGAATAAAATTTATCAGTGGGGTAGATAAACGAGTTAGAGAGAAAGGAATGTGATGTGCAATTTTGAATCTATTTGACTAAGAATGTTATCATACATTGAAAATTTAGTATTGTGTTTGATAATCTTACCATATTTATCAATGTTATTGTTAGGCTCATTATCCTTATTTATATATATTTACCCAGACAACATGCTGTTTGCCATATATTGAATGTTATTGGGGGAAACCCCAATCCCTACCCTTAACCTTTTCCCTACACTATCCCAAATCCCTGTTTCCCTGCCTTCCTTTTTAACCCTATAAAACTAATAAAAATGTAACGTAGTGGGTCCGACGCAAGGAAGAGATGCCAGCCGGAGTACAGTTCAGCTCTTTATTGAAGGGGGGTCCTGTACTGGAGGAGCACGGCTACCTGGCCTCCTTAAATACCTGGCCAGGTGGGCAGCTAGCCAATGGGATTGGCCCTAGGTTTCCCGCCGGACGCTGGGTTTCCCACCAACCGTCCAGGCCAACTCCCCCTAGTGGCCGCTGCTATGTAGGCGACCTGCACCTGGATACATAACAAAAAACATGTTTTAAAAAAGAGGATTCGAGCAATTATGGGGAGAAAATAGCTGCCCCTCATTAGGGCTCCTTTCCTGTGGACGGAGCAGACTTGGACTTCATGCAGGCAGCCGACAGAGGAGACCACGACCTCCTTCTTGGCAAGAAAGGAAAAGGTGGGATAGACAACATCCCCACCAGGTGGATCTGCAGCTGGATGACAAGCCTTACTCAAGAGTAGCCCTCAATGGCGCCACATCCGCACGGAGGGAAGGGAGCACTGGGGAACCACAAGGCTCCGTCTGAGGCCCAGCAAACTCCCCAACATCTCCATCCCTGACTCAGAGGAGGGAATTGAAGGGGAAATCATCAAATTTGCAGAGGAAACCAAACTGGCAGGAGCAGCCAACACCCCGGAAGACAAGCTCGGGATCCAAAAAGATGTCGACAGACTTGAACAAGGGACCACGTCCTCCAAAATGAGTTTCAAGGTTGAGAAAAGCAAAGTCTCACACTTAGGCAGGAAAAAAAACAAAGTTACAAGTCCAGATTAGGCACAATTTGGCTCAAAATCAGGGGGGGCCTAATGGGGAGCATCACACTGGAGGTCGTTGTTGAATTAAGAGGCGATCCCCCCTCCCCCCTCGCACATACGGCTCCTCCCCATCTTTTAACTATAATTTTATCTTGATTGAGAATTCCATTTTTATTACTATATAGAAATATTTACCTGTTAGGATTTTAATGTTTTAATGCTGTAAGCCAGGGCTTTTCAACCTTTTCACCAATTGTACCACTTTTAGGGTATGGCAATATTTGAGTACCACCTAGCAAGGCAGGGCTGCTGGTGGCCAAGTGCTAAGGTGGGACTTCCTTACCTCCCTTCCTCCCTCCTTCCCTGCGTCCCTCTTTCTCATGCCAACCTCCTTCTGAAGGAAGAATTTGTTTTAAAAAAACCATATTTTCCCTCTTCCATATATTCATCAAACAAGGAAAAGCCTCCAGAGACAGAAAAGACAAGCCATTGAGGGAACTAGCTTAAAAAGGCACATTCCCCTTTAAGAATTAGCTACTGGCTAGAAGGGAAAGTTAAGGAGCGCAGCCGGCACTTAAGGAAGAAGAAAAAATGTAGTAAGTAAGGCTGCCGCCTAAGACGGCCTCCCATAATGGCTGCATTCGTAAGTAAAGGAATGCTACAGGCAAAATCCGTTCAGGAGAAAAATATTTCAAAATCCCTTGCAGCAAAACTTACAGCTAACAATAGCAGAGCAATAGAAGCTAACACGAGACATCAGCCATTATCCAAATAAAAATTGCCAAAGACTCCTTAAGGACACAAAGCCCAAATTGCACAAATCCCGGAACTTCAAACTCACAAAAGCACATAAGAATCCTTCCACTCTCCTTCTCCGTCCGTGCCTCACCTCCAGCCAATGCTGGCTTTCTTCATTGCTGCCTTTCTTCATTGCGGCCTTTCCTCATTGCTGCCTTTCTTTATCGCTGCCTTTATTGCGGCCTTTCTTTATTGCGGCCTTCCTTTATTGCTGCCTTTCTTCATTGCAGCCTTTCTTCATTCCTCATGGAGGGCAACCTCTCCCCCGCACTACATTCCTTGTCTGTTTTTTGCTGCCAGCACAAGTGGCTGCCACGGAAGTTGTAGATCGTGGCCGGCCTGCTTGATCTCCTCTCGTCTCCCCCCACCCTCCTCCTCCTCCTTTTCCTTTGGTGCAGCTAGAGCCGACTCCGACTCCTCCCAAAGCTGCTTCTTTCTCTCTCTCCCCCTCTCCTGCCCAAACTGCCTTTTATAGCCTCTCCTATGTCTGCACCCCCTCCTCTTTTCTCATGGGGGAGGGGGGTGAGCCAGAAGTGAGCCTGGGGCCTTTGCCTCTCTCTAGCCATTCTGCAGCTCCAGAAGACTCTCTCACAGTAAGTCCTTGCCTGCGCTGGCTTGTTCCCTCCCCCACTACACCTGGATGGGCAGGGCTGCGTACCACCTGCCACGTGCTAATGTACCACAGGTGGTACACATACCACGGGTTGAAAAGCCCTGCTATAAGCTGCCTAGACTCTTTTTATCATGAGATGGTGGCAAATAAATTTAATAAATAAATATATATTCCGGTATTATACCTAATTTTTAAAAATGTGGTTTTATTTTGAATGAGATCCCTACAATTCTCCAAAATATGCTGTGTGTGTCTTCCCCGTCTTCTGGGTCTCTTTCCGTCTCGCCCACATCTGGCAGGAAATTCCTTCTGTCTCTTGTTTGCAGCATTTAAATTCCTGTTGAATTTATGCAACTGGATGATGGAAACTGATCCCAACCAGGAAGGATTTACTTTTTTCCATCTTCCAGGATCCCCTTTAATTTCTTGCTGCAATTTGCTTTGAAAATGACTTAAAACAAATAATATTTTCAGGAGTGAAAAGTGATCTTGGCCTGAACTAACCAACTTGGTTTCCCTTTCTCGTCCCTCTTTGTGTCTCCCCCGTGTCCCTCCTCCCCTTCCTCCCTTCCAGCCAAGCCCACCGTCTCCATCTCCTCCACCAAGCTGGACCCGGCTTCCCCCCACACCATCCTCCTCTGCACTGCGAGGGGCTTCTACCCCGTGGAGATCAAGGTCCGCTGGCTGAAGAACGGGCGGCCGGAGGAGGGCGTGGCTTTCGGGGAGGAGTTCCAGAACGGAGACTGGACCTACCAGCTCCAGGTGATGCTGGAGACCCAGCCCCAGCGGGGGGACGTCTACACCTGCCAGGTGGGGCACGCCAGCCTGGAGGCCCCCATCAGCGTCCAGTGGGGTGAGCCCCTCCCCTCCCCTCCCTCCCCTCCTGCTCTGGGGACCCTCTCCTGCCCTGAGAGGGGGAGAGAGGCCCTCCCTGTGGGAGGAGCCGGGATGGACCCTCCTGGGGGGGAAGCTGGCCCTGATCCTCCTGCTCAGGGGAGGCTCCTTCTCCTTCCCCAGAGCCCCGATCCTCCAACTCGGCCAGGAGCAAACTCTGGACGGGGATTATGGGGGCCCTGATCGGGGTGATCTTCTTTGCCACGGGGCTCTCCCTCTACCTGAAGACCAAGAAAGGTGAGTCTGGGGGCTGGATGAGAGGTTGTGGGGAGGGGACCATCCGGGGGGGGCTCTCAGCAAGCTTAACAGAGGGCAAGGAGGCCCCCTTGGAAATTTGCATGAGAAATTCTGTTCTTTGAAAGTCTGCTGTATAAGTGAGCATCCTGCAACCTATTATGGGCTATCGATGGGGAGGGGGACCCCCTGAGTCCTCCAGACTATGAAGGGTTTTGATTGGCTCTTTATTTCCTTCCAGCAATTCCCATCCAGCCTCCTGCAGGTGAGTTTCTCCTCAAGTTGTAAATGTTACTTTAACTTTCATTAATTGTTCCTTTAAAAAAAGTGCCTGAATAAAACCTCCATGTTGTGGATACAACAAATTTTTGAAATTTTGGGCAGCTTTTCCTTACAGAGACCTGCAAATGCATTGCAACTGAAAACAAACACTCAGAGAAACACTAAAATCTGGCGGGGGATGTTTCCACGTTTTGGGAAATTGCAAAAGGGAAGGGAAGTCTCCTTGTGACATTTCTCACAATTCCTGGCAAACTGACACCTGGCTTTGCTGCCATTCCCCATCCTGGCACCATCTTCTTTGTTAATATGAAATGTCTGGGGGGGGGAGGACTTCTGTCTTGATTAACGCCCCCAGTTAAGTCAATTGGGGGAAATTCCATAAGGCTCTGGAGATGAATTGCTGGTCCTTTGCATCCTTTCCTCTTTGAAAAAAAAAGGGGGGAACACTCCCCCATTTTGTTCCTACCTATCAACCACCCCCCTGCAGTGTGGGCCTATCTGGGGGGAGGCTGAAAGAGGAAAAATGTTATTTACACTGAAGGTTTCACTTTATATTCTCATTTTCTCCCCTTCTTTTTTTCTCTACAGCCCTCATGAATTAATCCTGCCGTCATTCCTGCTTCCTGATGGGAAAGGAATATTTTTTTTCAGTAGCTGATGAATTTCTGGCTTTTTTGCAACCTCTGAAAAATGGAGGCTCAAGATTTTAGATTAGGGAGAGGAGGAGAAGGGCAGCCTGGAGCTTTTCCTGCTGAGACCCCCCCATCTTTCTTTCAGGGCCTCCCTTTCTTGGAAGGGAGGGGTGGAGACCATCTAGACTGACCCCGGGGACTCTGGGCCTGCCTGTCATTCCAGACACCCAAATCTCTCCCTGCTTTGAATCCACAGCAGCTTCATCTGCATTATTCTTCCTACGGATCCCTTCCCTTCCCTTCGCTTTGATGTAAATGAATAAACATTGTAGGAAAACCCTGGAATTCCTTCTTCCTTCCTCTTCCTCCCCCTCTTTGTTGCCCCACCAGGGGGGTCCTCCATTCTCCCCTCCCCTTCCCTAGATTGAGGCCTCCACTGCCTCTGGATTGATGATCCTGGCAACTTAGGGTCTGAAGCCAGAACTGGTTCAGGAGGAGGGTGGGTGGATCCAGGGAGGGGAAGAGGCAGGACCCCCCCTCCTACTCGCACCCCCCTTGCTCTGTTTCCCTTCAAGCCCACTTTTGAGGACCAGGATGTCATCCGCCATGGTCCTCCCCAAGCACTTGTGGGGAGCCATTGGGGGGCAGTTGAGACTCCCCTCACACTCACCCAGCCATTTGAGCTGTTTCTTCAGCACTGGAGGATCCTGCCCCATTTTGGCCCCCAACGTCTCCCTCCATCCCCCCTCCCATTTTGGGGCTGAGATTCTGGCTGGTGAGGACTAAACTTTGGGGAGTTCCTTTGGGGAGGGCAAGGACTACAATTCCCTTTATCTGTAGGACATGGGAGGGGGATCAAGATGTGGCCACATTCGGACAACACGCATGACCAGGGAAGGGCCCTCCTGACCTCTGACCTCAGCTGCATTCAGACCAGGGGAAAGCCACCTTCACCCGCTCCTCAAGGGCCCCTGTGGGAGGCTGTTGGCTCTGGGGGGCTTTGGGAGTTGTGGGGACCCCCCAGTCAGCAGCTTCTGTCACAGCCTTTCAATGGTTTCCTTCCCCCCAAATAAATGGCTCCTCCTCTTAGGGAAGGACCCTGGAAATGGGTCATTTCAGAGATGTGGGGAGGGCAGAGAGCTTCCTACCTGGGGGGGCAGGGGGCATTAAGGGGGAAGGGGGACAAACTCAACTCTCCCAAAATATTGTTGTCTCAGGGCACACCTGCACCCACAACACACACAAACACAGAGCCCCTCGCAAAGAAGCAGCAGAGGAGGCAGTTGGGGGTTGGGGAGGAGGTGGGGGGCTTCAGTCACCCCATAGGTCTTTTCCAAGATTACCCACTGCCCCCCTGTAAGCCCTTCCTGCCTTGGGGCCCAAAGACCCCTCCCTCTGGGCAGGGGAGACCCGGAGAACAAGGTTTCTTCCACAGTTTGAGGGTTCCCCCACCTGGGCGGACGACTGGATCCTGAGTCCACAGGAGGTAAAGTTGCCAAAGTTCCCCCTCTTGCTCTGGGGGGGACCCTCCCCATCCCCCTCCTCCAAGTCTTCCCCACTGAAACTGAGCCCCTCCCCTTCCATGCTGGTCCCCCTTTTCCTCTCTTTCCCACCCATCAGAGCCCCCCCCTTAGAGAGCCGAGTCTCCCCCTAAAATCTGAAGGGGGGGAATCGGAGCCTTTGTGCCTCCGCGGACGTTTCTCCAACCCTCCATCGTTTCTTCCCTGGGCTGTCCGGGGTCTCCTCGGAGGTCGGGAGGTGCCCCTCAGCCTCCCGACCTCCGAGGAAAAGGCAGGGGACCGAGGGGGCTGCCCCACCCAGAGACTCAGCCATGGGGCGGAGCAGGACAGCTGCCCTGGGGAAGAATCTGGGCTTGTTGCCTGATGGATCAGGGCCGGTTCCTCGGTTCCGCTTCGGGGGAGCCCAGCGCTTCAGGCGGGGGGGGGGGAAAGGAAGCGAAACTCCAGCACTTCTCCAGCTCTTGGGGGTTGGGGAAACACACAAAGGTCCTCTCTGTGTTTGTGTGTGTGTGTGTGTGTGTGTGTGTGTTGAGGGCTGTGGGGGGGCAGGAAGAACTCAAGAGAAAAATCCAAATCTCGCTGGGGAGACATGAAAAGAGGAGAGGAGTTCTGCTCTGATCAGAGGCTGCCTGAATCTGGGACCCCCTTTGTGCGACTGGCTGTGTGTACACAACTGTGGTGCAGTGGGGGGAGCCCCTCCAGCTCTGGGGACCCCCTCCTGCCCGGAGAGTTTCTCCTCAAGTGATAGATGTCTCTTTTAATATTCGTTAACTGTTCCTTTTTTAAAAAAAAATGTGCCTGAACAAAGCCTCTTTGCTGTGGATGACAGATTTTTGAAATTTGGGGCCAAAAAGAACTCGGGCACAAAAGAAGTGACTTACAACCGTTTTTCACACTTAACGACCGTCGCAGCCTCCCCGCGGTCACCACGTGATCAAAATTCAGACGCCTGGCAACTGACTGGTATTTATGACGGTGGCAGAGTCCCGGGGGCTTCGCGTGACCCCCATTTGCCACCTTCTGACAAGCAAACCTCCCTGGGGAAGCCGGATTCACTTAACAACAATGTTACTCACTGTCAGAATCCATTTATATCATATTCATAAATGGAACGTTTCAAACATATCCCATGGATTCTGCCATCTCCCGAAGAGAAGAGAATGGATGTGTATTGAACCGGCAATAGGCATTTCAAAGGAAAGGAGAAGCCTTTTGAACTGGGGAAACAAAAGGGGGGGCTAGCATCTGGCTTTTGTCACGGAAGACAGCAATAAACAAAAGGATCCTAACTTCCTTTTTCCCACGAGATGGATGATACGAGAGGAAGGATGGGGGGACTGACCAAATGGGGATTAAGGGGGGTTAAACCGGGAACTCTTTATAAGGGTTTACTTCGTGGAAATATTAAGTCCTGTCTCGCCTCCTACAACCAAGCATGTCATAGTAAAGATTCCTTTTGGACTAAGATTTGGCTCCAAGAGTTTTGTCTTCCTAAGACGTGGTTTGGGGTGGGTCCTGACACTCACTTAACGATGGCACAGGTTCACTTAACGACTGTGGCCAGAAAGGTCATAAAATGGGACTTAAATTCATTTAACTAGCGACCGAAATGTTGGGTTCCATTGCGGTTGTAAATTGAGGGCTATTTGTATGAACTAGGATAGGATAGGATAGGATAGGATAGGATAGGATAGGATAGGATAGGATAGGATAGGATAGGATAGGATAGGATAGGATAGGATAAATTGATTGAAGAATAGAATAGAATAGAATAGAATAGAATAGAATAGAATAGAATAGAATAGAATAGAATAGAATAGAATAGAATAGAATAGAATAGAATAGAAGATAGGATAGGATAGGATAGGATAGGATAGGATAGGATAGGATAGGATAGGATAGGATAGGATAGGATAGGATAGGATAAATTGATTGAAAAATAGAATAGAACAAATTGATTGATTGAAAGATAGAATAGAATGGAATAAATTGATTGAAGAATAGACTAGAGTAGAAAGTAGAATAGAATAGAATAGAATATAGGATAGGATAAGATTGGGTAGGATAGGATAGGATAGAATAGAATAAATAGATTGATTGAAGAATAGAATAAAACAAAAGGGGTTTTGGGGAGGAGGGCAGGGCCTTCCTGGTGGGGCTCTCCCCATTGACCCCCTCTCTCCCGCAGAGCTGGTCTTCCCCCCCCCATGGCCAACGTCTTCTATGCCAGGAATGGCTTCAGCCTGGACTTCCTGCTCCGGCCCAAGGGGGCCCCCAGGAAGACGCCCCCCCGACCCCCCCACCCAGGAGCCCCCGGCCCAGAGAGATGGACATCTGCACCCCCTTCCCAAAGATCAAAGCCACCGGCCGCAGGATCGCCCGAGCCCTTTTCTGAGCGGGGGGGAACTCTGTAGGGAGGGCCACGCATGGTGCTTTGACGGGCCAGGACCGGGCCCCCCACCCTGGACACAAAGTGGGGGATGGCAGCAGCATCCCGGGCCCTGCAAGAGTCTGGGGTCTCCGCTGTCCCAGAGGGAGGGGGCTTCAGGCTGTGGGGCTGTTGTGGGGCTGAGCAGGCAGTCCTGGAAACGGCCTCAGGTGACTCCTTCGCTGCTGAAGAGTTTCTCTTTGTGTGTGTCTGTGTGTGTGTGTCTGTGTGTGTTTGTACACCTGCATGCCTGTTCAGCAGAGCCTCAGCTGAAGACACAAATATGGTTGTGGGGGGGGGGGGCTGCTAGATCTGGGGCGTCTGGGGATCTTCCCGGATCTGGTGGCCTTGGCTGAGGGCCAAGGAGGATTTGGAGTTAAGCAGATTTTTTTTTAGAAGGGAATAGAGAGGGAAGGGACCTCGGAGGTCTTCTAGTCCAGCCCCTCCCCACCCCCCACCCCGGCTCAAGCAGAACCGATGCTATTCCGGATAAGCGACTGGATGGTTGCAGCGGCTGCTGTGAATGGGGGTCCCCGCTGAGTAGGAGAGAACCGTGTGCGCATGCGCGTGTAATGGCAAGCACCTGTCTAGACGTCTGTCTATCACTCGAGGAGAAACTCTCCGGGCAGGAGGGGGTCCCCAGAGCAGGAGGGGGGAGGGAGGGGAGGGGCTCCCCCCACCGCACCACAGTTGTGTCTACACAGCCAGTCGCACAAAGGGGGTCCCAGATCCAGGCAGCCTCTGATCAGAGCAGAACTCCTCTCCTCTTTTCATGTCTCCCCAGAGAAATTTGGATTTTTTCTTCCTGCCCCCCCCAGCCCTCAACACCCCCCTCCCACACACACACACAAACACAGAGAGGCCCTTTGTGTGTTTCCCCAACCCCCAACAGCTGGAGAAGGGCTGGAGTTTCGCTTCCCCCCCCCCCCGCCCCCGGACAGAAGCGCTGGGCTCCCCCGAAGCGGAACCGAGGAACCGGCCCTGATCCAGCAGGCAACAAGCCAGGATTCTTCCCCGGGGCAGCTGTCCTGCTCCACCCCATGGCTGAGTCTCTGGGTGGGGCAGCCCCCTCGGTCCTCTGCCTTTTCCCCCCAGGAAGAGGCTGGGGGGCCCTCCCGACCCCCGAGGAGACCCCGGACAGCCCAGGGGAGAAACGAGGGAGGGTTGGAGAAACATCCCCGGAGGCCCAAAGGAGCCAAAGGCTCCGATTCTCCCCCTTCAGACGTTACGGGGAGACTCGGCTCTCTAAGGGGGGGGGGCTCTGATGGCCAGGAAAGAGGGGAGAGGGGAAAAGGGGGACCAGCATGGAAGGGGAGGGGCTCACTTGCAGTGGGGGGGTCCCTGTGGGAAGACTTGGAGGAGCGGGATGGGGAGGGTCCCCCCACCCGAGAACAGGAGGGGGAGCCTTGGTGGAGCAGTGGGCTAATGCCTCCTTAAGTAACACCAGCTGCCTGCCATTAGTGCAGGTTCGAGTCCCACCAGGCTCAAGGTTGACTCAGCCTTCCGTCCTTCCCAGGTAGGTAAAAGGAGGACCCAGATTGTTGGGGGCAATTAAGCTGACTTTGTAATAATGCCGCTTGGGGTGTGTGTGAAAGCCCTAATAAGCAGGCATATACATAGAATGAAGGCTGCTGCTAAGCTTGTAAGCCGCCCTGAGTCTTCGGAGAAGGGCGGGATATAAATGGGATAAAAATAATAATAAAAAAAAGCTATGGCAACTTTACCTCCTCTGGAGTCAGGATCGAGTCTTCCGCCCAGGACATGGGGGGAGAGTGGGGGGGGGAGTGGGGGGGGAGTGGGGGGGAGTGGGGGGGGCTCAAACTACCTGCTCTTCATCACTTTTTTCCTTTTGTTTTTCTTTTTGGTCATCAAGTTCTTGACACCTTGCTAGGCGACTGGTGGTCCTCGGATGTTGCCACATCCTAAAAGTGGGTGAAAAAGTTGAAAAGCCCTGCACTAGGCTCCCGGTGGGAACTGAAAGGGCATCTAGTCCATCCCTCCAGACACGCAGAGAAAAGGAGGCTCTGGTTGGGAATCATGGGGGGTGGGGTGAAAATGGTAGTCCTCCCTCCCCTCCGGAGCTGGCATAAAACGCCCCCTAAAATGCAGCCCCCCCACCCAGACTGAAGGGATTAAACCCCCCCCATTTTCTCCGGAGGCGAAGCGGGGAAGGAGACCCCCGGTAAGGAGGGGGCTGGGCGGGGGGGGAGGATGAGGATGAGAGGGGCCCTCAGTGTTTCTGGGGGCCAAGAATGGGGCTGGGACCCCAGAAGTAGGAAAAGGGGTCGAGGGCAAGAGAGGCGGGAGCCTGCAGGAGCCTGGATCTCCGCGTGGTCTCCGCCCCCTCCCTCAGAAGGACGCAGAGGGGTCGCGGGAAGGCAGCCCAGGTGGGATAAGAGGCAGCTGGACCCGCTCTCTCGCCCCCCCTGTGTCTGGGAGGGAGGGGGACTTTGCGGACCCCGAATTAGCGCCCGAGCCCCGAAGTTTGTTGCACCGAAAGAGGAAGGAGACGGAAAGCGAAAGCGAAAGGGGGAAACTGAGGCACTTTCAGAGCTGAATCCACAAAGGCCAGCAAAGAGTGTAAGAAAAAAGACGCTTTTTGGCAAAAGGGTTTTTGTAACTTCAGTTTTTCTTCTGAATCTCCATTTTTTTTAAGGGGAGGGAGGAGTTGAGGTTGGATTCCTTCTGGGGGGAGACTCTGAATTTGGGGAGGAGACCCAGAACCCCCACCCCATATCCCCCATTGCTGATTCGGGACCTGGAGGGGAGGGGGGAACTGAGGGAGAAGGATATGGGGGGGGGTCTGAATTGCTCCCCTAAATTGGCTTCCCAAAACTCTCCCTTTAGTGAAGGGGGCTGCAACCCCTCCCTTTCAGAAGGTCTTGGGGGGGCTGCAGGGGGCTCTATTTGGGCGGGGGGGGGGGGAACAGGAAAGAGGCCTCGAAACGCATCCAGAGGCAGCTTGTGGGGCTGAAGATGGGAGCGAGGGGAGGAAAAGGGAAGGAGGGGCTGGAAGGGGGGGAGAGCCCAGGAGCATGGGTGTGGGTGTCCTTATTATGACCCCCGCCTCTTATGCCCCCGAAAGGAAGAGGGAGAGAGAAGCATGGATATTACTTTCCTTCCATCTCAGAGGGGGGGTCGCTCTGGAGCTGGCAGGAAACGCCCCCTAAAATGCAGGGGCCCCCCCAGACTGAAGGGATTCCCCTCCCCCAACTTTCTCCGCTTCTCTCTCGGCTTCGCACTATTTCCTCTTGTGGATGAACTCAGGCAGACTCTGCCCGGAGACCGATGACGCTGCAGACAGGGAAAATCCCATTGGTCCCTCCGCTTTCCTGGCTCCTCCCAATTCCGAAGTCCGATGAAACCGCTTCTCCCCCCAAGCCAGACCCCCCCGATTCCGCCTCTGGGCTTGGAGCCTCCGCGTCTCTCTCCCCTCCCTTTGGGGGCGCTGGTGGGGAGCATCCATGGGCTCCGTTGGGGTCCCCCTTTTGTTGCTGGTGGGGGCGCTGGCCCGGATCCCCGGAAGCGAAGCGGGGAAGGAGACCCCCGGTAAGGAGGGGGCTCGGCGGGGGGAGGAGAGGGGAGGGGAGAGGCCCTCAGTGTTTCTGGGGGCGAGGAATGGGGCTGGGACCCCAGAAGTGGAAAAAGAGGTCGAGGGCAAGAGAGGCGTCAGACTGCAGGAGCCTGGATCTCCGCGTGGTCTCCACCCCTCCCTCGCAGCATTTCTCCCCGTAGGACGGAGAGGGAGCCCCCCCTTCCCTGCTTGCGGGCGAGGTGGGTGGGGGTCGCCGGAAGGCAGCTGAGGTGGGATAAGAGGCAGTTGGACCCCCTATCTCTGTCCCTCCCCCGTGGCTGGGTGGGAGGGGGACCTTGCGGACCCCGGATTAGCTCCTGAGCCCCGAAGTTTCTGGCACCGAAAGAGGAAGGAGACGAAAAGCGAAAGCGAAAGGGGGAAACTGAGGCATTTTCAGACCTGAATCCACAAATGCCATCAAATGTATAAGAAAAAAGACGCTTTTTGGCTAAAGGGTTTTTGCAACCTCAGTTTTTCTTCTGAATTTTTTTAAAGGGGAGGGAAGAGTTGAGCTGGATTCCTTCTGGGGGGAGACTCTGAATTTGGGGAGGAGACCCAGAACCCCCCACCCCATATCCCCCCATTGCTGAATCGGGATCTGGAAGGGAGGGGGAACTGAGGGAGAAGGATATTCGGGGGGGTCTGAATTGCTCCCCTAAATTGGCTCACCAAAAATCTCCCTTTAGTGAGGGGGGCTGCAGCCCCTCCCTTTCAGACCGTCTTGGGGGGCTGCAGGGGGCTCTATTTGGGCGGGGGACAGGAAAGAGGCCTCGAAAAGCATCCAAAGGCAGCTTGTGGGGCTGAAGAGGGGAGCCAGGGGAGGAAGAGGAAAAGGGAAGGGGAGGCTTGAAGGGGGGAGAGCCCAGGAGCATGGGTGTGGGTATCCTTATTGTGACCCTCCAGCCTTTATGTCCCCCGAAAGGGAGAGGGAGAGAGAAGCACGGACATTACTTCCCTTCCAGCCCAGAGGGGGGGCGTCTCTTACCTCCCCCCATATTTCTTGCCATTTTGGGGGGGGGACAAAGAGGCCCCAGTGGGATCCAACATTCCTTGCAGACAGTTAGACCCAGTGCTGGACCAGCTGAACTTCTGCCTGCCTTTTTCCACCCTGGGAAGATGGAGGGGGTCCCTCAGGAATCTCCTCCTCTCCCTCATTTTCCTCCCCTCCCCCGACCCCCACCAAGGAGGATTAGCCGTTGGGAACGACAGTTCCCCATACCTCCTCCAGGGGGCGCCTTCCGGTAGCCTCTTGCGGCAGGTTTCCCTCCCCTCCTCCTCTGACAAGCCTGTGTCCCTTCTCTGGGAGAGGCTGGGAACCATGGGTCCCGGCGTCAGGACCCAGCCCAATCCACATCTTAGGAAATAAGGACCCTTGGAGCCGAGTTGTCCAAAAGGAAAACATTTACTAAGGATAGGATTGGTTGTGGAGATATGAGACAGGATCTGGTCTTGAGTCACATTTCAAATCTATATAAGCCTTCCCGGTTCAACCCCCTCCCCTCAAAACTCCATTTGGTTAGGATCCCCTCAATTCCTGCTTGTCAGGTCCTTCCCTGGGAAGAAGGAACTTCCTGCCTTCCTTGGTAGATCGCCTTCTTCCTACAGCCCCAAACAGACAGATCACTTTTCCCCAGATCTTTGAAAGCAGCTACAGATAGACTGAATAAACAATCCCCCCCTCCTTCTACAAGTATGGCAGAATCCCGGTAGGCACAATATCTAACCATACATTAATGAATGTGATATCAATGGATTCTGACACCTGCCCCTCTTTCTCCTCCCCCTCCCCCTCCCCACAACCCATTTCCTGCACCAGAGGAAGATCGATTGCCGCTTCCTCTCCCCTCCGGAGCTGGCAGGAAACACCCCCCTAAAATGCAGCCCCCCCAGACTGAAGGGATTCCCCTCCCCCAACTTTCTCCGCTTCTCTCTCGGCTTCGCACTATTTCCTCTTGTGGATGAACTCAGGCAGACTCTGCCCGGAGACCGATGACGCTGCAGATGGGAGAATTCCCATTGGTCGCTCCGCTTTCCTGGCCCCTCCCGGTTAGGAAGTCCGAGGAAACCGCCCCTCCCCCCAAGCCAGACCCCCCCCCCCATTCCGCCTCTGGGCTGGGAGCCTCCGCGTCTCTCTCCCCTCCCTTTGGGGGCGCTGGTGGGGAGCATCCATGGGCTCCGTTGGGGTCCCCCTTTTGTTGCTGGTGGGGGCGCTGGCCCGGATCCCCGGACGCGAAGCGGGGAAGGAGACCCCCGGTAAGGAGGGGGCTGGGCGGGGGGGGAGGAGAGGGGAGGGGCCCTCAGTGTTTCTGGGGGCGAGGAATGGGGCTGGGACCCCAGAAGTAGGAAAAGGGGTCGAGGGCAAGAGAGGCGGGAGCCAGCAGGAGCCTGGATCTCCGCGTGGTCTCCACCCCTCCCTCGCAGCATTTCTCTCCGCAGGACGAAGAGGGAGCCCCCCCTCCATGCTTGCAGGCGAGGTGGGCGGGGGTCGCCGGAAGGCAGCCCAGGTGGGATAAGAGGCAGCCGGACCCCCTCTCTCGCCCCCCCCCGTGGCTGGGTGGGAGGTGGAACTTGCGGACCCCGAATTAGCGCCTGAGCCCCGAAGTTTCTTGCGCCGAAAGAGGAAGGAGACGGAAAGCGAAAGCGAAAGGGGGAAACTGAGGCACTTTCAGAGCTGAATCCACAAAAGCCAGCAAAGAGTCTAAGAAAAAAGACGCTTTTTGGCAAAAGGGATTTTGCAACCCTTTTTCTTCTGAATTTTTTAAAGGGGAGGGAAGAGTTGAGCTGGATTCCTTTTGGGGGGAGACTCTGAATTTGGGGAGGAGACCCACAACCCCCACCCCATATTCCCCCCATTGCTGAATCAGGACCTGGAGGGGAGGGGGGAACTGAGGGAGAAGGATATTCGGGGGGATGTCTGAATTGCTCCCCTAGATTGGCTCCCCAAAACTATCCCTTTAACGAAGGGGGCTGGACCCCTTCCCTTTGAGATGGTCTTGGGGGGCTCCAGGAGGACAGGAAAGAGGGCTGAACCCCCAAATCACGCAAAGCCAGCCAGTAGGAGGGAAGTTGCGAGGAGGAAGAAAGTTTGGGGGATTACTAGGGAATTTGGGGGTTCCCAGGATCCCAGACCACCCAAGCCATCTAGGTCAAAATTGAGCAGCCCTCCCTGAACAGAGGGGGGAGGGAAAGGACCCCTCCCATCTCCTGCCCTCAACAGGGTCCTTTCAGCAGCCCCAGGAAGGCTCCCCACCCCTTTGCCCCCCCAATTCAGGGGACCCAGAGGGCCCAAATAAACCCCTGGGGGTCCTCGAGGCCCCTCAGAGAACCAGGGACCGACTTTCAAAACGACCCCAAAGAATATCAGTCTTTCCACCCTCCAACATTCAGTCAGAACTGAAGAAGCTTCTGGGATGAGAAGCGAAACGTCTTCAAGGGAAAACCCAGGAAATTCCTGCTCCCTTTGGGAAAAGCCCCTTTGGGCCAAGCGAGACCCGGAGGGGGAGACTCTCCGGAGAGACCCCCGGCTCCCCTCGGCCCTTCCGAAGTCTCCCCAGACCCAGCCTGGACTCCTGATGGGGGTCTTAAGGGAGCTTAAAGGGGCATCTAGTCCACCCCTGCAGGCGGAAAGAGAAAGGGAGACTGCGGTGGAGAGTCATGGGGGGGGCACAAAATGAGGTCCATACACATCCTGAAGACCCCCCTGAAGTTGCAGCCCCCAAGACTGAAAATCTTCCCCTCCCTCGCCTTCTCCGCTTCTCTTGGGAGGGATGTTGGGGGGGTCTGAGTTGCTCCTCCAAACCCCCTTTAGTGAAGGGAGGTGGAGCCCCTCCCTTTCAGGTGGCCTCGGGGGGGGGGCTGCAGGGGGGTCTATTTGGGAGGGGGAGAGAAGAGAGGCCTGGAAAAGCATCCAAAGGCAGCTTGTGGGGCTTAAGATGGGGCGGGGGTGACGGGAAGAGAAAGTGGGGCTGGAAGGGAGGGGAGAGCCCAGGAGCATGGGTGTGGGTATCCTTATTGTGCTCCCAAAAGGAAGAGGGAGAGAGAAGTTTGGGTATTATCTTTCCTCAAGCCCAGCGGGGGGGGTCTCTTCCCTCCCTCTATACTTCCTCCTGCTTTGGGGGGGCAAAGAGTTTCCCCCCCTCCGGATCCAGCGTTCCCTGCAGACCGGCTGAATCCCGCTGGGACCGACGGTTCCCCCTCCCTCCTCCAGGGGGCGCCTTCCGGAAGCCTCTCGCAGCAGGTCTCCCACCCCTCCCCACGTGGGCCTCTCCTCCAGTAGCCGCTGGGGACCATGGGCCCGGGAGTCCGTCCTGACGCCCCTCCCCCCTCCTCCTCCCTGCAGCCCATTTCCTGGCCCAGGACAAGCACGAGTGCCGCTTCCTCAACGGGACGCAGCAGGTGCGGTTCCTCTACAGCTTCATCTACGACCGGGAGGAGATCGCCCGCTTCGACAGCGCCCGCGGGGAGTTCGAGGCCGTCACGGAGTTCGGGAAGGAGACTGCGGAGGGTTGGAACAGGGATAAGCCCTACCTGCAGTACCTGAAGGCCCGAGTGGATTCCGGCTGCCGAAACAACTACGAGGTTTTCCAGAGCAATTCCGTGGTTGGCCGGAGAGGTGAGTGGGGGAGGGGGAGTTCCATTGGGGGGGGGGGAATGCGGGGACTCCTCCCCCTTTTATTTCATTGATTAGGGATCTCCCAGATAAAGATTTGCCCCTTATTTATTCTTTGCTCTCCGATCTAGGAAATTTATTCTTTGGTATTTATCGCTGTTTGTTGACCCTCCTAAGCCGCCCCCCTCCCTCCCTCAAAGCGGGGGTCTGGATGGGGTAGGATTATAACATCACCCCTAAATAAAAATGGGTAAAAAATAAATTACCCTTAAAATGTTAGAAATTCTACAAGGATGACAATTAAACAGGCAAAAGGGAAGAAATATATTCCTCTCCTTCCCTTTCGTCCCACGATCTTCCTTCTCTTCCCCAGGTCCAAAAAAATTCTTTCCAGAATATTATACAAAATATTACATTTCTCTGGGGGGGGGGGGAGAAATCCAGCAAAGTCTCTCTCTTGCCCAGTATGTAGATAGATTTCAATATAATCTGTATGCTATATAATATTTCAATATAATATTTTATATGAATAAATCAATAATATTTATTGATTGACTTATCAACTTTTTAAATAAAGGATTTTATTGAATTTTATAGGGTTAGGGATAAAATAGGATCGGGTTAGGGATTAGGGTTTAGGGTGGGGTTGGGATTAGGACACGGTTGGGATCAACATTGGGATTATCCCCCAATAACATTTTCTATCTTTGGCAAACAGGCTATTGTCCTGGTACATACGTTCAATTAACAATAGTAAATATAATTATACTGTAGAGAATGTAAAAAACGATAAATCAAAAACAGTATCAGTTAGTCAATACATTTCATTCTTCCTACTATTATACATTCAAGATAACATATCACATTCATTTCTCGCTAGTTCATTTTCCTAACCGTTGGTAAAAATTATCCCATGTTCTATAATAAACTGAATCTTCTTTCTCTTTAATCTCTAACGTCAATCTATCCATTTCTCCACATTCTAAGATTTTCTTAGTTAAAACCTCTTCATTTGATAAGTTTTCATTTTTCCAGCATTGGGCAAATGCTATTCTCACTCCTGTCAGTACATGCAATATTAAATATTCATTCTCCTTCTCATAATTAGGTCCTCATATTCCTAACAAAACCAATTCTGGCTTAAATTCTGTCTTTAGTCATCTTTTCCAACCATGTCTGTGTTTTAACCCCAAACCTTTTTGCTTTAAGGCCTGTCCACCAGATGTGATAGTAAGTACCTGGCCTTTGCTTACATTTCCAGAAATTATTTGAAGTGTTGTTAAACATTTTCGGTAATCTTACTGGTGTCATATGCCATCTATAAAACATTTTATACAAGTTTTCTTTATATGAGGCTGGTTTAGTCGATCTGATATTTCTATCCCAGAGTTTCTGCCAGTCTTCCAAGTCTGTAGAATATCCAAAGTTTTTTGCCCACTTTATCATTGTTTCTTTTACTTGTTCTTCTTCCATCTTTAAGTTGAGCAGAAATCTATAGAGTTTCCTAATCAAGTTTTCATCTGTTTTTAACAATCTTTGATTGAATTCTGTCTGTTCTTTATGGAATCCTGTTCTCTTTATCTCTTTTGAATTTGCAAATATGGCCACCATGCTAAATCAATACCTTGTTGTTGTAAATCTTCTCTATCTTTCAATTTCCCTTCATTATCCAAGATATCTTTCTAAGTCAACGACTTTGTCATAATGAATTAAATTTGGGTAAGCAAAAGCTTCCATTGTTGAAAGCCATTCAGGTAGCTTCGTATAGATTTTCTTCTTTATTCTTTCCCATCTAAAAGAAGTAGATTCCTTGTAAGGTGGCTTTGAAACTATCTGAGTGTTTTATTCTTCCCGTATCAACTTTTAAAACAATCTCTCTCACAGAGGGACTTTGCATGGCACACACATAAAATATAAAACCACCAAAATAGTATATATATAATTTAAGATTTAAAAGGCAGGAATCAGTAAAATCAAGTGATAAAAAAATCATTAAAAGGGGGAGGGCTTCAGGATGCTGACTGGCCCCACGGCTGCCTCCTCCTCCTCCTCCCCCCCCAAGCGAAGCCCCAGAGCCCCATTTCCCTCCCCCCTCCCGTTTCCAGAAGGCCAGGAGTGGGGGAGGGGCTCCCTTCCCCTGTGGGGCCTTTGGGATTTTAGGATAAAAAGTGAACTTCCAAAGGTCTGGAAAAGGGAATCAGGGAAGTTTCATCTGCTCTGCCCTGTCCATCTTTTAGTCCTTTTTATTCTTTATTCAGAGTCGTTTGTTCATCCAGTTTTGGGGGTCTGGGAGAAAATCACCCCTTGAGACCCCCTGTTTGGTCACAGACTCGGCTTCACCTGCAGCCGAATCCCTTCTCTCGTCCTACCTGGGGAGGTTCCTCGTTTGGGGGCAAAGATCCAAAAAACACCCACAAACATCAGAACTTAATTTCAGGCATTCCTTCGGCCCTGAAGCCTCGGATTGTTTAGTTCCCTGTTCCAGATTCCTGGCATATTGCCTACGTTTCTTGTTCTAGTTTTATTTGTTTATATTTTGAAAAAACCTTATATATTTCTATCAACCGATAAGGTTTCATTGTGCAAAACTAATGTTTCATCTGCAGTTGTTGTCATTTATTGTTGCCGGGGTCTGCAAAAATAACACGCTACCAAAGAATTAAATAAGATCTTTCTTCCACAAGAGGAAAACCGCCAGATCCCAAGAGAAAAAGGCATTTTACGGGGAGACGCTGGGAATTTGCTCCTTCCGGAAATTATGGGATATTTAAGGGGAAGCGACGCAGATTTTGTTCTCTGCATGTTCAGTCTGGAATTCATTCTTACACCTAAATTCTTCCCTGCAAACCCAGGAGGATAATTCACTCTTCATAAAAAAAAATCCCGACCAGATCCCAGGATTGAATTGCAAATAACCAAACCTTTAAAAATTGCATGTTCTTAAACATGATATAATTATTAGCTGTTCGTAAGAGAATCCCTCAAGGGAGAAAAACGTGGTTAGCGAAAGGTCTCTGAGCTGGAGTGGATCTATGAAAGTAGTTATAGTGTATACCTTTTTTAATGAAAATTATCAGCCCTTTTGATCAGTGATGTCATCAAAGTAAACAAACCCACGTGGTGTTGATTACATCAGCAGATCATGGCCCTACGCGGAAGTAACCGCCCTATTTTCAGATAAGGCCTCTTGAACCGAACCCCATCAATAAGTCAAGGCAGTCAAGCCTCTGGGTACGTGATTAGCTTCACCCTAGACTAATTCTATCGACATTCAAAACAAACGGAATAAGCTAAATAAAGTAAATAATGAACAGAGACCTCTGCTTTTGGGAAACAAGCCCTACTTTGGGGAGCTGTGAAATAATAATAATAAAAAACGCTTTTTATTTCTAATCATTCTAGCCTAATGATGCTTTTAATTTTTGTGGAGTTTTAAAAGTCAGCGCCTCAAAAGCAGGGATTTATGTTTTTCTATCTTCCAGGATCCCCTTTAATTTCTTTCTGCAATTTGCTTTGGAAATGACTTAAAACAAATAATATTGTCAGGAGTGAAAAGGGATCTTGGTCTGAACTAAGCAACTTGGTCTCCCTTTCTCGGCCCTCTTTGTGTCTCCCCCGTGTCCCTCCTCCCCCTCCTCCCCTCCAGCCAAGCCCACCGTCTCCATCTCCTCCACCAAGCTGGACCCGGCTTCCCCCCACACCATCCTCCTCTGCACCGCGAGGGGCTTCTACCCCGTGGAGATCGAGGTCCGCTGGCTGAAGAATGGGCGGCCGGAGGAGGAGGGCGTGGCCTTTGGGGAGGAGCTCCAGAACGGAGACTGGACCTACCAGCTCCAGGTGATGCTGGAGACCCAGCCCCAGCGGGGGGACGTCTACACCTGCCAGGTGGGGCACGCCAGCCTGGAGGCCCCCATCAGCGTCCAGTGGGGTAAGCCCCTCCCCTCCCTCCCCTCCTGCTCTGGGGACCCCCTCCTGTCCTGAGAGGGGGGAAGAGACCCTCCCTGTGTGGGGAGCCGGGATGGACCCTCCTGGGGGGGGAAGCTGGCCCTGATCCTCCTGCTCAGGGGAGGCTCCTTCTCCTTCCCCAGAGCCCCGATCCTCCAACTCGGCCAGGAGCAAACTCTGGACAGGGATTATGGGGGCCCTGATTGGGGTGATCTTCTTTGCCACGGGGCTCTCCCTCTACCTGAAGAGCAAGAAAGGTGAGTCTGGGGGCTGGATGGGAGGTTGTGGGGAGGGGACCATCCAGGGGGGACCTCTCAGCAAGCTTAGCAGACGGCAAGGAGCCCCCCCTTGGAAATTTGCTTGGGAAATTCTGTTCTTTGAGAGTCTGCAGTATAAGTGAGCATCCTGCAACCTATTATGGGCTATCGATGGGGAGGGGGACCCCCTGAGTCCTCCAGCCCATGAGAGGTTCTGAATGGCTCTTTTTCTCCTTCCAGCAATTCCCATCCAGCCTCCTGCAGGTGAGTTTCTCCTCAAGTTGTAGATGTTACTTTAACATTCGTTAATATTTCCTTTTTTAAAAAAAATGTATCTGAACAAAACCACCTTGCTGTGGATAACACAAATTTTTGAAATTTTGGCCAGCATTTCCTTACAGAGACCTGAAAATGCATTGGAATCAAAAACAAATACAGACACACCACAAATAGCAAAATATTGACCATTTGGGGAAAATTCCATAAGTCCCGGGAAATGAATTGCTGGTCCTTTGCAATGGGGGTTGGGAGATTTTCCCTCATTCTGCCCCTGCCTATCAACCACCCCCCTGCAGTGTGGGTCTGTCTTGGGGGGGGCTGATAGAGAGGAATAATAACTTATTTACACTGAAGGTTTCACTTTATATTTTCATTTTCTCCCCTTCTCTTTTTCTCTACAGCCCTCATGAATTAATCCTGCCATCCTTCCTGCTTCGTGATGGGAAAGGAAATTCTTTTTTTTCCAGTAGCTGATGAATTTCTGGCTTTTTTGCAACCTCTGAAAAATAGAGGCTCAAGATTTTAGATTAGGGAGAGGAGGAGAAGGGCAGCCTGGAGCTTTTCCTGCTGAGAGGCCCCCCCATCTTTCTTTCAGGGCCTCCCTTTCTTGGGAGGGAGGGGTGGAGACCATCTAGACTGACCCTGGGGACTCTGGGCCTGCCTGTCATTCTAGACACCCAAATCTCTCCCTGCTTTGAATCCACAGCAGCTTCATCTGCATTATTCTTCCTATGGATCCCTTCCCTTCGCTTTGATGTAAAAGAATAAACATTGTAGGAAAACCCTGGAATTCCTCCTTCCTTCCTCTTCCTCCTCCTATTTCCTCCCCCCTCCAGGTGGGTCCTCCCTTCTCCCCTCCCTCTCCCCAGATTGAGGCCTCCACTGCCTCTGCATTGACCATCCCGGCAGCTTTGGGTCTGAAGCCAGAACTGGTTCGGGAGGAGGGTGGGCAGATTCAGGGAGGGGAAGGGGCAGGACCCCCCTCCTACTCGGACCCCCCCTTGCTCTGCTTCCCCTTAAGTCCACTTTTGAGGCCCCCCAGCCTCTTCTGGGGAAGAATCCGGGCTTGTTGCCTGCTGGATCAGGGCCGGTTTCTCGGTTCCGCTTCGGGGGAGCCCAGCGCTTCAGGCCGGGGTTGGGAAGGGAAGCGAAACTCCAGCACTTCTCCAGCTGTTGGGGGTTGGGGAAACACACAAAGGTCCTCTCTGAGTTTGTGTGTGTGGGGGGGGTTTTTTTGAGGGCTGGGTAGGGCAGGAAGAACTCAAGAGAAAATCCAGATCTCGCTGTGGAGACATTTTTATTTTATTTATTTATTTATTTTATTTATTTATTTTTATTACATTTATATCCCGCCCTTCTCCGAAGACTCAGGGCGGCTTACAAACTTAGCAGTAGCCTTCATTCTATGTATATGCCTGCTTGTTAGGGCTTTCACACACACCCCAAGCGGCATTATTACAATGTCAGCTTATTGCCCCCAACAATCTGGGTCCTCATTTTACCTACCTGGGAAGGATGGAAGGCTGAGTCAACCTTGAGCCTGGTGGGACTCGAACCAGCACTAATTGCAGGCAGCTGGTGTTACTTAAGGAGGCATTAGCCCACTGCTCCACCAAGGCTCACATGAAAAGAGGACAGGAGTTCTGCTCTGATCAGAGGCTGCCTGGATCTGGGACCCCCTTTGTGCGACTGGCTGTGTGTACACAACTGTGGTGTGGTGGGGGGAGCCCCTCCTGCCCTGAGAGTTTCTCCTCAAGTGATAGATGTCTCTCTTTATATTCGTTAATTGTTCCTTTAAAAAAAAGATTTCTGAAATTTTGGGCCAAAAAGAATTCAGGCACAAAAGAAGTGACTTCTTCCACATTGGGATGTGGAAACCCAATAGGGAACGGTTGCTGGAATTGGGTATGTGTAGTTTAACGAAGAGAAGGGTGAGGGGTGACATGATAGCAGTGTTCCAATATCTCAGGGGCTGCCCCAAAGAAGAGGGAGTCAAGCTATCCTCCAAAGCACCTGAAAGCAGGACAAGAAGCAACGGATGGAAACTAGTCAAGGAGAGAAGCAACCTAGAACTAAGGAGAAACTTCCTGACAGTTAGAACAACTAACCAGTGGAACAACCTGCCTCCAGAGGTGGTGAATGCTCCAACACTGGAAGTTTTTAAGAAGAGACTGGCCAGCCACTCTTCTTCTTCTTCTTCTTCTTCTTCTTCTTCTTCTTCTTCTTCTTCTTCTTCTTCTTCTTCTTCTTCTTCTTCTTCTTCTTCTTCTTCTTCTTCTTCTTCTTCTTCTTCTTGTTGTTATTATTATTATTATTATTATTATTATTATTATTAATATTATTATTATTATTATTATTATTATTATTATTATTATTATTATTATTATTATTATTATTATTATTATTATTATTATTATTATTATTATTATTAATAGAGGGTCAGCCAAAAGGGACTCAGATGCCTCTACACAGCAACGCTCAAAGTACGAGGAATAAGCAGGGAGAACTCGAAAGCCAAAGGCAGGTCTGTCCTTGTTGCAATTCCTGAAACTTAGTGGGATGAAACCCAGGACTGGAAGGCAGAACTAAAAAGATTTAATGTGGAGGAATTGAGCAGCGGCTGTCCAGATGAAGTGGGAGACGCTGACCCAAATTTGCACTTTTACATCAATAAGTATATTTAGCATCTATATTTACAGCAGATAAGATAGTCGGGCCTATCACTCCATCGTGAGGTTAATCCTGAGGTAAATCACAAAAGAGCAGACAGAACACACAGAAGAAAAAGGCGGGAGAAAAGGGAAACGCCCCCTTTACAGCCGCAGCGACCAATCAGAGCACAGATTGCCTCAGGCAGGAGCCCGCCCTCACTCAACTACACGACTGTGTTCAGCACCATTGTACACTTTCCTCTTCCAGCTATTAAATTTAATATTTTAACATTTAAAGTGTTCAAAAAAAACAGACCTGACATGAGTTTGGTTTTTTCAGTTAGGTAAATTTGTCATTATAGAAATGGCTTGTTATACAGTAATATATAAAAGCAAAAAGTTGAGGTTGGATTGTTTATTTAATTAGTCTTGTACTGTGCTAAAAAGAGTCAGATGTTAACGCCTTTTTCCTCTCTTTTTCCCTTGCAGCTCACATTTTCTTTTCCCTTCTCTTTCTCCTTCCCCTAATTTCCCATTTCTGTTTTTCTTTGTATCTTATATATTAAATAAAAGAAGCAAACAAACCAATAAGAAAGAAACAGACCTAATTAAAGAGGAGGTGCAGTTGCACAATAGATATAAAAAATCTTGAGTGCATTTGGGTTAACGTGAAAGGGGGAAAGAAGGACAGAGCCAGGGGTGTGTATATGGTAACCCCAAAACTAAATGGAGAAAACAGATGAACTTTTTCTTAATTATCTAGCCACGGCATGGAGGAAGCAGACCACGATAGCAATGGGGGACTCTGACTGCCCTGAGCTCCACTGGGGGAGAAGCTCTGCGTCTAATGGGGGATCAAGCAGGATCCTGACGGACCTCGCAGAGAACTTTCTCTCCCCCAAAGTGGAGAAGGGACCTCGAGGATCAGCCCCGCTGGACTTCAGTCTCCCTCAGAGTCCCAGGCTGCCTTAAAAGAGGGATGGATTATTTCACTCGTTTTGATCCGTCTGCCACAACAAGAACGGATTTTGGAAGATGAAATCCACCCTTTATACTAGGAGGAGTAAAGAAGAAGAAGCAGCTCCTTCTTTGGAGTCTTGTTACGGATAGGCTGTTTTCAAGAACTTTTGAAGAGAATTTTTCGGATTATCTAGAGAGGAAACGCTCCCTGTCAGCAGGTGAAAATCCCTCCCTCTCCAAGGCTCTGATCTCAGCAACTGTGCAAAGCCAGTCCTGGGATGAAGCAGTCTGGAAATCCCAGGATCTCTCTCTCTCTCTCTCTCTCTCTCTCTCTCTCTCTCTCTCTCTCTCTCTCTCTCTTTCTTTCTTTCTCTCTCATCTCTCTCTCTTTCTTTCTTTCTTTCTCTCTCTCTCTCTCTCTCTCTCTCTTTCCTTCTTTTTCTTTCTTTCATCTATCTATCTATCTATCTATCTATCTATCTATCATCTCCATCCATTCTATCTATCTATCTATCTATCTATCTATCTATCTATCTATCTATCTATCTTCTCCATCCATTCTATCTATCTGTCTATCTATCTATCTATCATCTATCTATCTATCTATCTATCTATCTATCTATCTATCTATCTATCTATCATCTCCATCCATTCTATCTATCTATCTATCTATCTATCTATCTATCTATCTATCTATCATCTCCATCCATTCTATCTATCTATCTATCTATCTATCTATCTATCTATCTATCATCTCCATCCATTCTATCTATCTATCTATCTATCTATCTATCTATCTATCTATCTATCTATCTATCATCTCCATCCATTCTATCTATCTATCTATCTATCTATCTATCTATCTATCTATCTATCTATCTTCTCCATCCTATCTATCTATCTATCTATCTATCTATCTATCTATCTATCTATCTATCTATCTTCTCCATCCATTCTATCTATCTATCTATCTATCTATCTATCTATCTATCTATCTATCTATCTATCATCTCCATGCATTCTATCTATCTATCTATCTATCTATCTATCTATCTATCTATCTATCTATCTACCTATCATCTCCATCCATCCATCCAGACATCTATCCTATCTATCTATCTATCTATCTATCTATCTATCTATCTATCTATCTATCTATCTATCTATCATCTCCATCCATTCTATCTATCTATCTATCTATCTATCTATCTATCTATCTATCTATCTATCTATCTATCTATCTATCTATGTTTCTATCTATCTGTCATCTCCATCCATTCTATCTATCTATCTATCTATCATCTATCTATCTATCTATCTATCTATCTATCTATCTATCTATCTATCTATCTATCTATCTTCTCCATCCAATCTATCTATCTATCTATCCAATTGATAGAGCCACCCGTCTGACAACGTGTCTCTGGGTCGCATGCAACAAAGCTAAACACAGGTATATAAATGAAATTATTTTAAGAAACATTAAAAACAATTTACAAAACTTCAAAAGGAAGGAATATTAGGTGAAGAGACCTTTTTTTCACTCCCATTGTAACTTCAAACGGTCACTGAATGAACCGCTGTTAAGTCGAGGACTCCCCGTATCTGTTTTCCTCAATGGGCTTCAACTGGGGGGGGGAAGGACTGGGGGACCCCTAGAATCGGGGAGTCTGAATGAGGGTTTCCTGCCCTCAAGTCGGTGTCAACCTTTAACCACCCACGGATAGACTTTCTCTGGGGAGACCCCTCCCCCCACTCCTCCGGGTCCTCCCTGGGCTTCGCCCCCCCCCCTGCGACTGAGCCCCCCCCCTTAGAGAGCCCGTAACGTCTGAAGGGGGAGAATCGGAGCCTTTGGGTCCTTTGGGCCTCCGCGGACGTTTCTCCAACCCTCCGTCGTTTCTTCCCTGGGCTGTCCGGGGTCTCCTCGGGGGTCGGGAGGAGCCCCTCAGCCTCTTCTGGGGAAGAATCCTGGCTTGTTGCCTGCTGGATCAGGGCCGCTTTCTCGGTTCCGCTTCGGGGGAGCCCAGCGCTTCTGTCCGGGGGCGGGGGGGGGAAGCGAAACTCCAGCCCTTCTCCAGCTGTTGGGGGTTGGGGAAACACACAAAGTTCCTCTCTGTGTTTGTGTGTGTGTGGGGGGGGGTTGAGGGCTGTGGGGGGGGCAGGAAGAACTCAGGAGAAAATCCAAATCTCGCTGGGGAGACATGAAAAGAGGAGAGGAGTTCTGCTCTGATCAGAGGCTGCCTGGATCTGGGACCCCCTTTGTGCGACTGGCTGTGTGTACACAACTGTGGTGCGGTGGGGGGAGCCCCTCCCCTCCCTCCCCCCTCCTGCTCTGGGGACCCCCTCCTGCCCGGAGAGTTTCTCCTCGAGTGATAGATGTCTCACTTTATATTCGTTAATTGTTCTTTTAAAAAAAATGTGCCTGAACAAAACCTCCTTGCTGTGGATATGACAGATTTTTGATATTATGGGCCAAAAAGAACTCGGGCACAAAACAAGTGACTTACGACTGTTTCTCACACTTAACGACCGTCGCAGCCTCCCTGCGGTCACCACATGATCAAAATTCAGACACCTGGCAACTGACTGGTATTTATGATGGTGGCAGAGTCCCGGGGGCTTCGCGTGACCCCCATTTGCCACCTTCTGAGAAGCAAGCCTCCTAGGGGAAGCCGGATTCACTTAACGACAATGGCCGGAAAGGTCATAAAATGGGACTTAAATTCACTTAACTAGCGACTGAAATGTTGGGTTCCATTGCGGTTGTAAATTGAGGTCTATTTTTATGAACTAGGATAGGATAGGATAGGATAGGATAAATTGATTGAAGAATAGAACAAATTAATTGAAAAATTAGAATACAATACAATAGAATTGATTGATTGAAAAATAGAATAGAATAGAATAGAATAGAATAGAATAGAATAGAATAGAATAGAATAGAATAGAATAGAATAGAATAGAATAGAATAGAATAGGTGGAATAGAATAGAATAGAACTAAATAATATTAGAATAGGATAGGATAGGATAGAATAGAATAGAACAGATTGATTGAAGAATAGAATAGATAGAATAGAATTAAATAATATTAGAATACAATAGAATAGGATAGATAGAATAGAATAGATTGATTGAAGAGTAGAATTGAACAAATAGATTGATTGAGGAATAGAATAGAATAAATTGATTGATTGAAGAATAGAATAGAACAACGGGTAGGGCCTTCCTGGTGGGGCTCCTCCCCCGCCCATTGATCCCCCCCTCTCTCCCGCAGAGCTGGTCTTCCCCCCCATGGCCAACGTCTTCTATGCCAGGAAAGGCTTCAGCCTGGACTTCCTGCTCCGGCCCAAGAGGGCCCCCAGGAAGACGCCCCCCCCGACCCCCCCACCCAGGAGCCCCCGGCCCAGAGAGACGGACATCTGCGCCCCCTTCCCAAAGATCAAAGCCACCGGCCGCAGGATCGCCCAAGCCCTTTTCTGATGGGGGGGAAGGTCTGGAGAGGGGGGGCACGCATGGCGCTTTGACGGGCCAGGACTGGGCCCCCCACCCTGGACACGAAGTGGGGGTCTTCAGCAGCATCCCGGGCCCTGCAAGAGTCTGGGGGTCTCCGCTGTCCCAGAGGGAGGCGGCCTCGGAGTGTGGGGCGGCTGTGGGGCTGAGCAGGCAGTCCTGGAAAAGGCTTCAGGTGACTCCTTCGCTGCTGCCCCTTTAAGAAGAGTTTCCCTTTGTGTGTGTGTGTGTTTGTACACCTGCATGCCTGTTCATCAGCGCCTCAGCTGAAGACACAAATATGGGTGTGGGGGGGCTGCTAGATCTGGGGCATCTGGGGATCTTCCCGGATCTGGTGGCCTTGGCTGAGGGCCAAGGACGATTTGGAGTTAAGCAGATTTTTTTTTTAGAAGGGAATAGAGACGGAAGGGACCTCGGAGGTCTTCTAGTCCAGCCCCTCCCCACCCCCCCACCCCGGCTCAAGCAGAACCGATGCTATTCCAGATAAGTGACTGGATGGTTGCAGCGGCTGCTGTGAATGGGGGTCTCCGCTGAGTAGGAGAGAATCGTGTGTGCGCGCGCGCGTGTAATGGCAAGCGAGCCTGGACCAGACTAGATGGCCTCTACCTCCCCTGAGCTGGTGAGCCTCAGAGGGAGAAGGTCCAGCCGCCATTCTTCTTCACCTTCAACCTCCATCTTTGCAGAGTTGCGGCAAAAGAAATTCATCAGCTATTGGAATATGATATATTTGCAGCTGATGGCAGGATTATTAAGTCACCAGGGCTGTGGGGGAAAAAAGACGATAATTAGAATACACAATAAAACCTTTGGTGTAAATAAGGTATTTGTGGAGAGTCTGGGGGGGAAACACACTTCCCCACCCTTTCCTTTTTAGCCCCCACCCCACCCCCAGGCAGGCCCACACTGCAGGGGGGGCGGTTGATGGGCAGGGGCGGGAGTGAGGGAGGCTCCGCCCCTTTCAGGGAGGAAAAGGCTGGGAGGGACCAGGGACCCCTCCCCATCTCCTCTCCTGGGACCCAAAGGGGGGTCAAAGTTCAGCCCAGGGGCTGCAGAGTGGGAGATGGACCCTCCAGAGTGACTTTGAAAGATGAATTTCTCCCTAATTAACTTAATTAGTGGGGTTCAGAGGGGAGGCCTCCCTCCCTCCCTGTAGATGTTTCACGTTAAAGATGATGAGGCTTCGAGGGCGGGCAGAAAAGGGAGGAGGGGGGTCACTTGGCCAGATGATGTGTGTGAAAAGTCACTGGGGAGGGGCAGGAAAGGCAACTTGCAGACCTGCAGCGACCCCCCCCCCATTTCCCTTCCTTCCCCTTCTGCAATTTCCCACCCCTTGGAAGAGATTGTAGCTGATGTCTGTGTGTGTCTCTGTGTGTGTGTGTGTGTGTGTATGTCTGTGTGTGTTCTGCAGCGGTTTCGGCTTCTCCACAGCAAAGAAATTTGGCGGGATAATTTTCGATTTCTTTAGAGGCTTTTTCTTCTTTTTTAATGGAAGAATTGGAGAATTAAATCACACCTGTCACTTTTTGGTGTGTGTGTGTGGGGGGGGGGGATGCTGACTAAACCTCTTGGCACCGTAGTGTGCGATGGAGTGGTAGATAAGCCTAACCGCTGGTGCTATTTGGGGGGGGGGTTGAGACGGGGGAAGAAGAGGAGAAACTCACCTGCAGGGTGAGACCCCCCCTCTCCTTACCGGGGGCTGTCTCCTCCCCCCCTTCGCTTCCGGGGATGCGGTCCAGCGCCACCACCCCCCCGCAGCATCAGGGGAGCCCATGGATGCCGTCCTGCCAGGGACCCCAAAGAGCTGGGAGAGAGACGCGGGGGCTCCCACCCCAGAGGCGGAATTGGGAGGGGGAGGGTTTTTCTCGGACTTTTGAGTTGGGGGGCCCCCAACAGCGGAAGGGCCAATGGGAATTCTCCCTTCTGCAGCGTCATCGGTCTCCGGGCAGAGCCTGCCTTCACTTCACCCGACGGAGGAGATAGTTGGGCGCAGAGAGAGAAGCGGAGAAAATGGGGGGAATCCCTTCAGTCTTGGGGGGGGGGTTGCAGCTGAAGGGGGGGTTAGGGTTAGAAAGAGGCCCGGATGGAGCCAGGGCAACCTCCACCTCCAGCAGCTTCCCAGTCACGGAAGAGGCTCTCCAGGGGAGGCAGGAATGGGGGGGGTCTCCCAGGGGTCCCCTTCATCTGGCAGGGCTTGGGGAGATTGAGGGGGAGGGTCCTGCCCCTGCCCCTCCCTGCCCAACCCCCTCCCGAACCAGTTCTGGGTTCGGACCTAAACCAGCCAGGATGATCAATCCGGAGGCAGGGGAGGCCTCAATCTGGGGAGGGGGAGGGGAGAAGGAAGGACCCTCTTGAGGGGGCAGGAAAAAGGAGGAGGAAGAGGAAGGAAGGAAGGAAGGAAGGAAGGAAGGAAGGAAGGAAGGAAGGAAGGAAGGAAGGAAGGAAGGAAGGAAGGATGAATTCCAGGGTTTCTCTAAATTTTATTCTTTTACAGCAAAGCGAAGGGAAGGGATTCGGAGGAAGAGTAATGGAGATGAAGCTGCTGTGGGGGTCAAAGCTGGGAGAAATTTGGGGTTCTGGACTGACAGGCAGGCCCAGAGTGCCTGGGGTCAGTTTATAGGGAACAGACCGAAATGGAACGGAACAGAATGGAATGAGGAATAGAATAGAATAGAATAGAATAGAATAGAATAGAATAGAATAGAATAGAATAGAATAGAATAGAATAGAATAGAATAGAATAGAATAGAATAGAATAGAATAGAATAGAATAGAGAACAGAACGGAACGGAACGGAACAGAACAGAACAGAACAGAACAGAACAGAACAGAGAATAAAATGGAATGGAATAGAGAATGGAATGGAATGAAATGGTCGTGGTCTCTTTTATCAAAAGGCTTAGGGAAGTCTAAGTTTGCTCCGTCCTCAGAATTTCGCTGAGCTACTAGTTCAGTCACTTTATCAAAGAAGGAAATAAAATTGGTTTGGCAATATCTGTTTTTAAGAAACCCGTCCTGGCTGCTGGTTATGACTTTGTTTGCCTCTAGTTGTTGGCAGATCTGTTTTTTGAGGATCTTTCCCAGGCTCTTCCCAGGTATTGAGGTGAAACTGATCGGTCTGGAGTTTCCTGGGTCCGTTTTTTCCCCCTTTTCTTGAAGATGGGGACCACATCAGCCCTTTCCCATCCTCGGGAACTTCCCCGCTGCTCCAGGATTTGTGGAGGATGCGGTGCAACGCTTCTGGTACAACATCTGGTATCGGCTGCCTGAGGGGTTTGGGACTCTGTGTGTGTGTGTTTGTGTGTACGTGTGTCCGCAGTTTCCCCCCCCCCACAAGGAGGATCCCTCAAGCTCTGGCTCCACTTTGTTCTAGGCTCCCTCTGGGAACTGAAAGGGCATCTAGTCCACCCCTCCAGACACACAGAGAAAAGGAGGCTCTGGTTGGAAATCATGACGGGGAGCGCAAATGGAAGTCCGCCCTCCCCTCCGGAGCTAGCACGAAACGCCCCCCTAAAATGCAGCCCCCCCCCCGACCCAGACTGAAAGGACTCCCCCCACCCCCACCCCCCTTTCTCCGCTTCTCTCTGCGCCGAACTAACTCCTCCATCGGGCGAAGTCAAGGGAGACTCTGCCCGGAGACCGATGACGCTACAGAAGGGAGAATTCCCATTGGTTCCTCCGCTTTCCTGGCCCCTCCCAATTCCGAAGTCCGAGGAAACCGCCCCCTCCCCCCAAGCCAGACCCCCCGATTCCGCCTCTGGGCTGGGAGCCTCCGCGTCTCTCTCCCCTCCCTTTGGGGGCGCTTGTGGGGAGCATCCATGGGCTCCGTTGGGGTCCCTCTTTTGTTGCTGGTGGGGGCGCTGGCCCGGATCCCCGGAAGCGAAGCGGGGAAGGAGACCCCCGGTAAGGAGGGGGCTGGGCGGGGGGAGGAGAGGGGACGGGAGGGGCCCTCAGTGTTTCTGGGGGCGAAGAATGGGGCTGGGACCCCAGAAGTGGGAAAAGGGGTGGAGGGCAAGAGAGGCGTCAGACTGCAGGAGCCTGGATCTCCGCGTGGTCTCCGCCCCTCCCTCAGAAGGACGGAGAAGGGTCGCGGGAAGGCAGCCGAGGTGGGATAAGAGGCAGCCGGGCCCCTCTCTGTGTCCCCCCCTCCCGTGGCTGGGTGGGAGGGGGACCTTGCGGACCCCGAATTAGCGCCTGAGGCCCGAAGTTTCTTGCACCGAAAGAGGAAGGAGACGGAAAGCGAAAGGGGGAAACTGAGGCATTTTCAGAGCTGAATCCACAAAGGCCAGCAGAGTATAAGAAAAAAGACGCTTTTTGGCAAAAGGGTTTTTGCAACTTCAATTTTTCTTCTGAATTTTTTTTAAGGGGAGGGAGGAGTTGAGCTTGGATTCCTTCTGGGAGGAGACTCTGAATTTGGGGAGGAGACCCAGAACCCCCCACCCCATAATCAGGTTGCTGATTCAGGACCTGGAGGGGAGGGGGGAACTGAGGGAGAAGGATATTCGGGGGGGAGTCTGAATTGCTCCCCTAAATTGGCTCCCCAAAACTATCCCTTTAGTGAAGGGGGCTGGACACCCTCCCTTTGAGACGGTCTTGGGGGGGCTGCAGGGGGACAGGAGAGAGGGCTGAACCCCGAAATCACACAAAGGCAGCTAGTAGGAGGGAATTTGCCAGGGGGAAATAGAAAATTTGGGGGGTATCTAGGGAATCTGGGGGTTCCCTTCTCCCCAGGATCCCCAGCCCCCCAAGCCATCTAGGTCAAACCTGAGCAGCCCTCCCTCAACAGAGGGCGGAGGGAAAGGACCCCCCCATCTCCTGCCTCCAACAGGGCCCTTTCAGCAGTCCCAGGAAGGCTCCCCACCCCTTTGCCCCCCCAATTCAGGGGTCCCAGAGGGCCCAGATAAACCCCTGGGGGTCCTCCAGGCCCCTCAGAGAACCAGGGACCGACTTTCAAAAGGACCCCAAAGAATATCAGTCTTTCCATCCTCCAACATTCAGTCAGAACTGAGGAAGCTTATGGGACGAGAAGCGAAACGTCTTCAAGGGAAAACCCAGGAAATTCCTGCTCCCTTTGGGAAAAGCCCCTTTGGGCCAAGCGAGACCCGGAGGGGGAGACTCTCTGGAGAGACCCCCGGCTCCCCTCGGCCCTTCCGAAGTCTCCCCAGACCCAGCCTGCACTCCTGACGGCTGGCCTTAACGGAGCTTAAAGGGGCATCTAGTCCACCCCTGCAGGCGGAAAGAGAAAGGGAGACTGCGGTGGAGAGTCATGGAGGGGGGCAGAAAATGAAGTCCACACACATCCTGAAGACCCCCCTGAAGTTGCAGCCCCCAAGACTGAAAATCTTCCCCTCCCTCGCCTTCTCCACTTCAAACTCTTCCCTTTGAGATGACCTCTGTGGGTTACAGGGGGGTCTTTTGGGGAGGGGGAGGGGAAAGAGGCCTCAAAAAGTGTCCAATGGCAGTTTGTGGGGCTGAGGATGGGGTGGAGGGGGGAAAAAGGGAAGGTGGGGCTGGAAGGGCGGGGAGAGCCCAGGAGCATGGGTGTGGGTATCCTTGTTGTGAACCGCCCCTTCCCTTCTTCTCCCAAAGGGAAGAGAGAAGCATGGGTATTATTTTCCCTCCAGTCCAGAGGGGGGGTGTCTTTCACCCCTATATTTCCTGCAGGTTTTGGGGGGGGGCAAAGAGCCCCCCCCCGGGATCCAGCGTTCCCTGCAGACAGAGGGAGGCCTGGACCGGCTGAACGTCTGCCTGCCTTTTCCCACCCTGGGGAGATGGAAGCTCTTTCCCCCTCCCTCATTTTCCTCCCCCCTCCAGACCCCCCCAGCAAGGGGGAATCCCGCTGGGAGCGCCTTCCAGCAGGTCTCCCACCCCTCCCCCTCCCCACGTGGGCCTCTCCTCCAGTAGCTGCTGGGGACCATGGGCCCTCGAGTCCCTCCTGACGCTCGTCCTCCTCCCCGCAGCCCATTTCCTGCTCCAGACTAAGTACGAGTGCCGCTTCCTCAATGGGACGCAGCAGGTGAGGCTCCTGTCCCGTGAGATCTACGACCAGGAGGAGTTCGTCCGCTTCGACAGCGCCCGCGGGGAGTTCGAGGCCGTCACGGCGTTCGGGAAGGTGGATGCGGAGGCTTGGAACAGGGATAAGAGCATCCTGCAGGACAGGAAGGCTGCCGTGGATTACTTCTGCCGACACAACTACGAGAGTCTCCAAAGGAATTCCATGGTTGGCCGGAGAGGTGAGTGGGGGAGGGGGAGTTTCATGGGGGGGAATGCGGAGACTCCCCCCCTTTCATTTCATTGATTGGGACTCTTCCAGATAAAGATTTGCCCATTATTTATTCTCTGCTCTCCGATCTATTGAAATTTATTCATTGGTATTTATTGCTATTTACTGATCCTCCTAAGCCGCCCCCCTCCCTCCCTCAAAGCGGGGGTCTGCATGGGGTACAATTGTAACATCACCCCTAAATAAAAATGTGTAAAAAATAAATTACCCTTAAAATGTTAGAAATTCTACAAGGATGACAATGAAACAAGCAAAAGGAGGGAAGAAACATATTCCTCTCCTCCTTTTTCGTCCCACGATCTTCCTTCTCTTCCCGAGGTCCAAAAAACTTCTTTCCAGAATATTTCAATATATTTTATATGAATAAATCAATAATATTTATTGATTGACTTATCAACTTTTTTTATAAAGGATTTTATTGAATTTTATAGGGTTAGGAATAAAATAGGATGGGATTAGGGATTAGGGTTTAGGGAGGGGTTGGGATCAACATTGGGATTATCCCCCAATAACATTTTCTATCTTTAGCAAACAGGCTATTGTCTGGGTACGTATGTTCAATTAACAATAGTTAATATAGTAATAGATATCTGTAGAGAATGTAATAAACAATAATCAAAAACAGTATCAGTTAATCAATACATGTCATTCTTCCTACTAATATATAGTCAAGATAACATATCACATTCATTTCTTACTAGTTCATTTTCCTAACCATTGGTAAAAATGATTCCATGTTCTAATAAACCGAATCTTCTTTCTTTTTAATCTCTAACGTCAATCTATCCATTTCTCCACATTCTTTTTTTTTTTGGAAGGAATATTTAAACTAAACAACGGGGACAGAATTTATACAGAACATCACTGTCCCCGGCAATCTAAGCAGATAGGGGAACTTAGGCACCACACAAGTTATGTAGCAAGTAAACACAGGGTCAGTCAAAAAGGACTCAAATGTCTGCACCAATGCGCAGAGTATGAACAGTAAGCAGGGTGAACTAGAAATTCAGGTAAATGAGGGCGGATATGATATTGTTGCCATTACAGAAACATGGTGGGACGAAACCCACAAATGGAACACACAGCTAGAGGGATTTAAATTATTTAAAAGAAATAGACTAAACAAAAGAGGAGGTGGAGTTGCTCTATATATAAGAAATAACTTTATCTCTACAGAAATAGAGCACAACAATGAAGAAAACTGTAAACTTGAATGTATTTGGGTCAATATAAAAGGGGAAAAACATGACATTGCCATAGGTGTATACTATAGGCCGCCCAATCAAACAGAGGAAATAGATGAACTTTTTGCTAGTCAGTTAACTAAGGTATGTAAGAAGCACATCACAATAGTAATGGGGGACTTTAATTACCCTGATATCAACTGGGAGACAAATTCTGCACCAAGTGGAAGATCTAACAGATTCCTGACAAACCTAGCAGACAACTTTCTCTCCCAAAAAGTAGAGAAGGGAACTAGGGGATTAGCCATATTGGATTTAATTCTCACTAACAGAGATGAAATGATAGAAGGTGTCGAAGCCACAGGAACCTTGGGGGGAAGTGATCATGCAATATTGGAATTCAACATTCTGGAGGCACAAGCAATAGAACACAGCCAAACTAGAATCTTGGACTTTAAAAAGAATTCCATGGATGAGAATCCTAAAGGGGAAAACAACTCAAGAAGCTTGGGAAATTTTGAAAAGTGAGATAATAAAGGCCCAGTCTAGCACAATACCAACAAAGAAGAAAAATAACAGCTTTCAAAAGAAACCAGCATGGCTGCATTTTGTATTTTTGTATTTTTTATATATTTGCCCTGTTCACCGCCCTGAGTCCTCCGGGAGAAGGGCGGTATATAAATAAAATTATTATTATTATTATTATTATAAAGAACTCTCTGATAAATTGAAAGATAAAAAGGACAAGTATAAGAATTGGAAAGAGGGGCACATAACTAAGGCAGAATATCAGCAAATAGCCCGTGCCTGCAAAGATGAAGTGAGGAAAGCTAAGGCTCAAAATGAACTAAGGCTTGCGACCAAAGTCAAAAATAACAAAAAAATGCTTCTTTCAACATATAAAAAACAAGAAAAAAGTGAAGGAAATGATTGGTCCATTAGTGGGGGAAAGTGGCAAGAAGGTGACAAGCAACAGGGAGAAAGCAGAACTATTTAACTCGTTTTTTGCATCTGTCTTTCCACAAAGGGAAAAAACAGTCCAACCTACCAAAACCAGTGCCATAAAAAACAGAATAGAAACGCAAGTTAAGATAGGCAAGAAAATGGTAAGTGAGCGCCTGTCCAGCCTAGATGAGTTGAAATCACCAGGGCCAGATGGATTACACCCCAAGGTTTTCAAGGAACTGGCAGACGTGATCTCAGAACCACTGAACTATATTTTTCAAAGATCCTGGAGCACTGGGGAACTACCAGAGGACTGGAAGAGAGCTGATGTAGTTTCCATATCCAAAAAAGGGAAAAAAATAGATCCAGGAAACTACAGACCTATCAGCCTGACCTCAATACCTGGGAAGATTCTGGAAAAGATAATCAAACAACAAATCAGCGAACACCTTGATGCGAACAAAGTTATCACTAAAAGCCAACATGGGGTTGTCAAAAACAGATCGTGCCAGACAAATCTTATTACATTCTTTGACCAAGTAACAAAACTAGTGGACCAGAGGAATGCTGTAGATATAATTTACTTGGATTTCAGTAAGGCATTTGATAAAGTAGATCACAACCTACTACTTGATAAGATAGAAAAATGTGGGTTAGATAGCATCACCACCAGATGGATTCGTAGCTGGCTGACAGGCCGTACTCAGCATGTGGTCCTCAATGGAACTGCATCTACATGGAAGGAAGTGTGTAGTGGGGTGCCCCAGGGCTCTGTTCTGGGCCCAGTGCTCTTCAACATCTTCATCAATGATTTGGATGAGGGGATAGATGGGAAACTCATCAAATTTGCAGATGACACCAAGCTGGCAGGAATACTCCAGAAGATAGGCTTAAGATACAGGAGGATCTGGACAGACTCGAACACTGGGCACTATCTAACAAAATGAAATTCAATTGTGAAAAAAGTAAGGTTCTGCATTTAGGCAGGAAAAATCAAATGCACAGGTATAGTATAGGTGGTACCTTGCTCGACAGTAGTAACTGTGAGAGGGATCTCAGAGTACTAGTGGACAATCACTTAAATATGAGCCAGCAGTGTGCTGCAGCTGCCAAAAAAGCCAACACAGTGCTAGGCTGCATTAACAGAGGGATAGAATCAAGATTACGTGAAGTACTAATACTACTTTACAATGCCTTGGTAAGGCCACACCTGGAATACTGCATCCAGTTTTGGTCACCACAATGTAAAAAAGATGTCGAGACTCTAGAAAGAGTACAGAGAAGAGCAACAAAGATGATTAGGGGGACTGGAGGCTAAAACATATAGGGAACAGTTGCTGGAATTGGGTATGTGTAGTTTAATGAAGAGAAGGGTGAGGGGTGACATGATAGCAGTCTTCCAATATCTCAGGGGCTGTGTGCTGCCACCACGTGGCTGTTCTTGGGAAATTACCAATATGCTAATTGGGTCTGCCAGTACCTTCCCCCTTTGTGATGTATTTCCTATCCTGCTCATGATGCTGTACTAGGATCCACCCCTTCTGGGTTGGACTTCCTCCTTCTCCTTGCTCCCTTGTGTTCCATCCTCCATTGTAACATCTGAACACAAGCCATGCGGACAGTAATCCTGTTACTGTCTTTTGACCTTAAAGCTCCGTCCAGATTCACCTGACCACACCTTCTCTGCTGTAACCACCTTCTACATGCAAAATAAACGTATTTCAGATGAACCAGGTGCTTTATGAGTTCACTGTCTGGAAAGGGCCATTAAATGTGACTAAATTCACTTAAACAGACCAATAAGTGTCTTAACAAGGAATTATATTCGCAATACAACTGCCTGTCCCAGAACAGGCTGCCACAAAGAAGAGGGAGCCAGGCTGTTCTCCAGAGCACCTGAGAGCAGGACAAGAAGCAATGGATGGAAACTAGTCAAGGAGAGAAGCAACCTAGAACTAAGGAGACATTTCCTGACAGTTAGAACAATTAATCAGTGGAACAACCTGCCTCCAGAAGTGGTGAACGCTCCAACACAGGAAGTATTAAGAAGAGACTGGACAGCCATTTGTCTGAAATGGTATAGGGTTTCCTGCCTTAGCAGGGGGTTGGACTAGATGACCTCCAAGGTCCCTTCCAACATTATTATTATTATATTATTATTAATTGAAAAGTTTTAAGGTACATTTTAAACATAAACATAAACTCCCTCCCCCCCTTCCCCCCTTCCCCTCCCATCCCCTCCCCCCTCCGACTTCCCAGAGCTGGTATTGGCCCTAACAATCTTAAGCTATAATATGCTAACTAACCATAATAACACTCTAAATCCTATCGCGCTTTAACTCTCCTTAAAAATAACTAAATAATAATAAATCTTATAAATCTAATACTTATTCAAATGCTAAGTGAAACTTTTTAGTCCCATATTTGTTCTGAATATAGTCAATCCATTTTCTCCATTCCATGATATATCTTTGTTGCGAATAATCTTTCAAATATGCTGAGATTTTTGCCATTTCTGCCAGGTTCAAAACTTTTAAAGTCCATTCTTCTATAGTAAGCAAATTGTCCTCCTTCCAATATTGCGCTACCAAAAGTCTTGCTGCCATTGTTAAGTTCAACATCAATTTGGTTTCTATAACAGTACAGTCTATAGTAATACCCAGCAAAAATAATTGTGGAGAAAATTTTATCTTTTTCTTAAATATCTTCTGCATATTCCACCAAATTTTAATCCAAAAAGCTTTAACTTTTTTACGTCCACCATTGTCCGAACCACACCTCCAGCATTTAGGCTGATAATTTGGATACATACATGCCAATTTCTTAGGATCTAAATGCCATCTATAAAACATCTTATAAAAATTTTCTCTTAAATTTTGTGCCTGTGTAAATTTCACATTTCTAACCCAAATTATTTCCCAAGTATCCATCCTTATTGGTTCTTGAATATTCTGAGCCCATTTTATCATACAATCTTTAACAAGTTCCGTTTCTGAATCTATTTCTATCAATGCATTATATATCCTCCTTATATGTGCCGGACCTTGATCTCTAATTTGTTTGACCAGATTTTCATCTACTATAGAAATAGTAGGTTTTTTATCCTGTTTCCATCTGGCTTGTAACTGTCCATATTGAAACCAAGTTTGTACTATCTTTTCTTCTTTTAAGGTATTAAATGGCTTTAATTGCCAAACATTTCTTTCCAATCTAAGAATCTCTTTATATGTAGTCACATCATGCTTAAAACCCTCATTTATATTTTCAATCGCATGTTTAGGTACTGCCCAAATTGGAATTTTAAAATTCAGCTTATAACAATATTTTTTCCAAACTCTCAGCAAAGCATACCTTAATATATGTGTCTTAAAAACATTATCCACTTTTTTATCATAAAATAAATAAGCATGCCACCCATATAGCAAGTCATATCCTTCAATATTCAATAATCTCCCATGTGTTAAATTGAACCAACTACTAATTAACGATAATACTGCAGCCTCATACTATAATTTAAGATTGGGCATTTTAAGACCACCTCTTTCACGTACATCTTGCATTATCTTAAGTTTAACTCTCGGTCTCTTCCCTGCCCATTTCTCCACATTCTAATATTTTCTTAATTAAAACCTCTTCAGCTGGTAAGTTTTCATTTTTCCAGCATTGGGCAAATGCTATTCTCGCTCCTGTCAGTACATGCAGTATTAAATATTCATTCTCCTTCTCATAATTAGATCCTAATATTCCTAACAAAACCAATTCTGGCTTAAATTCTGTCTTTAGTCATCTTTTCCAACTATGTATGTATTTTAACCCCAAACCTTTTTCCTTTAAGGCCTGTCCACCAGATGTGATAGTAAGTACCTGGCCTTTGTTTACATTTCCAGAAATTATTTGAAGTGTTTTTAAAGATTTTCGGTAATCTTACTGGTGTCATATGCCATCTATAAAACCTTTTATACAAGTTTTCTTTATATGAGACTGCTTTAGTCGATCTGATATTTCTATCCCATAGTTTCTGCCAGTCTTCCAAGTCTGTAGAATATCCAAAGTTTTTTTGCCCACGTTATCATTGTTTCTTTTACTTGTTCTTCTTCCATCTTTAAATTGAGCAGAAATCTATATAGATCTGTCTAGAATCTATATAGAACCTTCATTTTGTTCTTCCCTCGGCCTTCTTTCTTTCCTGATTCTCTTTCTCTATTTCTTTCATTTTGTGTAACTTTTGTGCCGTGTTGAGTTCGGTGTGGCCAGTTGTCCTCAACCCCTCCCTGCCCCCCCATCCCGGGCATGGGGTCGGACCCCTCCCCACCTCCTTCCATGGGGGGGTGGAAATGGCCGGTTCCTGCGGCTGAGAAGGAGGCTGGACGGCTGCAGGGAGAAGATAGTCTGTGGGGGTCTCGCTCTGAATCCCCCCCAAAACCCCCAGGAAGGATCCTCCGCAGCACAAGGGAGACCCTGAGATCCCCCAAAAGCTCTCCTGTCCATCCTGCTCCGAAAGGGGGACTCGGGATCTCTCGGTCTTCAGTGGGGGGGAATAATCTCTTCCTCAAGAGGATTCCAGCAATTATTGAAACAACTACAATTAAAGCTGAGGGAGGAACTTAGAGAACTAGAATTAGAATTAAAAAATATATCCAGATAAACTAACACTCAAGAAACAAATGGAAATAATAAAGCACAAATTAAATTTAGCTGAGATGAAATTAATGGCTCAACAGATTAAACGGGCCAAACAGAACTTTTTTGAAAATGCTAATAAGCCGGGAAGATGGCTAGCATATAAATTGAGAAAGGAAAAAGAAAAGAAAGTAATAAAGAAACTCCAAGATACAAAAGGAGAAATACAGTTTCAAAATGATGTAATTAGAAAAATTGTGAAAGAATACTGTGAGTCTGTTTATAAAGCAAAGGAAATTTCTAAGGAAAAAATAGAGCAGTATTTAATGAAAGCAAATTTACCGAAAATTCCTCAGAATATCCGAAATATATTGAATGAACCAATAACAATGATGGAGACTACAGAAGGTATAAAAAGGCAAAAAAAGGACAAAGCTCCAAGGCCAGATGGACTGCCTGTAGAATACTACATTGCGTTACAAGACGTGCTTACTCCAATCTTGAAAGAACTTTGTGATAATATAATAATAAACCTTTATTGTCAAAGTACAACATGTGTACATTGAGGTTAGCTCAGCCTCCCCCGTGCTCTCTCCCCCCAACACACAGTGACAACAAACCCTCCATCCCACCACACTATGTGAACGAACTACACCACACACCGGCCTCCCAAGTCAATTCTGCATAAGATTATGTCCCATTTAAAAGCCTAACAGCCCACGGATAAAAGCTATTTTTCAGCCTGTTGGTACGGCTGGCTATATTCCTGTATCTCCTACCGGATGGTAGGAGAGTAAAGAGATACCGTCCAGGGTGTGAGTCATCCCTGAGAATCTTCCTCACTCTTCCAAGGCAATGAGCCCTGGCGATGTCATCCAGTGGTGTCAGGGAACAGCCCACAATGTCTTGTGCTGTGCTCACCACCCTCTGTAATACTTTCCTGTCCGCGGCTGTCAGACCAGCATACCAAACCACGATACCATACGAGAGGACGCTCTCTATAGTAGACCGGTAAAAGAGGGTCATTAGCTGTTGTTCTACCCTGTTCTTCCGCAAGACCCTAAGAAAGTGAAGCCTCTGTTGGGCCTTTCTAGCCACCTGGGTTGTGTTAACTTTCCAGGTCAGATCTTCACAGAGGTAGACTCCCAGAAATTTAAAGGAGGAAACTCTCTCTACACAGTCCTCCCCGATGTAAAGTGGGGCAGGTTCCTCCTTTTTTCTCCGGAAGTCTAACACCATCTCTTTCGTCTTGCCGATGTTTAGGTGCAAGTTGTTGTTACTACACCATATGGATAGTTTTTGTACCTCCGCCCTATATGCTGTCTCATCCCCACCTGTAATAAGACCCACCACAGTTGTATCATCTGCGAACTTGATTATCGCAGTGGATGGGTCAGATGATACACAATCATAAGTGTATAAAGAATACAGGTAGGGGCTAAGTACACAGCCCTGTGGCGTGCCGGTGCAAAGCTTCAGGGGGGTGGACAAAGCAGACCCGACCCTCACTGTTTGTACCCGATCCCTAAGAAAGTCTTGTATCCAATCGCAGATAGCGGGGGAGAATTTCAAGTCAGTCAGCTTCTCGATGAGAATGCTCGGCAAAATGGTGTTAAAAGCCGAGCTGTAGTCAACAAAAAGCATCCTGATGTAACTTCCAGGTTTCTCGAGATGACTTGCTACAGAGTGTAAAACAGTAGCTATGGCATTGTCTGTCGACCTATTTCCCCTGTAGGCAAATTGATGTTTATCAAAGTCCAGTGGGAGGCATGTCCTAAGATGTTGGAGAACCAATCTTTCGAAGCATTTCATGACTACAGACGTTAATGCAATAGGTCTGTAGTCATTCAGGCACTCAACTGCAGTTTTCTTGGGGACTGGGACAATGGTAGCTGCCTTCAAGCACGATGGTACACATGCCGTTTGCAAGGAGATGTTAAAAATCCTTCTCAGGACCCCTGCTAATTGATCGGCACAATTCCTGACCACTATCCCCAGCACCCCATCTGGGCCTGTGGCTTTGCTGGGATTCACAGCCTTCAATACAGCTCTCACTTGGTGTTCACACAGGGTGAGTGGCTGAGAGTCAGAAGGCCGGCCAGCAAAGGCTACGGGGTCTGGTCTTTTAACCTCGTAGCGGGCGAAGAAGATATTCAGCTCCTCAGCCAACGAGGCATCAGTGTTTGCCATGCTCCTCGTGCTGCCCTTATAGTTGGTTAAGTGCTGCAGTCCCTGCCATACTTGCCTCGGATCGTTGTTCGCTAAATGGTTCTCCACCTTTTGTTTGTATTGTTGTTTTGCCATCCTAATGCCTCTTCTGAGATTTGCCCTGGCCTCTCTTGTATCTGTCCCTGTCCCCCGCCTTAAAGGCAGAATCCCGGGCTCTCAGGAGTGTTCGTATCTCTGCAGTCATCCAGGGTTTACAGTTCCCGTAAACTCTAATGCACTTATCCGTTGTTACACTATCAGTGCATGTTCTAATATTTTATTTTTTTTATTTTATTTTATTACATTTATATACCGCCCTTTCCCTGAGGACTCAGGGCGGTTTGCAGGGAGTTAAAAACCAGCAATACAAAAGTTAAAACCCATTTAAAAAAAGATTAAACTAACCCTGTGCAATTAAAACCCCGATTAAAATAATTATTTTTTTTTTTTGCCCAAGATGGCGACGGCCGCAATCTAAGCTTCGGGCGCTCTTCGAGGGCTCCAAAGGGACCAGCTCAAGGAAGCCCACGGTACGATGGGGCGACTACGGGGGTTGGGGGATCTAAATACAGCTGCTGGGCGCTGTTTTTCGTGGCGCTGAGCCCCCCCCTCCGAATTAGCGGTGTTTGAGAACTGCCGGCCTGCCGACCTGCCGAGCTCTGCTACAACGCCGAGCAGTGCTACAACGCCGTGAAAGTTCGGGACGCCTTGGCCTGCCTTCCCTCTTCTGCCTGCTCGCCGTGGATACCCTCTGCTTGTCGGAGGGGCAGCGGCGACGATCCCACCGGCTGGAGACCTATCTTGACCATCAGCTGGCTGGCGCCATTTTCGGCGGCGCGGAGCCTTCTTCTCCTTCCGGATGGTGGCTGCGGACTGTGGGCCTGGTCATCGGCCTCGGCGGACGTGCTGGCGAATTCCCGGACTCAATACAGCTGCTGGGATTGCCTCTCTCCATCGTTGGAAGATTGCTTGGACTGGTGGACGGGCGTTGGGGAGAGAATGCTTCTGCCCTCCCCCCCCAGACTGGTGGCGTTGGCGGCGACGCGAGGATCGACAGAGGCCTGGCCTGCCTGTTCTTACTTTCTCTGCTGACAGGCAGGCATTATGGCTAGCTCCATGCCTGATGGGAATTAAGATCCCCCTATTGACAGTCCAGTGTGGCTGGGACCTGACCGTGGTGGGAGGACGGTTTTGGACTGGTCAGCGACCACCTCACTGGTGTGAGAGACCAGCTGGCGTGGGCTTGGCTCAGGACCCCCCTTCTTCTCTCTGCTCCAGATTGGACTCCTCAGCCGGAGTGAGAGGACGACTGAGGCTGTCCTTTGGATTGCCATCTCAGGTGAGAGCTGAGATGGCCTTGAGGACTAAGAGATATGCCTACTGGACTTCTTTTTCCAGCTATGTACCATCATTGAGTGACCCTTTGGACATATTTATAACATCTGCCCTAAGAGACTATCCTAGCGCTGTATGGTTTACCGTTACTCCGAAGCGGACTTGTATGCCCTTAGGGGGGTTCCTGCCTCCTGGGCGCGACCTGTCGCCTGTTTCCATACTCCCCTTAATGACGAGCCCAAGCTCTGGGACTCCGAGAGGTGGCTGGGCTTAGATAGGGGCCTCGAGTTAAGACGTGCTAAGAGGCCCCTGATAAAATTTTTAGCCGGTTATTTTAAAAGGTTAGGGAGGGGGAGGGAGGGGGGGGTTGGGAGGGAATCTTTAACCGGCACTCAGTCTGGTCCTGTTAGAGGTCCTGACGGGACGGGGTCGGGGGAGGTGGCTGCTGGTTCTGGGAATGTGGGGGTGGGGCTTCAAATCCCCACGGCGATAGGGAATGGCAGCAGGTGTTTGCGCGGAGGGCCATATCAACATCTGGGGTCGCGCCCCCGCTATCTTCGAGCGGTGGCGCGCTCCGACCCTCCGGTTAGCACCCTCTTACCCGGGGATGAGGGTGATCAGGCCCCTGAGCTCAGGTTGGTCTATTTTAACGCTAGATCCGTAGTTAACAAAGCTCCCCTTATCCATGATCTGATCGAGGAGGAATGTGCGGATCTAGAGTGCATCACGGAAACTTGGTTGGGTTCGGAGGGAGGGGTGCCTCTCACCGAGTTATGCCCGCCAGGTTTCCGGGTGCTGCACCAGCCACCTGCTCAGGGCAGGGGTGGTGGGGTGGCAGTGGTTATTCGGGAGACTTTGTGTCCCCGGGAGGCCACCATTGTCCAGATGGCCGGGAGTGAATCGCTCCTCTTGAGATGTGGTCCTCGGGTTCAGTTGGGCTTGTTGCTTACATACCTGGCGCCCAGCTGTGTGGCAACAGCCCTGCCTGAGCTGCTCGACACTCTCTCAGGGTTGGCGGTGGAGTTCCCCAGGCTTATAGTCCTGGGTGACTTCAACCTGCCGTCACTGGGAGGGTCGTCGGAGTTAGCTCGGGAGTTCATGGCCTCCATGACAGCCATGGGCCTGACCCAGGTTATTGAGGGCCTGACTCACGTGGGGGATCATACTCTTGACCTGGTGTTCCTGTCTGGACAGTGGTTGGATGATCTGGGAGGGGGTTCCCCGTCCATCACCCCTCTGTCATGGTCAGATCAACACCTCCTGAGGCTGGTTTTCCGTCATGCCACCCCCCGCTGCTGGGCGGCGGAACCGACCAGGTGGTTCCACCCCAGGCGCCTAATGGACCCGGATCGGTTCCAGAGGGCGCTTGGGCCTATACCTATCACCCTTACCCACAGCCCAGTCGATGCTCTGGTGGAGGCCTGGGAAACGGCTGCCACCAGGGCACTTGACTGTGTTGTACCCATGCGACCTCTGACCCGGCGCAGATGCCGTTGGGCCCCATGGTTCTCTGTGGAGCTCCGGGAGATGAAGCGTCGAAGACGAGGTCTAGAGAGCGGTTGGAGATCCAGCCGATCCGAATCCGACCGATTGCAGTTAAGAACCTTTATAAGGTCTTATCTTGCGGCGATAAGGACGGCGAAGTCTAACTACTTTGCCGCCCTTATCGCGTCCGCAGATAATCGCCCGGCCGCCCTGTTTAGGGTGACTCGCTCCCTCCTTAACCAGGAGGTGAGAGGATCCCTTGCAGGGACGAGCCGAGGAGTTTAGTCATCATCTGGCGGACAAAATCGCTCAGATACGGACCGGCCTGGACTCTGACTGGGCAGAGTCTAATGTGGAGGAATCGGGAGGTCTTGAGCATGTTATCTGGACTGAGTTCGACCCTGTTTCCCCTGATGATGTGGACAGGATCATGGGGAGACTGAGCACCACCACCTGTTTGTTGGATCCGTGCCCCTCCTGGCTAGCTTATGCGGCTCGGGAGGGAACACGAGGCTGGTTCCATGCAGTAATAACTGCTTCTTTGAAGGAGGGTGTCTTTCCTGCCGCCTTGAAGGAGGCGGTGGTGAGACCCCTTCTCAAGAAGCCTGCTTTGGACCCGGCTGCTTTAAAGAACTATCGTCCAGTCTCCAACCTTCGCTTTTTGGCGAAGGTTGTTGAGAGTGTGGTGGCGCATCAGCTCCCTCTGTTCCTGGAAGAAACTGATTATCTGGACCCGTACCAATCGGGTTTCAGGCCCGGACACAGCACGGAGACGGCATTGGTCGCGCTGGTGAATGATCTCTGGAGGGCAAGGGACAGGGGTTGCTCCTCTGTCCTGGTCCTATTAGACCTCTCAGCGGCTTTCGATACCATCGACCATGGTATCCTGCTGCGGCGTCTCAGGGGGTTGGGAGTGGGGGGCACCGTTTTACGGTGGTTCTCCTCCTACCTCCAGGGCCGCTCGCAGTCGGTGTTGACGGGAGGGCAGAGATCCGCCCCGAGGCCTCTCATTTGTGGAGTCCCTCAGGGGTCGGTTCTCTCGCCTCTCCTGTTCAACATCTATATGAAGCCGCTGGGCGAGATCATTCGTGGCTTCGGGGTGGGGTATCATCAGTACGCTGATGATACCCAACTTTTTCTTTCCACCCCGAACCAACCCAGTGATGCCCTCTCCGTGATGTCCCGGTGCCTGGAGGCGGTTCAGGTCTGGATGGGGAGAAACAGGCTTCGTCTCAATCCCGCCAAGACTGAGTGGCTGTGCATATCGGCATCTTGGGTTAACCAAGTTATTCCACCTCTAACGATGGGGGGGTGAGGTGTTACCCCCCGTTGGTAGGGCTCGCAACTTGGGCGTCCTCCTGGATTCACGACTCAATTTTGAAGATCACATAGGAGCCGTGACCAGGGGGGCTTTTGCACAGGTTCGCCTGGTGCACCAGTTGCGTCCCTATCTGGACCGAGACGCCCTACGCACAGTTACTCATGCACTTGTGACCTCCCGTTTGGACTACTGTAATGCTCTCTACATGGGGCTGCCCTTGAAGACCACTCGGAGGCTTCAACTGGTGCAGAATGCGGCCACGCGAGTTGTAATGGGGGTCTCCCGATACTCCCATGTAACACCTCTACTCCGCGAGCTGCATTGGCTTCCGGTTGCCCTCCGGGTGAAATTCAAGGTGCTGGTTATCACCTATAAAGCCCTACATGGCCTGGGTCCGGGGTATTTGAGGGAACACCTGCTGCCGGCATCAAATGCCCTTCACCCAGTGCGCTCCCACAGGGAGGGTCTGCTCAGGGTCCCGCAGGTAAGAGATTGCCGGCGGGTGATACCCAGGGATAGGTCCTTCTCAGTGGGAGCGCCTGCCCTCTGGAACCAGCTGCCGGTGGAGCTGAGGACTGCCCCCGACCTCCGATCATTCCGCCGGGGCCTGAAGACCTGGCTCTTTGAGCTCTTGGGCCCAGGCTGAGGAGAAATTTATTTTAACTGGGGTTTTTAATAGTACAGGGTAATATGGTTTAATCTTTTTTAAATCGGTTTTTAACTTTTGTATGGTTGATTTTTAACTCCCTGTAAACCGCCCTGAGTCCTCAGGGAAAGGGCGGTATATAAATGCAATAAAATAAATAAATAAATAAAATAAATAAATAATATGAAACTCTTCTGAAAACTAAAATACCAAACACATGGTCTGAAGCTAATATCACTTTAATTCCCAAAGAAGATGTAGATTTGACACATATAAAAAACTATAGACCAATTTCATTGCTAAATGTAGACTATAAAATCTTTGCCTCGATAATGGCAGAAAGAATTAAGAAATTTTTGATTGAATTTATACATACAGATCAAAATGGCTTCCTGCCTAAAAGACAGATAAAAAACAATTTAAGAACAATCCTGTACTTTTTAGAGTATTATGAAGCCCATCCAGGCAAACAGATGGCTTTGATATTTCTGGATGCGCAAAAGGCATTTGATAATTTAAATTGGCAATTTATGTTTCAGCAATTTTTGGTAATGGATTTTGGAGAAAATTTTGTGAATGCAATTTATAATAATCAGACTGCTAGAGTAATTGTAAATGGAGACTATACAGAAAACTTTGATATTAAAAAGGGCAGAAGACAAGGATGCTATTCATATTAACATTGGAAGTATTGAACAGAAATATTAGACAAGACTCTGAGATTAAAGGACTGGAGATAAAGAGTGAAAAATACAAATTGCAGGCATTCGCAGATGACCTGGTCTTTATACTGGAAGCACCTCTGGAAACAAGCACAAAACTGTTGGCTACAATAGAACAATATGGTGAGGTTGCAGGTTTGATAATAAATAGAGAAAAGACCAAAGTTTTGACAAAGAACTTAACAGAAAAACAGAAAATGCAACTTGCAAGAAAAACAAATCTTCAAATAGTTAAAAAAGTTAAACACTTGGGAATTTATTTAACAGCAAGATGTATAACATTGAAAGAGGACAACTATACAAAATTATTAAAACAAATAAAACTGGATTTAGAAAAGTGGAAAAATCTCCAACTGTCATTATTGGGGAGAATAGCCACAATTAAAATGAATATTATCCCGGAAATACTCATTTCAAACCATTCCGGTAAAATTAGAAAAAGCCTTTTTTGATGAATTGAATACCATAATTTTAAAATTTGTTTGGCAAGGGAAAAAGGCAGGAATCAAAGTGAAATTGTTACAAGACGTTAGAGAAAGGGGAGGATTTGGACTTCCAGACTGGAAATTATATTACCAAGCAGCTATTTTAACGTGGATTAAAGAATGGATAACACTTAGAGACAAAAGACTACTATACCTGGAGGGGCATGACCTGCAGATTGGCTGGCATGCCTTTCTGTGGTATGGAAAGAATAAAGCACATAGATATTTTCAGACCCATGCTATAAGAAATGCACTTCTTTCAGAGTGGGAAAAAATAAAAGAAAAAAATTATACTAAGATACCTGAACGGCTCTCAACAATGGAAGCTTTTGCTTACCCAAACTTAATAACTATGATAAAATTGTAACATATAAGGACTTACTGGATAATGAAGGAAGATTGAAATCTAGACAAGACTGACAACAACAAGGTATAGACTTACCATGGTGGCCATATCTACAAATTCAATCAAGATATGAAAAAGACGTGAAAGTAACGGGGTTCTGTAAGGAACAGACAGAACTTGATTTTGCATGATTAAAAACAGATGAAAAAGTGATTAAAAAACTTTATAGATTACTGGCAAGTTAACGAAACAATGATAATATGGGCAAAAAATGTTGGTCATTCCATAGAGCTTGAAGAATGGGAAAAGCTTGTTTTATAGATGGCATATGATACCAGTAAGACTAGCTAAAATGTTTTAAAATATTTCAAATGTTTGTTGGAAATGTAAGCAAAGACCAGGTACTTATTATCCTATCTGGTGGACGTGTCCTAAAGCCAAAAGGTTCTGGCTTAAGATACATTTATGGTTAGAGAAGATGACTAAAAAAGAAATAGAATTTAAACCAGAATTGTTTCTTTTAGGAATGGTTGGCCCTAACTATGATAAGGAGAGCGGATACTTAATCCTCCATGTATTGACAGGAGCGAGAATTATGTATGCCCAATATTGGAAACATGAAAAGTTACCAACTGAAGAAGTAATTAAGAAGATATTGGAATGTGCAGAAATACTGTAGATAGATTAACCTTAGAGATTAAAGAGCATTTAGTCTATTATAGAACTTGGAATAAAATTTATCAGTGGGGTAGATAAACGAGTTAGAGAGAAAGGAATGTGATGTGCAATTTTGAATCTATTTGACTAAGAATGTTATCATACATTGAAAATTTAGTATTGTGTTTGATAATCTTACCATATTTATCAATGTTATTGTTAGGCTCATTATCCTTATTTATATATATTTACCCAGACAACATGCTGTTTGCCATATATTGAATGTTATTGGGGGAAACCCCAATCCCTACCCTTAACCTTTTCCCTACACTATCCCAAATCCCTGTTTCCCTGCCTTCCTTTTTAACCCTATAAAACTAATAAAAATGTAACGTAGTGGGTCCGACGCAAGGAAGAGATGCCAGCCGGAGTACAGTTCAGCTCTTTATTGAAGGGGGGTCCTGTACTGGAGGAGCACGGCTACCTGGCCTCCTTAAATACCTGGCCAGGTGGGCAGCTAGCCAATGGGATTGGCCCTAGGTTTCCCGCCGGACGCTGGGTTTCCCACCAACCGTCCAGCCCAACTCCCCCTAGTGGCCGCTGCTATGTAGGCGACCTGCACCTGGATACATAACAAAAAACATGTTTTAAAAAAGAGGATTCGAGCAATTATGGGGAGAAAATAGCTGCCCCTCATTAGGGCTCCTTTCCTGTGGACGGAGCAGACTTGGACTTCATGCAGGCAGCCGACAGAGGAGACCACGACCTCCTTCTTGGCAAGAAAGGAAAAGGTGGGATAGACAACATCCCCACCAGGTGGATCTGCAGCTGGATGACAAGCCTTACTCAAGAGTAGCCCTCAATGGCGCCACATCCGCACGGAGGGAAGGGAGCACTGGGGAACCACAAGGCTCCGTCTGAGGCCCAGCAAACTCCCCAACATCTCCATCCCTGACTCAGAGGAGGGAATTGAAGGGGAAATCATCAAATTTGCAGAGGAAACCAAACTGGCAGGAGCAGCCAACACCCCGGAAGACAAGCTCGGGATCCAAAAAGATGTCGACAGACTTGAACAAGGGACCATGTCCTCCAAAATGAGTTTCAAGGTTGAGAAAAGCAAAGTCTCACACTTAGGCAGGAAAAAAAACAAAGTTACAAGTACAGATTAGGCACAATTTGGCTCAAAATCAGGGGGGGCCTAATGGGGAGCATCACACTGGAGGTCGTTGTTGAATTAAGAGGCGATCTCCCCTCCCCCCTTACACATACGGCTCCTCCCCATCTTTTAACTATAATTTTATCTTGATTGAGAATTCCATTTTTATTACTATATAGAAATATTTACCTGTTAGGATTTTAATGTTTTAATGCTGTAAGCCAGGGCTTTTCAACCTTTTCACCAATTGTACCACTTTTAGGGTATGGCAATATTTGAGTACCACCTAGCAAGGCAGGGCTGCTGGTGGCCAAGTGCTAAGGCGGGACTTCCTTACCTCCCTTCCTCCCTCCTTCCCTGTGTCCCTCTTTCTCATGCCAACCTCCTTCTGAAGGAAGAATTTGTTTTAAAAAACCCATATTTTCCCTCTTCCATATATTCATCAAACAAGGAAAAGCCTCCAGAGACAGAAAAGACAAGCCATTGAGGGAACTAGCTTAAAAAGGCACATTCCCCTTTAAGAATTAGCTACTGGCTAGAAGGGAAAGTTAAGGAGCGCAGCCGGCACTTAAGGAAGAAGAAAAAATGTAGTAAGTAAGGCTGCCGCCTAAGACGGCCTCCCATAATGGCTGCATTCGTAAGTAAAGGAATGCTACAGGCAAAATCCGTTCAGGAGAAAAATATTTCAAAATCCCTTGCAGCAAAACTTACAGCTAACAATAGCAGAGCAATAGAAGCTAACACGAGACATCAGCCATTATCCAAATAGAAATTGCCAAAGACTCCTTAAGGACACAAAGCCCAAATTGCACAAATCCCGGAACTTCAAACTCACAAAAGCACATAAGAATCCTTCCACTCTCCTTCTCCGTCCGTGCCTCACCTCCAGCCAATGCTGGCTTTCTTCATTGCTGCCTTTCTTCATTGCGGCCTTTCCTCATTGCTGCCTTTCTTTATCGCTGCCTTTATTGCGGCCTTTCTTTATTGCGGCCTTCCTTTATTGCTGCCTTTCTTCATTGCAGCCTTTCTTCATTCCTCATGGAGGGCAACCTCTCCCCCGCACTACATTCCTTGTCTGTTTTTTGCTGCCAGCACAAGTGGCTGCCACGGAAGTTGTAGATCGTGGCCGGCCTGCTTGATCTCCTCTCGTCTCCCCCCACTCTCCTCCTCCTCCTTTTCCTTTGGTGCAGCTAGAGCCGACTCCGACTCCTCCCAAAGCTGCTTCTTTCTCTCTCTCCCCCTCTCCTGCCCAAACTGCCTCCTTTTATAGCCTCTCCTATGTCTGCACCCCCTCCTCTTTTCTCATGGGGGAGGGGGGTGAGCCAGAAGTGAGCCTGGGGCCTTTGCCTCTCTCTAGCCACTCTGCAGCTCCAGAAGACTCTCTCACAGTAAGTCCTTGCCTGCGCTGGCTTGTTCCCTCCCCCACTACACCTGGATGGGCAGGGCTGCGTACCACCTGCCACGTGCTAATGTACCACAGGTGGTACACATACCACGGGTTGAAAAGCCCTGCTATAAGCTGCCTAGACTCTTTTTATCATGAGATGGTGGCAAATAAATTTAATAAATAAATATATATTCCGGTATTATACCTAATTTTTAAAAATGTGGTTTTATTTTGAATGAGATCCCTACAATTCTCCAAAATATGCTGTGTGTGTCTTCCCCGTCTTCTGGGTCTCTTTCCGTCTCGCCCACATCTGGCAGGAAATTCCTTCTGTCTCTTGTTTGCAGCATTTAAATTCCTGTTGAATTTATGCAACTGGATGATGGAAACTGATCCCAACCAGGAAGGATTTACTTTTTTCCATCTTCCAGGATCCCCTTTAATTTCTTGCTGCAATTTGCTTTGAAAATGACTTAAAACAAATAATATTTTCAGGAGTGAAAAGTGATCTTGGCCTGAACTAACCAACTTGGTTTCCCTTTCTCGTCCCTCTTTGTGTCTCCCCCGTGTCCCTCCTCCCCTTCCTCCCCTCCAGCCAAGCCCACCGTCTCCATCTCCTCCACCAAGCTGGACCCGGCTTCCCCCCACACCATCCTCCTCTGCACTGCGAGGGGCTTCTACCCCGTGGAGATCGAGGTCCGCTGGCTGAAGAACGGGCGGCCGGAGGAGGGCGTGGCTTTCGGGGAGGAGTTCCAGAACGGAGACTGGACCTACCAGCTCCAGGTGATGCTGGAGACCCAGCCCCAGCGGGGGGACGTCTACACCTGCCAGGTGGGGCACACCAGCCTGGACGCCCCCATCACCGTCCAGTGGGGTGAGCCCCTCCCCTCCCCTCCCTCCCCTCCTGCTCTGGGGACCCTCTCCTGCCCTGAGAGGGGGAGAGAGGCCCTCCCTGTGGGAGGAGCCGGGATGGACCCTCCTGGGGGGGAAGCTGGCCCTGATCCTCCTGCTCAGGGGAGGCTCCTTCTCCTTCCCCAGAGCCCCGATCCTCCAACTCGGCCAGGAGCAAACTCTGGACGGGGATTATGGGGGCCCTGATCGGGGTGATCTTCTTTGCCACGGGGCTCTCCCTCTACCTGAAGACCAAGAAAGGTGAGTCTGGGGGCTGGATGAGAGGTTGTGGGGAGGGGACCATCCAGGGGGGAGCCTCTCAGCAAGCTTAGCAGATGGCAAGGAGGCTCCCTTGGAAATTTGCTTGGGAAATTCTGTTCTTTGAGAGTCTGCTGTATAAGTGAGCATCCTGCATCCTATTATGGGCTATCGATGGGGAGGGGGACCCCCTGAGTCCTCCAGCCCATGAGAGGTTCTGATTGGCTCTTTTTCTCCTTCTAGCAATTCCCATCCAGCCTCCTGCAGGTGAGTTTCTCCTCAAGTTGTAAATGTTACTTTAACTTTCATTAATTGTTCCTTTAAAAAAAGTGCCTGAATAAAACCTCCATGTTGTGGATACAACAAATTTTTGAAATTTTGGGCAGCTTTTCCTTACAGAGACCTGCAAATGCATTGCAATTGAAAACAAACACTCAGAGAAACACTAAAATCTGGCGGGGGATGTTTCCACGTTTTGGGAAATTGCAAAAGGGAAGGGAAGTCTCCTTGTGACATTTCTCACAATTCCTGGCAAACTGACACCTGGCTTTGCTGCCATTCCCCATCCTGGCCCCATCTTCTTTGTTAATATGAAATGTCTGGGGGGGGAGGACTTCTGTCTTGATTAACGCCCCCAGTTAAGTCAATTGGGGGAAATTCCATAAGGCTCTGGAGATGAATTGCTGGTCCTTTGCATCCTTTCCTCTTTGAAAAAAAAAGGGGGGAACACTCCCCCATTTTGTTCCTACCTATCAACCACCCCCCTGCAGTGTGGGCCTATCTGGGGGGAGGCTGAAAGAGGAAAAATGTTATTTACACTGAAGGTTTCACTTTATATTCTCATTTTCTCCCCTTCTCTTTTTGTCTACAGCCCTCATGAATTAATCCTGCCATCCTTCCTGCTTCCTGATGGGAATGGAAATTCTTTTTTTTCAGTAGCTGATGAATTTCTGGCTTTTTTGCAACCTCTGAAAAATGGAGGCTCAAGATTTTAGATTAGGGAGAGGAGGAGAATGGCAGCCTAGAGCTTTTCCTGCTGAGAAGCCCCCCCCATCTTTCTTTCAGGGCCTCCCTTCCTTGGGAGGGAGGGGTGGAGACCACCTAGACTGACCCCAGGGACTCTGGGCCTGCCTGTCATTCCAGACACCCAAATCTCTCCCTGCTTTGAATCCACAGCAGCTTCATCTGCATCACTCTTCCTCCGAATCCCTTCCCTTCCCTTCACTTTGATGTAAAAGAATAAACATTGTACAAAAACCCTGGAATTCCTCCTTCCTTCCTCTTTCTCCTATTTCCTCCCCATACAGGTGGGTCCTCCCTTCTCCCCTCCCCCTTCCCAGATTGAGGCCTCCCCTGCCTCTGCATAGACCATCCCGGCAGCTTTGGGTCTGAAGCCAGAACTGGTTTGGGAGGAGGGTGGGCAGATTTAGGGAGGCGAAGTGGCAGGACCCCCCCTCCTCAGACCCCCCTTGCTCTGCTTCCCCTCAAGCCCACTTTTGAGGACTAGGATGCCATCCGCCATGGTCCTCCCCAAGCACTTGTGGGGAGCCATTGGGGGGCAGTTGAGACTCCCCTCACACTCACCCAGCCATTTGAGCTGTTTCTTCAGCACTGGAGGATCCTGCCCCATTTTGGCCCCCAACGTCTCCCTCCATCCCCCCTCCCATTTTGGGGCTGAGATTCTGGCTGGTGAGGACTAAACTTTGGGGAGTTCCTTTGGGGAGGGCAAGGACTACAATTCCCTTTATCTGTAGGACATGGGAGGGGGATCAAGATGTGGCCACATTCGGACAACACGCATGACCAGGGAAGGGCCCTCCTGACCTCTGACCTCAGCTGCATTCAGACCAGGGGAAAGCCACCTTCACCCGCTCCTCAAGGGCCCCTGTGGGAGGCTGTTGGCTCTGGGGGGCTTTGGGAGTTGTGGGGACCCCCCCAGTCAGCAGCTTCTGTCACAGCCTTTCAATGGTTTCCTTCCCCCCAAATAAATGGCTCCTCCTCTTAGGGAAGGACCCTGGAAATGGGTCATTTCAGAGATGTGGGGAGGGCAGAGAGCTTCCTACCTGGGGGGGGCAGGGGGCATTAAGGGGGAAGGGGGGCAAACTCAACTCTCCCAAAATATTGTTGTCTCAGGGCACACCTGCACCCACAACACACACAAACACAGAGCCCCCCGCAAAGAAGCAGCAGAGGAGGCAGTTGGGGGTTGGGGAGGAGGTGGGGGGCTTCAGTCACCCCATAGGTCTTTTCCAAGATTACCCACTGCCCCCCTGTAAGCCCTTCCTGCCTTGGGGCCCAAAGACCCCTCCCTCTGGGCAGGGGAGACCCGGAGAACAAGGTTTCTTCCACAGTTTGAGGGTTCCCCCACCTGGGCGGACGACTGGATCCTGAGTCCACAGGAGGTAAAGTTGCCAAAGTTCCCCCTCTTGCTCTGGGGGGGACCCTCCCCATCCCCCTCCTCCAAGTCTTCCCCACTGAAACTGAGCCCCTCCCCTTCCATGCTGGTCCCCCTTTTCCTCTCTTTCCCACCCATCAGAGCCCCCCCTTAGAGAGCCGAGTCTCCCCCTAAAATCTGAAGGGGGGGAATCGGAGCCTTTGGGCCTCCGCGGACATTTCTCCAACCCTCCATCGTTTCTTCCCTGGGCTGTCCGGGGTCTCCTCGGGGGTCGGGAGGTGCCCCTCAGCCTCCCGACCTCCGAGGAAAAGGCAGGGGACCGAGGGGGCTGCCCCACCCAGAGACTCAGCCATGGGGCGGAGCAGGACAGCTGCCCTGGGGAAGAATCTGGGCTTGTTGCCTGATGGATCAGGGCCGGTTCCTCGGTTCCGCTTCGGGGGAGCCCAGCGCTTCAGGCGGGGGGGGGGGGAAGGAAGCGAAACTCCAGCACTTCTCCAGCTCTTGGGGGTTGGGGAAACACACAAAGGTCCTCTCTGTGTTTGTGTGTGTGTGTGTGTGTGTGTGTGTGTGTGTGTTGAGGGCTGTGGGGGGGCAGGAAGAACTCAAGAGAAAATCCAAATCTCGCTGGGGAGACATGAAAAGAGGAGAGGAGTTTTGCTCTGATCAGAGGCTGCCTGGATCTGGGACCCCCTTTGTGCGACTGGCTGTGTGTACACAACTGTGGTGCAGTGGGGGGAGCCCCTCCAGCTCTGGGGACCCCCTCCTGCCCGGAGAGTTTCTCCTTGAGTGATGTCTCTTTTAATATTCGTTAACTGTTCCTTTTTTTAAAAAAAATGTGCCTGAACAAAGCCTCTTTGCTGTGGATGACAGATTTTTGAAATTTGGGGCCAAAAAGAACTCGGGCACAAAAGAAGTGACTTACAACTGTTTTTCACACTTAACGACCGTCGCAGCCTCCCTGCGGTCACCACGTGATCAAAATTCAGACGCCTGGCAACTGACTGGTATTTATGACGGTGGCAGAGTCCCGGGGGCTTCGCGTGACCCCCATTTGCCACCTTCTGACAAGCAAACCTCCCTGGGGAAGCCGGATTCACTTAACAACAATGTTACTCACTGTCAGAATCCATTTATATCATATTCATAAATGGAACGTTTCAAACATTATTCCATGGATTCTGCCATCTCCCGAAGAGAAGAGAATGGATGTGTATTGAACCGGCAATAGGCATTTCAAAGGAAAGGAGAAGCCTTTTGAACTGGGGAAACAAAAGGGGGGGCTAGCATCTGGCTTTTGTCACGGTAGACAGCAATAAACAAAAGGATCCTTCCTTCCTTTTTCCCCACGAGATGGATGATAGAGAGGAAGGATGGGGGACTGACCAAATGGGGATTAAGGGGGGTTAAACCGGGAACTCTTTATAAGGGTTTACTTCGTGGAAATATTAAGTCCTGTCTCGCCTCCTACAACCAAGCATGTCATAGTAAAGATTCCTTTTGGACTAAGATTTGGCTCCAAGAGTTTTGTCTTCCTAAGACGTGGTTTGGGGTGGGTCCTGACACTCACTTAACGATGGCACAGGTTCACTTAACGACTGTGGCCAGAAAGGTCATAAAATGGGACTTAAATTCATTTAACTAGCGACCGAAATGTTGGGTTCCATTGTGGTTGTAAATTGAGGGCTATTTGTATGAACTAGGATAGGATAGGATAGGATAGGATAGGATAGGATAGGATAGGATAGGATAGGATAGGATAGGATAGGATAGGATAGGATAAATTGATTGAAGAATAGAATAGAATAGAATAGAATAGAATAGAATAGAATAGAATAGAATAGAATAGAATAGAATAGAATAGAATAGAATAGAATAGAATAGAATAGAAGATAGGATAGGATAGGATAGGATAGGATAGGATAGGATAGGATAGGATAGGATAGGATAGGATAGGATAGGATAGGATAGGATAAATTGATTGAAAAATAGAATAGAACAAATTGATTGATTGAAAGATAGAATAGAATGGAATAAATTGATTGAAGAATAGACTAGAGTAGAAAGTAGAATAGAATAGAATAGAATATAGGATAGGATAAGATTGGGTAGGATAGGATAGGATAGAATAGAATAAATAGATTGATTGAAGAATAGAATAAAACAAAAGGGGTTTTGGGGAGGAGGGCAGGGCCTTCCTGGTGGGGCTCTCCCCATTGACCCCCTCTCTCCCGCAGAGCTGGTCTTCCCCCCCCCCATGGCCAACGTCTTCTATGCCAGGAATGGCTTCAGCCTGGACTTCCTGCTCCGGCCCAAGGGGGCCCCCAGGAAGACGCCCCCCCGACCCCCCCACCCAGGAGCCCCCGGCCCAGAGAGATGGACATCTGCACCCCCTTCCCAAAGATCAAAGCCACCGGCCGCAGGATCGCCCGAGCCCTTTTCTGAGCGGGGGGGGAACTCTGTAGGGAGGGCCACGCATGGTGCTTTGACGGGCCAGGACCGGGCCCCCCACCCTGGACACAAAGTGGGGGATGGCAGCAGCATCCCGGGCCCTGCAAGAGTCTGGGGTCTCCGCTGTCCCAGAGGGAGGGGGCTTCAGGCTGTGGGGCTGTTGTGGGGCTGAGCAGGCAGTCCTGGAAACGGCCTCAGGTGACTCCTTCGCTGCTGAAGAGTTTCTCTTTGTGTGTGTCTGTGTGTGTGTGTCTGTGTGTGTTTGTACACCTGCATGCCTGTTCAGCAGAGCCTCAGCTGAAGACACAAATATGGTTGTGGGGGGGGGCTGCTAGATCTGGGGCGTCTGGGGATCTTCCCGGATCTGGTGGCCTTGGCTGAGGGCCAAGGAGGATTTGGAGTTAAGCAGATTTTTTTTTAGAAGGGAATAGAGACGGAAGGGACCTCGGAGGTCTTCTAGTCCAGCCCCTCCCCACCCTCCACCCCGGCTCAAGCAGAACCGATGCTATTCCAGATAAGTGACTGGATGGTTGCAGCGGCTGCTGTGAATGGGGGTCCCCGCTGAGTAGGAGAGAACCGTGTGCGCATGCGCGTGTAATGGCAAGCAGGAGGGGGGAGGGAGGGGAGGGGCTCCCCCCACCGCACCACAGTTGTGTCTACACAGCCAGTCGCACAAAGGGGGTCCCAGATCCAGGCAGCCTCTGATCAGAGCAGAACTCCTCTCCTCTTTTCATGTCTCCCCAGCGAGGTTTGGATTTTCTCTTGAGTTCTTCCTGCCCCCCCCAGCCCTCAACACCCCCCCCACAAACACACACACACAAACACACAGAGGACCTTTGTGTGTTTCCCCAACCCCCAACAGCTGGAGAAGTGCTGGAGTTTCGCTTCCCCCCCCCGCCCCCGGACAGAAGCGCTGGGCTCCCCCGAAGCGGAACCGAGAAAGCGGCCCTGATCCAGCAGGCAAAAAGCCCGGATTCTTCCCCAGGGCAGCTGTCCTGCTCCACCCCATGGCTGAGTCTCCGGGTGGGGCAGCCCCCTCGGTCCCCTGCCTTCCCCCCCCCCAGGAAGAGGCTGGGGGGCCCCTCCCGACCCCCGAGGAGACCCCGGACAGCCCAGGGAAGAAACGAGGGAGGGCTGGAGAAACGTCCCCGGAGGCCCAAAGGACCCAAAGGCTCCCATTCTCCCCCTTCAGACGTTACGGGGAGACTCGGCTCTCTAAGGGGGGGGGGCTCTGATGGCCAGGAAAGAGGGGAGGGGGGAAAAGGGGAACCAGCATGGAAGGGGAGGGGCTCAGTTGCAGTGGGGGGGGGACCCTGAGGGAAGACTTGGAGGAGGGGGATGGGGAGGGTCCCCCCACCCGAGAACAGGAGGGGGAGCCTTGGTGGAGCAGTGGGCTAATGCCTCCTTAAGTAACACCAGCTGCCTGCCATTAGTGCAGGTTCGAGTCCCACCAGGCTCAAGGTTGACTCAGCCTTCCATCCTTCCGAGGTAGGTAAAATGAGGACCCAGATTGTTGGGGGCAATTAAGCTGACTTTGTAATAATGCCGCTTGGGGGGGGGGGGCAAAAGCCCTAATAAGCAGGCATATACATAGAATGAAGGCTACTGCTAAGCTTGTAAGCCGCCCTGAGTCTTCGGAGAAGGGTGGGATATAAATGGGATTGAAATAATTTTAAAAAGCTACGGCAACTTTACCTCCTCTGGAGTCAGGATCGAGTCTTCCGCCCAGGACATGGGGGGGGGGAGTGGGGGGGAGTGGGGGGGGGCTCAAACTACCTGCTCTTCATCACTTTTTTCCTTTTGTTTTTCTTTTTGGTCATCAGGTTCTTGACACCTTGCTAGGTGTCGCCACATCCTAAAAGTGGGTGAAAAAGTTGAAAAGCCCTGCACTAGGCTCCCTGTGGGAACTGAAAGGGCATCTAGTCCACCCCTCCAGACACGCAGAGAAAAGGAGGCTCTGGTTGGGAATCATGGGGGGGTGGGGTGAAAATGGTAGTCCGCCCTCCCCTCCGGAGCTGGCATAAAACGCCCCCTAAAATGCAGCCCCCCCAGACTGAAGGGATTAAACCCCCCCCCCCCCCCACTTTCTCCGCTTCTCTCTCTGCGCCGAACTATCTCCTCCATCGGGCGAAGTCAAGGCAGACTCTGCCCGGAGACCGATGACGCTACAGGAGGGGAAAATCACATTGGTCGCTCCGCTTTCCTGGCCCCTCCCAATTCCGAAGTCCGATGAAACCGCCCCTCCCCCCAAGCCAGACCCCCGATTCCGCCTCTGGGCTGGGAGCCTCCGCGTCTCTCTCTCCTCTCTTTGGGGGCGCTTGTGGGGAGCATCCATGGGCTCCGTTGGGGTCCCTCTTTTGTTGCTGGTGGGGGCGCTGGCCCGGATCCCCGGAAGCGAAGCGGGGAAGGAGACCCCCAGTAAGGAGGGGGCTCGGTGGGGGGAGGGGAGGAGAAGGGCCCTCAGTCTTTCTGGGGGCGAAGAATGGGGCTGGGACCCCTGAAGTGGGAAAAGGGGTCGAGGGCAAGAGAGGCGGGAGCCTGCAGGAGCCTGGATCTCCGCGTGGTCTCCGCCCCCTCCCTCGGAAGGACGGAGAGGGGTCGCAGAAGGCAGCCGAGGTGGGATAAGAGGCCGCCGGACCCCCTCTCTCGCCCGCCCCCCGTGGCTGGCTGGAAGGGGGACCTTGCGGACCCCGAATTAGCGCCTGAGCCCCGAAGTTTCTTGCGCCGAAAGAGGAAGGAGACGGAAAGCGAAAGCGAAAGGGGGAAACTGAGGCATTGTCAGAGCTGAATCCACAAAGGCCAGTAAAGAGTCTAAGAAAAAAGACGCTTTTTGGCAAAAGTATTTTTGTAACTTCAGTTTTTCTTCTGAATCTCCATTTTTTTAAAGGGGAGGGAAGAGTTGAGCTTGGATTCCTTCTGGGGGGAGACTCTGAATTTGGGGAGGAGACTCAGAACCCCCACCCCATATTCCCCAATTGCTGATTCGGGACGGGGTGGGGAGGGGGGAACTGAGAGAGAAGGATATGGGGGGGTCTGAATTGCTCCCCTAAATTGGCTTCCCAAAACTCTCCCTTTTCAGACGGTCTTGGGGGGCTGCAGGGGGCTCTATTTGGGTGGGGGGGACAGGAAAGAGGCCTCGAAACGCATCCAGAGGCAGCTTGTGGGGCTGAAGATGAAAGCGAGGGGAGGAAAAGGGAAGGAGGGGCTGGAAGGGGGGGAGAGCCCAGGAGCATGGGTGTGGGTGTCCTTATTATGACCCTCGCCTCTTATGCCCCCGAAAGGAAGAGGGAGAGAGAAGCATGGATATTACTTTCCTCCCAGCCAAGGGGGGGGTCCCTCTGGAGCTGGCAGGAAACGCCCCCCTAAAATGCAGCCCCCCCCAGACTGAAGGGATTCCCCTCCCCCAACATTCTCCGCTTCTCTCTCGGCTTCGCACTATCTCCTCTTGTGGATGAACTCAGGCAGACTCTGCCCGGAGACCGATGACGCTGCAGAAGGGAGAGTTCCCATTGGTCCCTCCGCTTTCCTGGCCCCTCCTGGTTACGAAGTCCGAGGAAACCGCCCCTCCCCCCAAGCCAGACACCCCCCCCCGATTCCGCCTCTGGGCTGGGAGCCTCCGCGTCTCTCTCCCCTCCCTTTGGGGGCGCTTGTGGGGAGCATCCATGGGCTCCGTTGGGGTCCCTCTTTTGTTGCTGGTGGGGGCGCTGGCCCGGATCCCCGGAGGCGAAGCGGGGAAGGAGACCCCCGGTAAGGAGGGGGCTCGGCGGGGGAGGGGAGGGGCCCTCAGTGTTTCTGGGGGCGAGGAATGGGGCTGGGACCCCAGAAGTGGGAGAAGGGGTCGAGGGCAAGAGAGGCGGGAGCCAGCAGGAGCCTGGATCTCCCCGTGGTCTCCATCCCTCCCTCTCCGCATTTTCCACCTTAGGACGGAGACGGAGCCCCCCCTTCCCTGCTTGCGGGCGAGGTGGGCGAGGTGGGCGGGGGTCGCGGGAAGGCAGCCCAGGTGGGATAAGAGACAGCTGGACCCCCTCTCTCGCCCCCCCCCCCGTGTCTGGGTGGGAGGGGGACCTTGCGGACCCCGAATTAGCTCCTGAGCCCCGAGGTTTCTGGCACCGAAAGAGGAAGGAGACGGAAAGCGAAAGCGAAAGGGGGAAACTGAGGCACTTTCAGACCTGAATCCACAAAGGCCAGCAAAGAGTCTAAGAAAAAAGACGCTTTTTGGCAAAAGGGTTTTTGCAACCTGAGTTTTTCTTCTGAATTTTTTTTAAAGGGGAGGGCGGAGTTGAGCTTGGATTCCTTCTGGGGGGAGACTCTGAATTTGGGGAGGAGATCCAGAACCCCCCACCCCATATTCCCCCATTGCTGAATCAGGACCTGGAAGGGAGGGGGAACTGAGGGAGAAGGATATTCGGGGGGGGGGCTGAATTGCTCCCCTAAATTGGCTCCCCAAAACTCTCCCTTTTCAGACCGTTTTGGGGGGCTGCAGGGGGCTCTATTTGGGTGGGGGACAGGAAAGAGGCCTCGAAAAGCATCCAAAGGCAGCTTGTGGGGCTGAAGAGGGGAGCGAGGGGAGGAAGAGGAAAAGGGAAGGGGAGGCTTGAAGGGGGGAGAGCCCAGGAGCATGGGTGTGGGTATCCTTATTGTGACCCTCCAGCCCTTATGTCCCCCAAAAGGGAGAGAGAAGCACGGACATTACTTCCCTTCCAGCCCAGAGGGGGGCGTCTCTTACCTCCCCCCATATTTCTTGCCATTTTGGGGGGGGGACAAAGAGGCCCCACAGGGATCCAACATTCCTTGCAGACAGACCCAGTGCTGGACCAGCTGAACTTCTGCCTGCCTTTTTCCACCCTGGGAAGATGGAGGGGGTCCCTCAGGAATCTCCTCCTCTCCCTCATTTTCCTCCTCCCCCCCATCCCCAAGGAGGATTAGCCGTTGGGAATGACAGTTCCCCATACCTCCTCCAGGGGGCGCCTTCCGGTAGCCTCTTGCGGCAGGTTTCCCTCCCCTCCTCTGACAAGCCTGTGTCCCTTCTCTGGGAGAGGCTGGGAACCATGGGCCCCGGCGTCAGGACCCAGCCCAATCCACATCTTAGGAAATAAGGACCCTTGGAGCCGAGTTGTCCAAAAGGAAAACGTTTACTAAGGATAGGATTGGTTGTGGAGAAATGAGACAGGATCTGGTCTTGAGTCACATTCAATTCTATATAAGCCTTCCCGGTTCAACCCCCTCCCCTCAAAACTCCATTTGGTTAGGATCCCCTCAATTCCTGCTTGTCAGGTCCTTCCCTGGGAAGAAGGAACTTCCTGCCTTCCTTGGTAGATCACCTTCTTCCTACAGCCCCAAACAGACAGATCACTTTTCCCCAGATCTTTGAAAGCAGCCACAGATAGACTGAATAAACAATCCCCCCTCCTTCTACAAGTATGGCAGAATCCCGGTAGGCACAATATCTAACCATACATTAATGAAAGTGATATCAATGGATTCTGACACCCGGAGTCCCTTCTGCCCCTCTTTCTCCTCCCCCTCCCCCTCCCCCTCCCCACAACCCATTTCCTGCACCAGAGGAAGATCGATTGCTGCTGCTTCTCCCCTCCGGAGCTGGCAGGAAACGCCCCCCTAAAATGCAGCCCCCCCAGACTGAAGGGATTCCCCTCCCCCAACTTTCTCCGCTTCGCTTCTTTCGCACTATCTCCTCTTGTGGATGAACTCAGGCAGACTCTGCCCGGAGACCGATGACGCTGCAGAAGGGAGAACTCCCATTGGTCGCTCCGCTTTCCTGGCCCCTCCCAATCCCGAAGTCCGAGGAAACCGCCCCTCCCCCCAAGCCAGACCCCCGATTCCGCCTCTGGGCTGGGAGCCTCCGCGTCTCTCTCCCCTCCCTTTGGGGGCGCTTGTGGGGAGCATCCATGGGCTCCGTGGGGGTCCCCCTTTTGTTGCTGGTGGGGGCGCTGGCCCGGATCCCCGGAAGCGAAGGGGGGAAGGAGACCCCCGGTAAGGAGGGGGCTCGGCGGCGGGAGGGGAGGGGCCCTCAGTGTTTCTGGGGGCGAAGAATGGGGCTGGGACCCCAGAAGTGGGAGAAGGGGTCGAGGGCAAGAGAGGCGGGAGACTGCAGGAGCCTCGATCTCCGCGTGGTCTCCACCCCTCCCTCAGAAGGACGGAGAGGGGTCGCGGGAAGACAGCCGAGGTGGGATAAGAGGCAGCCGGACCCCCTCTCTCGCCCCCCCCCGTGGCTGGGAGGGAGGGGGACTTTGCGGACCCCGAATTAGCGCCTGAGCCCCGAAGTTTCTGGCACCGAAAGAGGAAGGAGACGGAAAGCGAAATCCAAAGGGGGAAACTGAGGCACTTTCAGAGCTGAATCCACAAAGGCCAGCAAAGAGTCTAAGAAAAAAGACGCTTTTTGGCAAAAGGGTTTTTGCAACCTCAGTTTTTCTTCCGAATCTCCATTTTTTTTAAGCGGAGGGAAGAGTTGAGCTGGGGGGAGACTCTGAATTTGGTGAGGAGACCCAGAACCCCCCACCCCATATCCCCCCATTGCTGAATCGGGACCTGGAGGGGAGGGGGGAACTGAGGGAGAAGGATATTCGGGGGGGCGGTCTGAATTGCTCCCCTAAATTGGCTCCCCAAAACTATCCCTTTAGCGAAGGGGCCTGAAGCCCCTCCCTTTCAGACGGTCTTGGGGGGGCTGCAGGTGGACAGGAGAGAGGGCTGAACCCCCAAATCATGCAAAGGCAGCTAGTAGGATGGATGTTGCGGGGGTGGGTGAAAGAAAGTTTGGGGGGTATCTAGGGAATCTGGGGGTTCCCTTCTCCCTAGGATCCCCAGCCCCCCCAAGCCATCTAGGTCAAACATGAGCAGCCCTCCCTCAACAGAGGGGGGAGGGAAAGGACCCCCCCATCTCCTGCCTCCAACAGCGTCCTTTCAGCAGCCCCAGGAAGGCTCCCCACCCCTTTGCCCCCCCCCAATTCAGGGGACCCAGAGGGCCCAGATAAACCCCTGGGGGTCCTAAGGCCCCTCAGAGAACCAGGGACCGACTTTCAAAAGGACCCCAAAGAATATCAGTCTTTCCACCCTCCAACATTCAGTCAGAACTGAAGAAGCTTCTGGGATGAGAAGCGAAACGTCTTCAAGGGAAAACCCAGGAAATTCCTGCTCCCTTTGGGAAAAGCCCCTTTGGGCCAAGCGAGACCCGGAGGGGGAGACTCTCCGGAGAGACCCCCGGCTCCCCTCGGCCCTTCCGAAGTCTCCCCAGACCCAGCCTGGACTCCTGATGGGGGCCTTAAGGGAGCTTAAAGGGGCATCTAGTCCACCCCTGCAGGCAGAAAGAGAAAGGGAGACTGTGGTGGAGAGTCATGGGGGGGTACAAAATGAGGTCCACACACATCCTGAAGACCCCCCTGAAGTTGCAGCCCCCAAGACTGAAAATCTTCCACTCCCTCGCCTTCTCCGCTTCTCTTGGGAGGGATATTGGGGGGGGGTCTGAGTTGCTCCTCCAAACCCCTCCCCTTTAGTGAAGGGGGCTGGAGCCCCTCCCTTTCAGGTGGCCTGGGGGGGCTACAGGGGGGTCTTTTGGGGAGGGGAAGAGAAGAGAGGCCTGGAAAAGCATCCAAAGGCAGCTTGTGGGGCTGAAGATGGGAGCGAGGGCGGGAAAAGGGAAGGTGGGGCTGGAAGGGTGGGGTGGAAGGGAATAGAATAGAATAGAATAGAATAGAATAGAATAGAATAGAATAGAATAGAATAGAATAGAATAGAATAGAATAGAATAGAATAGAATAAAGAATGGAATAGAATGGACAGCCATTTGCCTGAAATGGTATAAGGTTTCCTGCCTGAGCAGGGGGTTGGACTAGATGACCTCCAAGGTCCCTTCCATCTTCTTCTTCTTCTTCTTCTTCTTCTTCTTCTTCTTCTTCTTCTTCTTCTTCTTCTTCTTCTTCTTCTTCTTCTTCTTCTTCTTCTTCTTCTTCTTCTTCTTCTTCCTCCTCCTCCTCCTCCTCCTCCTCCTCCTCCTCCTCCTCCTCATTATTATTATTATTATTATTATTATTATTATTATTATTATGATGATGAATAGAATAGAATAGAATAGAATAGAATAGAATAGAATAGAATAGAGAATGGAACGGAACGGAACGGAATATGGAATGAAATGGTTGTGGTCTCTTTTATCAAAAGCCTTACGGAAGTCTAACTATGGGGACGAACAGGCTTCGACTCAACCCTGACAAGACTGAGTGGCTGTTCCTGCCGGCATCCCGGGAAATTCCGATTATTCCATCTTTGGCCATGGGGGGTGAGCTATTACCCCCTGTAGATAGGGCGCGCAACTTGGGGGTCCTCCTAGACCACGGGTCGGCAACCCGCGGCTCCGGAGCCGCATGCGGCTCTTTGAGCCGTCTCCTGCGGCTCCCAGCCGCCCGGTGCGCGCGCACCTCTTCAAACGGGCGATGGTGCGCGCGCACCTCTCCAAATGGAGAGTGGCACCGCCCGTTTGGAGAGGTGCGCGCGCACCTCCCCGAATGGGCGGAGGTGCGCGCGCACCTCCCCAAACCTTTGGAGAGGTGCGCGCGTACCTCCGCGCGAACGGGCCGCGGCGTAGTTCTTTGAGGAAGCTGCCGCGGCCCGTCTGCAAAGCTGCCAAAAGCGGCAGCTTTGCAGATGGGCCACGGCAGCTTCCTGAAAGAGCGATGCCGCGGCCCGTTCCGAGAGGTGCGTGCGCACCTCCCCGAATGGGCGGAGCTGCGCGCGCACCTCCCCAAACCTTTGGAGAGGTGCGCGCGTACCTCTGCGCGAACGGGCCACGGCGTTCTTTAAGGAAGCTGCCGCGGCCCGTCTGCAAGGGCCACGGCAGCTTCCTGAAAGAGCGACGCCGCGGCCCGTTCCGAGAGGTGCGCGCGCACCTCCCCGAATGGGCGGAGCTGCGCGCGCCCCCCCCCCAAACCTTTGGAGAGGTGCGCGCATACCTCCGCACGAACGGGCCGCGGCGTCGTTCTTTGAGGAAGCTGCCGCGGCCCGTCTGCAAGGGCCACGGCAGCTTCCTGAAAGAGCGACGCCGCGGCCCGTTCCGAGAGGTGCGCGCGCACCTCCCCGAATGGGCGGAGCTGCGCGCGCACCTCCCCAAACCTTTGGAGAGGTGCGCGCATACCTCCGCGCGAACGGGCCGCGGCGTCGTTCTTTGAGGAAGCTGCCGCGGCCCGTCTGCAAGGGCCACGGCAGCTTCCTGAAAGAGCGACGCCGCGGCCCGTTCCGAGAGGTGCGCGCGCACCTCCCCGAATGGGCGGAGCTGCGAGCGCACCTCCCCAAACCTTTGGAGAGGTGCGCGCGTACCTCCGCGCGAACGGGCCGCGGCGTCGTTCTTTGATGAAGCTGCCGCGGCCCGTCTGGCAACCGGGAACCGGTTCCATCTGACTTTTTTAAAAAAATGGCGACCGCGTGTGTCCGCGCATGCGCGTGCGCGTGCATGGACACACACATGCGGCTCCCAGTTTTTTTAATTTGTGATGGAACCGGTTCCCGGTGGCTCTTTTACTTTTTTAGGTTGCCGACCCCTGTCCTAGACTCACAGCTCTCTTTAGAAGAGCATATTGGAGCTGTGACTAGGGGGGCCTTTGCCCAGATTCGCCTGGTGCGCCAGTTGCGGCCCTATCTAGACCGGGATGCCTTGCGTACAGTCACTCATGCACTCGTGACCTCTCGTCTAGACTACTGTAATGCTCTCTACATGGGGCTGCCCTTGAGGTCCACCCGGAGACTTCAACTGGTGCAGAATGCAGCCGCGCGAGTTGTCTTGGGGGTTTCCCGATACTCCCATGTTACACCTTTGCTCCGCGAGCTGCATTGGCTACCGGTTGCTCGCTGGGTGAGGTTCAAGTTGTTAGTGATGACTTACAAAGCCCTTCATGGCATGGGTCCGGATTACCTACGGCAACACCTGCGGCCGGCGTCAACTTCCCTCCGTCCAGTGCGCTCCCACGGAGAGGGCCTCCTCAGGGTGCCGCCGATCAAAGAATGCCGACTGGTGGCCCCCAGGGGGAGGGCGTTCTCTGTGGGCGCGCCAGACCTGTGGAACCGCTTACCGGTCGAGCTCCGGATGGCCCCCGACCTTCGCTCCTTCCGGCAGGATCTAAAAACCTTCTTTTTCGAACAAGCTGGCCTGGTCTGACGGGATGGGGTTGGGTTTTTATAAATAGTTTTAATTTTAATATGTATTAATTATTACGGGCATAATGGTTTAATTACTTTTTAATTTTTGTATTCTGTTTTTTATTATGTATTGCCCTGTTCACCGCCCTGAGTCCTTCGGGAGAAGGGCGGTATACAAATTAAATTATTAAATTAAATTAAATTTCGCTGAACTACTACTTCAGTCACTTTATCAAAGAAGGAAATAAGATTAGTTTGGCAATATCTGTTTTTAAGAAACCCATCCTGGCTGCTGGTTATGACTTTGTTTGCCTCTAGTTGTTGGCAGATCTGTTTTTTGACGATCTTTTCCAGGATCTACCCACATATCAAGGTGAAACTGACCGGTCTGGAGTTTCCTGGGTCTGTTTCCCCCCCTTTTCTTGAAGATGGGGACCACATCAGCCCTTTCCCATCCTCGGGAACTTCCCCGGTGCTCCAGGATTTGTGGGGGATGCGGTGCAAGGGTTCTGATACAACATCTGGTATCAGCTGCCTGAGGGGTTTGGGACTCTTTGTGTGTGTCTCTGTGTGTGTCTCTGTGTGTACATGTGTGTCTGCAGTTCCTCACAGATACAGTATGGTTCAGACCTCGGGGAGGGGCTTCCTGCCCCCACCCTGAGCCGGGCGACCCCAGGAGGAGCCCTCAAGCTCTGGCTCCACTTTGCTCTAGGCTCCCTCTGGGAACTGAGAGGGCATCTAGTCCACCCCTCCAGACACACAGAGAAAAGGAGGCTCTGGTTGAGAATCATGGGGGGGGGGCGCAAAAAGAGGTCCGCCCTCCTGGGAGTGGCATGAAACGCCCCCCTAAATTGCAGCTCCCCCCACCCAGACTGAAGGGATTTTTTTCCCCTCCCGCTTTTTCAGCTTCTCTCTCGGCTTCGCACTATCTCCTCCATCGGGCGAAGTCGAGGCAGACTCTGCCCGGAGACCGATGACGCTACAGGCGGGGAAAATCCCATTGGTCCCTCCGCTTTCCTGGCCCCTCCCAATTCCGAAGTCCGATGAAACCGCCCCTCCCCCCAAGCCAGACACCCGATTCCGCCTCTGGGCTGGGAGCCTCCGCGTCTCTCTCCCCTCCCTTTGGGGGCGCTGGTGGGGAGCATCCATGGGCTCCGTTGGGGTCCCTCTTTTGTTGCTGGTGGGGGCGCTGGCCCGGATCCCCGGAAGCGAAGCGGGGAAGGAGACCCCCGGTAAGGGGGGGGCTGGGCGGGGGGAGGAGAGGGGAGGGGCCCTCAGTGTTTTGTGGGGCAAAGAATGAGGCTGGGACCCCAGAAATAGGAAAAGGGGTTTAGGGCAAGAGAGGCGGGATCTCCGCGTGGTCTCAACCCTCCCTCTCAGCATTTTCCCCCTGAGGACGGAGAGGGAGCCCCCCCTTCCCTGCTTGCGGGCGAGGTGGGTGGGGGTCGCGGGAAGGCAGCCGAGGTGGGATAAGAGGCAGCTGGACCCCCTCTCTCGCCCCCCCCCCCCGCGGCTGGGTGGGAGGGGGACTTTGCGGAGCCTGAATTAGCGCCTGAGCCCCGAGGTTTCTGGCACCAAAAGAGGAAGAGGACGGAAAGCGAAAGCGAAAGGGGGAAACTGAGGCAATGTCAGAGCTGAATCCACAAAGGCCAGCAAATGTATAACAAAAAGACGCTTTTTGGCAACCTCAGTTTTTCTTCTGAATCTCCATTTTTTTCAAAGGGGAGGGAGGAGTTGAGCTTGGATTCCTTCTGGGGGGAGACTCTGAATTTGGGGAGGAGACCCAGAACCCCCCACCCCATATCCCCCCATTGCTGAATCGGGACCTGGAGGGGAGGGGTGAACTGAGGGAGAAGGACATTCGGGGGGGGGGTCTGAATAGCTCCCCTAAATTGGCTCCCCAAAACTATCCCTTTAGTGAAGGGGGCTGGAGCCCCTCCCTTTCAGATAGTTTTGGGGGGCTGCAGGGGGACAGGAAAGAGGGCTGAACCCCCAAATCACGCAAAGGCAGCTAGTAGGAGGGAAGTTGCAGGGGAAAAAAGAAAATTTGGGGTATATCTAGGGAATCTGGGGGTTCCCTTCTCCCCAGGATCCCCAGCCCCCCCAGGCCATGTAGGTCAAACCTGAGCAGCCCTCCCTCAACAGAGGGGGGAGGGAAAGGACCCCCCACCATCTCCTGCCCTCAACAGGGTCTTTTCAGCAGCCCCAGGAAGGCTCCCCACCCCTTTTTCCCCCCAATTCAGGGGACCCAGAGGGCCCAGATAAACCCCTGGGGGTCCTCGAGGCCCCTCAGAGAACCAGGGACCGACTTTCAAAACGACCCCAAAGAATATCAGTCTTCCCGTCCTCCAGCATTCAGTCAGAACTGAGGAAGCTTCTGGGATGAGAAGCGAAACGTCTTCAAGGGAAAACCCAGGAAATTCCTGCTCCCTTTGGGAAAAGCCCCTTTGGGCCAAGCGAGACCCGGAGGGGGAGACTCTCCGGAGAGACCCCCGGCTCCCCTCGGCCCTTCCGAAGTCTCCCCAGACCCAGCCTGGACTCCTGATGGGGGTCTTAAGGGAGCTTAAAGGGGCATCTAGTCCACCCCTGCAGGCAGAGAGAGAAAGGGAGACTGCGGTGGAGAGTCATGGGGGGGCACAAAATCCACATCCTGAAGACCCCCCTGAAGTTGCAGCCCCCAAGACTGAAAATCCTCCCCTCCCTCGCCTTTTCTGCTTCTCTTGGGACGGATATTGGGGGGGGTCTGATTTGCTCCTCCAAACTCCCCCTTTGAGGTGGCCTTGGGGGGTTACAGGGGGGTCTGTTTGGGAGGGGAAGAGAAGAGAGGCCTGGAAAAGCATCCGAAGGCAGCTTGTAGGGCTGAAGATGGGGTGGGGGAGGGGAAAGGGAAGGCGGGGCTTGAAGGGCGGGGGAGAGCCCAGGAGCATGGGTGTGGGTATCCTTGTTGTGAACCCCTCACCCTTCCATTGGGTTCCCAAAGGGAAGAGAGAAGCATGGGTATTATTTTTCCAGTCCAGAGGGGGGGGTCTTTCCCCCCTATATTTCCTGCAGGGTTTTGGGGGGGCAAAGAGCCCCAACCCCGGGATCCAGCGTTCCCTGCAGACAGAGGGAGGGCTGGACCGGCTGAACTTCTGCCTGCCTTTTCCCACCCTGGGGAGATGGAAGCTCTTTCCCCCCTCCCCCATTTTCCTCCCCCCTCCAGACCCCCCCACCAAGGGGGAATCCCGCTGGGAGCGACGGTTCCCCCTCCCTCCTCCAGGGGGCGCCTATCGGCAGTCCCTCCCCCTCCCCCCCGTGGGCCCCTCCTCCAGTAGCCGCTGGGAAGCATGGGCCCCGGAGTCCCTCCTGACGCCCCTCCCCCTCCTCCTCCCCGCAGCCCATTTCCTCTACCAGACTAAGCGCGAGTGCCGCTTCCTCAACGGGACGCAGCAGGTGAGGCTCCTGTACCGCGATATCTACGACCGGCAGGAGTTTCTCCGCTTCGACAGCGCCCGCGGGGAGTACGAGGCCGTCACGCCGTTGGGGAAGGAGATTGCGGAGGATTGGAACAGGGATAAGCGCGAGTTGCAGTACATGAAGACCCAAGTGGATTCCGTCTGCCGACACAACTACGAGGTTTCCCAGAGCAATTCCGTGGTTGGCCGGAGAGGTGAGTGGGGGAGGGGGAGTTTCATGGGGGGTGAATGCGGAGACTCCCCCCCCCCCTTTTATTTCATTGATTAGGGATCTCCCAGATAAAGATTTGCCCATTATTTATTCTCTGCTCTCCGATCTAGGAAATTTACTCATTGGTATTTATCGCTATTTATTGATCCTCCCTCCCTCAAAGCGGGGGTCTGGAGGGGGTAGGATTGTAACATCCCCCCTAAATAAAAATGTGTAAAAAATAAATTATCCTTAAAACGTTAGGAATTCTACAACGATGACAATTAAACAAGCAAAAGGGAAGAAATATATTCCTCTCCTCCCCTTTTGTCCCACAATCCTCCTTCTCTTCCCCAGGTCCAAAAAACTTCTTTCCGGAATATTATACAAAATATTATATTTTTCTGGGGGGGAGGAATCCAGCAAGGTCTCTCTCTTGCCCAGTATGTAGATAGATTTCAATATAATCTGTATGCTCTATAGTATTTCAATATATTTTATATGAATAAGTCAATAATATTTATTGATTGACTTATCAACTCTTTTTAAAAAGGACTTTATTGAATTTTATAGGGTTAGGGACAAAATAGGATGGGGTTAGGGATTAGGGTTTAGGGAGGGGTTGGGATCAACATTGGGATTATCCCCCAATAATATTTTCTATCTTTGGCAAACAGGCTATTGTCCGGATAAATATGTTGAATTAACAATAGTTAATATAGTAATAGATATCTGTAGAGAATGTAATCAACGATAATCAAAAACAGTATCAGTTACTCAATACATGTCATTCTTCCTACTAATATATATTCAATATAACATATCACGTTCATTTCTCGCTAGTTCATTTTCCTAACCGTTGGTAAAAATTATCCCATGTTCTATAATAAACTGAATCTTCTTTCTCTTTAATCTCTAACGTCAATCGATCCATTTCTCCACATTCTAAGATTTTCTTAATTAAAACCTCTTCAGTTGATAAGTTTTCATTTTTCCAGCATTGGCCAAATGCTATTCTCGCTGCTGTCAGTACATGCAATATTAAATATTCATTCTCCTTCTCATAATTAGGTCCTAATATTCCTAACAAAACCAATTCTGGCTTAAATTCTGTCTTTACTCATCTTTTCCAACCATGTCTGTGTTTTAACCCCAAACCTTTTTGCTTTAAGGCCTGTCCACCAGATGTGATAGTAAGTACCTGGCCTTTGCTTACATTTCCAGAAAGTATTTGAAGTGTTTTTAAACATTTTCGGTAATCTTACTGGTGTCATATGCCATCTATAAAACATTTTATACAAGTTTCCTTTATCTGAGACTGCTTTAGTCGATCTGATATTTCTATCCCATAGTTTCTGTCAGTCTTCCAAGTCTGTAGAATATCCAAAGTTTTTTGCCCACTTTATCATTGTTTCTTTTACTTGTTCTTCTTCCATCTTTAAATTGAGCAGAAATCTATAGAGTTTCCTAATCAAGTTTTCATCTGTTTTTAACAATGTTTGATTGAATTCTGTCTGTTCTTTATGGAATCCTGTTCTCTTTATCTCTTTTGAATTTGCAAATATGGCCACCATGCTAAATCAATACCTTGTTGTTGTAAATTTTCTCTGTCTTTCAATTTCCCTTCGTTATCCAAGATATCTTTATAAGTCAACGACTTTGTCATAATGAATTAAATTTGGGTAAGCAAAAGCTTCCATTGTTGAAAGCCATTCAGGTAGCTTCGTATAGATTTTCCTCTTTATTCTTTCCCATCTCAAAGAAGTAGATTCCTTATAAAGTGGCTTTGAAAATATCTGTGTGTTTTATTCCTCCCGTATCATATAATTTAAGATTTAAAAGGCAAGGATGATTAAAATCCAGTGTTAAAAAAATTATTAAAAGTGGGGAGGGCTTCGGTACACTGACCGGCCCCACGGCTGCCTCCTCCTCTGCACCCCCCAAGCGAAGCCCTAGACCCCATTTTCACCCCCTTTCTGGAATGGGGGGGGCTCCCTTTCCGTCTGGGGCCTTTGGGATTTTAGGATAAAAAGTGAATTTCCAAAGGTCTGGAAAAAGGAATTAACAAAGGCTCTTTCGTGTGCTCTGCCCTGTCCATCTTTTAGTTCTTTTTATTCTTTATTCAGAGTCGTTTGTTCATCCAGTTTTCGGGGACTGGGAGAAAAGCCCCCTTGAGACCCCCTTTTTGGTCACAGACTCAGCTTCACCTGCAGCCGAATCGCTTCTCTCGTCCTACCTGGGAAGGTTCCTCATTTGGGGGCAAAGATCCAAAAAACACCCACAAACATCAGAAGTGAATTTTGGGGATTCCTTCGGCCCTGAAGCCTCAGATTGTTTAGTTCCCTGTTCCAGATTCCTGGCAAATTGCCTACGTCTGTTGTTCTAGTTTGTTTTCTCATATTTTGAAAAAACCTTATATATTTCTATCAACCGATAAGGTTTCATTGTGCAAAACCAATGTTTCATCTGTAGTTGTTGTCATTTGTTGTTGCCGGGGTTTCCAAAAATAATACGCTACCAAAGAATTAAATAAGATCTTTCTTCCACAAGAGGAAAACCACCAGATCCCAAGAGAAAAAGGCATTTTACAGGGAGATGCTCCTTCCGGAAATTATGGAATATTTAAGGGGAAGCGACACAGATGTTGTTCTCTGCATGTTCAGTCTGGAATTCATTCTTACACCTAAATTCTTCCCTGCAAACCCAGGAGGATAATTCACTGTTCATAAAAAAAATCCCGACCAGATCCCAGGATTGAATTGCAAATAAGCAAACCTTTAAAAATTGCATGTTCTTAAACATGATATAATTATTAGCTGTTCGTAAGAGAATCCCTCAAGGGAGAAAAACGTGGTTAGCAAAAGGTCTCTGAGCTGGAGTGGATCTATGAAAGTAGTTATAGTGTATACCTTTTTTTAATGAAAATTATCAGCCCTTTTGATCAGTGACGTCATCAAAGTAAACAAACCCACGTGGTGTTGATCACGTCAGCAGATCATGGCCCTGTGCGGAAGTCACCGCCCTATTTTCAGATAAGGCGCCCTATTTTCAGATAAGGCGAGCGGAAGTGACGAAGTGACGTGTAGCCCTAAGCCCATCCGGATAAGCAAGAGTAACCCTATTTTCAGATAAGGCCTCTTGAACCGCACCCCATCAATAAGTCAAGGCAGTCAAGCCTCTGGGTACGTGATTAGCTTCACCCTAGACTAATTCTATCGACATTCAAAACAAACGGAATAAGCTAAATAAAGTAAATAATGAACAGAGGCCTCTGCTTTTGGGAAACAAGCCCTACTTTGGGGAGCTGTGAAATAATAATAATAATAATAATAATAATAATAATAATAATAATAATAATAATAATAATAATAATAATAATAAATGCTTTTTATTTCTAATCATTCTAGCCTAATGATGCTTTTAATTTTTGTGGAGTTTTAAAAGTCAGCGCCTCAAAAGCAGGGAAAAAGGGAGGCCCTAAAAGGATTTATGTTTTTCCATCTTCCAGGATCCCCTTTAATTTCTTGCTGCAATTTGCTTTAGAAATGACTTAAATAATATTTTCAGGAGTGAAAACGGATCTTGGCCTGAACTAACCAACTTGGTCTCCCTTTCTCGGTCCTCTTTGTGTCTCCCCCGTGTCCCTCCTCCCCTCCAGCCAAGCCCACCGTCTCCATCTCCTCCACCAAGCTGGACCCAGCTTCCCCCCACACCATCCTCCTCTGCACCGCGAGGGGCTTCTACCCCGTGGAGATCGAGGTCCGCTGGCTGAAGAATGGGCAGCCAGAGGAGGAGGGCGTGGCCTTCGGGGAGGAGCTCCAGAACGGAGATTGGACCTACCAGCTCCAGGTGATGCTGGAGACCCAGCCCCAGCGGGGGGACATCTACACCTGCCAGGTGGGGCACGCCAGCCTGGAGGCCCCCATCACCGTCCAGTGGGGTGAGCCCCTCCCCTCCCTCCCCTCCTGCTCTGGGGACCCCACCCTGCCCTGAACAGGGGGGGGAGAGACCCTCCCTGTGGGGGGAGCCGGGATGGACCCTCCTGGGGGGAGGAAAGCTGGCCCTGATCCTCCTGCTCAGGGGAGCCTCCTTCTCCTTCCCCAGAGCCCCGATCCTCCAACTCGGCCAGGAGCAAACTCTGGACGGGGATTATGGGGGCCCTGATCGGGGTGATCTTCTTTGCCACGGGGCTCTCCCTCTACCTGAAGAGCAAGAAAGGTGAGTCTGGGGGCTGGATGAGAGGTTGTGGGGAGGGGACCATCCAGGGGGTGGGCCTCTCAGCAAGCTTAGCAGATGGCAAGGATTTCCCACTTGTAAATTTGCTTGGGAAATTCTGTCCTTTGAGGGTCTGCTGTATAAGTGAGCATCCTGCAACCTATTATGGGCTATCGATGGGGAGGGGGACCCGTTGAGTCCTCCAGCCCATGAGGGGTTCTGATTGGCTCTTTTTGTCCTTCCAGCAATTCCCATCCAGCCTCCTGCAGGTGAGTTTCTCCTCAAGTTGTAGATGTTACTTTAACATTCGTTAATTGTTCCTTTAAAAAATATGTATCTGAAGAAAACTTCCTTTCTGTGGATAACACAAATTTTTGAAATTTTGGCCAGCGTTTCCTTACAGAGACCTGAAAATGCATTGGAATGAAAAACAAATACAAACACACCACAAATAGTAAAATATTAACCAGGTTTTTTCCAACGTGGTGGGGGGCGGAGGACTCCTCTTTTGATTAAGTGCCACAATTATGTCATTTGGGGAAAATTCTATAAGTCCCGGGAAATGAATTGCTGGTCCTTTGCATCCTTTTCTTCCCTGAAATGGGGGGGTGGGTGGGTGGGAGATTTTCCCTCATTCTGCCCCGGCCTATCAACCACCCCCCTGTAGTGTCGGTCTGTCTTGGGGGGGCTGATAGAGAAGAATAATAAGTTATTTACACTGAAAGTTTCACTTCATATTCTCATTTTCTCCCCTTCTCTTTTTCTCTACAGCCCTCATGAATTAATGCTGCCATCTTTCCTGCTTCCTGATGGGAAAGGAAATTCTTTTTTTCCTCAGTAGCTAATGAATTTCTGGCTTTTTTGCAACCTCTGAAAAATGGAGGCTCAAGATTTTAGATTAGGGAGAGGAGGAGAATGGCAGCCTGCAGCTTCTTCTGCTGAGAGCCCCCCCCCATATTTCTTTCAGGGCCTCCCTTTCTTGGGAGGGAGGGGTGGAGACCACCTAGACTGACCCCGGGGACTCTGGGCCTGCCTGTCATTCCAGACACCCAAATCTCTCCCTGCTTTGAATCCACAGCAGCTTCATCTGCATCACTCTTCCTCCGAATCCCTTCCCTTCCCTTCACTTTGATGTAAAAGAATAAACATTGTAGGAAAACCCTGGAATTCCTCCATCCTTTCTCTTCCTCCTCCTATTTCCTCCCCCTCCAGGTGGGTCCTCCATTCTCCCCTCCCCAGATTGACGCCTCCACTGCCTCTGCATTAACCAGCCCAACAGCTTTGGGTCCCAAGCCAGAACGGGCTCGGGAGGAGAATGGGGAGATCCAGGGAGCTTCGGGGCGGGGGCATTAAGGAGAAAATGGGGCAAACTCAACTCTCCCAAAATATTGGTGTGTCAGGACACACCTGCACCCACAACACACAGACACAGACAGAGAACCCTCCCCAAAGAAGCAGCAGAGGTGATGGGGGGGCTGGGGAGGAGGTGGGGGGGCTTCAATCACCCCAGAGGCCTTTTCCAGGACTACCCACCTGGCCCCACTGCCGCCCCCACAGCCCTTCGTGCTTTTGGGCCTGAAGTCCCCTCACTCTGGGCAGGAGAGACCCAGAAAACAAGGTTTCTTCCACAGTTTGAGGGCCCCCCGCCGCTTCATGTCCTGGGTGGAAGACTCGATCCTGAGTCCACAGGACTTATGTTGCCATAATTCCCCCCTCCTGTTCTGAGGGGAAGACCCTCCCCATCCCCCTCCTCCAAGTCTCCCATCAGGGTCTTTCTCCCAATGCAACTGAGCCCCTCCCCTTCCATGCTGGTCCCCCTTTTCCTCTCTTCCCTTCCCTCTTTTCCACCCATCAGAGCCCCCCCCCCCCTTAGAGAGCTGAGTCTGTAACATCCAGGGATGTTTCTCCAGCCCTCCGTCGTTTCTTCCCTGGGCTGTCCGGGGTCTCCTCGGGGGTCGGGAGGGGTCCCTCAGCCTATTCCGAGGGGTGGCAGAGGACTGAGGGGTCGCCCCACTCGGAGACTCAGCAACGGGGTGGAGCCAGACAGTCCCTGAGCTGCCCTGGGGAATAATCTGGGCTTGTTGCCTGCTGGATCAGGGCCAGTTTCTCGGTTCCGCTTCAGGGGAGCTCAACGCTTCAGGCTGGGGGCGGGGAGGGGAAGGAAGCAAAACTCCAGCACTTCTCCAGCTTTTGGGGGTTACAGAAACAAACAAGGTTCCTCTGTGTGTTTGTGTGGGGTTGTGTTGAGGACTGGGGGGAGGTAGGAAGAACTCAAGAGAAAATCAAAATTTCTCTGGGGAGACATGAAAAGAGGGCAGGAGTTCTGCTCTGATCAGAGGCTGCCTGGATCTGGGTTGCCCTTTGTGCCACTAGCTGTGTATACACAACTGTGGTGCGGTGGGGGGAGCCCCTCCTCCTCACAAAAGAAGTGAGCTCTTCCACACTGGGATGTGGAAACCCAATAGAGGGTCAGCCGAAAGGTACTCGGGTGCCTCTACACAGCAACGCTCAAAGTACGAGGAATAAGCAGGGAGAACCCGAAAGCCAAAGGCAGGTCTGTCCTTGTTGCAATTCCTGAAACTTAGTGGGATGAAACCCAGGACTGGAAGGCAGAACTAAAAAGATTTAATGTGGAGGAATTGAGCAGCGGTTGTCCAGTTGAAGTGGGAGACGCTGACCCAAATTTGCAGTTTTACATCAATAAGTATATTTAGCATCTATATTTACAGCAGATAAGATAGTCAGGCCTATCACTCCATCGTGAGGTAAATCCTGAGGTAAATCACAAAAGAGCAGACAGAGCACACAGAAGAAAAAGGCGGGAGAAAAGGGAAACGCCCCCTTTACAGCTGCAGCAACCAATCAGAGCACAGATTGCCTCATGCAGGAGCCAGCCCTCACTCAACTACAAGGCTGTGTTCTGCACCATTTTGCACTTTCCTCTCCCAGCTATTAAATTTAATATTTTAACATTTAAAGTGTTCAAAAGAAACAGACCTGATACGACTTTGGTTTTGTCGATTAGCTAAATTTGTCATTGTATAAATGGCTACTTATACAGTAATGTATAAAAGCAAAAAGTTGAGGTTGGAGTGTTTATTTAATTAGTCTTGTACTGTGCTAAAAAGAGTCAGATGTCAACGCCTTTTTTCTCTTTTTTTCCCCTTGTGCCTCACACTTTCTTTTCCCTTCTCTTTCTCCTTCCCCTAATTTCCCATTTCTGTTTTGATTTGTATTTTATATATTAAACAAAACAAACAAACCAATAAGACGGAAACAGACCTAATTAAAGAGGAGGTGCAGTTGCACAATAGATATAAAAAATCTCCTTGAGTGCATTTGGGTTAACGTGAAAGGGGGAAAGAAGGACAGATCCAGGGGTGTGTATATGGTAACCCCAAAACTAAATGGAGAAAACAGATGAACTTTTTCTTAATTAGCTAGCCACGGCATGGAGGAAGCAGAGCACGATAGCAATGGGGGACTTTGACTGCCCTGAGCTCAACTGGGGGAGAAGCTCTGCGTCTAATGGGGGATCAAGCAGGATCCTGACGGACCTCGCAGAGAACTTTGTCTCCCCCAAAGTGGAGAAGGGACCTCGAGGATCAGCCCCGCTGGACTTCAACCTCGCTCAGAGTCCCAGGCGGCCTTAAAAGAGGGAGGGATTATTTCACTCGTTTTGATCGGTGAGCCACAACACGGACGGATTTGGAAGATGAAATCCACCCTTTACACTAGGAGGAGTAAAGAAGAAGCAGATCCTTCTTTGGAGTCTTGTTACGGATAGGCTGTTTTCAAGCTTTTGAAGACAGTTTTTCGGATTATCTAGAGAGAAAAGGCTCCCTGTCAGCAGGTGAAAATCCCTCCCTCGCCAGAGCTCTGATCTCAGCAACTGTGCAAGGCCAGTCCTGGGCCAGTCCTGGGATGAAGCGGTCTGAAAATCCCAGGATCTCTCTCTCTCTCTCTCTCTCTCTCTCTCTCTCTCTCTCTCTCTCTCTCTCTCTCTCTCTCTCTCTCTCTCTCTCTCTCTCTCTCTCTCTCTCTCTCTCTCTCTCTCTCTCTCTCTCTCTCTCTCTCCCTCTCTCTCTCTCTCTCTCTCTCTCATCTCTATCCTATCTATCTATCTATCTATCTATCTATCTATCATCTATCTGAGCCAATATACTGTCCATCCATCTCTCCTTCTTCAGTGTTGAGAACTTTTACAAAGAAGAAAATCCGATCAGATCCTCTTATCCATCCTGTCCACGTCCATGGGTGTGGATATTTTTCTCCTTCTGTTTGGGCAAAACGTTTCCTTCAACTCCCATCCGGAAGAACGGAGTTAACCTCAGAGTCTATTGATCCTTAGGACGGATGAATGAATGAATGAAGCTTTATTATCAAAGTACAACATGTATACATTGAGATTGGCTGAGCCCCCCTTCGTTTCCCCCCACACACACACACACAACTCACGGTGACAACAAACCCACCACCTTGTTACACCATGTGAGCTAATTGCACAACACTCCGGCCTCGCAAGTCAGTCATAGGTAAAGGTAAAGGTTCCCCTGCACATGCGTGCTAGTCGTTTCCGACTCTAGGGGCCGGTGCTCATCTCCGTTTCAAAGCCGAAGAGCCAGCGCTTGTCCGAGGACGTTTCCGTGGTCATGTGGCCGGCATGACTAGACGCCAAAGGCGCACGGAACGCTGTTACCTTCCCACTGTAGTGGTCCCTATTTTTCTACTTGCATTTTTTACGTGCTTTCGAACTGCTAGGTTGGCAGAAGCTGGGACGAGTAACAGGCGCTCACTCTGTTACGCGGCACTCGGGATTCGACCCGCCAAACTGCTGACCTTCTGATCGACAAGCTCAGCGTCCCCAACCCACTGAGCCACCACGTCCCTTAAGTCAGTCATACATAGAGTAATTTCACCGTTCAGAAGCCTGACAGCCCATGGAGAGAAGCGGCTGGCGATACTCCTGTATGTATCTCCTCCACGACGGTGGGAGAGTAAAGAGGTCCCGACCAGGGTGTGAGTCGCCCCTGAGGATTTTCCTCACTCTGCCAAGGCAGCGGGCCCTGGCGAGGTCATCCAGTGGTGTCAGGGGACAGCCCACGATGTTTTGTGCTGGGCTCACCACCCTCTGTAATATCTTCCTCTTTATAGTAGACCGGTAAAAGGGGGTCCTTAGCCGTTGTTCTACCCTGTTCTTCCGCAAGACCCTGAGGAAGTGGAGTCTCTGTTGGGCCTTTCTGGCCACCTGGTTGCATTGACTTTCCGGGTAAGATCCTCACAGACTCCCAGGAATTTAAAGGAGGAAACTCTCTCCAGACAGCCCAGCACACAGTGGGGCAGGTTCCTCTCTTTTCCTCCGGAAGTCTAGCACCATCTCTTTCGTCTTGCCGATGTTCAGGTGCAAGTTGTTCTCTAAACACCACAGGGATAGTTTTTGTCCCTCCCCCCCTGTACGCTGTTTCAACTCCACCCGTAATAACTACGGTGGGATTCTTCTCCCCATGAAATTCCCTTTCTGCCACGATCCTGGCAGTCAAAGTGTTGAATTCATTGGCACACAACCAATGGCAGGAATTGAGCCTCTATTCTGCTCATAATGTAAATTATCGGTAAGACTGATTGAGCTTCAATCCTTTCACCAGCCTTGAATCTAATCATCAACCTTTTCTTTCCTCAAAGTCTTTGCGGCGTGTCAGGGAGTTGGTTCATGTTTATTTCGAATTAAGAGGAGAAATTTGGGAAGGCGTGGAAAGCTGCCTGTATTTGGAAGCGATATTTCTATTCAAAAGAAGTTTTGTACGAACACACACACGAAAGCCGGAGAGGGTTGTGGAGACAAACCCACTCAGAACTTCCCCTCGGGAGGAAAAGCTGCGCGTGAAGCTAAGCGCTGGTGCTGTTTTGGGGTGGGGTGGGGGCTTGAGACGAGGGAAGAAGAGGAGAAATTCACCTGCAGGGTGAGACCCCCCTCCTTCCGGTGGGGGTCTCCTCCCCCCCTTCGATTCCGGGGATCCGGGCCAGCGCCCCCACCAGCACCAAAAGAGGGACCCCAACAGAGCCCATGGATGCTCCCCACAAGCGCCCCCAAAAAGGGGGAAAAGAGACGCGACCACCCCCAGAGGCGCAATGGGGGGGTGGATGTGGATTAGGAGGCGGGGGGCGTTTTCCTCCAAGTTTACAATTGGGATGGTCCAGAAAAGCGGAGGGACCAATGGGAATTCTCTCTTCTGCAGCGTCATCGGTCTCCGGGCAGAGCCTGCCTTGACTTCACCCGACGGAGGAAGATAGTTGGGCCCAGAGAGAGAAGCGGAGAAAGTGGGGGGGGGGGGGAATCCCTTCAGTCTTGGGGGGCTGCAGCTCAAGGGCGGGGGGGGGGGGGTTCAGGCCAGCCCTGCAGGGGAGTCTCTGGACTTCCGTTTGCCCTCCCCCTTGATCTGGCGGGGAGTGGGGCTGCAAGGGAAGGCAGAAGGGGGGCGCTTGGGGGGGTGTCTCTGAGCGGGCTGACTGGGGAGCCCTCGGGCGCCTTCAGACACACAGACACGCGTTCTCTGTCCCGCATTAAAGAAGAGGCCAGATCTCCGTCCTGGGTGGGACTGCCCACCCCCGCACCCATCTGGGGTCAGTGTCCCCCCCCCTCCAAAAAGCCTCGGCTTGGACCCTTTTCGTCCCTGGCGAAGGGGCGGACGGGGGGGGGGAGGTTTTTGCCCCCAGCACAGTGGGGTTGTCTGACCCGCCGCAAATAGAAGGTCGGTTTTGGTTCAGGAATCGCTCTTGTGGATCTCCGTGGGGAGGAAATCAGTGTGTGTGTGTGGGGGGGGAGAGCGGGAATCCTTCTATGCCAGGGGTTGTCAATTTCATTGAGGGACGCATCAACGTTGCAATGGCCCTCAGGGGGGGGCGAGTGGGTGTGGCCAGGGTGGGTGAGCCTACTGGGTGGGCGTGGCCAGCTCTACATCGTTGGCGCCCAGGGGGCCTGTGGGGGCCTGGGCAGGAGTGGGGCAGAGCGGAGGGTCTCTGGCAGAAGGGGGTGGGACCGGGGCAAGTGCCAAGGCCTGGTCCACTGGGGGAGCCTCACTGGTCCTCTCAGGCCATGCAAGGGGGGGCTGGATGGTGGCGCGGGGTGCCCAGAGCCCTGGGCAGCAGAGGTCAAACGTCCAGCCCGGTCCTCGAGCACCCACGGCACGAAGGAAGGAAGGAAGGAGGGAGGGAAGGAAGGAAGGAAGGAAGGAAGGAAGGAAGGAAGGAAGGAAGGAAGGAAGGAAGGAAGGAAGGAAGAATTCATTCCAAGGTTTCTCTAAATTTTATTCTTTTATTGTAAAGGGAAGGGAAGGGATTCGGAGGAAGAGTAATGGAGATGAAGCTGCTGTGGGGGTAAAAGCTGGGAGAGATTTGGGGTTCAGGACTGACAGGCAGGCCCAGAGTCCCTGGGGTCAGTTTATAGGGAACAGACCGAAATGGAGCGGAACAGAATGGAATAAGGAATAGAATAGAATAGAATAGAATAGAATAGAATAGAATAGAATAGAATAGAATAGAATAGAATAGAATAGAATAGAATAGAATAGAATAGAGAATAGAATAGAATAGAATAGAATAGAATAGAATAGAATAGAATAGAATAGAATAGAATAGAATAGAATAGAATAGAATATAGAACAGAACAGAACAGAACAGAGAATAAAATGGAACGGAATAGAGAATGGAATGGAATGAAATGGTCGTGGTCTGTTTTATCAAAAGCCTTACGGAAGTCTAAGTTTGCTCCGTCCACAGCATTTCGCTGGTCTACTAGTTGAGTCACTTTATCAATGAAGGAAATAAAATTGGTTTGGCAATATCTGTTTTTAAGAAACCCGTCCTGGCTGCTGGTTGTGACTTTGTTTGCCTCTAGTTGTTGGCAGATCTGTTTTTTTGACGATCTTTTCCAGGATCTTCCCAGGTATTGAGGTGAAACTGATCGGTCTGGAGTTTCCTGGGTCTGTTTCCCCCCCTTTTCTTGAAGATGGGGACCACATCAGCCCTTTCCCATCCTCGGGAACTTCCCCGCTGCTCCAGGATTTGTGGGGGATGCTGTGCAACGCTTCTGATACAACATCTGGTATCGGCTGCCTGAGGGGTTTGCGACTCTTTGTGTGTGTGTGTGTGTGTGTGTGTGTGTGTGTGTGTGTGTGTGTGTGTACGTGTGTCCTCAGTCCCTCCACACAAGGAGGAGCCCTCAAGCTCTGGCTCCACTTTGCTCTAGGCTCCCTCTGGGAACTGAAAGGGCATCTAGTCCACCCCTCCAGACACACAGAGAAAAGGAGGCTCTGGTTGGGAATCATGAGGGGTGTGTGTGAAAATGGTAGTCCTCCCTCCCCTCCGGAGCTGGCACGAAACGCCCCCCTAAAATGCAGCCCCTCCCCCACCCAGACTGAAGAGATTCCCCCCCCCCCACTTTCTCAGCTTCTCTCTCTGCGCCGAACTATCTCCTCCATCGGGCGAAGTCAAGGCAGACTCTGCCCGGAGACCGATGACGCTACAGGAGGGGAAACCCCCATTGGTCCTTTCGCTTTCCTGGCCCCTCCCAATCCCGAAGTCCGAGGAAACCGCCCCTCCCCCCAAGCCAGACCCCCCGATTCCGCCTCTGGGCTGGGAGCCTCCGCGTCTCTCTCCCCTCCCTTTGGGGGCGCTTGTGGGGAGCATCCATGGGCTCCGTTGGGGTCCCTCTTTTGTTGCTGGTGGGGGCGCTGGCCCGGATCCCCGGAAGCGAAGCGGGGAAGGAGACCCCCGGTAAGGAGGGGGCTGGGCGGGGGTAGGAGAGGGGAGGGGAGGGGCCCTCAGTGTTTCTGGGGGCGAGGAATGGGGCTGGGACCCCAGAAATAGGAAAAGGGGTCGAGGGCAAGAGAGGCGTCAGACTGCAGGAGCCTGGATCTCCGCGTGGTCTCCGCCCCCTCCCTCAGAAGGACGGAGAGGGGTCGCGGGAAGGCAGCCGAGGTGGGATAAGAGGCAGCTGGACCCCCTCTCTCGCCCCCCCCCCGTGGCTGGTTGGGAGGGGGACCTTGCGGACCCCGAATTAGCGCCTGAGCCCCGAAGTTTCTGGCACCGAAAGAGGAAGGAGACGGAAAGCGAAAGCGAAAGGGGGAAACTGAGGCACTTTCAGAGCTGAATCCACAAAGGCCAGTAAAGAGTATAAGAAAAAAAGACGCTTTTTGGCTAAAGGGTTTTTGCAACCTCAGTTTTTCTTCTGAATTTTTTTTAAGGGGAGGGAAGAGTTGAGCTGGATTCCTTCTGGGGGGGAGACTCTGAATTTGGGGAGGAGATCCAGAACCCCCACCCCATATCCCCCCATTGCTGAATCGGGATCTGGAAGGGAGGGGGAACTGAGGGAGAAGGATATTCGGGGGGGGGGTCTGAATTGCTCCCCTAATTTGGCTCCCCAAAACTGTCCCTTTAGTGAAGAGGGCTGCAGCCCCTCCCTTTCAGACCGTCTTGGGGGGCTGCAGGGGGCTCTATTTGGGTGGGGGACAGGAAAGAGGCCTCGAAAAGCATCCAAAGGCAGCTTGTGGGGATGAAGAGGGGAGCGAGGGGAAGAAGAGGAAAAGGGAAGGGGAGGCTTCAAGGGGGGAGAGCCCAGGAGCATGGGTGTGGGTATCCTTATTGTGACCCTCCAGCCCTTATGTCCCCCGAAAGGGAGAGGGAGAGAGAAGCACGGATATTACTTCCCTTCCAGCCCAGAGGGGGGCGTCTCTTACCTCCCCCCATATTTCTTGCCATTTGGGGGGGGGGACAAAGAGGCCCCACTGGGATCCAACATTCCTTGCAGACAGTTAGACCCAGTGCTGGACCGGCTGAACTTCTGCCTGCCTTTTTCCACCCTGGGAAGATGGAGGGGGTCCCTCAGGAGTCTCCTCCTCTCCCTCATTTTCCTCCCCTCCCCCGACCCCCACCAAGGAGGATTAGCCGTTGGGAACGACAGTTCCCCATACCTCCTCCAGGGGGCGCCTTCCGGTAGCCTCTTGCGGCAGGTTTCCCTCCCCTCCTCTGACAAGCCTGTGTCCCTCAGAGAACCAGGGACCAGGGACCGACTTTCAAAACGACCCCAAAGAATATCAGTCTTTCCACCCTCCAACATTCAGTCAGAACTGAGGAAGCTTCTGGGATGAGAAGCGAAACGTCTCCAAGGGAAAACCCAGGAAATTCCTGCTCCCTTTGGGAAAAGCCCCTTTGGGCCAAGCGAGACCCGGAGGGGGAGACTCTGCGGAGAGACCCCCGGCTCCACTCAGCCCTTCCGAATTCTCCCCAGACCCAGCCTGGACTCCTGATGGTAGTCTATTAAGGGAGCTTAAAGGGGCATCTAGTCCACCCCTGCAGGCAGAAAGAGAAAGGGAGACTGCGGTGGAGAGTCATGGGGGGGTACAAAATGAAGTCCACACACATCCTGAAGACCCCCCTGAAGTTGCAGCCCCCAAGAGTGAAAATCTTCCCCTCCCTCGCCTTCTCCGCTTCAAACTCTTCCCTTTGAGATGACCTCTGGGGGCTACAGGGGGGGTCTTTTGGAGAGGGGGAGGGGAAAGAGGCCTGGAAAAGCGTCCAATGGCAGTTTGTGGGGCTGAAGATGGGGTGGAGGGGGGGGGAAAGGGAAGGTGGGGCTGGAAGGGCTGGGAGAGCCCAGGAGCATGGGTGTGGGTATCCTTGTTGTGAACCGCCCCTTCCCTTGTGCTCCCAAAGGGAAGAGAGAAGCATGGGTATTATTTTCCCTCCAGTCCAGAGGGGGGGTCTTTTCCCCCTATATTTCCTGCAGGTTTTGGGGGGGGCAAAGAGCCCCCCCCCGAGATCCAGCGTTCCCTGCAGACAGAGGGAGGCCTGGACCGGCTGAACTTCTGCCTGCCTTTTCCCACCCTGGGGAGATGGAAGCTCTTTCCCCCCTCCCCCATTTTCCTCCCCCCTCCAGACCCCCCCACCAAGGGGGAATCCCGCTGGGACCGACGGTTCCCCCTCGCTCCTCCAGGGGGCGCCTTCCGGCAGTCCCTCCCCCTCCCCACGTGGGCCTCTCCTCCAGTAGCCGCTGGGAACCATGGCCCCTGGAGTCCCTCCTGACGCCCCTCCCCCCTCCTCCTCCCTGCAGCCCATTTCCTGGTCCAGGGGAAGATCGAGTGCCGCTTCCTCAACGGGACGCAGCAGGTGCGATACCTGGAGCGCTACTTCTACGACCGTCAGGAGTTCGTCCGCTTCGACAGCGCCCGCGGGGAGTTCGAGGCCGTCACGCCGTTGGGGAAGGAGGATGCGGAGGCTTGGAACAGGAATAAGCAGCTCCTGCAGGCCAAGAAGGCCGAAGTGAATCGCCTCTGCCGACACAACTACGAGGGTCTCCGGAGAGGTTCCATGGTTGGCCGGAGAGGTGAGTGGGGGAGGGGGAGTTCCCTGTGGGGGAATGCGGGGACTCCCCCCTTTCATTTCATTGCTTGGGAGTTTCCCAGATAAAGATTTACCCATTATTTATTCTCTGCTCTCCGATCTAGGAAATTTACTCATTGGTATTTATTAATGTTTATTGATCCTCCTAAGCCGCCCCCCTCCCTCCCTCAAAGCGGGGGTCTGGATGGGGTGCGATTATAACATCACCCCTAAATAAAAATGTGTAAAAATTAAATTACCCTTAAAATGTTAGAAATTCTACAAGGATGACAATGAAACATGCAAAAGGTGGGAAGAAGTATATTCCTCTCCTTCTCTTTTGCCCCACGATCTTCCTTCTCTTCCCGAGATCCAAAAAACTTCTTTCCGGAATATTATACAAAACATTATATTTTTCTGGGGGGGAGGAATCCAGCAAGGTCTCTCTCTTGCCCAGTAGGTAGATAGATTTCAATATAATCTGTATGCTATATAATATTTCAATATATTTTATATGAATAAATCAATAATATTTATTCATTGACTTATCAACTTTTTAAATAAAGGACTTTATTGAATTTTATAGGGTTAGGGATAAAATAGGATGGGGTTAGGGATTAGGGTTTAGGGAGGGGTTGGGATCAACATTGGGATTATCCCCCAATAACATTTTCTATCTTTAGCAAACAGGCTATTGTCCGGGTACATACGTTCAATTAACAATAGTTAATATAGTAATCGATATCTGTAGAGAATGTAATAAACGATAAATCAAAAACAGTATCAGTTACTCAATACATGTCATTCTTCCTACTAATATACATTCAAGATAACATATATCACATTCATTTCTCGCTGGTTCATTTTCCTAACCGTTGGTAAAAATGATCCCATGTTCTATAATAAACTGAATCTTCTTTCTCTTTAATCTCTAACGTCAATCTATCCATTTCTCCACATTCTAAGATTTTCTTAATTAAAACCTCTTCAGTTGATAAGTTTTCATTTCTCCAGCATTGGGAAAATGCTATTCTCGCTGCTGTCAGTACATGCAATATTAAATATTCATTCTTCTTATCATAATCAGGTCCTAATATTCCTAACAAAACCAATTCTGGCTTAAATTCTGTCTTTAGTCATCTTTTCCAACCATGTCTGTGTTTTAACCCCAAAGCTTTTTGCTTTAAGGCCTGTCCACCAGATGTGATAGTAAGTACCTGGCCTTTGTTTACATTTCCAGAAATTATTTGAAGTGTTTTTAAAGATTTTCGGTAATCTTACTGGTGTCATATGCCATCTATAAAACATTTTATACAAGTTTTCTTTATCTGAGACTGCTTTAGTCGATCTGATATTTCTATCCCATAGTTTCTGTCAGTCTTCCAAGTCTGTAGAATATCCAAAGCTTTTTGCCCACGTTATCATTGTTTCTTTTACTTGTTCTTCTTCCATCTTTAAGTTGAGCAGAAATCTATAGAGTTTCCTAATCAAGTTTTCATCTGTTTTTAACAATGCTTGATTGAATTCTGTCTGTTCTTTATGGAATCCTGTTCTCTTTATCTCTTTTGAATGTGCAAATATGGCCACCATGCTAAATCAATACCTTGTCGTTGTAAATCTTCTCTATCTTTCAATTTCCCTTCGTTATCCAAGATATCTTTATAAGTCAACGACTTTGTCATAATGAATTAAATTTGGGTAAGCAAAAGCTTCCATTGTTGAAAGCCATTCAGGTAGCTTCGTATAGATTTTCTTCTTTATTCTTTCCCATCTCAAAGAAGTAGATTCCTTATAAGTTGGCTTTGAAACTTTTAAAACCATCTCTCACATAGAGGGACTTTGCATGGCATAGACATAAAATATAAAATGACCAAAATAGTATATATAATTTAAGATTTGAAAGGCAGGAATCAGTAAAATCAAGTGATAAAAAAATCATTAAAAGGGGGAGGGCTTCGGGATGCTGACCGGCCCCACGGCTGCCTCCTCCTCCTCCTCCCCCCCCAAGCGAAGCCCCAGAGCCCCATTTCCCTCCCCCCCCCCCCGTTTCCAGAAGGCCAGGAGTGGGGGAGGGGCTCCCTTCCCCTCTGGGGCCTTTGGGATTTTAGGATAAAAAGTGAACTTCCAAAGGTCTGGAAAAGGGAATCAGGGAAGTTTCATCTGCTCTGCCCCGTCCATCATTTTGTTCTTTTTATTCTTTATTCAGAGTCATTTGCTCATCCAGTTTTGGGGGTCTGGGAGAAAATCCCCCCTTGAGACCCCCTTTTTGGTCACAGACTCGGCTTCACTTGCAGCCGAATCGCTTCTCTCGTCCTACCTGGGAAGGTTCCTCGTTTGGGGGCAAAGATTCAAAAAACACCCACAAATATTAAAACTGAATTTTGGGGATTCCTTCGGCCCTGAAGCCTCGGATTGTTTAGTTCCCTGTTCCAGATTCCTGGCAAATTGCCTATGTTTGTTGTTCTAATTTTATTTGTTTATATTTTGAAAAAAAACCTTATATATTTCTATCAACCAATAAGGTTTCGTTGTGCAAAACCAATGTTTCATCTGCAGTTGTTGCCATTTGTGGTTGCCAGGGTATCCAAAAATAATACGCTACCAAAGAATTAAATAAGATCTTTGTTCCACAAGAGGAAAACCGCCAGATCCCAAGAGAAAAAGGCATTTCACAGGGAGACGCTGGGAATTTGCTCCTTCCGGAAATTATGGAATATTTAAGGGGAAGCGACACAGATTTTGTTCTCTGCATGTTCAGTCTGGAATTCATTCTTACACCTAAATTCTTCCCTGCAAACCCAGGAGGATAATTCACTGTTCATTAAAAAAAATCCCGACCAGATCCCAGGATTGAATTGCAAATAACCAAACCTTTAAAAATTGCATGTTCTTAAACATGATATAATTATTAGCTGTTCGTAAGAGAATCCCTCAAGGGAGAAAAACGTGTTTAGCAAAAGGTCTCTGAGCTGGAGTGGATCTATGAAAGTAGTTATAGTGTATACCTTTTTTAATGCAAATTATCAGCCCTTTTGATCAGTGATGTCATCAAAGTAAACAAACCCACGTGGTGTTGATTATGTCAGCAGATCATGGCCCTACGTGGAAGTAACCGCCCTATTTTCAGATAAGCCATCTTGAACCGAACCCCATCAATAAGTCAAGGCAGTCAAGACTCTGGGTAGGTGATTAGCTTCACCCTAGACTAATTCTATCGACATTCAAAACAAACGGAATAAGCTAAATAAAGTAAATAATGAATAGAGGCCTCTGCTTTTGGGAAACAAGCCCTACTTTGGGGAGCTGTGAAATAATAATAATAAAAAACGCTTTTTATTTCTAAACATTCTAGCCTGATGATGCTTTTAATTTTTGTGGAGTTTTAAAAGTCAGCGCCTCAAAAGCAGGGAAAAAGGGAGGCCCTAAAAGGATTTATGTTTTTCCATCTTCCAGGATCCACTTTAATTTCTTGCTGCAATTTGCTTTGGAAATGACTTCAAATAAATAATATTTTCAGGAATGAAAAGGGATCTTGGTCTGAACTAACCAACTTGGTCTCTTTTTCTCGGCCCTCTTTGTGTCTCTCCCGTGTCCCTCCTCCCCCTCCTCCCCCCCAGCCAAGCCCACCGTCTCCATATCCTCCACCAAGCTGGACCTGGGTTCCCCCCACACCATCCTCCTCTGCACCTCGAGGGGCTTCTACCCCGTGGAGATCGAGGTCCGCTGGCTGAAGAACGGGCGGCCAGAGGAGGAGGGCGTGGCCTTCGGGGAGGAGCTCCAGAACGGAGACTGGACCTACCAGCTCCAGGTGATGCTGGAGACCCAGCCCCAGCGGGGGGACGTCTACACCTGCCAGGTGGGGCACGCCAGCCTGGAGGCCCCCATCACCGTCCAGTGGGGTGAGCCCCTCCCCTCCTGCTCTGGGGACCCCCTCCTGCCCTGAAAGGGAGGGAGAGACCCTCCCTGTGGGGGGAGCCGGGATGGACCCTCCTGTTGGGGGGAAGCTGGCCCTGATCCTCCTGCTCAGGGGAGGCTCCTTCTCCTTCCCCAGAGCCCCGATCCTCCAACTCGGCCAGGAGCAAACTCTGGACGGGGATTATGGGGGCCCTGATCGGGGTGATCTTCTTTGCCACGGGGCTCTCCCTCTACCTGAAGAGCAAGAAAGGTGAGTCTGGGGGCTGGATGAGAGGTTGTGGGGAGGGGACCATCGGGGGGGGGACCTCTCAGATGGCAAGGAGGGTGTTATTGGAAATTTCCTTGAGCATCCTGCAAACTATTATGGGCTATCGATGGGGAGGGGGACCCCCTGAGTCCTCCAGCCCATGAAGAGTTCTGATTGGCTCTTTTTCTCCTTCCAGCAATTCCCATCCAGCCTCCTGAAGGTGAGTTTCTCCTCAAGTTGTAGATGTTACTTTAACATTCGTTAATTGTTCCTTTTTTGAAAAAAATGTGCCTGAACAAAACCTCCTTGCTATGGATAACACAAATTTTTGAAATTTTGGGCAGTGTTTCCTTACAGAGACCTGAAAATGCATTGGAATCAAAAACAAATACAAACACACCACAAATAGTAAAATATTGACCAGGTTTTTTCCAACGTGGTGGGCGGGGAGGACTTCTCGTTTGATTAAGTGGCCCAATTAAATCATTTGGGGAAAATTCCATAAGTCCCGGGAAATGAATTGCTGGTCCTTTGCATCCTTTTCCTCCCTGAAATTGGGGTGGGTGGGAGATTTTCCCTCATTCTGCCCCTGCCTATCAACCACCCCCCTGCAGTGTGAATCTGTCTTGGGGGTGGTTGCTAAAAGAGAGGAATAATAAGTTATTTACACTGAAGTTTTCACTTTATATTCTCATTTTCTCCCCATCTTTTTTTCTCTACAGCCCTCATGAATTAATCCTGCCGTCATTCCTGCTTCCTGATGGAAAAGGAATTTTTTTTCAGTAGCTGATGAATTTCTGGCTTTTTTGCAACCTCTGAAAAATGGAGGCTCAAGATTTTAGATTAGGGAGAAGAGGAGAAGGGCAGCCTGGAGCTTTTCCTGCTGAGAGCCCCCCCCCATCTTTCTTTCAGGGCCTCCCTTTCTTGGGAGGGAGGGGTGGAGACCATCTAGACTGACCCCAGGGACTCTGGGCCTGCCTGTCATTCCAGACACCCAAATCTGTCCCTGCTTTGAATCCACAGCTGCTTTATCTGCATCACTCTTCCTCCGAATCCCTTCCCTTCCCTTCGCTTTGATGTAAAAGAATAAACATTGTAGGAAAACTCTGGAATTCCTCCTCCCTTCCTCTTCCTTCTCCTATTTCCTCCCCCTCCAGGTGGGTCCTCCCTTCTCCCCTCCCTCTCTCCAGATTGAGGTCTCCACTGCCTCTGAATAGACCATCCCGGCAGCTTTGGGTCTGAAGCCAGAACTGGTTTGGGAGGAGGGTGGCCAGATTCAGGGAGGGGAAGGGGCAGGACCCCCCTCCTACTCGGACTCCCCCTTGCTCTGCTTCCCCTCAAGCCCAGTTTTGAGGACTAGGATGCCATCAGCCACGGTCCTCCCCAAGCACTTGTGGGGAGCCATTCGGGGGGCATCTGAGACTCCCCCTACACTCCCCAAGCCATTTCAGCCATTTCTTCAGCACTGGAGGGTCCTGCCCCACTTTGCCTCCCAACGCCTCCCTCCCTTCCCCCCTCCCTTTTTGGGGCTCTCATGGTACAGACTCTCCTGCATGATGGTATAAATGGTAAAGGGTTTCCCCTGCTCAAGCAGGGGGTTGGACTACATGACCTCCAAGGTCTCTTCCAACTTCTTTCACATTCTATCAACTCTGTACGAACAGCCCCCTCCAGATGAACTCCAACCCATCCAGCTGCTGGGCAGGGCGAGGACTAGAACTCCCCTTATCTCTAGGAAGTAGGGGGAGGGGTGTCAAGATGTAGCCACAATCAGACAACATGCGTGACCAGGGAAGGGCCCTCCTGACCTCTGACCTCAGCTGCATTCAGAGCAGGGGAAAGCCGCCTTCACCCACCCCTCAAAGGCCCCTGTGGGAGGCTGTCGGCTCTGGTGGGCTTCGGGAGTTGTGGGGGACACCCCCCCGGTCAACAGCTTCCGTCACAGCCTTTCAATGGCCTCCCCCCCACCAAATGAATGGCTCACCCTCTTAGGGAAGGAGCCTGAAAATGGGTCATTTCAGAGATGGGAGGGCAGAGAGCTTCCCTCCTGGAGGGCGCGGGGGGGGCTTTAAGGGGGAAATGGGGCAAACTCAGCTCTCCCAAAATATTGGTGTCTCAGAACACACCTGCACCCACAACACACAGACACACACAGCCCCCTTCAAAGAAGCAGCAGAGGAGGGGGGGTTTCCGTCACCAGAGACCCCAGAGGTCTTTTCCAGGACTGCCCACCTGGCCCCACTGCCCCCCCCACAGCCCTTCCTGCCTTTGGGCCTGAAGCCCCCTCCCTCTGGGCAGGGGAGACCCAGAGAACAAGGTTTCTTCCACAGTTTGAGGGCCCCCCCACTCGCACCCCCATGTCCTGGGTGGAAGACTCAATCCTGACTCCAGAGGAGGTAAAGTTGCCATAGTTCCCCCTCCTGCTCTTGGGGGGGAGACCTTCCCTGTCCCCCAAGTCTTTCGTCAGGGTCTCCCCCCTGCAACTGAGCCCTTCCCCTTCCATGCTGGTCCCCCCTTTCCCCCTCTCCCTTCCCCTCTTTCCCACCCATTAGAGCCCCCCTTCCCTTAGAGAGCTGAGTCTCCTCGTAATGTGTGAAGGGAGAGAATCGGGGCCTTTGGGTCCTTTGGGCCTCCGGGGACGTTTCTCCAACCCTCCATTGTTTCTTCCCTGGGCTGTCTGGGGTCTCCTCGGGGGTCAGGAGGGGGCCCCCCAGCCTCTTCTGGGGAAGAATCTGGGCTTGTTGCCTGCTGGATCAGGGCCGGTTTCTCGGTTCCGCTTCGGGGGAGCCCAGCGCTTCTGTCCTGGGGCAGGGAAGGGAAGCGAAACTCCAGCACTTCTCCAGCTGTTGGGGGTTGTGGAAAGACACAAAGGTCCTCTCTGTGTTTGTGTGTGTGGGGGGGTGTTGAGGGCTGGGGTGGGGCAGGAAGAACTCAAGAGAAAATCCAAATCTCGCTGGGGAGACATGACATGGCGTACCTCTGGTTGATCTCTGCCCACCAGACATCCGAGTGCTTCACCGACCTCGGACTCAGGGTAGAGGCGGGGGAGTGGCAGTAGTTATAAGAAAGACTCTTTGTCCTCAGGAGACCACCATCGTCCAAATAACCGGATGTGAATCCCTCCTCCTAAGATGTGGCCCTAGGTCACAGCTAGGCTTACTACTGATATACATTCCGCCTAGTCGTACATCAACGGCCCTGCCTGAGCTTCTCGATATCCTCTCGGGGCTGGTGGTTGAATTCCCCAAGTTTATAGTTTTGGGTGATTTCAATCTACCATCCCTAGGAGGATCATCTGAGTTAGCCCGAGAGTTCATGGTTTCCATGACGGCCATGGACCTGATACAAGTAATTCAGGGACCGACTCATGTAGGAGGCCACACGCTTGATTTGGTTTTTCTATCTAGACGTTGGTTAGATGATCTTGGTGGGGGTTCCCCAATTATTACACCCCTGTCATGGACCGATCATCATCTCCTGAGACTGGTCTTCTACTATGCCACCCCTCGTTGTGGAGTTGTGGAACCATCAAGATGGTTCCGTCCCAGGCACTTAATGAACCCTGAGAAGTTCCAGGCAGCACTGGGATCTCCACCTGCCTCCTTTGCTCACAGCTCTGTTGATGCCTTAGTGGAAGCCTGGGAAAAGGCTGCCACGGATGCACTTAACCGAGTTGTTCCCTTGCGGCCCCTGACCCGATGCAGATCCCAGTTCGCTCCATGGTTTTCCATGGAGCTCTGGGAGATGAAACATCGGAGAAGGGGCCTAGAGAGCCGTTGGAGATCCACCCGATCTGAATCCGACCGATCAAGACTAAGATCCTTTACTAGATCTTATCTTGCAGCAATGAGGATAGCGAGGTCCAATTACTTCGCTACACTCATTGCATCCGCAGATAATCGCCCGGCCACCTTGTTTAGGATAACTCGCTCCCTCCTTAACCAAGAGGTGAGGGAGGATGCCTTACAGGGTCGTGCTGAGGAGTTTTGCCAACATCTGTCGGACAAAATCACTCGGATTCGGACCGGCTTAGACTCCGACTGGGCAGAGTCTAACGATCAGAACATGGGTGAACTTGTCGATGTTATATGGGACAAGTTCGACCATGTGACCCCAAAGGAAGTGGAGAGAATTATGGGGAGGCTGAGCTCCACCACTTGTTTATTAGATCCGTGCCCTTCTTGGCTGGTTTATTCAGCTCGAGAGGGAACACGAATCTGGCTCCAGGCAGTGATATCTGCCTCCCTGAGTGAGGGTTGTTTCCCCTCCGTCTTGAAAGAAGCGGTGGTGAGACCCCTCCTCAAGAAACCTACCTTGGACCCAACTATATTAAACAACTTTCGTCCGGTCTCCAACCTTCGCTTTCTTGCTAAGGTTGTTGAGAGTGTGGTGGCACATCAGCTCCCCTCGGTTCTGGAGGAAACTGACTATCTAGACCCGTACCAATCGGGTTTCAGGCCCGGACACAGCACAGAGACAGCATTGGTTGCACTAATAAATGATCTCTGGAGAGCTCGGGACAGAGGCTGTTCCTCTGTCCTAGTTCTTCTAGACCTCTCAGTGGCTTTTGATACCATCGACCATGGTATCTTGCTGCAGCATCTCAGGGGATTGGGAGTGGGAGGCACCATTTTGCAGTGGTTCTCCTCCTATCTCATGGGACGTTCGCAATCGGTATTAACAGGAGGGCAGAGATCGAGCTCGAGGCCTCTCACTTGTGGAGTCCCTCAAGGATCGGTCCTCTCGCCTCTCCTATTCAACATCTACATGAAACCGCTAGGTGAGATCATTCATGGTTTTGGAGTCGGGTATCACCAGTATGCTGATGATACCCAGCTTTTTATTTCGACCCCAAACCACCTCAGTGATGCCCTTGATGTGATGTCCCGTTGCCTGGAAGCAGTTCGGGTCTGGATGGGGAAGAACAGGCTTCAACTCAACCCTGACAAGACTGAGTGGCTGTACGTACCTGCATCTCGGGATACTCAGAACATTCCATCTCTTTCTATAGGGGGTGAGTTATTACCCCCCACAGATAGGGCTCGCAACTTGGGAGTCCTCCTAGATTCACAACTTTCCTTGGAAGACCACATAACATCTGTGACTAGGGGAACCTTTGCCCAGGTTCGCCTGGTGCACCAATTACGGCCCTATCTAGACCGAGATGCCCTACGTACGGTCACCCATGCACTCGTGACCTCTCGTTTAGACTACTGCAATGCTCTTTACATGGGGCTACCCTTGAAGACCACTCGGAGGCTCCAACTGGTACAGAATGCAGCCGCGAGAGTTGTGTTGGGAGTCTCCCGATACTCCCATGTTACACCTCTACTCCGTGAGCTGCATTGGCTCCCAGTTGTCCTCCGGGTAAGATTCAAGGTGCTGGTAATGGTTTTCAAAGCCCTACATGGCATGGGTCCGGAGTACCTTAGGAATCACCTGCTGCCAGCGTCAACGTCCCTCCATCCAGTGCGCTCCCACAGAGAGGGCCTCCTAAGGGTGCTGCCGTTCGGAGAATGCCATCTGGTGGCTCCCAGGGGGAGGGCGTTCTCTGTGGGGGCGCCTGACCTATGGAACCGTTTACCGGTTGAGTTCCGGATGGCTCCCGACCTTCGCTCCTTCCGACGCGACCTAAAAACATATCTGTTTAAGCAATCCGGTCTGGTCTGACGGGTTCTGTTGTAATTATTGTTTTAAGGTAACTATCCTCTACATTTGGGCAAAATTAGGGTTTAATTTGTTTTCAATATCTGTATTTGTGCATTCTATTATTTATGTCACTGTTCACCGCCCTGAGTCCTTAGGGAGAAGGGCGGTATACAAATCAAATCAAATAAATAAATAAATAAAAGAGGAGAGGAGTTCTGCTCTGATCAGAGGCTGCCTGGATCTGGGACCCTCTTTGTGCGACTTTGTGTGTACACAACTGTGCTGTGGTGGGGGGAGCCCCACCCCTCCCTCCCCCCTCCTGCTCTGGGGACCCCCTCCTGCCCTGAGAGTTTCTCCTCAAGTGATAGATGTCTCACTTTATATTCGTTAATTGTTCTTTTAAAAAAAATGTGCCTGAACAAAACCTCCTTGCTGTGGATACAACAGATTTCTGAAATTTTGGGCCAAAAAGAATTCGGGCACAAAAGAAGTGACTTCTTCCACATTGGGATGTAGAAACCCAATAGGGAACGGTTGCTGGAATTGGGTATGTGTAGTTTAACGAAGGGAAGGGTGAGGGGTGACATGATAGCAGTGTTCCAGTATCTCAGGGGCTGCCCCAAAGAAGAGGGAGTCAAGCTATTCTCCAAAGCCCCTGAAGGCAGGACAAGAAGCAACGGATGGAAACTAGTCAAGGAGAGAAGCAACCTAGAACTAAGGAGAAACTTCCTGACAGTCAGAACAATCAACCAGTGGAACAACCTGCCTCCAGAGGTGGTGAATGCTCCAACACTGGAAGTTTTTAAGAAGAGACTGGACAGCCATTTGCCTGAAATGGTATAGGGTTTCCTATACCATTTGGGTTGGACTAGATGACCTCCAAGGTCCCTTCCAACTTCTTCTGATGATGATGATGATGATGATGATGATGATGATGATGATGATGATGATGATGATGTCAGCCAAAAGGGACTCAGATGCCTCTACACACCAACGCTCAAAGTACGAGGAATAAGCAGGGAGAACTCGAAAGCCAAAGGCAGGTCTGTCTTTCTTTCTTTCTTTTTCTATCTCTCTCTTTCTCCTCTCTCTCTCTCATCTCTATCTTATCTATCTATCTATCTATCTATCTATCTATCTATCTATCTATCTGAGCCAATATACTGTCCATCCATCTCTCCTTCTTCAGTGTTGAGAACTTTTACAAGGAAGAAACTCCGATCAGATCCTCTTATCCATCCTGTCCACGTCCACGGGTGAGGATTTTTTTCTTCTTCTGTTTGGGCAAAACGGTTCCTTCAACTCCCATCCGGAAGAACGGAGTTATCCTCAGAGTCTATTGATCCTTAGGACTGATGAATGAATGAATGAACCTTTAGTATCAAAGGACAACATGTATACATTGAGATTGGCTGAGCCCCCCTTCGTTTCCCCCCCCCCACACACACACACAACTCACGGTGACAACAAACCCACCACCTTGTTACACCATGTGAGCTAATTGCACAACACTCCGGCCTCGCAAGTCAGTCATACATCGAGTTATTTCCCCCGTTCAGAAGCCTGACAGCCCATGGAGAGAAGCGGCTGGCGATACTCCTGTATCTCCTCCGCGACGGTGGGAGAGTAAAGAGGTCCCGACCAGGGTGTGAGTCGCCCCTGAGGATTTTCCTCACTCTTCCAAGGCAGCGGGCCCTGGCGAGGTCATCCAGTGGTGTCAGGGGACAGCCCACCATGTTTTGTGCTGGGCTCACCACCCTCTGTAATATCTTCCTCTTTATAGTAGACCGGTAAAAGAGGGTCATAAGCCGTTGTTCTACCCTGTTCTTCCGCAAGACCCTGAGGAAGTGGAGTCTCTGTTGGGCCTTTTTGGCCACCTGGTTGCATTGACTTTCCGGGTAAGATCTTCACAGAGGTAGACTCCCAGGAATTTAAAGGAGGAAACTCTCTCCACACAGTCCCCCCCCCCCCAATGTAAAGTGGGGCAGGTTCCTCTCTTTTCCTCCGGAAGTCTAGCACCAGCTCTTTCGTCTTGCCGATGTTCAGGTGCAAGTTGTTCTCTAAACACCACAGGGATAGTTTTTGTCCCTCCCCCCTGTACGCTGTTTCAACTCCACCCGTAATAACTACGGTGGGATTCTTCTCCCCATGAAATTCCCTTTCTGCCACGATCCTGGCAGTCAAAGTGTTGAATTCATTGGCACACAACCAATGGCAGGAATTGAGCCTCTATTCTGCTCATAATGTAAATTATCGGTAAGACTGATTGAGCTTCAATCCTTTCACCAGCCTTGAATCTAATCATCCACCTTTTCTTTCCTCAACGACTTTGCGGCGTGTCAGGGAGTTGGTTCATGTTTATTTCGAATTAAGGGGAGAAATTTGGGAAGGCGTGAAAAGCTGCCTGTATTTGGAAGCGATATTTCTATTCCAAAGAAGTTTTGTACGAACACACACACGAAAGCCGGAGAGGGTTGTGGAGAAAAACCCACTCAGAACTTCCCCTCGGGAGGAAAAGCTGCCCGTGAAGCTAACCGCTGGTGCTGTTTTGGGGTGGGGTGGGGGCTTGAGACGAGGGAAGAAGAGGAGAAACTCACCTGCAGGGTGAGACCCCCCTCCTTCCGGTGGGGGTCTCCTCCCCCCCTTCGATTCCGGGGATCCGGGCCAGCGCCCCCCCCCCCCCCAGCAGCAGCATCAGGCTCCTGCAGTCTGACGCTTCTCTTGCCCTCGACCTCTTTCCCCACAACTGGGGTCCCAGCTCCTTCCCCCCCTTCCCCAGGGACATTGAGGACCCTTCCCCTCTCTTCCCCCCCGCCCTGTTGCCCCCCTTACCGGGGATCTCCTCCCCCCGTTCGCTTCCGGGGATCCGGGCCAGCGCCCCCACCAGCACCAAAAGAGGGACCCCAACGGAGCCCATGGATGCCGCCCCACAAGCGCCCCCAAAGAGGGGGGAGAGAGACGCGACCACCCCCAGAGGCGGAATGGGGGGGTGGATGTGGATTAGGAGGCGGGAGCGTTTTCCTCCAAGTTTACAATTGGGATGGTCCAGAAAAGCGGAGGGACCAATGAGAAGTCTCTCTTCTGCAGCGTCATCGGTCTCCGGGCAGAGCCTGCCTTGACTTCACCCGATGGAGGAAGATAGTTGGGCCCAGAGAGAGAAGCGGAGAAAGTGGGGGGGGGGATCCCTTCAGTCTTGGGGGGTTGCAGCTCAAGGGCGGGGGGGGGGTTAGGCCAGCCCTGCAGGGGAGTCTCTGGACTTCCGTTTGCCCTCCCCCTTGATCTGGCGGGGAGTGGGGCTGCAGGGGAAGGCAGAAGGGGGGGCGCTTGGGGGGGTGTCTCTGAGCGGGCTGACTGGGGAGCCCTCGGGCGCCTTCAGACACACAGACACGCGTTCTCTGGCCCGCATTAAAGAAGAGGCCAGATCTCCGTCCTGGCTGGGACTGCCCACCCCGCACCCGTCTGGGGTCAGTGTTGCCCCCCCCCTCCAAAAAGCCTCGGCTTGGACCCTTTTCGTCCCTGGCGAAGGGGCGGACGGGGGGGGAGGTTTTGCCCCCAGCACTGTGGGGTTTTCTGACCCGCCGCAAATAGAAGGTCGGTTTTGGTTCAGGAATCGCTCTTGTGGATCTCCGTGGGGAGGAAATCAGTGTGTGTGTGTGGGGGGGGGAGAGTGGGAATCCTTCTATACCAGGGGTGTCAATTTCATTGAGGGACGCATCAGCGTTGCAGTGGCCCTCGGGGGGTGGGCGAGTGGGTGAGGCCAGGGTGGGCGCGGCCTACTGGGTGGGCGTGGCCAGCCCTACATCGTTGGCGCCCAGGGGGCCAGTGGGGGCCTGGGCAGGAGTGGGGCAGAGCGGAGGGTCTCTGGCAGAAGGGGGTGGGAGTGGGGCAAGTGCCAAGGCCTGGTCCACTGGGGGAGCCTCACTGGTCCTCACAGGCCATGCAAGGGGGGGCTGGACGGTGGCGAGGGGTGCCCGGAGCCCTGGGCAGCAGAGGTCAAACGTCCAGCCCGGTCCTCGAGCACCCACGGCAGGAAGGAAGGAAGGAAGGAAGGAAGGAAGGAAGGAAGGAAGGAAGGAAGGAAGGAAGGAAGGAAGGAAGGAAGGAAGGAAGGAAGGAAGGAAGGAAGGAAGGAAGGAAGAATGAATTCATTCCAAGGTTTCTCTAAATTTTATTCTTTTATTGTACAGGGAAGGGAAGGGATTTGGAGGAAGAGTAATGGAGATGAAGCTGCTGTGGGGGTCAAAGCTGGGAGAGATTTGGGGTTCAGGACTGACAGGCAGACCCAGAGTCCCTGGGGTCAGTTTATAGGGAACAGACCGAAATGGAACGGAACAGAATGGAATAAGGAATGGAATGGAATGGAATGGAATGGAATGGAATAGAATAGAATAGAATAGAATAGAATAGAATAGAATAGAATAGAATAGAATAGAATAGAATAGAATAGAATAGAATAGAATGGAATGGAATGGAATGGAATGGAATGGAATGGAACGGAACGGAACGGAACGGAACGGAACGGAACAGAACGGAACAGAACAGAACAGAACAGAATAGAGAATAAAATGGAATGGAATGGAATAGAGAATGGAATGGAATGAAATGGTCGTGGTCTCTTTTATCAAAAGCCTTACAGAAGTCTAAGTTTGCTCCGTCCTCAGCATTTCGCTGAGCTACTAGTTCAGTCACTTTATCAAAGAAGGAAATAAAATTGGTTTGGCAATATCTCTTTTTAAGAAACCCGTCCTGGCTGCTGGTTATGACTTTGTTTGCCTCTAGTTGTTGGCAGATCTGTTTTTTGACGATCTTTTCCAGGATCTTCCCAGGTATTGAGGTGAAACTGATCGGTCTGGAGTTTCCTGGGTCTGTTTCCCCCCCTTTTCTTGAAGATGGGGACCACATCAGCCCTTTCCCATCCTCGGGAACTTCCCCGGTGCTCCAGGATTTGTGGGGGATGCGGTGCAAGGGTTCTGATACAACATCTGGTATCGGCTGCCTGAGGGGTTTGCGACTCTTTGTGTGTGTGTGTGTGTGTGTGTGTGTGTGTCCGCAGTCTCCCCCCATACAAGGAGGAGCCCTCAAGCTCTGGCTCCACTTTGCTCTAGGCTCCCTGTGGGAACTGAAAGGGCATCTAGTCCACCCCTCCAGACACACAGAGAAAAGGAGGCTCTGGTTGGGAATCATGGGGGGGGGTGAAAATGGAAGTCCTCCCTCCCCTCCGGAGCTGGCATAAAACGCCCCCTAAAATGCAGCCCCCCCCCGACTGAAGGGATTAACCACCCACCCCCCCCATTTTCTCCGCTTCTCTCTCTGCGCCGAACTATCTCCTCCATCGGGCGAAGTCAAGGCAGACTCTGCCCGGAGACCGATGACGCTACAGGAGGGGAAACTCCCATTGGTCCTTTCGCTTTCCTGGCCCCTCCCAATTCCGAAGTTCGAGGAAACCGCCCCCTCCCCCCAAGCCAGACCCCCCGATTCCGCCTCTGGGCTGGGAGCCTCCGCGTCTCTCTCCCCTCCCTTTGGGGGCGCTTGTGGGGAGCATCCATGGGCTCCGTTGGGGTCCCTCTTTTGTTGCTGGTGGGGGCGCTGGCCCGGATCCCCGGAAGCGAAGGGGGGAAGGAGACCCCCGGTAAGGAGGGGGCTCGGCGGGGGGAGGAGAGGGGAGGGGCCCTCAGTGTTTCTGGGGGCGAAGAATGGGGCTGGGACCCCAGAAGTGGGAGAAGAGGTCGAGGGCAAGAGAACCGTCAGACTGCAGGAGCCTGGATCTCCGCGTGGTCTCCACCCCTCCCTCGCAGCATTTCTTTCCGCAGGACGAAGAGGGAGCCCCCCCTCCCTGCTTGTGGGCGAGGTGGGCGGGGGTCGCGGGAAGGCAGCCGAGGTGGGATAAGAGGCAGCCGGGCCCCTCTCTCTGTCCCCCCTCCCGTTGCTGGGTGGGAGGGGGATCTTGCGGACCCCGAATTAGCGCCTGAGCCCCGAAGTTTCTTGCACTGAAAGAGGAAGGAGACGGAAAGCGAAAGGGGGAAACTGAGGCAATTTTAGAGCTGAATACACAAATGCCATCAAAGGTATAAGAAAAAAGACGCTTTTTGGCAAAAGGGTTTTTGCAACCTCAGTTTTTCTTCTGAATTTTTTTAAAGGGGAGGGAGGAGTTGAGCTTGGATTCCTTCTGGGGGGAGACTCTGAATTTGGGGAGGAGACCCAGAACCCCCCACCACATATTCCCCCATTGCTGAATCAGGACCTGGAGGGGAGGGCAAAACTGAGGGAGAAGGATATTCGGGGGGATGTCTGAATTGCTCCCCGCAATTGGCTCCCCAAAACTATCCCTTTAACGAAGGGGGCTGGAGCCCCTCCCTTTCAGGTGGCCTTGGGGGGCTGCAGGGGGGTCTATTTGGGAGGGGGAGAGAAGAGAGGCCTCGAAAAGCATCCAAAGGCAGCTTGTGGGGCTGAAGATGGGGCGGGGGAGGGGAAAGGGAAGGCGGGGCTTGAAGGGCAGGGGAGAGCCCAGGAGCATGGGTGTGGGTATCCTTCTTGTGAACACCCCACCCTTCCCTTGTGTTCCCAAAAGGAAGAGAGAAGCATGGGTATTATTTTCCCTCAAGCCCAGAGGGGGCGTCTCTTCCCCCCCATATTTCCTGCAGGTTTTGGGGGGGCAAAGAGCCCCCCCCCGGGATCCAGCGTTCCCTGCAGACAGAGGGAGGCCTGGACCGGCTGAACTTCTGCCTGCCTTTTCCCACCCTGGGGAGATGGAAGCTCTTTCCCCCCTCCCTCCTTTTCCTCCCCCCTCCAGACCCCCCCACGAAGGGGGAATCCCGCTGGGACAGACGGTTCCCCCTCTCTCCTCCAGGGGGCGCCTTCTGGCAGTCCCTCCCCCTCCTCACGTGGGTCTCCCCTCCGGTAGCCGCTGGGAACCATGGGCCCCGGAGTCTCTCCTGACGCCCCCCCTCCTCCTTCCCGCAGCCCATTTCCTCCACCAGACCAAGGCCGAGTGCCGCTTCCTCAACGGGACGCAGCAGGTGCGGTTCCTGTACAGCCAGTTCTACGATCGGGAGGAGTTCGTCCGTTTCGACAGCGCCCGCGGGGAGTTCGAGGCCGTCACGGAGTTCGGGAAGGTGGATGCGGAGGCTCGGAACAGGGATAAGCAGCTCCTGGAGGACAGGAAGGCCGCCGTGGATTACTTCTGCCGAAACAACTACGGGGTTCTCCAGAGGGGCCACGCGATTGGCCGGAGAGGTGAGTGGGGGAGGGGGAGTTCCAATGGGGGGGGAATGCGGGGACTCCCCCCCCCCGTTTCATTTCATTGATTAGGGATCTCCCAGATAAAGATTTGCCCATTATTTATTCTCTGCTCTCCGATCTATTGAAATTTACTCTGGTTTTTATTGCTATTTACGGATCCTCCTAAGCCGCCCCCCTCCCTCCCTCAAAGCGGGGGTCTGGATGGGGTACCATTATAACATCACCCCTAAATAAAAATGTGTAAAAAATAAATTACCCTTAAAATGTTAGAAATTCTACAAGGATGACAATGAAACATGCAGAAGGAAGGAAGAAATATATTCCTCTACTTTCGTCCCACGATCTTCCTTCTCTTCCCAAGGTCTAAAAAACTTCTTTCCAAAATATTATACAAAATATTATATTTTTCTGCGTGGGGGGAGGAATCCAGCAAGTCTCTCTCTTGCCCAGTATGTAGATAGATTTCAATATAATCTGTATGCTATATAATATTTCAATATATTTTATATGAATAAATCAATAATATTTATTGATTGACTTATCCACTTTTTTTCTAAAGGATTTTATTGAATTTTATAGCGTTAGGGATAAAATAGGATCGGGTTAGGGATTAGGGTTTAGGGTGGGGATGGGATCAACATTGGGAATACCCCCCAATAACATTTCCTATCTTTAGCAAACAGGCTATTGTCCAGGAACATACGTTCAATTAACAATTCAATTAACCCATGCACTTGTGACCTCTCGTCTTGACTACTGCAACGCTCTTTACATGGGGCTGCCCTTGAGAACCACTCGGAAGCTCCAGCTGGTACAGAGTGCAGCTGCACGAACGCTTTTGGGGGCTTCCCATTACTCCCATACTACACCTCTGCTCCGTGAGCTGCACTGGCTTCCAGTTGCCTTCCGAGTGAAATTCAAGGTGCTAGTGATGACATACAAAGCCCTACATGGCATGGGTCCAGATTACCTACGGGAGCACCTACTGCCAGCGTCAACACCCCTCCGTCCTGTGCGCTCCCACAGAGAGGGCCTCCTCAGGGTGCCACCGGTCAGAGAGTGCCGGCTGGTGACCCCCAGGGGGAGGGCATTCTCGGTGGGTGCGCCGATCCTCTGGAACCGCTTACCAGCTGAACTACGGATGGCCCCCGACCTTCGCTCCTTCCGGCGTGATTTAAAAACCTACCTATTCCAGCAAGCCGGCCTGGCCTGATAGATTTGGGGTCTTATTTGTTTTATTGTTGCTTTACTGTATACTTACTTACTTACTTACTTACTTACTTTGCCTGAGTCCTCCGGGAGAAGGGCGGTATATAAAACAAATAAATAAAATAAATAAAATAAAATAAACAATAGTTAATATAGTAATAGATATCTGTAGAGAATGTAATAAACGATAATAAAAAACAGTATCAGTTAGTCAATACATTTCATTCTTCCTACTAATATATACTGCTCAAAAAAATAAAGGGAAAACTTAAACAACACAATGTACTGTATTTATTTATTTATTTTATTATTGGGACTTATATGCCGCCCTATCTCCCGAAGGACTCAGGGTGGCTAACAACAATAACATACAATAAATACAGAAGTTAAGGTAAAATTAAAATTAAAGGCCTCTGTACAATAAATTAAAATTAAAATTAAAATAAATTAAAAATTAGAGTTAAAAAATCAAAAACATAATTAAAAATCAGGTCAGCCTGATGGAAAAGGAGTGTTTTGAGGCCGCGGCGAAAGGACCGGAGACCCGGGGCCATCCGAAGCTCAGGGGGGAGCTGGTTCCACAGGGCTGGGGCTCCCACAGAGAAGGCCCTCCCCCTGGGGGTCGCCAGCCGACATTGTCTAGCCGACGGTACCCTGAGGAGGCCTTCTCTGTGTGAGCGCACTGGACGATGGGAATTCGTTCCCGGCAGCAGACGGCCCTGCAAGTATCCCAGGCCTAATCCATGTAGGGCTTTAAAGGTAAGTACCAGCACCTTAAATCTCACCCGGAGGACAACCGGTCACCAATGCAGCTCACGCAGGAGGGGTGTAATGTGGGAATATCGGGGTGCTCCCGTCACATTTAATAGTAGGATGTCTTATTTTCTGTTCCCTTTATTTTTTTGAGCAGTATATATTCAAGATAACATATCACATTCATTTCTCGCTAGTTCATTTTCCTAACCGTTGGTAAAAATTATCCCATGTTGTATAATAAACTGAATCTTCTTTCTCTTTAATCTCTAACGTCAATCTCTCCATTTCTCCACATTCTAAGATTTTCTTAATTAAAACCTCTTCAGTTGATAAGTTTTCATTTTTCCAGCATTGGGCAAATGCTATTCTCGCTGCTGTCAGTACCTGCAATATTAAATATTCATTCTCCTTCTCATAATTAGATCCTAATATTCCTAAAAAAAGCAATTCTGGCTTAAATTCTGTCTTTACTCATCTTTTCCAACCATGTCTGTGTTTTAACCCCAAACTTTTTTGCTTTAAGGCCTGTCCACTAGATATGATAGTAAGTACCTGGCCTTTGTTTACATTTCCAGAAATTATTTGAAGTGTTTTTAAACATTTTCGGTATTCTTACTGGTGTCATAAGCCATTTCTAAAACATTTTATACAAGTTTCCTTTATCTGAGACTGCTTTGGTCGATCTGATATTTCTATCCCATAGTTTCTGCCAGTCTTCCAAGTCTGTAGAATATCCAAAGTTTTTTGCCCATGTTATCATTGTTTCTTTTACTTGTTCTTCTTCCATCTTTAAATTGAGCAGAAATCTATATAGATCTATATAGAATCTATATAGAACCTTCATTTTGCTCCTCCCTCGGCCTTCTTTCTTTCCTGACTCTCTTTCTCTATTTCTTCCGTTTTGTGTAACTTTTGTGCTGCATTGAGTTGGCTGTGGCCAGTTGTCCTAGACCCCTCCCTGCCCCCCCATTCCAGGCAGGGGGTCGGACCCCTCCTCACCTCCTTCCCGGGAGGGGGGGAAATGGCCGGTTCCTGCGGCTGAGAAAGAGGCCGGCTGGCTGCAGGGAGAGGATGGTCTGGGGGGGTCTCCCTCTGAATCCCCCCAAAGGCCTCCCAGGAAGGATCATCCACAGAACAAGGGAGACCCTGAGATCCCCCAAAAGCTCTCCTGTCCATCCTGCTCCGAAAGGGGGACTCGGGGTCTGTCAGTCTTCGGGGGGGGGGGGAATAAGCTCTTCCTCAAGAGGATTCCAGCAATTATGGGGAGAAAATGGCTGCCCCTCATTAGGGCTCCTTTCCTGTGGACGGAGCAGACTTGGACTTCATCCAGGCAGCCGACAGAGGAGACCACGACCTCCTTCTTGGTAAGAAAGAAAAATGTGGGATAGACAACATCCCCACCAGGTGGATCTGCCGCTGGCTGGCAAGCCTCACTCAAGAGTAGCCCTCAATGGCGCCAACATCTCCATCAACCACTCAGAGGAGGGAATTCAAGGGGAAATCATCAAATCCGCAGAGGACAGACACCAAACTGGCAGGAGCAGCCAACACCCCGGAAGACAAGCTCGGGATCCAAAAAGATCTCGAGCGACTTGAACAAGGGACCCCATCCAACAAAATGAGTTTCAAGGTGGAGAAAAGCATATTCTCACACTTAGGCAGGAAAAAGCAAACGGTACAAGTAAAGATTAGGTGAAATCTAGCTCAAAATCAGGGGGGCCTAATGGGGAGAATCACACTGGAGGTAGTTGTTGAATTAAGAGGCGATCCCCCCTCCCCACTCCCACATCCTCTTACTCTCCATCTTTTAACTATAATTTTATCTTGATTGGGAATTCCATTTTTATTACTACATAGAAATATTTATCTGTTAAGATTTTAATGTTTTAATGCTGCAAGCCAGGGTTTTTCAACCTTTTCACCAATTGTACCTGTGCTGTCACGTCAGAACTATGTAATGCATATCGTGCTGCCACCATGTGTTTGTTTGGGGGAATTATAACATTATGCTAATGTGGTCAGCCAATCCCTCCCATTTTGTGACGTACTTCCTCCTCTTTCTTAACTCCGTTCTTTCACCCCTCCCATTCTGGGACGTACTTTCTGCTTCTTGCTCCTTTGTGCTTCACCTCCCACCATAACATGCGGACACAGTAGGTTCCATTACTGTCTTTTGACCTTGGAATACCGTCCATTCATCATCTACCACATCTTCTTTGCTGTAATCTTCTCTGCATGCAAATAAAGGTACTTCTGGATGATAAAAGGTACTTTCACGAGTTCTGCTATCTGGCAAAGGCTGTTAACAGTGATAGTATCCGCTTATACAGGCTAGGCACAGGGGTTTTAGCAAGGGGATAAATCATTAAACATCAGGCAGAGTCAGAATAGTACCACTTTTAGGGTCTGGCAGTATTTGAGTACCACCTAGCAAGGCAGGGATGCTGGTGGCCAAGTGCTAAGGCGGGACTTCCTTCCCTCCCTTCTTCCCTCCATCCCTTCCTCCCTCTTTCTTATGCCCACCTCCTTCTGAAGGAAGAATTTGAACCCCCCGCATATTTTCCGTCTTCCATATATTCATCAAACAAGGAAAAGCCTCCAGAGACAGAAAAGACAAGCCATTGAGGGAACTAGCTTAAAAAGGTAAATTCCCCTTTAAGAATTAGATACTGGCTAGAAAGGAAAGTTAAGGAGTGCAGCCGGCACTTAAAGAAGAAGAAAAAATGTAGTAAGTAGGGCTGCCGGCTAAGACAGCCTCCCCTAATGGCTCCATTCGTAAGTAAAGGAATGTTACAAGCAAAATCCGTTCAGGAGAAAAATGCTTCAAAATCCCTTTGAGCAAAACTTACAGCTAACAATAGCAGAGCAATAGAAGCTAACATGAGACATCAGCCATCAGCCAAATAGAAATTTCCAAACACTCCTTAAGAACACAAAACCCACTTTGCACAAATCCCGGAACTTCAAAGTCACAAAAGCACATAAGAATCCTTCCACTCTCCATTTCCCTCCGTGCCTCACCTCCAGCCGATGCTGCCTTTCTTCATTGCTGCCTTTCTTCATTGCTGTCTTTCTTCATTGCTGCCTTTCTTCATTCCTTGTGTAGGGCAACCTCTCCCCCGCACTACGTTCCTGGCCTGTTTGTTGCTGCCAGCACAGGTGGCTGCCACGGAAATTGTAGATCATGGCCGGCCTGCTTGATCTTCTCTCCTGTTCCCCCACCCTCCTCCTCCTTCTTTCCCTTTGGTGCAGCTAGAGCTGACTCTGCCTCCTCCCACGGCTGCTTCTTTTTCTCTATTTCCCTCTCCCGCCCAAACTGCCTCCTTTTATAGCCTCTCCTGTCTCCGCCCCTCCTCCTGATTTCTCATGAGTTGGGGGGGTGAGTTGGAAGTGAGCCTGGGGCCTTTGCCTCTCCCCAGCCGCTCTGCAGCTTCAGAGGACTCTCTCACAGTAAGTCCTTGCCTGCGCTGGCTTGTTCCCTCCCCCACTACACCTGGTTGGGCAGGGCTGCGTACCACAGGTGGTACACTTACCAGGGGTTGAAAAGCCCTGCTGTAAGCTGCCTAGAGTCATTTTATCATGAGATGGTGGCAAATAAATTTAATAAATAAATATATATTCCTGTATTATACCTATTTTTTTTAAATGTGGTTTTATTTTGAATGAGATCCCTGCAATTCTCCTGTTCTGTACCAGCCTGCTACCGGCCCTGCAGAAAAGGCAGGGACAACCCCTTTTACAAGAAGGCAAGAGGCTGGAACTAAGCCTGCCAAATTTATCAACATAAAACAGAGCAAAGAGAGCAAACACGAACCATGAAACAGGAGCTATTCAAACGGTTGCCTTCAGCAAACCAGCCCTCCCACACATTCCCCTTTTAAACAGTTCAGGGCGTGGCTTCTCTCTGCCTCCTTCCGAGGTGCCCCATTGCCTTCCTCTGTTTACTCCTGATTGACTGCCTCCTGCGTCGGGCGTCCTTGAACAGGGCCAGCTGTGGGTCATCTTCATCCACACTGTCAGGCTCACACAGCTGGGTCTGCGTCGTCACCAGATGGGAAGGGCCTGGCTGAGGGCTCTCATCAGCAAGCTCTCCAACACCCCCCTCCTCCTCCTCTGAATCGTCCGACCCACCTGCCGAACCCACAGGCTGACCCTGAATCACAACATCTCCAAAACATGCTATGTGTGTCTTCCCCGTCTTCTGGGTCTCTTTCCATCTCCCCCACATCTGGCAGGAAATTCCTTCTGTCTCAGGGCATTTCCAGAATTTATTCCTGTTGAATTTATGCAATTTGATGATGGAAACTGATCCCAACCAGGAACGATTTATGTTTTTCCATCTTTCAGGATCCCGTTTATTTTCTTGCTGCAATTTGCTTTGAAAATGACTTAAAACAAATAATATTTTCAGGAGTAAAAAGGGATCTTGGCCTGAACTAACCAAATGATCTCCCGTTTTGGCCCCTCCTGTGTTTCCCCCCATGTCCCTCCAACCCTCCAGCCAAGCCCACCGTTTCCATCTCCTCCACCAAGCTGGACCCGGCTTCCCCCCACACCATCCTCCTCTGCACCGCGAGGGGCTTCTACCCCGTGGAGATCGAGGTCCGCTGGCTGAAGAACGGGCAGCCGGAGGAGGAGGGCGTGGCCTTCGGGGAGGAGCTCCAGAACGGAGACTGGACCTACCAGCTCCAGGTGATGCTGGAGACCCAGCCCCAGCGGGGGGACGTCTACGCCTGCCAGGTGGGGCACGCCAGCCTGGAGGCCCCCATCACCGTCCAGTGGGGTGAGCCCCTCCCCTCCCTCCCCTCCTGCTCTGGGGACCCCCACCTGCCCTAATGGGGGGGAGAGACCCTCCCTGTGGGGGGAGCTGGGATGGACCCTCCTGGGGGGGGGGAAAGCTGGCCCTGATCCTCCTGCTCAGGGGAGCCTCCTTCTCCTTCCCCAGAGCCCCGATCCTCCAACTCGGCCAGGAGCAAACTCTGGACGGGGATTATGGGGGCCCTGATTGGGGTGATCTTCTTTGCCACGGGGCTCTCCCTCTACCTGAAGAGCAAGAAAGGTGAGTCTGGGGGGCTGCATGAGAGGTTGTGGGGAGGGGACCATCGGGGGGGACCTCTCAGATGGCAAGGAGGGTGTTACTGGAAATTTCCTTGAGCATCCTGCAAACTATTATGGGCTATCGATGGGGAGGGGGGACCCCCTGAGTCCTCCAGCCCATGAAGAGTTCTGATTGGCTCTTTTTCTCCTTCCAGCAATTCCCATCCAGCCTCCTGCAGGTGAGTTTCTCCTCAAGTTGTAGATGTTTCTTTAACATTCGTTAATTGTTCCTTTTTAAAAAAAAATGTGCCTGAACAAAACCTCCTTGCTGTGGATAACACAATTTTTTGAAATTTTGGGCAGCGTTTCCTTACAGAGACCTGAACATGCATTGGAATCAAAAACAAATACAAACACACCACAAATAGTAAAATATTGACCAGGTTTTTTCCAACGTGGTGGGCGGGGAGGACTCCTCTTTTGATTAAGTGCCCCAATTAAGTCATTTGGGGAAAATTCCATAAGTCCCGGGAAATGAATTGCTGGTCTTTTGCATCCTTTTCCTCCCTGAAATGGGGGGTGGGAGATTCTCCCTCATTCTGCCGCTTCCTATCAACCACCCCCCTGCAGTGTGGGTCTGTCTTAGGGGGGCTGATAGAGTGGAATAATACGTTATTTACACTGAAGGTTTCACTTTATATTCTCATTTTCTCCTTTTCTCTTTTTCTCTACAGCCCTCATGAATTAATCCTGCCATCTTTCCTGCTTCCTGATGGGAAAGGAAATTCTTTTTTTTCAGTAGCTGATGAATTTCTGGCTTTTTTGCAACCCCTGAAAAATGGAGGCTCAAGATTTTAGATCTGGGAGAGGAGGAGAAGGGCAGCCTGGAGCTTTTCCTGCTGAGAGGCCCCCCATCTTTCTTTCAGGGCCTCCCTTTCTTGGGAGGCAGGGGTGGAGACCATCTAGACTGACCCTGGGGACTCTGGGCCTGCTTGTCATTCCAGACACCCAAATCTTACCCTGCTTTGAATCCACAGCAGCTTCATCTGCATTACTCTTCCTCCGAATCCCTTCCCTTCGCTTTGATGTGAAAGAATAAACATTGTAGGAAAACCCTGGAAGTCCTCCTTCCTTCCTCTTCCTCCTCCTATTTCCTCCCCCTCCAGGTGGGTCCTCCCTTCTCCCCTCCCCCTCCCCAGATTGAGGCCTCCACTGCCTCTGCATTGGCCAGCCCAACAGCTTTGGGTCCCAAGCCAGAACGGGCTCGGGAGGAGGATGGGGAGATCCAGGGAGCTTGGGGCGGGGAGGGCATTAAGGAGAAAATCGGGCAAACTCAACTCTCCCAAAATATTGGTGTCTCAGGATACACCTGCACCCACAACACACAGACACACACAGAGAACCCTCCCCAAGAAGCAGCAGAGGAGGTGGTGGGGGGCTGGGGAGGAGGTGGGGGGCTTCAATCACCCCAGAGGCCTTTTCCAGGACTGTCTACCTGGCCCCACTGCTGCCCCCACAGCCCTTCGTGCCTTTGGGCCCAAAGCCCCCTCCCTCTGGGCAGGAGAGACGCGGAGAACAAGGTTTCTTCCACAGTTTGAGGGGCCCCCGCCGCTTCATGTCCTGGGTGGAAGACTCGATCCTGAGTCCACAGGACTTATGTTGCCATAATTCCCCCCTCCTGTTCTGAGGGGAAGACTCTCCCCATCCCCCTCCTCCGAGTCTCCCATCAGGGTCTTTCTCCCAGTGCAACTGAGCCCCTCCCCTTCCATGCTGGTCCCCCTTTTCCTCTCTTCCCTTCCCTCTTATCCACCCATCAGAGCCCCCCCCTTAGAGAGCTGAGTCCGTAACATCCAGGGATGTTTCTCCAGCCCTCCGTCGTTTCTTCCCTGGGCTGTCCGGGGTCTCCTCGGGGGTCAGGAGGGGCCCCGCAGCCTCTTGGGGGGGGCAGAAGACCAAGGGGGCTGCCCCACCCAGAGACTCAGCCACGGGGCGGGGCGGGAGAGTCCCGGAGCTGCTCCGGGGAAGAATCCTGGCTTGTTGCCTGCTGGATCAGGGCCGGTTTCCCGGGTCCGCTTCGGGGGAGCCCAGCGCTTCAGGGGGGGGCGGGGGGGGGAAGGAAGCGGGACTCAAGCGCCTCCTCAAAGGTTGTGGAAAGGAGTTGCTGTGTTTGTGTGTTTGTGGAGGGCTGGGAGTGGCAGGGAGAACTCTGGGAAATTCACAATATTTGCTGGGGGGGGAGCATGAAAGGAGCCCAGAGGTTCTGCCTGGGTCAGATGAGTGATGCCCCCCCCCCCGAGGCTGCCTGGATCCGGGACAGACTTTGTGCGACTGGCTGTGTCCAGATACACAACTGGGGGGCAGATTCGGACTCTGCCGCCTCCTTCGGCTGCGGGGGGGGGGGGGAGGGACCCGGCTCTGGCCTGCGGGGGCTGGTGCTGGGCCGGGGGGGGGGGGAGTTTGACCCCCTCCAGCCCCCTCCCCCCATTCCCGGAAAGGATTCAGGCCCCCTCTGGACCCCCCCAAAGCTCTTTTGAAGAGAGTCGGGAATTGAGGATCTGCCTGACCCGCCTTTGCGTAACTCGCCACAACCCGAATCTCCACAGAAGACTAGAAAAAAAATGTTTTCTATTCATGTAAGGAAACAGAAGAAACAGGATGTCGTTTTTTTTTGGGGGGGGGATAGTTGTGGGGGGGGCAGAGAAAGGCTTTCAGACATTGATGGTGAAGCCTGTAATCCAATACTTGAAGGCGACGGATTACCGAAGTCCACAGAATTTCTATTCAAATTGCATGACGTTATAAATTACAAATTCATCGTTTCCTGCAATAAACTCCCCGTCCATCCCTCCTCCTTCAACGCTGAGAACTTTTCCAAGGAAGAAACTCCGATCAGATCCTCTTATCCATCCTGTCCACGTCCACGGGTGTGGATTTTTTTTCTTCTCCTCTTTGGGCAAAACGTTTCCTTCCACTCCCATCCGGAAGAACGGAGTTAACCTGAGTCTATTGATCCTGAGGATCGAGTCCCGGGGCTGATTCCTTTTCCCCTAAAATTCCCTTCCTGCCAGTCAAAAGGTTGGATTCATTGGCACGCAGCCAAGGGCAGGAACTGAGCCTCTATCCTGCTCATAATGTAAATTATTGGTAAGGCTGATTGAGCTTAAATCCTTTCACCGGCCTTTAATAATCCACCTTCTCTTTCCTCAAAGTCTTCGTGTCAGGGAGTTCGTTAATGTTTATTCCGAATTAAGAGGAGAAATCTGGGAAGGCGGGAAAAGCTGAGATATTTCTGTTCAAAAGAAGCTTTGCACGAACACACACACGGAAGCCGGAGAGGGTTGAGGAGGAAAACCCACTCAGAATTTCCCCTCGGGAGGAAAAGCTGCGCGTGAAGCGGAGGATCGGGCCGGGCTGAGCCAGGAAGAGCCGCGGATCCATCGGGGGAGATTCCCGGATTCCGGGCTTCTGCCGGGAAAGGAGCGGGGGGGGGGGGAAGGGGGGTCCCGGCTGCCTTTCTTGCGGGGGGGGGGCAGATCCAGTCGCGGCCCTTCCTGGAGGAGGAGACCGAGTGGAGACCCACTCCCGCTCTTGGGATCTTCCTCGCTGCCTTTAGGATCTCACAGGCAGATCCCGGAGGGGGGGGGGCAACCTCGCTAGGGATCGGCCCCCGCTGACCGAAGGCGAAGCCCGGAGAAGGTCAGTCAGCCTGGGAGGGAAGATGGGACCGTCCGGAGCCTCCGAGGGGGATCCGATCTGGAAGGGGTCGGGAGGGATCTCCTGGCCGTGAGAACCAATGGAACCTGGAATTGGGGTGGGGGGTGGGGGCTCCATCCCCGGAGGTCTTCAAGAAGCAGGTTGTGGTATGAGAGCTCCTGCCTCGAGCAGGGGATGGACTAGAAGATCTCCAGGGTCCCCTCCGTCCTATGAGTCTCTGAGGTCTCCCCCTCCCTCCTCCCCACTTCCACTCCCCCCCAAGCCTTCGGCCAGCCCAGCCCCTCCTGCCTCTGGGGTGGGGGAGGGGAAGGGAGCCCCGGACTGTCCATCAAAGGGAAGAGCGGCTCCGCTCCTGCAGCCCTTCAGGGGGGCAAATTGGGAGAAGCCAAGGGGGCGACTCTCTGTGGGGCCCGGACCCCCCGGAGGAGTAAGAGGAGAGGAAGGGGACCCCCTGCTGATCGGGGGTGATCCCCACCGGAGGCCCCTCCCTCCTCCCTCCAGGGAAACTACGCAACTTTACACGTAGGGCAATGTTTCTGCAGCATAGCGACCCCAGATGGGGGGTGTGCGTGTGTGATAGGACCCCCCCCCTCATCACTGGAGGTTTCGTCTCAGGGCCCTTAAATGTGGGTATCGGTTGTCTGAGGGGTTATGGAGTCTCTCTCTCTCTCTGTGTGTGTGTTTGTGTGTCCGCAGTCCCCTCCCCACAAGGTCCAATCCTGTGGGGGGCTTCCTGCCCCCAAACTGAGCCCGGCGACCCCAGGAGGAGCCCCCAAGCTCTGGCTCCACTTTGCTCTAGGCTCCCTCTGGGAACTGAAAGGGCATCTAGCCCACCCCTCCAGACACACAGAGAAAAGGAGGCTCTGGTTGGGATTCATGAGGGGGGGCACAAAAAGAGGTCCGCCCTCCTGGGAGTGGCATGAAGCGCCCTCTAAAATGCAGGGGCCCCCCAGACTGAAGGGATTCACCACCACCCCCAGTTTCTCCGCTTCTCTCTCTGCGCCGAACTATCTCCTCCATCGGGCGAAGTCAAGGGAGACTCTGCCCGGAGACCGATGACGCTGCAGAAGGGAAACATCCCATTGGTCGCTCCGCTTTCCTGGCCCCTCCCAGTTCCGAAGTCCGAGGAAACCGCCCCTCCCCCCAAGCCAGACCCCCCGATTCCGCCTCTCGGCTGGGAGCCTCCGCGTCTCTCTCCCCTCCCTTTGGGGGCGCTTGTGGGGAGCATCCATGGGCTCCGTGGGGGTCCCTCTTTTGTTGCTGGTGGGGGCGCTGGCCCGGATCCCCGGAAGCGAAGCGGGGAAGGAGACCCCCGGTAAGGAGGGGGCTGGGCGGGGGGGAGGAGGATGAGGATGAGAGGGGCCCTCAGTGTTTCTGGGGGCGAAGAATGGGGCTGGGACCCCAGAAATAGGAAAAGGGGTCGAGGGCAAGAGAGGCGGGAGCCTTCAGGAGCCTGGATCTCCGCGTGGTCTCCGCCCCCTCCCTCAGGACGCAGAGGGGTCGCGGGAAGACAGCCGAGGTGGGATAAGAGGCAGCTGCACCCCCTCTCGCCCCCCCGTGGCTGGGTGGGAGGGGGACCTTGCGGACCCCGAATTAGCGCCTGAGCCCCGAAGTTTCTGGCACCGAAAGAGGAAGGAGACGGAAAGCGAAAGCGAAAGGGGGAAACTGAGGCACTTTCAGAGCCGAATCCACAAAGGCCAGCAAAGAGTCTAAGAAAAAAGACGCTTTTTGGCAAAAGGGTTTTTGCAACTTCAGTTTTTCTTCCGAATCTCCATTTTTTTTAAGGGGAGGGAAGAGTTGAGCTGGATTCCTTCTGGGGAGAGACTCTGAATTTGGGGAGGAGACCCAGACCCCCCCACCCCATATCCCCCCATTGCTGAATCGGGATCTGGAAGGGAGGGGGAACTGAGGGAGAAGGATATTCGGGGGGATGTCTGAATTGCTCCCCTAAATTGGCTCCCCAAAACTATCCCTTTAGTGAAGGGGGCTGGACACCCTCCCTTTCAGACGGTCTTGGGGGGCTGCAGGGGGCTCTGTTTGGGCGGGGGGGGGGAGGAAAGAGGCCTGGAAAAGCATCCAAAGGCAGCTTGTGGGGCTGAAGATGGGAGCGAGGGGAGGAAGAGGGAAGGTGGGGCTGGAAGGGCGGGGAGAGCCCAGGAGCATGGGTGTGGGTGTCCTTATTGTGCTCCCAAAAGGAAAAGTGAGAGAGAAGCATGGATATTACTTTCCTGCCAGCCTAGAGGGGGGTTCCTCTGGAGCTGGCAGGAAACGCCCCCCTAAAATGCAGCCCCCCCAGACTGAAGGAATTCCCCTCCCCCATGGCAAATCTAGACAGCACACTAAAAAGCAGAGATGTCACCCTGCCAACAAAAGTGCGTATAGTCAAGGCTATGGTCTTCCCAGTTGCAATGTATGGCAGTGAAAGTTGGACCATAAGAAAGGCCGAGCGCCAAAAAATTGAGGCCTTTGAACTCTGGTGCTGGAGAAGACTCCTGCGAGTCCCTTGGACCGCAAGGCGATCAAACCGGTCAGTCCTAGAGGAGATCAACCCTGACTGCTCTTTAGAAGGCCAGATCCTGAAGCTAAAACTCAAATACTTTGGCCACCTAATGAGGAGGAAGGACTCACTGGAGAAGAGCCTCATGCTGGGAAAGATTGAGGGCAAGAGAAGAAAGGGATGACAGAGAATGAGGTGGCTGGATGGAGTCACTGAAGCAGGAGGCGTGAGCTTAAATGGACTCCAGAAGATGGTAGAGGACAGGAAGGCCTGGAGGAACGTTGTCCATGGGGTCTAGATGGGTCGGACACGACTTCGCAACTAACAACAACAACAAACTTTCTCCGCTTCTCTCTCGGCTTCGCACTATCTCCTCTTGTGGATGAACTCAGGCAGACTCTGCACGGAGACCGATGACGATGCAGAAGGGAGAATTCCCATTGGTCCCTCCGCTTTCCTGGGCCCTCCCAATTCCAAGGAAACCGCCCCCTCCCCCCAAGCCAGACCCCCCCCCCCCGATTCCGCCTCTGGGCTGGGAGCCTCCGCGTCTCTCTCCCCTCCCTTTGGGGGCGCTTGTGGGGAGCATCCATGGGCTCCGTTGGGGTCCCTCTTTTGTTGCTGGTGGGGGCGCTGGCCCGGATCCCCGGAAGCGAAGCGGGGAAGGAGACCCCCGGTAAGGAGGGGGCTGGGCGGGGGGAGGGGCCCTCAGTGTTTCTGGGGGCGAAGAATGGGGCTGGGACCCAGAAGTGGGGAAAGGGGTGGAGGGGAAGAGAGGCGGGAGCCTGCAGGAGCCTCGATCTCCGCGTGGTCTCCGCCCCCTCCCTCAGAAGGACGCAGAGGGGTCGCGGGAAGGCAGCCGAGGTGGGATAAGAGGCAGCCGGACCCCCTCTCTCGCCCCCCCCCGCGGCTGGGTGGGAGGGGGACCTTGCGGACCCCGAATTAGCGCCTGAGCCCCGAGGTTTCTTGCACCGAAAGAGGAAGGAGACGGAAAGCGAAAGGGGGAAACTGAGGCACTTTCAGAGCTGAATCCACAAAGGCCAGAAAAGAGTCTAAGAAAAAAGACGCTTTTTGGCAAAAGGGTTTTTGCAACCTCAGTTTTTCTTCCGAATCTCCATTTTTTAAGGGGAGGGAGGAGTCGAGCTTGGATTCCTTCTCGGGGGAGACTCTGAATTTGGGGAGGAGACCCAGAACCCCCCACCCCACATCCCCCCATTGCTGAATCGGGACCTGGAGGGGAGGGGGGAACTGAGGAGACGGATATTTTGGGGGGTCTGAATTGCTCCCCTAAATTGGCTCACCAAAACTCTCCCTTTAGTGAGGGGGGCTGGACCCCTTCCCTTTGAGACGGTCTTGGGGGGCTGCAGGGGGACAGGAAAGAGGGCTGAACCCCCGAATCACACAAAGGCAGCCAGTAAGTGGGAAGTTGCAGGGGAGGAAAATAAAATTTGGGGGGTATCTAGGGAATCTGGGGGGTTCCCTTCTCTCCAGGATCCCCTGGGCCCCCAGGCCACCTAGGTCAAACTTGAGCAGCCCTCAACAGAGGGGGGAGGGAAAGGACCCCCCCATCTCCTGCCTCCAACAGGGTCCTTTCAGCAGCCCCAGGAAGGCTCCCCACCCCTTTGCCCCCCCAATTCAGGGGTCCCAGAGGGCCCAGATAAACCCCTGGGGGTCCTCGAGGCCCCTCAGAGAACCAGGGACCGACTTTCAAAACGACCCCAAAGAATATCAGTCTTTCCACCCTCCAACATTCAGTCAGAACTGAAGAAGCTTCTGGGATGAGAAGCGAAACGTCTTCAAGGGAAAACCAGGAAATTCCTGCTCCCTTTGGGAAAAGCCCCTTTGGGCCAAGCGAGACCCGGAGGGGGAGACTCTCCGGAGAGACCCCCGGCTCCCCTCGGCCCTTCCGAAGTCTCCCCAGACCCAGCCTGGACTCCTGATGGGGGCCTTAAGGGAGCTTAAAGGGGCATCTAGTCCACCCCTGCAGGCGGAAAGAGAAAGGGAGACTGCGGTGGAGAGTCATGGGGGGGCACAAAATGAAGTCCACACACATCCTGAAGACCCCCCTGAAGTTGCAGCCCCCAAGACTGAAAATCTTCCCCTCCCTCGCCTTCTCCGCTTCTCTTGGGAGGGATATTGGGTGGGGGGTCTGATTTGCTCCTCCAAACCCCCCCTTTGAGGTGGTCTTGGGGGGTTACAGGGGGGTATGTTTGGGAGGGGGAGAGAAAAGAGGCCTGGAAAAGCATCCAAAGGCAGCTTGTGGGGCTGAAGATGGGGGTGAGAGTGGGGAAAGGGAAGGCGGGGCTTGAAGGCGGGGGGGGGAGAGCCCAGGAGCATGGGTGTGGGTATCCTTGTTGTGAACCCCTCACCCTTCCCTTGTGTTCCCAAAAGAAAGAGAGAAGCATGGATATTATTTTCCCTCCAGTCCAGAGGGGGGGTCTTTCCCCCCTATATTTCCTGCAGGTTTTGGGGGGGCAAAGAGCCCCCCCGGGATCCAGCGTTCCCTGCAGACAGAGGGAGGCCTGGACCGGCTGAACTTCTGCCTGCCTTTTCCCACCCTGGGGAGATGGAAGCTCTTTCCCCCCTCCCTCCTTTTCCTCCCCCCTCCAGACCCCCCACCAAGGGGGAATCCCGCTGGGACCGACGGTTCCCCCTCCCTCCTCCAGGGGGCGCCTATCGGCAGTCCCTCCCCCTCCCCACGTGGGCCTCTCCTCCAGTAGCCGCTGGGGACCATGGGCCCCGGAGTCCCTCCTGACGCCCCTCCCCCCTCCTCCTCCCCGCAGCCCATTTCCTGGCCCAGGACAAGCATGAGTGCCGCTTCCTCAACGGGACGCAGCAGGTGCGGTTCCTGTACAGGTACATCTACGACCGGCAGGAGATCGCCCGCTTCGACAGCGCCCGCGGGGAGTTCGAGGCCGTCACGGAGTTCGGGAAGGAGACTGCGGAGGGTTGGAACAGGAATAAGCCCTACCTGCAGTACCTGAAGGCCCAAGTGGATTCCGTCTGCCGATACAACTACGAGGTTTTCCAGAGCAATTCCGTGGTTGGCCGGAGAGGTGAGTGGGGGAGGGGGAGTTCCATTGGGGGGGGGGAATGCGGGGACTCCCCCCTTTTATTTCATTGATTAGGGATCTCCCAGATAAAGATTTGCCCATTATTTATTCTCTGCTCTCTGATCTAGGAAATTTATTCTTTGGTATTTATTGCTCTTTGTTGATCCTCCTAAACTGCCCCCCTCCCTCCCTCAAAGCGGGGGTCTGGATGGGGTAGGATTATAACATCACCCCTAAATAAAAATGTGTAAAAAATAAATTACCCTTAAAACGTTAGAAATTCTACAACGATGACAATGAAACATGCAAAAGGGAAGAAATATATTCCTCTCCTTCCCTTTCGTCCCACGATCTTCCTTCTCTTCCCCAGGTCCAAAAAACTTCTTTCCTGAATATTATACAAAATATTATATTTTTCAGGGGGAGGGGAGGAATCCAGCAAAGTCTCTCTCTTGCCCAGTAGGTAGATAGATTTCAATATAATCTGTATGCTATATAATATTTCAATATATTTTATATGAATAAATCAATAATATTTATTGATTGACTTATTAACTTTTTTTATAAAGGATTTTATTGAATTTTATAGGGTTAGCCATAAAATAGGATGGGGTTAGGGATTAGGGTTTAGGGTGGGGTTGGGATCAACATTGGGGTTATCCCCCAATAACATTTTCTATCTTTAGCAAACAAGCTATTGTCTCGGTACGTATGTTCAATTAACAATAGTAAATATAATAATACTGTAGAGAATGTAATAAACGATAAATCAAAAACAGTATCAGTTAGTCAATACATTTTATTCCTCCTACTATTATACATTCAAGATAACGTATCACATTCATTTCTCAGTAGTTCATTTTCCTAACCGTTGGTAAAAATTATCCCATGTTCTATAATAAACTGAATCTTCTTTCTCTTTAATCTCTAACGTCAATCTATCCATTTCTCCACATTCTAAGATTTTCTTAATTAAAACCTCTTCAGTTGATAAGTTTTCATTTTTCCAGCATTGGGCAAACGTTATTCTCGCTGCTGTCAGTACATGCAGTATTAAATATTCATTCTCCTTCTCATAATTAGATCCTAATATTCCTAACAAAACCAATTCTGGCTTAAATTCTATCTGTCTTTACTCATCTTTTCCAACCATGTCTGTGTTTTAACACCAAACCTTTTTGCTTTAAGGCCTGTCCACCAGATGTGATAGTAAATACCTGGCCTTTGTTTACATTTCCAGAAATTATTTGAAGTGTTTTAAAACATTTTTGCTAATCTTACTGGTGTCATATGACATCTATAAAACATTTTATACAAGTTTTCTTTATTTGAGACTGCTTTAGTCGATCTGAAATTTCTATCCCATAGTTTCTGCCAGTCTTCCAAGTCTGTAGAATATCCAAAGTTTTTTGCCCATGTTATCATTGTTTCTTTTAGTTGTTCTTCTTCCATCTTTAAATTGAGCAGAAATCTATAGAGTTTCCTAATCACGTTTTCATTTGTTTTTAACAATCTTTGATTGAATTCTGTCTCTTCTTTATGGAATCCTGTTCTCTTTATCTCTTTTGAATTTGCAAATATGGCCACCATGCTAAATCAATACCTTGTCGCTGTAAATCTTGTCCATCTTTCAATTTCCCTCCGTTATCCAAGATATCTTTATAAGTCAACGACTTTGTCATAATGAATTAAATTTGGGTAAGCAAAAGCTTCCATTGTTGAAAGCCATTCAGGTAGCTTCGTATAGATTTTCTTCTTTATTCTTTCCCATCTAAAAGAAGTAGATTCCTTGTAAGGTGGCTTTGAAAATATCTGAGTGTTTTATTCCTCCCGTATCAACTTTTAAAACCATCTCTCTCTCTCCCAGAGGGACTTTGCATGGCACACATGTAAAATATAAAACCACCAAAATATTTATTGATTGACTTATCAACTTTTTTTTATAAAGGATTTTATTGAATTTTATAGGGTTAGGGATAAAATAGGATCGGGTTACGGATTAGGGTTTACGATGGGGATGGGATCAACATTGGGATTATCCCCCAATAACATTTTCAATCTTTAGCAAACAGGCTATTGTCCTGGTTGTTGTTGTTGTTGTTAGCTGCGAAGTCGTATCCGACCCATTGCGACCCCATGGACAACGTTCCTCCAGGCCTTCCTGTCCTCTACCATCTTCTGGAGTCCATTTAAGCTCACGCCTCCTGCTTCAGTGACTCCATCCAGCCACCTCATTCTCTGTCGTCCCCTTCTTCTATTGCCCTCCATCTTTCCCAGCATTAGGCTCTTCTCCAGTGAGTCCTTCCTTCTCCTTAGGTGGCCAAAGTATTTGAGTTTTAGCTTCAGGATCTGGCCTTCTAAAGAGCAGGCAGGGTTGATCTCCTCTAGGACTGACCGGTTTGATCGCCTTGCAGTCCAAGGGACCCGCAGGAGTCTTCTCCAGCACCAGAGTTCAAAGGCCTCAATTCTCTGGTCCTCCCTATTCTATTGTTTTCTTCTATTTCTTTGCATTGTTCATTTAAGAAGGCATTCTTATCTCTTCTAGCTATTCTTTGGAATTCTGCATTTAATTGGGCATATCTTTCTTTTTCTCCCTTGCCTTTCGCTTCCCTCCTTTCCTCAGCTATTTGCAATGCTTCCTCAGACAAAAATAAAATAATTAGCTGTTCGTAAGAGAATCCCTCAAGGGAGAAAATGTGGTTAGCAAAAGGTCTCTGAGCTGGAGTGGATCTATGAAAGTAGTTAGAGTGTATACCTTTTTTAATGCAAATTATCAGCCCTTTTGATCAGTGACGTCATCAAAGTAAACAAACCCACGTGGTGTTGATTACGTCAGCAGATCATGGCCCTACGCGGAAGTAACCGCCCTATTTTCAGATAAGGCGTCTTGAACCGAACCCCATCAATAAGTCCAGGCAGTCAAGCCTCTGGGTACGTGATTAGCTTCACCCTAGACTAATTCTATCGACATTCAAAACAAACGGAATAAGCTAAATAAAGTAAATAATGAACAGAGGCCTCTGCTTTTGGGAAACAAGCCCTACTTTGGGGAGATGTGAAATAATAATAATAATAAATGCTTTTTATTTCTAATCATTCTAGCCTAATGATGCTTTTAATTTTTGTGGAGTTTTAAAAGTCAGCACCTCAAAAGCTGGGAAAAAAGGAGGCCCTAAAAGGATTTATGTGTTTCCATCTTCCAGGATCCCCTTTAATTTCTTGCTGCAATTTGCTTTGGAAATGACTTCAAACAAATAATATTTTCAGGAGTGAAAAGGGATCTTGGTCTGAACTAACCAACTTGGTCTCCCTTTCTCGGCCCTCTTTGTGTCTCCCCCGTGTCCCTCCTCCCCCTCCTCCCCTCCAGCCAAGCCCACCGTCTCCATCTCTTCCACCAAGCTGGACCCCGCTTCCCCCCACACCATCCTCCTCTGCACCGCGAGGGGCTTCTACCCCGTGGAGATCGAGGTCCGCTGGCTGAAGAACGGGCGGCCGGAGGAGGAGGGCGTGGCCTTCGGGGAAGAGCTCCAGAACGGAGACTGGACCTACCAGCTCCAGGTGATGCTGGAGACCCAGCCCCAGCGGGGGGGACGTCTACACCTGCCAGGTGGGGCACGCCAGCTTGGAGGCACCCATCACCGTCCAGTGGGGTGAGCCCCTCCCTCCCCTCCCTCCCCTCCTGCTCTGGGAACCCCCTCCTGCCCTGAGAGGGGGTGGAGAGACCCTCCCTGTGGGGGGAGCCAGGATGGACCCTCCTGGGGGGGAAGCTGGCCCTGATCCTCCTGCTCAGGGGAGGTTCCTTCTCCTTCCCCAGAGCCCCGATCCTCCAACTCGGCCAGGAGCAAACTCTGGACTGGGATTATGGGGGCCCTGATCGGGGTGATCTTCTTTGCCACGGGGCTCTCCCTTTACGTGAAGAGCAAGAAAGGTGAGTCTGGGGGCTGGATGAGAGGTTGTGGGGAGGGGACCATCTGGGGGGGGCTCTCATCAAGCTTAGCAGAGGGCAAGGAGCCCCTCCTTGGAAATTTGCATGGAAAATTCTGTTCTTTGAGGGTCTGCTGTATAAGTGAGCATCCTGCAACCTATTATGGGCTATCGATGGGGAGGGGAACCCCCTGAGTCCTCCAGCCCATGAAGAGTTCTGATTGGCTCTTTTTCTCCTTCCAGCAATTCCCATCCAGCCGCCTGCAGGTGAGTTTCTCCTCAAGTTACAGATGTTACTTTAACATTCGTTAATTGTTCCTTTTAAAAAAAATGTATCTAAACAAAACCTCCTTGCTGTGGATAACACAAATTTTTGAAATTTTGGGCAGCGTTTCCTTACAGAGACCTGAAAATGCATTGGAATCAAAAACAAATACAGACACACCACAAATACTAACATCTTGACTAGGTTTTTTCCAACGTGGTGAGCGGGGAGGACTCCTCTTTTTATTAAGTGCCCCAATTATGTCATTTGGGGGAAATTCCATAAGTCCCGGGAAATGAATTGCTGGTCCTTTGCATCGTTTTCCTCCCTGAAATGGGGGGTGGGAGATTTTCCCTCATTCTGCCCCTGCCTATCAATCACCCTCCTGTAGTGTGGGTCTGTCTTGGGGGGGCTGATAGAGAGGAATAATAAGTTATTTACACTGAACGTTTCACTTTATATTCTCATTTTCTCCCCTTCTCTTTTTCTCTACAGCCCTCATGAATTAATCCAGCCGTCCTTCCTGCTTCCTGATGGAAAAGGAATTTTTTTTCAGTAGCTGATGAATTTCTGGCTTTTTTGCAACCTCTGAAAAATGAAGGCTCAAGATTTTAGATTAGAGAGAGGAGGAGAAAGGCAGCCTGGAGCTTCTCCTGCTGAGTGGCCCCCCCCATCTTTCTTTCAGGGCCTCCCTTTCTTGGGAGGGAGGGGTGGAGACCATCTAGACTGACCCTGGGGACTCTGGGCCTGCCTGTCATTCCAGGCACCCAAATCTCTCCCTGCTTTGAATCCACAGCAGCTTCATCTGCATTACTCTTTCTCCAAATCCCTTTCCTTTCCTTCGCTTTGATGTAAAAGAATAAACATTATAGGAAAACTCTGGAATTCCTCCTTCCTTCCTCTTCCTCCTCCTATTTCCTCCCCCTCCAGGTGGGTCCTCCCTTCTCCCCTCCCTCTCTCCAGATTGAGGTCTCCACTGCCTCTGCATAGACCATCCCGGCAGCTTTGGGTCTGAAGCCAGAATTGATTTGGGAGGGGGGTGGCCAGATTCAGGGAGGGGAAGGCGCAGGACCCCCCCTCCTACTCAGACCCCCCCTTGCTCTGCTTCCCCTCAAGCCCAATTTTGAGGACTAGGATGCCATCAGCCACGGTCCTCCCCAAGCACTTGTGGGGAGCCATTCGGGGGGCATCTGAGACTCCCCCTACACTCCCCAAGCCATTTCAGCCATTTCTTCAGCACTGGAGGGTCCTGCCCCATTTTGCCTCCCAACGCCTCCCTCCCTTCCCCCCTCCCTTTTTGGGGCTCTCATGGTACAGACTCTCCTGCATGATGGTATAAATGGTATATGACCTACATGACCTCCAAGGTCCCTTCCAACTTCTTTCACATTCTATCAACTCTGTACAAACAGCCCCCTCCAGATGAACTCCAACCCATCCAGCTGCTGGGCATGGTGAGGACTAGAACTCCCCTTATCTCTAGGAAGTAGGGGGAGTGGTGTCAAGATGTAGCCACAATCAGACACATGCGTGACCAGGGAAGGGCCCTCCTGACCTCTGACCTCAGCTGCATTCAGAGCAGGGGAAAGCCGCCTTCACCCGCCCCTCAAGGGCCCCTGTGGGAGGCTGTCGGCTCTGGTGGGCTTCGGGAGTTGTGGGGGTCCCCCCCGTCAACAGCTTCCATCACAGCCTTTCAATGGCCTCCCCCCCACCAAAAAAATGGCTCCCCCTCTTAGGGAAGGACCCTAAAATTGGGTGATTTCAGAGATGGGAGGGCAGAGAGCTTCCCTCCCGGAGGGCGGGGGAGCCGTTAAGGGGGAAATGGGGCAAACTCAGCTCTCCCAAAATATTGGTGTCTCAGAACACACTTGCACCCACAACACACAGACACACACAGCCCCCCTCAAACAAGCAGCAGGAGGGGGGGTTCAGTCACCAGAGACCCCATAGGTCTTTTCCAGGACTGCCCACCTGGCCCCACTGCCCCCCCACAGCCCTTCCTGCCTTTGGGCCTGAAGCCCCCTCCCTCTGGGCAGGGGAGACCCGGAGAACAAGGTTTCTTCCACAGTTTGAGGGTCCCCCCACTCCCACCCCCATGTCCTGGGAGGAAGACTCAATCCTGACTCCAAAGGAGGTAAAGTTGCCATAGTTCCCCCTCCTGCTCTTGGGGGGGGAGACCTTCCCTGTCCCCCTCCTCCAAGTCTTCCATCAGGGTCTCCCCCCTGCAATTGAGCCCTTCCCCTTCCATGCTGGTCCCCCTTTCCCCTCTCCCCTTCCCTCTTTCCCACCTATCAGAGCCCCCTCCCTCCGTGAGAATCGGAGACTTTGGGTCCTTTGGGCCACTGGGGACGTTTCTTCAGCCCTCCGTCGTTTCTTCCCTGGCTGTCTGGGGTCTCCTCGGGGGTCGGGAGGGCCCCCTCAGCCTCTTCTGGGGAAGAATCCTGGCTTGTTGCCTGCTGGATCAGGGCCGGTTTCTCGGTTCCGCTTCGGGGGAGCCCAGCGCTTCTGTCCGGGGGCGGAGTGGGGGGAAGCGAAACTCCAGCCCTTCTCCAGCTGTTGGGGGTTGGGGAAACACACAAAGGTCCTCTCTGTGTTTGTGTGTGTTTGTGGGGGGGTTGTTGAGGGCTGGGGGGGCAGGAAGAACTCAAGAGAAAATCCAAACCTCGCTGGGGAGACATGAAAAGAGGACAGGAGTTCTGCTCTGATCAGAGGCTGCCTGGATCTGGGTCGCCCTTTGTGCGACTGGCTGTGTAGACACAACTGTGGTGCGGTGGGGGGAGCCCCTGCTACCCTGAGAGTTTCTCCTCAAGTGATAGATGTCTCTCTTTATATTCGTTAATTGTTCCTTTAAAAAAAGGGGCCTGAACAAAACCTCCTTGCTGTGGATACATTTTGGGACAAAAAGAATTCGGGCACAAAAGAAGTGACTTCTTCCACATTGGGATGTGCAAACCCAATAGGGAACGGTTGCTGGAATTGGGTATGTGTAGTTTAAGGAAGAGAAGGGTGAGGGGTGACCTGATAGTGTTCCAATATCTCAGGGGCTGCCCCAAAGAAGAGGGAGTCAAGCTATTCTCCAAAGCACCTGAAGGCAGGAGAAGAAGCAACAGATGGAAAATAGTCAAGGAGAGAAGCAATCTAGAACCAAGGAGAAACTTCCTGACAGTTAGAACAACTAACCAGTGGAACAACCTGCCTTCAGAAGCTGTGAATGCTCCAACACTGGAAGTTTTTAAGAAGAGACTGGACAGCCATTTGCCTAAAATGGTATAGGGTTTCCTATACCATTTGGGTTGGACTAGATGACCTCCAAGGTCCCTTCCAACTTCTTCTTCTTCTTCTTCTGATGATGATGATGATGATGATGATGATGATGATGATGATGATGATGATGTCAGCCAAAAGGGACTCAGATGCCTCTACACACCAACGCTCAAAGTACGAGGAATAAGCAGGGAGAACTCAAAAGCCAAAGGCAGGTCTGTCTTTCTTTCTTTCTTTTTCTATCTCTCTCTTTCTCCTCTCTCTCTCTCATCTCTATCTTATCTATCTATCTATCTATCTATCTATCTATCTATCTATCTATCTATCTATCTATCTATCTATCTATCTAAGCCAATATACTGTCCATCCATCTCTCCTTCTTCAGTGTTGAGAACTTTTACAAGGAAGAAACTCCGATCAGATCCTCTTATCCATCCTGTCCACGTCCACGGGTGTGGATTTTTTTTCTTCTTCTCTTTGGGCAAAATGGTTCCTTCAACTCCCATCCGGAAGAACGGAGTTAACCTCCGAGTCTATTGATCCTTAGGACGGATGAATGAATGAATGAACCTTTATTATCAAAGGACAACATGTATACATTGAGATTGGCTGAGCCCCCCTTCGTTTCCCTCCACACACACACACACACACAACTCACGGTGACAACAAACCCACCACCTTGTTACACCATGTGAGCTAATTGTACAACACTCCGGCCTCGCAAGTCAGTCATACATAGAGTTATTTCCCCCGTTCAGAAGCCTGAGAGCCCATGGAGAGAAGCGGCTGGCAATACTCCTCTATCTCCTCCGCGATGGTGGGAGAGTAAAGAGGTCCCAACCAGGGTGTGAGTCACCCCTGAGGATTTTCCTCACTCTTCCAAGGCAGCGGGCCCTGGCAAGGTCATCCAGTGGTGTCAGGGCACAGCCCACGATGTTTTGTGCTGGGCTCACCACCCTCTGTAATATCTTCCTCTTTATAGTAGGCCGGTAAAAGAGGGTCATAAGCCGTTGTTCTACCCTGTTCTTCCTCAAGACCCTGAGGAAGTGGAGTCTCTGTTGGGCCTTTCTGGCCACCTGGTTGCATTGACTTTCCGGGTAAGATCCTCACAGACTCCCAGGAATTTAAAGGAGGAAACTCTCTCCACACAGCCCCCCCAGTGTAAAGTGGGGCAGGTTCCTCTCTTTTCCTCCGGAAGTCTAGCACCCTCTCTTTCGTCTTGCCGATGTTCAGGTGCAAGTTGTTCTCTAAACACCACAGGGATAGTTTTTGTCCCCCCCCCCCCTGTACGCTGTTTCAACTCCACCCGTAATAAGACCCACCATGGTGGGATTCTTCTCCCCATGAAATTCCCTTTCTGCCACGATCCTGGCAGTCAAAGTGTTGAATTCATTGGCACACAGCCAATGGCAGGAACTGAGCCTCTATCCTGCTCATAATGTAAATTGTTTGTAAGACTGCTTGAGCATTAATCCTTTCACCGGCCTTGAATCTAATCATCCACCTTCTTTCCTCAAAGTCTTTGTGGTGTGCCAGGGAGTTTGTAAATAATTCGAATTAAGGCGGAGATTTGGGAAGGCGGGAAAAGCTGAGATATTTCTGTTCAAAAGAAGCTTTGCACGAACACACACACGGAAGCCGGAGAGGGTTGTGGAGGAAAACCCACTCAGAATTTCCCCTCGGGAGGAAAAGCTGCGCGTGAAGCGGAGGATCGGGCCGGGCTGAGCCAGGAAGAGCCGGGGATCCACCGGGGGAGATTCCCGGATTCGGGGCTTCTGCCGGGAGAGGAGCGGGGGGGGGGGGAAGGGGGGTCCCGGCTGGCTTTCTTGTGGGGGGGGGCAGATCCAGTCGCGGCCCTTCCTGGAGGAGGAGACCGAGTGGAGACCCACTCCCGCTTTTGGGATTTCCGTCGCTGCCTTTAGGATCTCACAGGCAGATCCCGGAGGGGGGGGCAGCCTCGCTAGGGATCGCCCCCCCGCTGACCGAAGGCGAAGCCCGGAGAAGGTCGGTCAGCCTGGGAGGGAAGTTGGGACCGTCCGGAGCCTCCGAAGGGGATCCGACCTGGAAGGGATCGGGAGGGATCTCCTGGCCGTGAGAACCAATGGAACCTGGAATTTGGGGGGGGGGGTTTCTCCATCCCTGGAGGTCTTCAAAAAGAAGGTTGTGGAAGGATATTGGGGCGGTCTGAATAGCTCACCTAAATTGGCTCCCCAAAACTCTCCCTTTAGCGAGGGGGTCTGGAGCCCCTCCCTTTCAGACGGTCTTGGGGGGCTGCAGGGGGCTCTATTTGGGCGGGGGGGGAACAGGACAGAGGCCTCGAAAAGCATCCAGAGGCAGCTTGTGGGGCTGAAGATGAAAGCGAGGGGAGGAAAAGGGAAGGGGGGGCTGGAAGGGGGGGAGAGCCCAGGAGCATGGGTGTGGGTGTCCTTATTGTGCTCCCAAAAGGAAGAGGGAGAGAGAAGCATGGATATTACTTTCCTTCCATCCCAGAGTGGGGGTCCCTCCGGATCTGGCAGGAAACGCCCCCCTAAAATTCAGCCCCCCCAGACTGAAGGGATTCCCCTCCCCCAACTTTCTCCGCTTCGCACTATCTCCTCTTGTGGATGAACTCAGGCAGACTCTGCCCGGAGACCGATGACGATGCAGACGGGAGAATTCCCATTGGTCCCTCCGCTTTCCTGGCCCCTCCCAATCCCGAAGTCCGATGAAACCGCCCCTCCCCCCAAGCCAGACCCCCCGATTCCGCCTCTGGGCTGGGAGCCTCCGTCTCTCTCCCCTCCCTTTGGGGGCGCTTGTGGGGAGCATCCATGGGCTCCGTTGGGGTCCCTCTTTTGTTGCTGGTGGGGGCGCTGGCCCGGATCCCCGGAAGAGAAGCGGGGAAGGAGACCCCCGGTAAGGAGGGGGCTCGGAGGGGGTGGGGGGGAGGTTGAGAGGGGCCGTCAGTGCTCCTGGGAGGGGAGAGAAAGAAAGGGGGGACCCCAGCAGTGGGGAAAGGGGTGGAGGGCAAGAGAGGCGGGAGCCTGCAGGAGCCTCGATCTCCGCGTGGTCTCCGCCCCCTCCCTCAGAAGGACGCAGAGGGGTCGCGGGAAGGCAGCCCAGGTGGGATAAGAGGCAGTTGGACCCCCTCTCTCGCCCCCCCCGTGGCTGGGTGGGAGGGGGACCTTGCGGACCCCGAATTAGCTCCTGAGCCCCGAAGTTTCTTGCGCCGAAAGAGGAAGGAGACGGAAAGCGAAAGCGAAAGGGGGAAACTGAGGCACTTTCAGAGCTGAATCCACAAAGGCCAGCAAAGAGTCTAAGAAAAAAAGACAATTTTTGGCAAAAGGGTTTTTGCAACCTCAGTTTTTCTTCCGAATCTCCATTTTTTTAAGGGAAGGGAAGAGTTGAGCTTGGATTCCTTCTCGGGGGAGACTCTGAATTTGGGGAGGAGACCCAGAACCCCCCACCCCATATCCCCCCATTGCTGAATCGGGACCTGGAGGGGAGGGGGGAATTGAGGGAGAAGGTTATTCGGGGGGGCGTCTGAATTGCTCCCCTAAATTGGCTCCCCAAAACTATCCCTTTAGCGAAGGGGGCTGGAGCCCCTCCCTTTCAGACGGTCTTGGGGGGGCTGCAGGGGGACAGGAGAGAGGGCTGAACCCCCAAATCACGCAAAGGCAGCTAGTAGGAGGGAAGTTGCAGGGGAAAAAAAGAAAATTTGGGGTATATCTAGGGAATCTGGGGGTTCCCTTCTCCTCATGATCCCCAGCCCCCCCAGGCCATCTAGGTCAAACTTGAGCAGCCCTCCCTCAACAGAGGGGGGAGGGAAAGGACCCCCCATCTCCTGCCTCCAACAGGGTCCTTTCAGCAGGCCCAGGAAGGCTCCCCACCCCTTTGCCCCCCAATTCAGGGGACCCAGAGGGCCCAGATAAACCCCTGGGGGTCCTAAGGCCCCTCAGAGAACCAGGGACCGACTTTCAAAACGACCCCAAAGAATATCAGTCTTTCCACCCTCCAACATTCAGTCAGAACTGAAGAAGCTTCTGGGATGAGAAGCGAAACGTCTTCAAGGGAAGAACCAGGAAATTCCTGCTCCCTTTGGGAAAAGCCCCTTTGGGCCAAGCGAGACCCGGAGGGGGAGACTCTCCGGAGAGACCCCCGGCTCCCCTCGGCCATTCCGAAGTCTCCCCAGACCCAGCCTGGACTCCTGATGGTAGTCTATTAAGGGAGCTTAAAGGGGTATCTAGTCCACCCCTGCAGGCAGAAAGAGAAAGGGAGACTGTGGTGGTGAGTCATGGGGGGGCACAAAATGAAGTCCACACACATCCTGAAGACCCCCCTGAAGTTGCAGCCCCCAAGACTGAAAATCTTCCTCTCCCTCGCCTTCTCCACTTCAAACTCTTCCCTTTGAGATGACCTCTGTTGGTTACAGGCGGGTCTTTTGGGGAGGGGGAGGGGAAAGAGGCCTCAAAAAGTGTCCAATGGCAGTTTGTGGGGCTGAGGATGGGGTGGAGGGGGGGGAAAAGGGAAGGTGGGGCTGGAAGGGCGGGGAGAGCCCAGGAGCATGGGTGTGGGTATCCTTGTTGTGAACCGCCCCTTCCCTTCTTCTCCCAAAGGGAAGAGAGAAGCATGGGTATTATTTTCCCTCCAGTCCAGAGGTGGGGTCTTTCACCCCTATATTTCCTGCAGGTTTGGGGGGCAAAGAGCCCCCCCCCGGGATCCAGCGTTCCCTGCAGACAGAGGGAGGCCTTGACCGGCTGAACTTCTGCCTGCCTTTTCCCACCCTGGGGAGATGGAAGCTCTTTCCCCCCTCCCTCATTTTCCTCCCCTGTCCAGACCCCCCCCAGCAAGGGGGAATCCCGCTGGGAGTGACGGTTCCCCATCCCTCCTCCAGGGGGCGCCTTCCAGCAGGTCTCCCACCCCTCCCCCTCCCCACGTGGGCCTCTCCTCCAGTAGCCGCTGGGGACCATGGGCCCTCGAGTCCCTCCTGATGCTCGTCCTCCTCCCCGCAGCCCATTTCCTGCTCTAGACTAAGTACGAGTGCCGCTTCCTCAATGGGACGCAGCAGGTGAGGCTCCTGTCCCGTGAGATCTACGACCAGGAGGAGTTCGTCCACTTCGACAGCACCCGTGGGGAGTTCGAGGCCGTCACGGCATTCGGGAAGGTGGACACGGAGGCTTGGAACAGGGATAAGAGCATCCTGCAGGACAGGAAGGCTGCCGTGGATTACTTCTGCCGACACAACTACGAGAGTCTCCAAAGGAATTCCATGGTTGGCCGGAGAGGTGAGTGGGGGAGGGGGAGTTTCATGGGGGGGGAATGCAGAGACTCCCCCCCTTTCATTTCATTGATTGGGACTCTTCCAGATATGCGAACAAAGTTATCACTAAAAGCCAACATGGGGTTGTCAAAAACAGATCGTGCCAGACAAATCTTATTACATTCTTTGACCAAGTAACAAAACTAGTGGACCAGAGGAATGCTGTAGATATAATTTACTTGGATTTCAGTAAGGCATTTGATAAAGTAGATCACAACCTACTACTTGATAAGATAGAAAAATGTGGGTTAGATAGCATTACCACCAGATGGATTTGTAGCTGGCTGACAGGCCGTACTCAGCATGTGGTCCTCAATGGAACTGCATCTACATGGAAGGAAGTGTGTAGTGGGGTGCCCCAGGGCTCTGTTCTGGGCCCAGTGCTCTTCAACATCTTCATCAATGATTTGGATGAGGGGATAGATGGGAAACTCATCAAATTTGCAGATGACACCAAGCTGGCAGGAATACTCCAGAAGATAGGCTTAAGATACAGGAGGATCTGGACAGACTCGAACACTGGGCACTATCTAACAAAATGAAATTCAATTGTGAAAAAAGTAAGGTTCTGCATTTAGGCAGGAAAAATCAAATGCACAGCTATAGTATAGGTGGTACCTTGCTCGATAGTAGTAACTGTGAGAGGGATCTCAGAGTACTAGTGGACAATCACTTAAATATGAGCCAGCAGTGTGCTGCAGCTGCCAAAAAAGCCAACACAGTGCTAGGCTGCATTAACAGAGGAATAGAATCAAGATTACGTGAAGTACTAATACCACTTTACAATGCCTTGGTAAGGCCACACCTGGAATACTGCATCCAGTTTTGGTCACCACGATGTAAAAAAGATGTCGAGACTCTAGAAAGGGTACAGAGAAGAGCAACAAAGATGATTGGGGGACTGGAGGCTAAAACATATAGGGAACAGTTGCTGGAATTGGGTATGTGTAGTTTAATGAAGAGAAGGGTGAGTGGTGACATGATAGCAGTCTTCCAATATCTCAGGGGCTGTGTGCTGCCACCACGTGGCTGTTCTTGGGAAATTACCAATATGCTAATTGGGTCTGCCAGTACCTTCCCCCTTTGTGATGTATTTCCTATCCTGCTCATGATGCTGTACTAGGATCCACCCCTTCTGGGTTGGACATCCTCCTTCTCCTTGTTCCCTTGTGTTCCATCCTCCATTGTAACATCTGAACACAAGCCATGCGGACAGTAATCCTGTTACTGTCTTTTGACCTTAAAGCTCCGTCCAGATTCACCTGACCACACCTTCTCTGCTGTAACCACCTTCTACATGCAAAATAAAGGTATTTCAGATGAACCAGGTGCTTTATGAGTTCACTGTCTGGAAAGGGCCGTTAAATGTGACTAAATTCGCTTAAACAGACCAATAAGTGTCTTAACAAGGAATTATATTCGCAATACAACTGCCTGTCCCAGAACAGGCTGCCACAAAGAAGAGGGAGCCAGGCTGTTCTCCAGAGCACCTGAGAGCAGGACAAGAAGCAATGGATGGAAACTAGTCAAGGAGAGAAGCAACCTAGAACTAAGGAGAAATTTCCTGACAGTTAGAACAATTAATCAGTGGAACAACCTGCCTCCAGAAGTGGTGAATGCTCCAACACTGGAGGTTTTTAAGAAGAGACTGGACAGCCATTTGCCTGAAATGGTATAAGGTTTCCTGCCTTAGCAGGGGGTTGGACTAGATGACCTCCAAGGTCCCTTCCAACTTATTATTATTATTATATTATTATTAATTGAAAAGTTTTAACGTACATTTTAAACATAAACATAAACTCCCTCCCCCCTTCCCCCCTTCCCCTCCCATCCCCTCCCCCCTCCGACTTCCCAGAGCTGGTATTGGCCCTAACAATCTTAAGCTATAATATGCTAACTAACCACAATAACACTCTAAATCCTATCGCGCTTTAACTCTCCTTAAAAATAACTAAATAATAATAAATCTTATAAATCTAATACTTATTCAAATGCTAAGTGAAACTTTTTAGTCCCATATTTGTTCTGAATATAGTCAATCCATTTTCTCCATTCCATGATATATCTTTGTTGCGAATAATCTTTCAAATATGCTGAGATTTTTGCCATTTCTGCCAGGTTCAAAACTTTTAAAGTCCATTCTTCTATAGTAAGCAAATCGTCCTCCTTCCAATATTGCGCTACCAAAAGTCTTGCTGCCGTTGTTAAGTTCAACATCAATTTGGTTTCTATAACAGTACAGTCTATAGTAATACCCAGCAAAAATAATTGTGGAGAAAATTTTATCTTTTTCTTAAATATCTTCTGCATATTCCACCAAATTTTAATCCAAAAAGCTTTAACTTTTTTACGTCCACCACATATGGTAATACGTTGCATCGTCCGAACCACACCTCCAGCATTTAGGCTGATAATTTGGATACATACATGCCAATTTCTTAGGATCTGAATGCCATCTATAAAACATCTTATAAAAATTTTCTCTTAAATTTTGTGCCTGTGTAAATTTCACATTTCTAACCCAAATTATTTCCCAAGTATCCATCCTTATTGGTTCTTGAATATTCTGAGCCCATTTTATCATACAATCTTTAACAAGTTCCGTTTCTGAATCTATTTCTATCAATGCATTATATATCCTCCTTATACGTGCCGGACCTTGATCTCTAATTTGTTTGACCAGATTTTCATCTACTATAGAAATAGTAGGTTTTTTATCCTGTTTCCATCTGGCTTGTAACTGTCCATATTGAAACCAAGTTTGTACTATCTTTTCTTCTTTTAAGGTATTAAATGGCTTTAATTGCCAAACATTTCTTTCCAATCTAAGAATCTCTTTATATGTAGTCACATCATGCTTAAAACCCTCATTTATATTTTCAATCGCATGTTTAGGTACTGCCCAAATTGGAATTTTAAAATTCAGCTTATAACAATATTTTTTCCAAACTCTCAGCAAAGCATACCTTAATATATGTGTCTTAAAAACATTATCCACTTTTTTATCATAAAATAAATAAGCATGCCACCCATATAGCAAGTCATATCCTTCAATATTCAATAATCTCCCATGTGTTAAATTGAACCAACTACTAATTAACGATAATACTGCAGCCTCATACTATAATTTAAGATTGGGCATTTTAAGACCACCTCTTTCACGTACATCTTGCATTATCTTAAGTTTAACTCTCGGTCTCTTCCCTGCCCATTTCTCCACATTCTAAGATTTTCTTAATTAAAACCTCTTCAGCTGGTAAGTTTTCATTTTTCCAGCATTGGGCAAATGCTATTCTCGCTCCTGTCAGTACATGCAATCTTAAATATTCATTCTCCTTCTCATAATTAGGTCCTAATATTCCTAACAAAACCAATTCTGGCTTAAATTCTGTCTTTCTTTAGTCATCTTTTCCAACCATGTATGTCTTTTAACCCCAATCCTTTTTGCTTTAAGGCCTGTCCACCAGATGTGATAGTAAGTACCTGGCCTTTGCTTACATTTCCAGAAATTATTTGAAGTGTTTTTAAAGATTTTCAGTAATCTTACTGGTGTCATAAGCCATTTCTAAAACATTTTATACAAGTTTTCTTTATATGAGACTGCTTTAGTCGATCTGATATTTCTATCCCATAGTTTCTGCCAGTCTTCCAAGTCTGTAGAATATCCAAAGTTTTTTGTCCATGTTATCATTGTTTCTTTTACTTCTTCTTCTTCCATCTTTAAATTGAGCAGAAATCTATATAGATCTATCTAGAATCTATATAGAACCTTCATTTTGCTCCTCCCTCGGCCTTCTTTCTTTCCTGAGTCTCTTTCTCTATTTCTTCCATTTTGTGTAACTTTTTTGCCGTGTTGAGTTGGGTGTGGCCAGTTGTCCTCAACCCCTCCCTGCCCCCCCATCCCGGGCAGGGGGTCGGACCCCTCCCCACCTGCTTCCATGGGGGGGGGAAATGGCCGGTTCCTGCGGCTGAGAAGGAGGCCGGATGGCTGCAGGGAGAAGATAGTCTGTGGGGGTCTCCCTCTGAATCCCCCCCAAAACCCCCAGGAAGGATCCTCCGCAGCACAAGGGAGACCCTGAGATCCCCCAAAAGCTCTCCTGTCCATCCTGCTCCGAAAGGGGGACTCGGGATCTCTCGGTCTTCAGTGGGGGGGAATAATCTCTTCCTCAAGAGGATTCCAGCAATTATTGAAACAACTACAATTAAAGCTGAGGGAGGAACTTAGAGAACTAGAATTAGAATTAAAAAATATATCCAGATAAACTAACACTCAAGAAACAAATGGAAATAATAAAGCACAAATTAAATTTAGCTGAGATGAAATTAATGGCTCAACAGATTAAACGGGCCAAACAGAACTTTTTTGAAAACGCTAATAAGCCGGGAAGATGGCTAGCATATAAATTGAGAAAGGAAAAAGAAAAGAAAGTAATAAAGAAACTCCAAGATACAAAAGGAGAAATACAGTTTCAAAATGATGTAATTAGAAAAATTGTGAAAGAATACTGTGATTCTGTTTATAAAGCAAAGGAAATTTCTAAGGAAAAAATAGAGCAGTATTTAATGAAAGCAAATTTACCGAAAATTCCTCAGAATATCCAAAATATATTGAATGAACCAATAACAATGATGGAGACTACAGAAGGTATAAAAAGGCAAAAAAAGGACAAAGCTCCGAGGCCAGATGGACTGCCTGTAGAATACTACATTGCGTTACAAGACGTGCTTACTCCAATCTTGAAAGAACTTTGTAATGAAAGTCTTCTGAAAACTAAAATACCAAAGACATGGTCTGAAGCTAATACCACTTTAATTCCCAAAGAAGATGTAGATTTGACACATATAAAAAACTATAGACCAATTTCATTGCTAAATGTAGACTATAAAATCTTTGCCTTGATAATGGCAGAAAGAATTAAGAAATTTTTGATTGAATACAAAATACAGATCAAAATGGCTGTATTATGAAGCCCATCCAGGCAAACAGATGGCTTTGATATTTCTGGATGTGCAAAAGGCGTTTTTTAACTTAAATTGGCAATTTATGTTTCAGCAACTTTTGATAATGGATTTTGGAGAAAATTTTATGAATGCAATTTATGCAATTTATAATAAACAGACTGCTAGAGTAATTGTAAATGGAGACTATACAGAAAACTTTGATATTAAAAAGGGCACAAGACAAGGATGTCCTTTATCACCATTGCTATTCATATTAACATTGGAAGTATTGTGGCTAAGAACTGGTAGCCAGTGAATAGGTGTAGATTTTATGCACCCAGTAATTAATCTCATTGTATGGTTGAGTTGAACATCAACAAGTCTTGTATGTGAGCTGTTTATCCATACAGGTACACAGTATTCCGCTACAGAGTAGCAAAGCCCAAGGGCTGCGCATCGAAGAGTTGGAGCTGAAGCTCCCCAGGTTGTTCCGCATAGTTTTTGCAGAATGTTGTTTCTGCTATTAACCTTGGCAGCCATATTCTGAATATGTTTCTTAAAAGACAGGGTCCTGTCTAAGGTGATCCCCAGATATTTTGGAGTTACCTCATATGGGAGCAATTTGTTATTTAGGTATACATTGAGTTCTCTTTTTGCCAGTTTATTATTAAGGTGGAAACATGATGTGACTGTCTTACTTACGCTTGGGATTAACCTCCATTGGTGGAAGTATGTGCTCAGAGTTGTAAGGTCGGCTGTAAGTACACCTTCTGTAACTTCGATTTCCTTGTGGCTATATGCTAATGCCGAGTTATCAGCGTAAGAGAACTTTGTTGATAGTGTGGGTGGTATATCGGAAATATATAAGTTGAATAAGGATGGGGCCAATACAGAGCCCTGAGGGAGTCCATTATTCAGATGTCTTTGCTTACTAATTTTATCGCCCATGATGACTTGAAAGGTCCTTGCTGAGAGCATGTTATTTATTAGGTGGCCCATGGTACTACAAGGGACAGTGTGGAGGAATTTGCTTAATAGACCATCCCTCCACACTGTATCGTATGCTGCTGTGAGATCCACAAATACAACAGACGTTTTCAATTTATTCTGATAGCTGCTTTCAATGTGGCTAGTAAGACTAAGGACTTGATCGGCACAGCTCCGATAAGATCTAAACCCAGCCTGTTCAATCGGTATTTGTTTGTTTATTTTCTGTCCAATTCTGTTAAGTATCAACCTTTCAAGTAGTTTATAACAAACACTTAACAGAGCAATGGGGAGATAGTTTTCTGGCTTATTGCTTTCTTTTCCAGGTTTTAATATGCCGATTACCTTGGTTCTCTTAAATTCTGGAGGGAGCTTACTGGAAGTTAGGATATCTGTGTAGAATTTTGCCAGCCATTCTTTTGTGCGAGGCCCAGAATGGATGATAAATTCAGGCATTACTCCATCAAAACCAGGAGATTTTCCAGCTTTGACATTCTTCAGGGCAGTATCTATTTCAGCCACTTGGAAGGGTCGAGCATATTCGAGCGCATGCCCAAGATGGCGGACGTGCTGGGCTGAGCTCCGTGTTGAGCTCCCAGTTTCTGGCGTCCGCGGTGGTCTTTCAGGGTCCGACGGGTCCGCAGAGATGTTTTTTCTCTGTGTGAAGGTTTTAAGGGACAAATGACCTGAGAATGACCTGAGAAGAGAGATTACCGGCATCTTTATTGGAGTTGCAGCCCTCCCTTTCTAAGAGCTTCTAAGAGCTTCGGCATTTTTATTGGAGTTGCAGCCCTCCCTTTCTAAGAGCTTCTAAGAGCTTAGGCGTTTTCCAGCTGAGAGCTTCGGCGTTTTTTCGGAGGTCCCGGTGGAGTTAGGAGGAGCCGCGGCTTGGAGGGCTCTGAGTAATCGATCTTCGGAGCCGATAGAGCCACGGCCTAGAGTGGCCTCCGGAACTGCCATTTGCCTGAGGAATGCCGTTTGTCTGCTGGTTGCTTGTGGAATGGAGGATGCCCGGCGTTGCTGTGGAGTGTTGGGCCGAGACTTGCTGTCGTCATGGGAGCGTTATGTCGGCTTATGGTCTCTCCGCGGCTTGTCTTGGTCATCTGAGACTGCTCTACGCCCGTTTTCGGCAGATGAGACCTATGGCTGGCACTGGACTCTTGACTGCTGGCGCTGTGTGTTGCTGGCCGGACGACACGGGTTAGCTCGTGACTTTTATGTTCTGGCCATCTGGACTTCAGTTGCCTGGGTTGGGTCCATCCATCTGTTGCTCAGCCTCTCTTACTCTCCCTGCTATGATAAGAACTATGCTCTCCAATTTAATTATTCTCATCTCCAGGCTGTTATGCCTAGGAACTGCTGCTCTTCTTCTCTCTCCCACTATGATCCCGTGGGACTTAGAAGGTCTGTGTCGAGCCGCTGTGAGAGGGTGGCTCGGACGTACTATCACCTATACCAACCTATGCCATCTGCTGCCTCTCTAGAGGTGAGAGTTCTAGGGAGGTATGCCTTGTTTGGGTTGGTATTCCATCCGCTCCAAGATGGATTTGAGCCCTCCATGAGAGGGAGTTGCCCAACCTACTTTGGAAGCTACCTGAAAGGTACCCAGCTCAGTGGCAGGGAGCTGGTGGACTGGACATTTTCTACCTTCCTTTGTACATCTTCCTGATTGATCTACCTATGGGACCTACCCGGAAAATGGTCCGTTTGTTCTACTCTAGCACAGACTTGTTTGCGCTCAGGGGTGCCCCCCCTTCCTGGGTGCGACCCGCCTTTCTTTCCATTGCTCCTCTTGATGATGGGCCCAATTATTGGGACCCAGAGAGATGGTTGGTGTTGTGACTCAGGGCCAGCCGGTGGGTCCGGCACCCGGCTCAGATGTGTCGGATGACTCAGATGAGGGGGAGGAGGAATGTCTGGAAGACGAACCGGCTGATGATGGCTTGCAGGCTTGGCAGAGCTCCCAACCGGGGCCCTCTTCTCAGCTGCGTGAGCCCGATAGTGCGGAGGATGATGACCCACAGCTGGCCCTGTTCAAGGACGCCCGACGCAGGAGGCAGTCGAGCAGAGACAAGCAGAGGAAGGCTGTGGGACTCCTCAGGAGGAGGCACAGGGAGGCCACGCCCTGAACTCTGTATAAAAGGAGTGTTTGGGGAAGGGCTGGTTGCTGAAAGCAACCGTTTTCACTTGAGGATTCAAGTTCCAGTGTTTTTGTTTCTTGTTCTGTTAATTGAGTAATAAATCTTGGCAGACGCTTTGCAGCCTCAGACGCTCTCCAGTCTCTACTGCGTGAACAGGGGTTTGCCTTATTACAAGGCCGGTAGTTGGCTGGTTCTGAACAGTTTGCTTTCAGCAACCAGCCCTTCCCCAAACACTCCTTTTATACAGAGTTCAGGGCGTGGCCTCCCTGTGCCTCCTCCCGAGGAGTCCCACAGCCTTCCTCTGCTTGTCTCTGCTCGACTGCCTCCTGCGTCGGGCGTCCTTGAACAGGGCCAGCTGTGGGTCATCATCCTCCGCACTATCGGGCTCACGCAGCTGAGAAGAGGGCCCCGGTTGGGAGCTCTGCCAAGCCTGCAAGCCATCATCAGCCGGTTCGTCTTCCAGACATTCCTCCTCCCCCTCATCTGAGTCATCCGACACATCTGAGCCGGGTGCCGGACCCACCGGCTGGCCCTGAGTCACAACAGTTGGGCAGAGACAGGAGCCTCTATCATAAATTTAATAAGAGGCCTCTAGTGCGCTTTTTAGCAAAAGTTTTTGTGGGGTTAGGGAGGGGGGTGGGTTTACAGGTTGGGTTGGAAACTGGGGGGGGTTTCCATCAACCGCTACTCAGACCAGGCCTGAGATTGATCGCGCCATGACGGGGCTTGGGTTGGGTGCCTACGGGGCCACGGGGCGGGGTGTGGGATTGCCTATTCCCACGGCGGTAGGGAATGGCCGCAGGTGTATGAACAGAGGGCCGTATCAATATCCGGGAGTGCGTCCCCGCTGTCTCCAAGCGGTGATGTGCTCCGACCCTCTGATTCCAGCCCGTGGTACCGGGAGCGAGGATGAGCAGCCACCTGAGCTCAGGCTCGTGTATTTCAATGCCAGGTCTGTAATGAATAAGGCTCCTCTCATTCGTGAGTTGGTTGAGGAGGAGCATGCGGACCTGGCTTGCATTACGGAGACCTGGTTGGGCCCAGAGGGCGGTGTCCCCCTGGTTGATCTTTGCCCATCAGGTTTCCGGGTGCTGCACCAGCCTCGGGCTCAGGGTAGGGGCGGTGGAGTGGCAGTAGTGGCGAGGGAGACCTTATGTCCGTGGGAGGCCACCATGGTCCAGATAGTCGGGTGTGAGTCCCTCCTCCTGAGATGTGGCCCTAGAGCTCAGTTGGGCTTGCTGCTGGTGTACATTTCGCCTAGTCGCGTAGCAGTGGCCCTGCCTGAGCTTCTCGATATCCTCTCAGGGTTGGTGGTTGAGTTCCCCAAACTTATAGTTTTGGGTGACTTCAACCTACCATCCCTGGGGGGATCATCTGAGTTAGCTCGGGAGTTCATGGCTTCCATGACGGCCATGGACCTGATGCAGGTTATTCTGGGCCCAACTCACGGGGGGGTCACATGCTCGATCTGGTTTTTCTATCCGGACGGTGGTTAGATGATCTTGGGGGGGGGTTCCCCAATTAATACACCCCTGTCATGGACCGATCATCATCTCCTGCGGTTGGTCTTCCGTTTTGCCACTCCCTGTCGTGGGGTTGCTGAGCCAATAAGATGGTTCCGCCCTAGGCGCCTTATGGACCCTGAGCGGTTCCAAACGGCGCTTGGGCCCCCACCTGCCTCCTTTGCTCACAGCTCGGTCGATGCCCTAGTGGAAGCCTGGGAAAGGGCAGCCACAGAGGCACTCGACCAAGTTGTACCCATGCGGCACTTGACCCGACGCAGATCCCAACGGGCCCCATGGTTCTCCATGGAGCTCCGCGAGATGAAGCGTCTGAGACGGGGCCTAGAGAGCTGTTGGAGATCCAGCCGATCCGAATCCGACCGGTTACGACTAAGGTCGTTTACGAGAACTTATCTCGCGACGTTGAGGGTGGCTAGGTCTAACCACTTTGCCACCCTCATCGCGTCCGCAGATAATCGCCCAGCCGCCCTGTTTAGGGTAACTCGCTCTCTCCTTAATCAGGAGGTGAGGGAGGAACCCTTGCAGGGTCGAGCCGAGGAGTTTAGTCGATTTCTGTCGGACAAAATCGCTCGGATCCGGACCAGTTTGGACTCCAACTGGGCAGAGTCTGACGATGAGGATACGGGCGGCCTTGTCGATTTAATCTGGGAAGAGTTCGATCCTGTGACTCCTGAAGAAGTGGACAAGATCATGGGGAAGCTGAGCTCCACCACGTGTTTGTTGGACCCGTGCCCCTCCTGGCTGACTTATGCGGCCCAGGATGGGACACGAGGCTGGCTCCAGGCAGTGATTACTGCCTCTTTGAGTCAGGGTAGTTTTCCCGCCGCCTTGAAGGAGGCGGTGGTGAGACCCCTCCTCAAGAAGCCTGCCTTGGACCCAGCAATTTTAAACAAGTATCGTCCGGTCTCCAACCTTCGCTTTCTGGCGAAGGTTGTTGAGAGCGTGGTGGCGCAGCAGCCCCCTTTGTTCTTGGATGAAGCTGATTATCTAGACCCGTACCAATCGGGTTTCAGGCCCGGGTACAGCACGGAGACGGCATTGGTCGCGCTGGTGAATGATCTCTGGCGGGCTCGGGACAGAGGTTGCTCCTCTGTCCTAGTCCTTTTAGACCTCTCAGCGGCTTTTGATACCATCGACCATGGTATCCTGCTGCGACGTCTCAGGGGGTTAGGAGTGGGAGGCACAGTTCTCCAGTGGTTCTCCTCTTACCTTCTGGGACGTTCGCAGTCGGTGTTGGCAGGGGGGCAGAGATCGACCTTGAGACCTCTCATTTGTGGAGTTCCTCAGGGATCGGTTCTCTCGCCTCTCCTGTTCAACATCTATATGAAGCCGCTGGGTGAGATCATTCGTGGTTTCGGAGTTGGGTATCATCAATATGCTGATGATACCCAGCTTTTTATTTCGACCCCAAACCACCCCAGTGATGCCCTCGACGTGATGTCCCGCTGCCTGGAGGCGGTCCAGGTCTGGATGGGGAGGAACAGGCTTCAACTCAACCCTGACAAGACTGAGTGGCTGTACATTCCGGCATCCCGGGACATTCAAAATGTTCCATCCCTTTCTATGGGGGGTGAGCTTTTACCCCCCGTGGACAGGGCTCGCAACTTGGGAGTCCTCCTAGATTCACAGCTCTCTTTGGAAGAGCATATTGGAGCTGTGACTAGGGGGGCCTTTGCCCAGGTTCGCCTGGTGCGCCAGTTGCGGCCTTATCTAGACCGGGATGCCTTGCGTACAGTCACTCATGCGCTCGTGACTTCTTGTCTAGACTACTGTAATGCTCTCTACATGGGGCTGCCCTTGAGGTCCACCCGGAGACTTCAACTGGTGCAGAATGCAGCCGCGCGAGTTGTCTTGGGGGTTTCCCGATACTCCCATGTTACACCTTTGCTCTGCGAGCTGCATTGGCTACCGGTTGCTCTCCGGGTGAGGTTCAAGGTGTTAGTGATGACTTACAAAGCCCTTCATGGCATGGGTCCGGATTACCTACGGCAACACCTGGGGCCGGCGTCAACTTCCCTCCGTCCAGTGCACTCCCACAGAGAGGGCCTCCTCAGGGTGCCGCCGATCAAAGAATGCCGATTGGTGGCCCCCAGGGGGAGAGCGTTCTCTGTGGGCGCGTCAGACCTTTGGAACCGCTTTCCGGTCGAGCTCCGGATGGCCCCTGACCTTCGCTCCTTCCGGCGCGATCTCAAAACCTTCTTTTTCGAACAAGCTGGCCTGGTCTGATGGGATGGGGTTGGGTTTTTATAAATAGTTTTAATTTTAATATGTATTAATTATTACGGGCATAATGGTTTAATCACTTTTTAATTTTTGTATTCTGTTTTTTATTATGTATTGCCCTGTTCACCGCCCTGAGTCCTTCGGGAGAAGGGCGGTATACAAATTAAATTATTATTAAATTAAATATTCTTGGCTAGGTGAGCACAAAGTTTTTAAGTGCTTTAGTTCTCTTTTCCCTAATTTAGTATGTTTCTTATCATGGGGTACTCTAGTTAAGTTGACAATTTGAGTTGCTACTTGATCTGGAGTAACCTCTTGTTGTTTGCATTGAGCTGGTTGGTCTCCTCCCAATTTTTTCAGTAGGCTCCATGCCTTCCTGCTTGAGTGTTTAAAGTCTAGTCCAGATGTAGTTTGCTCCCATTTTTGCCTGCGCACCAGGTCAAGGTTATGAAGAAGTTCATCGGCTATCTCAGCATCACCATTCTCTAGATGTTTTTGGTACAGGTTTTCACAGGTTTCATTCCATCCTGGGATATATTCCTTGCGGAAGCCACGTGGGATGGATTTTTTAGCCGATGACATGATTGCTCCGACAAAGCGATAGTAGCTTTTACTAACTGCTGGGATACATCCTATTGTGTTCTCAAGGTCCATCGTAAACCTTTCCCAGTTGGCCATCTTCAGGTTCCACCTTGGTCGGGGTATAGATCTGATAATAGGTATCTTTATTCCTGTCTTAATGATAATAGGTCTATGTTGGCTATGGGGGAAGGTTGGTAGCACTTGCCGAGAGGTAGGTACAGGTTTGGTTTTATCTTGTGTAACAAAACATAAGTCAGGGTTATACTCTTTCTTCCATGCAGCTGATTTAAAAGTACCTCGATCTTTAGCATCAAAAACTAGGTATAGGTTGTTCTGCTCTGCCCATTCGCAGAGGGTCTCGCCGTTAGTATCATTAAGCATATATCTCCATTGGGTATGGTGGCTATTGAAATCTATATAGATGCCCGGGTGTGGAATCCTTGGAAGAACTGTGTTAGGCCAAGAGATAGTAGGGGGCTTATAGATGTTCATAACTTGGGTGTCTTCAATCTTAATTGTGATAGTGTAGATGTTTTCCTCACTGCTTGTTTCCAATAAATATGCATTTTCAATGTTATTACACACGTATGTTATTAGGCCATAAGTTTGATGAAAAATAGCTCCTAAGACGTCATATCCAGGTATTCTTCCTCTGCTTTTAAGCTGCTGTTCATTCTCAATGCGTGTTTCCTGAATCACAGCCAAATCGACATAGTTTTCAAGTAGTAGTTTGGAGAGATGTTCACATTTTGATCTACTACTGCCTTCGATGTTAAGTTGGCATATACATATTGAACTTCCAATATTCCGAATCATTTTAGTATTGGTATTTGTTATTTCTGTTATTTCTGCTATTTTTTAGTCCTTAAAAGGACTGTGGAGTTGTGTGTGAAGCCAGGAGATCCTTGCGGATGTCTGGCTACCAGTCCATCTGTTACTCATTTAGCACCACCCAGGAGACACGTGTGGCTTAAGGTTTGCCACGGACGTGAGTAACTTTGCCCCCCAGCAAAAAAAGGCCAGTTAAAATCTTACTGCCTCTCTGCTAGCGAGTTTCCAGCCGGCGTCTTGTCTGCAATTTAGAGTGGTTTTAAATGCAAATGAATTTCTGCTGAGATGTACCTTAAATGTTCAAATGTTTCAAATTGAAAGAGAGACTGTGTTTGTAGGCTTGAGTTTTGTGAAATCAAGATGCAAGATTAGAATTTTCCTGTCTGTCTCCTCTAAAATTGCCTTTCTCCCAAATTTCACTAGAAAGTTCAGAGATTTACTGTTGAAAAACAATTTGTTAAAGAGCTGAATCTTTACTCAAAGAGGAAAAAAGCCTGCCAGTTTGCTAAGATCCTTTGTTCAAAAGCCATAAGGAACAATAAAACAATTAATTGCCCTGGTAACCCAGCTCTTGGTTTGCTGCTCAATGAAAGAGACCCCCACCTTTGGAATGCCAGCTAATGCAGCAACTTGCAAGCTTGTATTTATATTAAAGGGGAGAGAGGCATTGATTGCAATGATGAGTAGCCATGCAAGCATCTTTACAGAGGTTTCATCCTGTGCTGCTAGCCATTGTCTTTAGAATTGGAATTTTGCTCAAACCAAAAAGTTTGCCAGTTTGTTGAAATCTTTTGTTCAAAGGACTGACGAAGTAGCCATGCAAGCATCTTTATATGAATAAGCAAGTGATTTAGTTAACAATCCTAAAATATATGTTTTGAACCTCCAAAGGGAGAATTTTCAGCAAGCCATCCTACTCAGTCTCTCTAGCTATAAACAAGGAACAAAGAGCAAATTAACCTTCGTCAGTGACACAGTTTACAGCCTACGGTTGGCACTCTTAACACGGACAAGAAGTCCCTTGAGAGTTCCAAACTGGCTCACAACTCATGGTCTTAAGAAGAAACAATTTGGCTCATCTTGTGTCCAAATTCAAGCTAGGGACAATACCAGGCTTGCATCCAAACAGCGACCTCTAGTGGTCAAGGGGTGAACTTCGTTGAAGTACTCACCTACACAAGCAGCACCCCAGTGGCTGCTCAGCAAGTAAAAGGCTTGTCCTCAGGCATGTGTAGAGTGCCCCCTAGTGGTCAAAGAGCGAAGTTCACTGAATTAGTTAAAAATACCTAGGAAGTTTTCTGTACCTATCCTAGCCATGGCTGAGTGTCTCATTGATTCAGAAGAGCTGGTTCGATCAGACAGGTTCACCAACCTTGCTTCCTACAAACAGCACACCAAACCCAAGCCTGCAAAAGCCTACACCTCTTCAACGCCATAACACAGGTGCGCCAACACTTCAAACTGCATCATCTCTTGACAATGACAACGTAACATCCAGCAACAATGGTTGAATCGACAACCAGCACAAGCTTTAGAGACTACACCACAACTGAATGCTCTTGCAACATCATTCTATCCTGCTACACCTCACCCTTATTCACCAGAGAACTTTCACACCCAAGGGGTCCCACGAGTTCCTTTGGCATCAAGGAGTGAGGTGTCAGACTGTTCTGACCATGCCAGGTACATGATTCGACGAGAGCTTCTCAACTCTAGCCTCTCAAAGTTTAATGACCGTCCAGAGACCTACAGATCCTGGAAAGCAACCTTCAAAGCTGCTATTGCTGATCTCAAATTCAACATCAGAGAGGAACTTGATCTACTCATAAAGTGACAAACACATTACAGCTATGCATCCTGCTCCACTTCTAGGCAATCCACAGCAACCACCTGTATCCAACCCTGCTTCAAATGATGGCGGGGAGCAACATGGTGGGGAGCAACAAAATCACGCTCCAGTCACAAAGGTCTCATCTTCACCCCTATCTTCAAGTTAGAGACCTTGTTCTGTTTAAGGACCATCAAGCTCAAGAATCGAAAGGCATCAAAAACTTTCATCAGACCATCGCAGAACTTGTCCTGCTTTTGTCCCTTGAAGACTGAACTCATTGCCGTTCCTGGTTGAATCCTGACTCCAAGAAGAAAAGTTATTTGAACTTTAATCTACACTATTTTAAGCCTGTAATGACAGTTCTTATTATTGCAATATGTATGCACGTTTATTTCTTATATCTCTCAGGGTTTATGTCTTATATATCTCATGTTGATTTTTATATCTTTCAGGTTATGCCTCATATGTAGGAAAGTTTATTTTATATTTCTCAGGTTTTTATGTCTATCTCAGGTTTATTACTTATATATCTCAGGTGTGTATGACAACAAGCAAACCACAAACATGTATTTGCATTTGTATAACTACCCTTATATGATTTTATATGGTGGTATTATGTAATACCAGACGGGGAGTGTGCTTCCATCACATGGCTGTTTTGGAGAAATTACAATGTGGGCAGTCAGACCCTCCTACCCTATGATGTATTTCCTCTTCCCTCCCCTTTCTGTGATGGACTTTCTCCTTCTTTGTCCCTGGAGATTTCTCCTTCTCCATTAACCAGCAAACATGTGACAACAGCAGACATGTGCAGACGCTGGGAGTATTACCATTTTCTTACCTTGGAGATACCTTGGAAACATCTTGGAAATGCTGTACAAATGTCATCTTAATGCACCCCACCTACTGTATTCGACTCTACATGCAATAAAGGTATTTCTATATGATAAAGGGTGTTTCCACGAGTTCAAACTATCTGGAGAGAACTGTTAATGGTAATGGCCTGCTTATATAGAGCATAGAAGTCTTAACAAGGGGTTAATTACAGTACAACGGCTTTGGATCCAGAATACAAAGTCTTACACTTAGGCAGGGAAAAAACAAAGGTTCAAGTACAGATTAGGCACAATTTGGCTCAAAATCAGGGGGGCCTAATGGGGAGCATCACACTGGAGGTCATTGTTGAATTAAGAGGCGATCCCCCCTCCCCCCTCGCACATACGGTTCCTCCCCATCTTTTAACTATAATTTTATCTTGATTGAGAATTCCATTTTGATTGCTATAGAAATATTTATCTGCTACGATCTTAATGTTTTAATGCTGTAAACCAGGCCTTTTCAACCTTTTCACCGATTCTACCACTTTTGGGATATAGCAATATGCGAGTACCACCTAGCAAGGCAGACCAGGCACAGGGGTCTTAGCAAGGGGATAAATCATTAAATAACAGTCAGAGTCAGTATAGTACCACTTTTAGGGTATGGCAATATTTGAGTACCACCTAGAAAGGCAGGGCTCCTGGTGGCCAAGTACTAAGGCAGGACTTCCTTCCCTCCCTCCCTGCGTCCCTCTTTCTCATGCCAACCTCCTTCTGAAGGAAGAATTTGTTTTAAAAAACCCATATTTTCCCTCTTCCATATATATTCTTCAAACAAGGAAAAGCCTCCAGAGACAGAAAAGACAAGCCACTGAAGGAACTAGCTTAAAAAGGCGCATTCCCCTTTAAGAATTAGCTACTGGCTAGAAAGGAAAGTTAAGGAGCGCAGCCGGCACTTAAGGAAGAATAAAAATTTTAGTAAGTACACCTGTCGGCTAAGACAGCCTCCCATAATGGCTGCATTCGTAAGTAAAGGAATGCTACAGGCAAAATCCGTTCAGGAGAAAAATACTTCAAAATCCCTTGGAGCAAAACTTACAGCTAACAATAGCAGAGCAATAGAAGCTAACATGAGACATCAGCCATTAGCCAAATAGAAATTGCCAAAGACTCCTTAAGGACACAAAGCCCACATTGCACAAATCCCGGAACTTCAAAGTCACAGAAGCACATAAGATTCCTTCCACTCTTCATCTCCCTCTATGCCTCACCTCCAGCCAATGATGCCTTTCTTTATTGCTGCCTTTCTTCATTGCTGCCTTTCTTCATTCCTCGTGTAGGGCAACCTCTCCCCCTGCACTACATTCCTTGCCTGTTTGTTGCTGCCAACACAGGTGGCTGCCATGGAAGTTGTAGATCGTGGACGACCTGCTTGATCTCCTCTCCTCTCCCCCCACCCTCCTCCTCCTCCTTTCCCTTCGGTGCAGCTAGAGTTGACTCCGCCTCCTCCCAAGGCTGCTTCTGTTTCTCTCTCGCCCTCTCCCACCCAAACTGCCTCCTTTTATAGCCTCTCCTGTGTCTGCCCCTCCTCTTCTTTTCTCATTGGGGAGGGAGGTGAGCCGGAAGTGAGCCTAGGGCCTTTGCCTCTCCCCAGCCACTCAACAGCTCCAGAGGACTCTCTCACAGTAAGTCCTTGCCTGTGCTGGCTTGTTCCCTCCCCCGCTACACCTGGTTGGGCAGGGCTGCGTACCACCTGCCACATGCTAATGTACCACAGGAGGTACACTTACCACGGGTTGAAAAGCCCTGCTGTAAGCTGCCTAGAGTCATTTTATCATGAGATGGTGGCAAATAAATTTTATAAGTAAATATATATTCCGGTATCATACTTATTTTTTAAAAAATGTGGTTTTATTTTGAATGAGATCCCTGCAATTCTCCGAAACATGCTCTATGTGTCTTCCCCGTCTTCTGGGTCTCTTTCCGTCTCCCCCACATCTTGCAGGAAATTTTTTCTGTCTCAGGGTGTTTCCAGCATTTATTCCTGTTGAATTTATGCAATTTGATGATGGAAACTGATCCCAACCGGGAAGGATTTACTTTTTTCCATCTTCCAGGATCCCCTTTAATTTCTTGCTGCAATTTGCTTTGCAAATGACTTAAAACAAATAATATTTTCAGGAGTGAAAAGGGATCTTGGCTTGAACTAACCAACTTGGTCTCCCGTTCTGGGTCCACTTTGTGTTGTGTCCCTCCTCCCCCTCCTCCCTTCCAGCGAAGCCCACCGTTTCCATCTCCTCCACCAAGCTGGACCCCGCTTCCCCCCACACCATCCTCCTCTGCACCGCGAGGGGCTTCTACCCCGTGGAGATCGAGGTCCGCTGGCTGAAGAACAACCGGCTAGAGGAGGAGGACATGGCCTTCGGGGAGGAGCTCCAGAACGGAGACTGGACCTACCAGCTCCAGGTGATGCTAGTCGCGTAGCAGTGGCCCTGCCTGAGCTTCTCGATATCCTCTCAGGGTTGGTGGTTGAGTTCCCCAAACTTATAGTTTTGGGTGACTTCAACCTACCATCCCTGGGGGGATCATCTGAGTTAGCTCGGGAGTTCATGGCTTCCATGACGGCCATGGACCTGATGCAGGTTATTCTGGGCCCAACTCACGGGGGGGTCACATGCTCGATCTGGTTTTTCTATCCGGACGGTGGTTAGATGATCTTGGGGGGGGGTTCCCCAATTAATACACCCCTGTCATGGACCGATCATCATCTCCTGCGGTTGGTCTTCCGTTTTGCCACTCCCTGTCGTGGGGTTGCTGAGCCAATAAGATGGTTCCGCCCTAGGCGCCTTATGGACCCTGAGCGGTTCCAAACGGCGCTTGGGCCCCCACCTGCCTCCTTTGCTCACAGCTCGGTCGATGCCCTAGTGGAAGCCTGGGAAAGGGCAGCCACAGAGGCACTCGACCAAGTTGTACCCATGCGGCACTTGACCCGACGCAGATCCCAACGGGCCCCATGGTTCTCCATGGAGCTCCGCGAGATGAAGCGTCTGAGACGGGGCCTAGAGAGCTGTTGGAGATCCAGCCGATCCGAATCCGACCGGTTACGACTAAGGTCGTTTACGAGAACTTATCTCGCGACGTTGAGGGTGGCTAGGTCTAACCACTTTGCCACCCTCATCGCGTCCGCAGATAATCGCCCAGCCGCCCTGTTTAGGGTAACTCGCTCTCTCCTTAATCAGGAGGTGAGGGAGGAACCCTTGCAGGGTCGAGCCGAGGAGTTTAGTCGATTTCTGTCGGACAAAATCGCTCGGATCCGGACCAGTTTGGACTCCAACTGGGCAGAGTCTGACGATGAGGATACGGGCGGCCTTGTCGATTTAATCTGGGAAGAGTTCGATCCTGTGACTCCTGAAGAAGTGGACAAGATCATGGGGAAGCTGAGCTCCACCACGTGTTTGTTGGACCCGTGCCCCTCCTGGCTGACTTATGCGGCCCAGGATGGGACACGAGGCTGGCTCCAGGCAGTGATTACTGCCTCTTTGAGTCAGGGTAGTTTTCCCGCCGCCTTGAAGGAGGCGGTGGTGAGACCCCTCCTCAAGAAGCCTGCCTTGGACCCAGCAATTTTAAACAAGTATCGTCCGGTCTCCAACCTTCACTTTCTGGCGAAGGTTGTTGAGAGCGTGGTGGCGCAGCAGCCCCCTTTGTTCTTGGATGAAGCTGATTATCTAGACCCGTACCAATCGGGTTTCAGGCCCGGGTACAGCACGGAGACGGCATTGGTCGCGCTGGTGAATGATCTCTGGCGGGCTCGGGACAGAGGTTGCTCCTCTGTCCTAGTCCTTTTAGACCTCTCAGCGGCTTTTGATACCATCGACCATGGTATCCTGCTGCGACGTCTCAGGGGGTTAGGAGTGGGAGGCACAGTTCTCCAGTGGTTCTCCTCTTACCTTCTGGGACGTTCGCAGTCGGTGTTGGCAGGGGGGCAGAGATCGACCTTGAGACCTCTCATTTGTGGAGTTCCTCAGGGATCGGTTCTCTCGCCTCTCCTGTTCAACATCTATATGAAGCCGCTGGGTGAGATCATTCGTGGTTTCGGAGTTGGGTATCATCAATATGCTGATGATACCCAGCTTTTTATTTCGACCCCAAACCACCCCAGTGATGCCCTCGACGTGATGTCCCGCTGCCTGGAGGCGGTCCAGGTCTGGATGGGGAGGAACAGGCTTCAACTCAACCCTGACAAGACTGAGTGGCTGTACATTCCGGCATCCCGGGACATTCAAAATGTTCCATCCCTTTCTATGGGGGGTGAGCTTTTACCCCCCGTGGACAGGGCTCGCAACTTGGGAGTCCTCCTAGATTCACAGCTCTCTTTGGAAGAGCATATTGGAGCTGTGACTAGGGGGGCCTTTGCCCAGGTTTGCCTGGTGCGCCAGTTGCGGCCTTATCTAGACCGGGATGCCTTGCGTACAGTCACTCATGCGCTCGTGACTTCTCGTCTAGACTACTGTAATGCTCTCTACATGGGGCTGCCCTTGAGGTCCACCCGGAGACTTCAACTGGTGCAGAATGCAGCCGCGCGAGTTGTCTTGGGGGTTTCCCGATACTCCCATGTTACACCTTTGCTCTGCGAGCTGCATTGGCTACCGGTTGCTCTCCGGGTGAGGTTCAAGGTGTTAGTGATGACTTACAAAGCCCTTCATGGCATGGGTCCGGATTACCTACGGCAACACCTGGGGCCGGCGTCAACTTCCCTCCGTCCAGTGCACTCCCACAGAGAGGGCCTCCTCAGGGTGCCGCCGATCAAAGAATGCCGATTGGTGGCCCCCAGGGGGAGAGCGTTCTCTGTGGGCGCGTCAGACCTTTGGAACCGCTTTCCGGTCGAGCTCCGGATGGCCCCTGACCTTCGCTCCTTCCGGCGCGATCTCAAAACCTTCTTTTTCGAACAAGCTGGCCTGGTCTGATGGGATGGGGTTGGGTTTTTATAAATAGTTTTAATTTTAATATGTATTAATTATTACGGGCATAATGGTTTAATCACTTTTTAATTTTTGTATTCTGTTTTTTATTATGTATTGCCCTGTTCACCGCCCTGAGTCCTTCGGGAGAAGGGCGGTATACAAATTAAATTATTATTAAATTAAATATTCTTGGCTAGGTGAGCACAAAGTTTTTAAGTGCTTTAGTTCTCTTTTCACTAATTTAGTATGTTTCTTATCATGGGGTACTCTAGTTAAGTTGACAATTTGAGTTGCTACTTGATCTGGAGTAACCTCTTGTTGTTTGCATTGAGCTGGTTGGTCTCCTCCCAATTTTTTCAGTAGGCTCCATGCCTTCCTGCTTGAGTGTTTAAAGTCTAGTCCAGATGTAGTTTGCTCCCATTTTTGCCTGCGCACCAGGTCAAGGTTATGAAGAAGTTCATCGGCTATCTCAGCATCACCATTCTCTAGATGTTTTTGGTACAGGTTTTCACAGGTTTCATTCCATCCTGGGATATATTCCTTGCGGAAGCCACGTGGGATGGATTTTTTAGCCGATGACATGATTGCTCCGACAAAGCGATAGTAGCTTTTACTAACTGCTGGGATACATCCTATTGTGTTCTCAAGGTCCATCGTAAACCTTTCCCAGTTGGCCATCTTCAGGTTCCACCTTGGTCGGGGTATAGATCTGATAATAGGTATCTTTATTCCTGTCTTAATGATAATAGGTCTATGTTGGCTATGGGGGAAGGTTGGTAGCACTTGCCGAGAGGTAGGTACAGGTTTGGTTTTATCTTGTGTAACAAAACATAAGTCAGGGTTATACTCTTTCTTCCATGCAGCTGATTTAAAAGTACCTCGATCTTTAGCATCAAAAACTAGGTATAGGTTGTTCTGCTCTGCCCATTCGCAGAGGGTCTCGCCGTTAGTATCATTAAGCATATATCTCCATTGGGTATGGTGGCTATTGAAATCTATATAGATGCCCGGGTGTGGAATCCTTGGAAGAACTGTGTTAGGCCAAGAGATAGTAGGGGGCTTATAGATGTTCATAACTTGGGTGTCTCCAATCTTAATTGTGATAGTGTAGATGTTTTCCTCACTGCTTGTTTCCAATAAATATGCATTTTCAATGTTATTACACACGTATGTTATTAGGCCATAAGTTTGATGAAAAATAGCTCCTAAGACGTCATATCCAGGTATTCTTCCTCTGCTTTTAAGCTGCTGTTCATTCTCAATGCGTGTTTCCTGAATCACAGCCAAATCGACATAGTTTTCAAGTAGTAGTTTGGAGAGATGTTCACATTTTGATCTACTACTGCCTTCGATGTTAAGTTGGCATATACATATTGAACTTCCAATATTCCGAATCATTTTAGTATTGGTATTTGTTATTTCTGTTATTTCTGCTATTTTTTAGTCCTTAAAAGGACTGTGGAGTTGTGTGTGAAGCCAGGAGATCCTTGCGGATGTCTGGCTACCAGTCCATCTGTTACTCATTTAGCACCACCCAGGAGACACGTGTGGCTTAAGGTTTGCCACGGACGTGAGTAACTTTGCCCCCCAGCAAAAAAAGGCCAGTTAAAATCTTACTGCCTCTCTGCTAGCGAGTTTCCAGCCGGCGTCTTGTCTGCAATTTAGAGTGGTTTTAAATGCAAATGAATTTCTGCTGAGATGTACCTTAAATGTTCAAATGTTTCAAATTGAAAGAGAGACTGTGTTTGTAGGCTTGAGTTTTGTGAAATCAAGATGCAAGATTAGAATTTTCCTGTCTGTCTCCTCTAAAATTGCCTTTCTCCCAAATTTCACTAGAAAGTTCAGAGATTTACTGTTGAAAAACAATTTGTTAAAGAGCTGAATCTTTACTCAAAGAGGAAAAAAGCCTGCCAGTTTGCTAAGATCCTTTGTTCAAAAGCCATAAGGAACAATAAAACAATTAATTGCCCTGGTAACCCAGCTCTTGGTTTGCTGCTCAATGAAAGAGACCCCCACCTTTGGAATGCCAGCTAATGCAGCAACTTGCAAGCTTGTATTTATATTAAAGGGGAGAGAGGCATTGATTGCAATGATGAGTAGCCATGCAAGCATCTTTACAGAGGTTTCATCCTGTGCTGCTAGCCATTGTCTTTAGAATTGGAATTTTGCTCAAACCAAAAAGTTTGCCAGTTTGTTGAAATCTTTTGTTCAAAGGACTGACGAAGTAGCCATGCAAGCATCTTTATATGAATAAGCAAGTGATTTAGTTAACAATCCTAAAATATATGTTTTGAACCTCCAAAGGGAGAATTTTCAGCAAGCCATCCTACTCAGTCTCTCTAGCTATAAACAAGGAACAAAGAGCAAATTAACCTTCGTCAGTGACACAGTTTACAGCCTACGGTTGGCACTCTTAACACGGACAAGAAGTCCCTTGAGAGTTCCAAACTGGCTCACAACTCATGGTCTTAAGAAGAAACAATTTGGCTCATCTTGTGTCCAAATTCAAGCTAGGGACAATACCAGGCTTGCATCCAAACAGCGACCTCTAGTGGTCAAGGGGTGAACTTCGTTGAAGTACTCACCTACACAAGCAGCACCCCAGTGGCTGCTCAGCAAGTAAAAGGCTTGTCCTCAGGCATGTGTAGAGTGCCCCCTAGTGGTCAAAGAGCGAAGTTCACTGAATTAGTTAAAAATACCTAGGAAGTTTTCTGTACCTATCCTAGCCATGGCTGAGTGTCTCATTGATTCAGAAGAGCTGGTTCGATCAGACAGGTTCACCAACCTTGCTTCCTACAAACAGCACACCAAACCCAAGCCTGCAAAAGCCTACACCTCTTCAACGCCATAACACAGGTGCGCCAACACTTCAAACTGCATCATCTCTTGACAATGACAACGTAACATCCAGCAACAATGGTTGAATCGACAACCAGCACAAGCTTTAGAGACTACACCACAACTGAATGCTCTTGCAACATCATTCTATCCTGCTACACCTCACCCTTATTCACCAGAGAACTTTCACACCCAAGGGGTCCCACGAGTTCCTTTGGCATCAAGGAGTGAGGTGTCAGACTGTTCTGACCATGCCAGGTACATGATTCGACGAGAGCTTCTCAACTCTAGCCTCTCAAAGTTTAATGACCGTCCAGAGACCTACAGATCCTGGAAAGCAACCTTCAAAGCTGCTATTGCTGATCTCAAATTCAACATCAGAGAGGAACTTGATCTACTCATAAAGTGACAAACACATTACAGCTATGCATCCTGCTCCACTTCTAGGCAATCCACAGCAACCACCTGTATCCAACCCTGCTTCAAATGATGGCGGGGAGCAACATGGTGGGGAGCAACAAAATCACGCTCCAGTCACAAAGGTCTCATCTTCACCCCTATCTTCAAGTTAGAGACCTTGTTCTGTTTAAGGACCATCAAGCTCAAGAATCGAAAGGCATCAAAAACTTTCATCAGACCATCGCAGAACTTGTCCTGCTTTTGTCCCTTGAAGACTGAACTCATTGCCGTTCCTGGTTGAATCCTGACTCCAAGAAGAAAAGTTATTTGAACTTTAATCTACACTATTTTAAGCCTGTAATGACAGTTCTTATTATTGCAATATGTATGCACGTTTATTTCTTATATCTCTCAGGGTTTATGTCTTATATATCTCATGTTGATTTTTATATCTTTCAGGTTATGCCTCATATGTAGGAAAGTTTATTTTATATTTCTCAGGTTTTTATGTCTATCTCAGGTTTATTACTTATATATCTCAGGTGTGTATGACAACAAGCAAACCACAAACATGTATTTGCATTTGTATAACTACCCTTATATGATTTTATATGGTGGTATTATGTAATACCAGACGGGGAGTGTGCTTCCATCACATGGCTGTTTTGGAGAAATTACAATGTGGGCAGTCAGACCCTCCTACCCTATGATGTATTTCCTCTTCCCTCCCCTTTCTGTGATGGACTTTCTCCTTCTTTGTCCCTGGAGATTTCTCCTTCTCCATTAACCAGCAAACATGTGACAACAGCAGACATGTGCAGACGCTGGGAGTATTACCATTTTCTTACCTTGGAGATACCTTGGAAACATCTTGGAAATGCTGTACAAATGTCATCTTAATGCACCCCACCTACTGTATTCGACTCTACATGCAATAAAGGTATTTCTATATGATAAAGGGTGTTTCCACGAGTTCAAACTATCTGGAGAGAACTGTTAATGGTAATGGCCTGCTTATATAGAGCATAGAAGTCTTAACAAGGGGTTAATTACAGTACAACGGCTTTGGATCCAGAATACAAAGTCTTACACTTAGGCAGGGAAAAAACAAAGGTTCAAGTACAGATTAGGCACAATTTGGCTCAAAATCAGGGGGGCCTAATGGGGAGCATCACACTGGAGGTCATTGTTGAATTAAGAGGCGATCCCCCCTCCCCCCTCGCACATACGGTTCCTCCCCATCTTTTAACTATAATTTTATCTTGATTGAGAATTCCATTTTGATTGCTATAGAAATATTTATCTGCTACGATCTTAATGTTTTAATGCTGTAAACCAGGCCTTTTCAACCTTTTCACCGATTCTACCACTTTTGGGATATAGCAATATGCGAGTACCACCTAGCAAGGCAGGCCAGGCACAGGGGTCTTAGCAAGGGGATAAATCATTAAATAACAGTCAGAGTCAGTATAGTACCACTTTTAGGGTATGGCAATATTTGAGTACCACCTAGAAAGGCAGGGCTCCTGGTGGCCAAGTACTAAGGCGGGACTTCCTTCCCTCCCTCCCTGCGTCCCTCTTTCTCATGCCAACCTCCTTCTGAAGGAAGAATTTGTTTTAAAAAACCCATATTTTCCCTCTTCCATATATATTCTTCAAACAAGGAAAAGCCTCCAGAGACAGAAAAGACAAGCCATTGAAGGAACTAGCTTAAAAAGGCGCATTCCCCTTTAAGAATTAGCTACTGGCTAGAAAGGAAAGTTAAGGAGCGCAGCCGGCACTTAAGGAAGAATAAAAATTTTAGTAAGTACACCTGTCGGCTAAGACAGCCTCCCATAATGGCTGCATTCGTAAGTAAAGGAATGCTACAGGCAAAATCCGTTCAGGAGAAAAATACTTCAAAATCCCTTGGAGCAAAACTTACAGCTAACAATAGCAGAGCAATAGAAGCTAACATGAGACATCAGCCATTAGCCAAATAGAAATTGCCAAAGACTCCTTAAGGACACAAAGCCCACATTGCACAAATCCCGGAACTTCAAAGTCACAGAAGCACATAAGATTCCTTCCACTCTTCATCTCCCTCTATGCCTCACCTCCAGCCAATGATGCCTTTCTTTATTGCTGCCTTTCTTCATTGCTGCCTTTCTTCATTCCTCGTGTAGGGCAACCTCTCCCCCTGCACTACATTCCTTGCCTGTTTGTTGCTGCCAACACAGGTGGCTGCCATGGAAGTTGTAGATCGTGGACGACCTGCTTGATCTCCTCTCCTCTCCCCCCACCCTCCTCCTCCTCCTTTCCCTTCGGTGCAGCTAGAGTTGACTCCGCCTCCTCCCAAGGCTGCTTCTGTTTCTCTCTCGCCCTCTCCCACCCAAACTGCCTCCTTTTATAGCCTCTCCTGTGTCTGCCCCTCCTCTTCTTTTCTCATTGGGGAGGGAGGTGAGCTGGAAGTGAGCCTAGGGCCTTTGCCTCTCCCCAGCCACTCAACAGCTCCAGAGGACTCTCTCACAGTAAGTCCTTGCCTGCGCTGGCTTGTTCCCTCCCCCGCTACACCTGGTTGGGCAGGGCTGCGTACCACCTGCCACATGCTAATGTACCACAGGAGGTACACTTACCACGGGTTGAAAAGCCCTGCTGTAAGCTGCCTAGAGTCATTTTATCATGAGATGGTGGCAAATAAATTTTATAAGTAAATATATATTCCGGTATCATACTTATTTTTTAAAAAATGTGGTTTTATTTTGAATGAGATCCCTGCAATTCTCCGAAACATGCTCTATGTGTCTTCCCCGTCTTCTGGGTCTCTTTCCGTCTCCCCCACATCTTGCAGGAAATTTTTTCTGTCTCAGGGTGTTTCCAGCATTTATTCCTGTTGAATTTATGCAATTTGATGATGGAAACTGATCCCAACCGGGAAGGATTTACTTTTTTCCATCTTCCAGGATCCCCTTTAATTTCTTGCTGCAATTTGCTTTGCAAATGACTTAAAACAAATAATATTTTCAGGAGTGAAAAGGGATCTTGGCTTGAACTAACCAACTTGGTCTCCCGTTCTGGGTCCACTTTGTGTTGTGTCCCTCCTCCCCCTCCTCCCTTCCAGCGAAGCCCACCGTTTCCATCTCCTCCACCAAGCTGGACCCCGCTTCCCCCCACACCATCCTCCTCTGCACCGCGAGGGGCTTCTACCCCGTGGAGATCGAGGTCCGCTGGCTGAAGAACAACCGGCTAGAGGAGGAGGACATGGCCTTCGGGGAGGAGCTCCAGAACGGAGACTGGACCTACCAGCTCCAGGTGATGCTGGAGACCCAGCCCCAGCGGGGGGACGTCTACGCCTGCCAGGTGGGGCATGCCAGCCTGGAGGCCCCTATCACCGTCCAGTGGGGTGAGCACCTCCCCTCCTGCTCTGGGGACCCCATCCTGCCCTGAGGGGGGGAGAGACCCTCCCTGTGGGGGGAGCCGGGATGGACCCTCCTGGGGGGGGAAGCTGGCCCTGATCCTCCTGCTCAGGGGAGCCTCCTTCTCCTTCCCCAGAGCCCCGATCCTCCAACTCGGCTAGGAGCAAACTCTGGACGGGGATTATGGGGGCCCTGATTGGGGTGATCTTCTTTGCCACGGGGCTCTCCCTCTACCTGAAGAGCAAGAAAGGTGAGTTTCGGGGCTGGATGAGAGGTTGTGGGGAGATGACCATCTGGTGGGGGGGCTCTCAGCAAGCTTAGCAGAGGGCAAGGAGGCCCCCTTGGAAATTTGCTTGGGAAATTCTGTTCTTTGGGGGTCTGCAGTATAAGTGAGCATCCTGCAACCTATTATGGGCTATCAATGGGGAGGGGGACCCCCTGAGTCCTCCAGCCCATGAAAGGTTCTGATTGGCTCTTTTTCTTCTTCCAGCAATTCCCATCCAGCCTCCTGCAGGTGAGTTTCTCCTCAAGTTGTAGATGTTACTTTAACATTCGTTAATTGTTCCCTTTTTTAAAAAAATGTATCTGAACAAAACCTCCTTGCTTTGGATAACACAATTTTTTGAAATTTTGGGCAGCGTTTCCTTACAGAGACCTGAAAATGCATTGGAATAAAAAACAAATACAAACACACCACAAATAGTAAAATCTTGACCAGGTTTTTTTCCAACATGGTGGGCGGGGAGGACTCATCTTTTGATTAAGTGCCACAATTATGTCATTTGGGGAAAATTCCATAAGTCCCGGGAAATGAATTGCTGGTCCTTTGCATCCTTTTCCTCCCTGAAATGGGGGGTGGGTGGGAGATTTTCCCTCATTCTGCCCCTGCCTATCAACCACCTCCCTGCAGTGTGGGTCTGTCTGGGGCGGGGCGGCTGATAGAGAGGAATAATAAGTTATTTACACTGAAGGTTTCACTTTATATTCTCATTTTCTCCCCTTCTCTTTTTCTCTACAGCCCTCATGAATTAATCTTGCCGTCCTTCCTGCTTCCTGATGGAAAAGGAAATTCTTTTTTTCCTCAGTAGCTGATGAATTTCTGGCTTTTTTGCAACCTCTGAAAAATGGAGGCTCAAGATTTTAGATTAGGGAGAGGAGGAGAAGGGCAGCCTGGAGCTTTTCCTGCTGAGAGCCCCCCCCATCTTTCTCTCAGGGCCTCCCTTTCTTAGGAGGGAGGGGTGGAGACCATCTAGACTGACCCCGGGGATTCTGGGCCTGCCTGTCATTCCAGACACCCAAATCTCTCCCTGCTTTGAATCCACAGCAGCTTCATCTGCATCACTCTTCCTCCGAATCCCTTCCCTTCCCTTCACTTTGATGTAAAAGAATAAACATTGTAGGAAAACCCTGGAATTCCTCCTTCCTTCCTCTTCCTGTTTTCTCCCCCTCCAGGACGGTTCACCCTTCTCCCCACCCCCTCCTCAGATTGAGGCCTCCACTGCGTCTGGATTGACCATCCCGGCAGCTTTGGGTCCAAAGCCAGAACTGGTTTGGGGGGAGGGTGGGGAGACCCATGAAGGGGAAGGGGCAGGACCCCCCCTCCTACTCAGAGCCCCCCTTGCTCTGCTTCCCCTCAAGCCCAATTTTGAGGACCAGGATGCCATCGGCCACGGTCCTCCTCAAGCACTTGTGGGGAGCCATTCGGGGGGGCATCTGTGATTCCCCCTACACTCCCCAAGCTATTTCAGCCATTTCTTCAGCACTGGAGGGTCCTGCCCCATTTTGCCTCCCAACGCCTCCCTCCCTTACCCCCTCCCTTTTTCGGGCTCTCATGGTACAGACTCTCCTCCATGATGGTATAAATGGTAAAGGGTTTCCCCTGCTCAAGCTCAAGGTTGGACTACATGACCTCCAAGGTCCCTTACAACTTCTTTCACATTCTATCAACTCTGTATGAACAGCCCCCTCCAGATGAACTCCAACCCATCCAGCTGCTGGGCAGGGCGAGGACTAGAACTCCCCTTTTCTCTAGGAAGTAGGGGGAGGGGTGTCAAGATGTGGCTACATTCAGACAACACGCATGACCAGGGAAGGGCCCTCCTGAACTCTTACCTCAGCTGCATTCAGACCAGGGGAATGCCGCCTTCACCCGCCCCTCGAGGGCCCCTGTGGGAAGCTGTTGGCTCTGGGGGGCTTTGGGAGTTGTGGGGACCCCCCCCCCAGTCAGCAGCTTCTGTCACAGCCTTTCAATGGCCTCCTTTCCCCCAAATAAATGGCTCCTCCTCTTAGGGAAGGACACTGAAAAGGGGTGATTTCACAGATGTGGGGAGGGCAGAGAGCTTCCCGTCTGGTGGGCGGGAGGGGGGGCATTGAGGGGAAAATGGGGCAAACTCAACTCTTCCAAAATATTGGTGTCTCAGCACACACCTGCACCCACAACACACACACACACATACACACACACACACACAGACCCCCCCTCAAAGAAGCAGCAGAGGAGGTGGGAGTAGGTGTTGGGGGGCTTCAGTCACCCCATAGGACTTTTCCAGGACTGCCCACCTGGCCCCACTGCCGCCGCACAGCCCTTCCTGCCTTTGGGCCTGAAGCCCCCTCCCTCTGGGCAGGGGAGACCCGGAGAACAAGGTTTTTTCCACTGTTTGAGGGCTCCCACCCCCCCTTCATGTCCTGGGCGGAAGACTCAATCCTGACTCCAGAGGAGGTAAAGTTGCCATAGTTCCCTCTCCTGTTCTCGGGTGGGGGGACCCTCCCCATCCCCCTCCTACAAGTCTGCCCTCACGGTGCCCCCCCACTGCAACTGAGCCCCTCCCCTTCCATGCTGGTCCCCCTTTTCCTCTCTTTCCCACCCATCAGAGCCCCCCCCCCGAGAGCCGAGTCTCCCTGTAACGTTTGAAGGGGGAGAATCGGAGCCTTTGGGCCTCCGGGGATGTTTCTCCAACCCTCTGTTGTTTCTTCCCTGGACTGTCCAGGGTCTCCTCGGGGGTCGGGAGGGCCCCCCCAGCCTCTTCGGGGGGGAAGGCAGGGGACCGAGGGGGCTGCCCCACCCGGAGACTCAGCCACGGGGCAGAGCGGGAGAGTCCCGGAGCTTCCCCGGGGAAGAATCCAGGCTTGTTGCCTGCTGGATCAGGGCCGCTTTCTCGGTTCCGCTTCGGGGGAGCCCAGCGCTTCTGTCCGTGGGCGGGGGGGGGAAAAGCAAAACTCCAGCACTTCTCCAGCTTTTGGGTGTTGTGGAAACACACAAAGGTCCTCTGTGTGTTTGTGTGCGTGTGTGACGGGGTGTTGAGGCCTGGGGGGGGCAGGAAGAACTCAAGAGAAAATCCAAATCTTGCTGGGGAGACATGAAAAGAGGACAGGAGTTCTGCTCTGATCAGAGGCTGCCTGGATCTGGGACCCCCTTTGTGCGACTGGCTGTGTAGACACAACTGTGGTGCGGTGGGGTGAGCCCCTCCCCTCCCCCCTCCCCTCCTGCTCTGGGGACCCTCTCCTGCCCGGAGAGTTTCTCCTCAAGTGATAGATGTCTCTTTTAACATTCGTTAATTATTCCTTTTAAAAAAATAATGTGCCTGAACAAAGCCTCCTTGCTGTGGATGCGACAGATTTTTGAAATTCTGGGCCAAAAAGAACTCGGGCACAAAAGAGGGGATGTGGAAACCCAATGCAGGGTCAGCCAAAGGGACTCGGATGCCTCTGCTACACCAGCGCTCAAAGTGCGAGGAATAAACAGGGTGAACTAGAAACCCATTTGTCCAGAGTGGTGGAGGGTTTCCCGTCTGAGCAGTGGGGTGGACTAGAAGACCTCCAAGGTCCCTTCCAACTGTTAGTCGGTTACATTTTTGCACAGCAGATTCTGGATTCTTCCCATTTTAAGGGTCTCCCCTGGAAACTGAAATCAAATTTGGAGAAACGCCAAGAGGCTCCTAACCGCTTTAATTCAAAGCCTTCGGGCCAAATCCTTCCTTAGAGACTAATGACCCTCTTTTACCGGTCTACTATTGGGAGCGTCCTCTCGTATGTTATCATGGTTTGATATGCTGGTCTGACAGCCGCGGATAAGAAGGCATTACAGAGTGTGGTGAGCCCAGCACAAGACATTATGCGCTGTCCCCTGACACCACTGGATGACCTTGCCAGGGCCCGCTGCCTTGGAAGAGTGAGGAAAATCCTCAGGGGCGACTTACACCCTGGCCGGGACCTCCTTACTCTCCGAGGAGAGGAGATACAGGAGTAGAGCCAGCTGTACCAACAGGCTGAAGAACAGCTTTTATCCACAGGCTGTGTTCTGTTCCAGCCTAGTACCATCTCTGCAGAAATGTCAGGGACAACCCCTTTTCAAAAGTCAATAGGCTGAAAGTAAGCCAGCCAAATTTATTTACACAAAACAGATCCAAAACAGAGCAAACAGAGCAAAACAAATACGAAGCACGACTAAATCAGAAGCTGTTCAAATGGTTGCCTTCAGCAACCAGCACCTCCCACACATTCCCCTTTTAAACAGTTTCAAGGCGTGGCTTCTCTTTGCCTACTCCCGAGGTGCCCCATTGCCTTCCTTTGTTTACTCCTGCTTGTCTGCCTCCTGCTTCGGGCGTCCTTGAACAAGCCCAGCTGTGGGTCGTCTTCATCCAAGCTGTCAGGCTCACACAGCTGGGTCTGAGGAGGAACCAGACGGGAGGGGCCTGGCTGAGAGCTCTGCAATGCCTCAGAACTGTCCTCCGCAGGCTCTCCAATCCCCTCCTCCTCCTCCTCCTCCTCAGAATTCTCCGATTCAACTGCCAAACCCACAGGCTGACACTGAATGACAACACTATCCCGCACCCCCCGGGTCTGCCGATCCGGATGTGGTCGGGATGGGAATTGTTCATGAAAAGCAGACACCAAAGCAGGAGCATGTACGGTGGTCACGTCCTCCCAGGTGAACTCCTCTGGTCCGTAGCCTTTCCATTCAATCAGGTACTGGAAACGACCTTTCAGCCAACGGGAGTCCCTGATGCTGGCGACCTCGTACTCGGGGGTGCTGTCTAAATCACGATCTCCTGATGGGGGAGGTTCCGCTCAGTGGAGTGGACAGGCCGGTTGCTCGGGGACCAACAGAGACTGATGAAAGACTGGATGCACATGCAGGGAACGTGGCAGAGTTGAGCGATAGGCGACCAGATTGATGACAGCCTCGATTGGGAACCTGTCCTAAATATCGGTGATCTAACTTTCTCACCGGCAGTGTTGATGGTAGGTTCCTGGTGGACAACCAGACCCGATCTCCCACCGATAGTGGAGGCGTATCCTGCCTTGACCGATCAGCAAACCTTTTGTAATTGGCCTTGGCCTTCTCTAACTGATGTCGCACCAATCGATGGATCGCCTGTAACTCTGCCATGTAGTCGTTCGCTGCCGGCTCCGGTGAGTCCACTGGAGAAAGGGGGAAAAACCAGGGGTGATATCCCACATTGGCCAAGAACGGTGTCATCTGTGTGGAGGTGTGCTGCGAATTGTTAAATGCAAACTCAGCTATGGCCAGATAGTCCACCCAATTGTTTTGCTGCAGATTGACGTAGCAGCGCAGATATTGTTCCAGAATACTGATGACCTTCTCGGTTCCCCCGTCAGTTTGAGGATGATGTGCGGACGAGAGGCAAATCTTGATATCCAACGCATGCATCAACTCCTGCCAGAAACGGGCTGTAAACTGGGCCCCTCTATCAGGGACGACTCTATCAGGGAGGCCGTGCAGCTGAAACACCTGCTGAATGAACATACGACTAGTGGCGCGGGCTGACGGTAAACCACGACAGGGGATGAAATGTGCCATCTTGGTCAGCATGTCCACCACCACATACACTGTCGTAAAACCAGAGGATGGGGGTAAATCCATTAGAAAGTCCATGGACACAGCCCCCCAGGGTCTTTTGGGTGTCGGCAAGGGCTGCAGTAATCCAGGTGGGGCCCCTGTGGCTGACTTGGCCTGCCTAGATGGGATACAGGATGTGACATAGGTCTGGACGTCATGTCGGAAGCGGGGCCTCCAGAAGGTACGGGAGACCAGGTTCAGGGTCTTGAACAGGCCAAAATGCCTCGCCGCTGGGTGATCATGACACTGGCTGAGGATGAGTCCCCTGAGTGCCCCTCCTGGAATGTAGAGCCAGTCACGATAATACAAGAGTCCATCTGTGACTGTCCAAGGAGAATCTGGCCACACCTCCTCCTTCCGCTGAGCCACCCACACATCTTGCTGCTTTGCCTCCCAGATCCGAGCCCGTATATCAACCGGCTCCCGCACCGCAGCAAAAGACTCGACGGGGATCACTGTCCTGGGCAAAAGCTTGTCTTCCACTCGGGAATATTCGGGCTTCCTGGACAGAGCATCCGCTCTTTGATTGTGCCCTCTGGGTATGTACTTAACTCAGAAGTTGAACCTCGCAAAGAAAAGAGACCACCGGATCTGGCGTTGGTTCAAATTCCGAGCGGTCTGCAGGCTTTCCAAATTCTTATGGTCTGTCCGGACCTTGATTTGATGCTGCACTCCCTCCAGATGATGCCTCCAGGCCTCGAACGCCACTTTGATGGCCAGCAGCTCCTTCTCCCAGATTGTATAATTGCGCTCCAAAAGGTTCAGTTTTCGTGAATGGTACGCACAAGGGAAGAGGGTACCGCTGGGCGTCGTTGCCTGGAGTAACACCACCCCAATGGCAATGTCGGAGGCATCCGCCTCCACGACAAATGGCCGTTGCGTGTCAGGATGCTTCAAGATGGGCTCCTTCATGAAGGCTTCCTTCAAAATCTGGAAAGCCCGTTGTTCTGGAGCGTTCCACTGAAACCGAGTCTTCTTCTGCAGGAGCTGGGTGAGGGGGGCTGTCAAGGCAGCAAACCCAGGGATGAAAGCTCGGTAATAGTTGGCGAACCCAAGATGTCACTGAACATCCTTCACACAACGTGGGGGTTGCCAACTCTGCAAAGACTCAACCTTACTTGGCTCCATGGCGATGCCCTCAGGAGAAATGCGGTGACCCAGGAAATCAATGGTCACCCAGTAGAACTGGCACTTCTCCAATTTGGCAAACAGCCGATGTTCTTGGAGTCGCTGCAGGACCTGATGGAGATGCTGATGGTGCACCTCACGCGACAGGGAGTAGATCAGGATGTTGTCCAAGTAGATCACGACAAACTGATCTAACAAATCCCGGAAAATATCATTCATGAAATGCTGAAGCAAGGCGGGGGTGTTGGTCAGGCCAAATGGCATCACCGTGTACTCAAAGTGTCCATAACGAGTACCAAACGCCGTCTTCCACTCATCACCCGGCCGAACCCTGACAAGGTTGTAAGCTCCACGCAGGTCCAGTTTCATGAAGATCTTAGCCTCCCGGAGTCGGTCCAAGAGTTCAGGGATGAGGGGCAGCGGGTAACAATTGCGCACCGTGATGGCATTGAGTTTCCTATAATCGCAGCAAAGCTGCAATTGGCCGGACATATTTTTAACAAAGAGCACAGGTGCAGACACTGGCGAGGACGAGGGCCGGATGAAACCTCGAGCCAAATTCTTCTCCAGAACGTCCCACAATGCAGCCAACTTGGGGTCCGACAAGGAGTACAAATGCCCCACTGGGAGAGGCGCATCAGGGACTAAACCAATGGGGCAGTCATAGGGCCTGCGCGGGGGTAATTGATCCGCCTCTGTCTCGCTGAACACATCAGCGAAGTCAGACAGTTCGGGAGGCAAGGAAACCCCTGGGGAACCCTCCACCTGGCCGGCACAGATATGGCGGGTGTGGTCCATGCACTGTAAACTTGAGAAGGTGACCAAGTTCTGTGACCAATAGATCTGTGGGTCATGCGCCCGGAGCCACGCCAGTCCCAAGACCATGGGGAAATGCAGATCTGAGGTGATATAGAACTAGATGGCCTCCACATGGGAACTGATGGTCATACATAATGGTTGCGTGTCGGCCTTAATTGGCCCAGACAGGAGCACTCGACCATCGATAGTCTCCACTAACATGGGCGGTTCCACCGGGCACTGGGGAACAGCCCATTTGGCCACAAATGCTGAGTCCATAAAATTTGTGGTGGTCCCAGAGTCAATTAAGGCATGGACTGGAATCCTTGAACAAAGACAGCGGTGAATCCTCTTCCTCCAAGCTGTCAGGCTCACACAGCTGGGTCTGAGGAGGAACCAGACGGGAGGGGCCTGGCTGAGGGCTCTGCAATGCCTCAGAACTGTCCTCTGCAGGGTCTCCAATCCTCTCCTCCTCCTCCTCAGAATTGTCCGATTCAACTGCCGAACCCACAGGCTGACACTGAATCACAACAGGCTGTCAGGCTCTTGAATGGGACATAATTTTTATAAACTTTATGTATGACTGACTTGCGAGGCTGGTGTGTTGTGCAATTAGCTCACATGGTGTAACAGGATGGTGGATTTGTTGTCACTGTCAGCCGTGATGTGACAGTGGGGGGCAGGAAGGGAGGCTCAGCCAATCTCAATGTATATATGGTTGTATTTTGACAATAAAGTTTCATTCATTCATTCATTCATTCATTCAATTGCCCATTTTCTTTCCCTCCTTTTACTGCCTGGGAAAAATGGTCTCCTTCTGTTTACCGTAAGACCTCCCTAACTCCATTTTACATTGTTTTTTTAAATCCATTCTTCTTGCCGTTCTTTGCGCCGGTTTGAAAATAGGCTTTTTAAACTGGGAATTAACTAATTTGATTATTTCACTTGTTTTGATCGGTGAGCCACAACACGAACTTATTTTGGAAGATGAAATCCACCCTTTATAGTATTTTTGGGGGGGGCGATAGTTGGGGGGGGCAGCGAAAGGTTTTCAGACATTAATGGTGAAGCCTGTAATCCTATACTTGAAGGCGAGGGATTACCGAAGTCCACAGAATTTCTATTAAAATTGCATGACGTTATAAATTCCAAATTCATCGTTTCTTGCAATAAACTCCCCGTCCATCCCTCCTCCTTCAACGCTGAGAACTTTTCCAAGGAAGAAACTCCAATCAGATCCTCTCATCCATCCTGTCCACGTCCACGGGGGTGGATTTTTTTCTTCTCCTTTTTGGGCAAAACGTTTCCTTCCACTCCCATCCGGAAGAACGGAGTTAACCTCAGAGTCTATTGATCCTTAGGACCGAGTCCCGGGGCTGATTCCTTTTCCCCTAAAATTCCCTTCCTGCCAGTCAAAAGGTTGAATTGATTGGCACGCAGCCAAGGGCAGGAACTGAGCCTCTATCCTGCTCATAATGTAAATTATCGGTAAGGCTGATGGAGCTTAAATCCTTTCACCGGCCTTGAATCTAATAATCCACCTTTTCTTTCCTCAAAGTCTTCGTGGCGTGTCAGGGAGTTCGTTAATGTTTATTTCGAATTAAGAGGAGAAATTTGGGAAGGCGGGAAAAGCTGAGATATTTCTGTTCAAAAGAAGCTTTGTACGAACACACACACGAAAGCCGGAGAGGGTTGTGGAGGAAAACCCACTCAGAATTTCCCCTCGGGAGGAAAAGCTGCGCCTGAAGCGGAGGATCGGGCCGGGCTGAGCCAGGAAGAGCCGCGGATCCATCGGGGGAGATTCCCGGATTCCGGGCTTCTGCCGGGAAAGGAGCGGGGGGGAAGGGGGGTCCCGGCTGGCTTTCTTGGGGGGGGAGATCCAGTCGCGACCCTTCCTGGAGGAGGAGACCGAGTGGACACTCACTCCCACTTTTGGGATCTCCCTCGCTACCTTTAGGATCTCACCGACAGATCCCAGAGGGGGGGGCAGCCTCGCTAGGGATCGGCCCCCGCTGACCGAAGGCGAAGCCCGGAGAAGGTCGGTCAGCCTGGGAGGGAAGATGGGACTGTCCGGAGCCTCCGAAGGGGATCCGACCTGGAAGGGATCGGGAGGGATCTCCTGGCCGTGAGAACCAATGGAACCTGGAATTGGGGGTGGGGGCTCCATCCCCGGAGGTCTTCAAGAAGAAGGTTGTGGTATAAGAGCTCATGCCTCGAGCAGGGGGATGGACTAGAAGCTCTCCAGGGTCCCCTCCGTCCTATGAGTCTCTGAGGTCTCCCCCTCCCTAATCCCCACTTCCACTCCCCCCCAAGCCTTCGGCCAGCCCAGCCCCTCCTGCCTCTGGGGTGGGGGAGGGGAAGGGAGCCCCGGACTGTCCATCAAAGGGAAGAGCAGCTCCGCTCCTGCAGCCCTTCAAGGGGGGCAGAATTGGGAGAAGCCAAGGGGGCGACTCTCTGTGGGGCCCGGACCCCCGGGAGGAGTAAGAGGAGAGGGAGGGGACCCCCTGCTGATCGGGGGTGATCCCCAGCAGAGCCCCCTCCCTCCCTCCTCCCTCCCTCCAGGGAAAGGACGCAACTTCACACATATGGCAATCTGGACCATTTGGAGATCCAGTCGGTCCGAGTCTGACCGGACACAGTTAAGATCCTTTTCTAGATCTTATCTTGTGGCACTGGAGGTGGTGAAGCGTGCTTACTTCGCCACCCTCATTGCATCTGCAGATAACCGCCCGGCCGCCCTGTTTAGGGTGACCCGCTCTTTTTAAAATCAGGGGACAGGAGAGGACCCCTTGCGGGGACGGGCCGAGGAATTTAGTGAGTATCTGGTGGACAAAATCGCTCAGATTCGGGCTGGTCTGGACTCTGACTGGGCAGTATCTGACAAGGGGGAAGCGACAGGTTTGGCTGAGAACATTTGGGAAGAGTTTGACCCTGTGACTCCGGATGAAGTGGACAGGATCATGGGGAAATTAAGTGCCGCCACGTGTTTGTTGGACCCGTGTCCCTCCTGGCTGGTTTATGCGGCTCGGGAGGTTACACGAGGCTGGCTCCTAGCAGTTATCAATGCTTCCTTGAGTGAGGGGTGCTTCCCTGCCGCCTTGAAAGAGGCGGTGGTGAGGCCCCTCCTCAAGAAACCTGCCTTGGATCCAGCTATTTTAAATAACTTTCATCCTGTCTCCAACCTTCGCTTCCTTGTGAAGGTTGTTGAGAGCGTGGTGGCACGGCAGCTCCCTTTGGTCCTGGAGGAAACTGAGTATCTGGATCCGTACCAATCGGGTTTCAGGCCCGGGTACAGCACGGAGACGGCATTGGTCGCGCTGGTGGATGATCTCTGGCGGGCCCGATATAGGGGTTATTCCTCTGTCCTGGTCCTATTAGATCTCTCAGCAGCTTTTGATACCATCGACCGCGGTATCTTGCTGTGTCATCTTGAGGGGCTGGGAGTGGGAGGCACCTCCTACCTCTTGGGCCATTCACAGACGGTGTTGGCAGGGGGGCAGAGGTCAGCCCCTAGGCCCCTTAGTTGGGGGGTGCCTCAGGGGTCGGTACTCTCGCCCCTCCTGTTCAACATCTATATTGTACGAACACACACATGTCTTATTACAGGTGGGGATGAGGCAGCATATAGGGCGGAGGTACAAAAACTATCCATATGGTGTAGTAACAACAACTTGCACCTAAACAAGAGATGGTGTTAGACTTCCGGAGAAAAAAGGAGGAACCTGCCCCACTTTACATCGGAGAGAACTGTGTAGAGAGTTTCCTCCTTTAAATTTCTGGGAGTCTACCTCTGTGAAGATCTGACCTGGAAAGTCAACACAACCCAGGTGGCCAGAAAGGCCCAACAGAGGCTTCACTTTCTTAGGGTCTTGCGGAAGAACAGGGTAGAACGACAGCTAATGACCCTCTTTTACCGGTCTACTATAGAGAGCGTCCTCTCGTATGGTATTGTGGTTTGGGATGCTGCTCTGACAGCCGCGGACAGGAAAGTATTACAGAGGGTGGTGAGCACAGCACAAGACATTGTGGGCTGTTTCCTGACACCACTGGATGACCTCGCCAGGGCTCGTTGCCTTGGAAGAGTGAGGAAGATTCTCAGGGATGACTCACACCCTGGACGGTATCTCTTTACTCTCCTACCATCCGGTAAAAGATATAGGAGTATAGCCAGCCGCACCAACAGGCTGAAAAATAGCTTTTATCCGTGGGCTGTTAGGCTGTTAAATGGGACATAATCTTATGCAGAATTGACTTGGGAGGCCGGTGTGTGGTGTAGTTGGTTCACATAGTGTGGTGGGATGGAGGGTTTGTGGTCACTGTGTGTTGGGGGGAGAGAGCAGGGGGGGGAGGCTCAGCTAATCTCAATGTACACATGTTGTACTTTGACAATAAAGGTTTATTATTATTATTATTATTATTATTATTATTATTATTATTATTATTATTATTATTATTATTATTATTATTATTATTATATGAAGTCGCTGGGTGAGATCATCCATGGTTTCGGGGTTTCGGGGTGAGGTATCATCAATATGCTGATGATACCCAGCTTTTCATCTCCACCCTGAACCAACCCAGTGATGCCCTCGATGTGATGTCCCGTTGCCTGGAAGCGGTACAGATTTGGATGGGAAAGAACAGGCTCTGGCTCAACCCGGCCAAGACTGAGTGGCTTTACGTACCGGCATCTCGTTTAGTCCAAGAGGTTCCATCTTTGGTGATGGGAGGAGAGGTGTTACCTCCCGTTGATAGGGCACGCAACTTAGGCGTCCTCCTGGACTCACGACTCAGTTTTGAAGACCATATTGGAGTCGTGGCCAGGGGGGCATTTGCCCAGGTTCGCCTGGTGCGCCAGTTGCGCCCCTATCTGGACCGAGATGCCCTACGTACTGTCACTCACGCACTCGTTACCTCCCGTATAGATTACTGCAATGCTCTCTACATGGGGCTGCGCTTGAAGACCACCCGGAGGCTCCAGCTGGTGCAGAATGCGGCCGCGTGGGTAGTGATGGGAGCACCCCGATACTCCCATATCACACCCGTCCTGCATGAGCTGCATTAGTTACCGGTTGTCCTCTGGGTGAGATTTAAGGTGCTGGTACTTACCTTTAAAGCCCTACATGGCTTAGGCCCGGGATACTTGCAGGACCGTCTGCTGCCGGGAACGATCTCCCATCGCCCAGTAGGCTCACACAGAGAGGGCCTCCTCAGGGTGCCGTCGGCTAGACATTGTCGGCTGGCGACCCCCAGGGGGAGGGCCTTCTCTGTGGGAGCGCCAGCCCTATGGAACCAACTTCCCCTTGACCTCCGGATGGCCCCGGATCTCCGGTCCTTTCGCCGCGGCCTCAAAACACTCCTTTTCCATCAGGCTGACCTGGACTGACAGGGATTTTAAAATGTTTTTTAAATTTTTAACTTTAATTTTATTCTATTGGGGCTATTAATTTTATTTCTTTGTTAACTTTTGTATCATTGTATTTTATTGTTGTTAGACACCCTGAGTCCTTCGGGAGATAGGGTGGCATATAAGTCCCAATAAATAAATAAATAAATAAATAAATAAATAAATAAATAAATAAATAAATAAATAAATAAATAAATAAATAAATAAATAAATAAATAAATAAATAAATAAATAAGTAAGTAAGTAAGTAAGTAAGTAAGTAAGTAAGTAAATCAATCTCCGGGGACCCCGGTTGCAGCATAGCGACCCCAGATGGGGGGTGTGCGTGTCTGATAGGACTCACCACTCAGCACTGGAGGTTTCGTCTCAGGGCCCTTAAATGTGGGTATCGGTTGTCTGAGGGGTTATGGAATCTGTGTGTGTTTGTGTGTCTGTGTGTGTGTGTATGTACGTGTGTCCGCAGTCTCCCCCCCCCCAAGGTCCAATCCTGTGTGGGGCTTTCTGCCCCCAACCTGAGCCGGGCGAGCCCAGGAGGAGCCCTCAAGCTCTGGCTCCACTTTGCTCTAGGCTCCCTCTGGGAACTGAAAGGGCATCTAGTCCACCCCTCCAGACACACAGAGAAATGGAGGGTCTGGTTGAGAATCATGAAGGGGGGGCGTAAAAAGAAGTCCGCCCTCCCCTCCGGAGCTAGCATGAAACGCCCCCCTAAAATGCAGCCCCCCCCAGACTGAAGGGATTAACCCCCCCCCCACTTTCTCCGCTTCTCTCTCTGCGCCGAACTATCTCCTCCATCGGGCGAAGTCGAGGCAGACTCTGCCCGGAGACCGATGACGATGCAGAAGGGAGAATTCCCATTGGTCCCTCCGCTTTCCTGGGCCCTCCCAATCCCGAAGTTCGAGGAAACCGCCCCTCCCCCCAAGCGAGACCCCCCCCCCCCGATTCCGCCTCTGGGCTGGGAGCCTCCGCGTCTCTCTCCCCTCCCTTTGGGGGCGCTTGTGGGGAGCATCCATGGGCTCCGTTGGGGTCCCTCTTTTGTTGCTGGTGGGGGCGCTGGCCCGGATCCCCGGAAGCGAAGCGGGGAAGGAGACCCCCGGTAAGGAGGGGGCTCGGTGGGGGAGGGGAGGGGCCCTCAGTATTTCTGGGGGTGAAGAATGGGGCTGGGACCCCAGAAGTGGGAAAAGGGGTCGAGGGCAAGAGAGGCGGGAGCCAGGAGGAGCCTGGATCTCCGCGTGGTCTCCACTCCTCCCTCGCAGCATTTCTCCCTGAAGGCTGGAGAGGGAGCCCCCCCTCCCTGCTTGCGGCCGAGGTGGGCGGGGGTCGCGGGAAGGCAGCCGAGGTGGGATAAGAGGCAGCCGGACCCCCTCTCTCGTCCCCTCCGTGGCTGGGTGGGAGGGGGACTTTGCGGATCCCTAATTAGCGCCTGAGCCCCGAGGTTTCCTGCGCCGAAAGAGGAAGGAGACGGAAAGCGAAAGCGAAAGGGGGAAACTGAGGCACTTTCAGAGCTGAATCCACAAATGCCATCAAATGTATAAGAAAAAAGACGCTTTTAGGCAAAAGGGTTTTTGCAACCTCAGTTTTTCTTCTGAATTTTTTTAAAGGGGAGGGAAGAGTTGAGCTTGGATTCCTTCTGGGGGGAGACTCTGAATTTGGGGAGGAGACCCAGAACCCCCCACCCCATATCCCCCCATTGCTGAATCAGGACCTGGAGGGGAGGGGGGAACTGAGGGAGAAGGATATTCAGCGGGGTCTGAATTGCTCCCCTAAATTGGCTCCCCAAAACTCTCCCTTTAGTGAGGGGGGCTGGACCCCTTCCCTTTGAGATAGTTTTGGGGGGACTGCAGGGGGACAGGAAAGAGGGCTGAACCCCCAAATCACGGAAAGTCAGTCAGTAGGAGGGAAGTTGCGGGGGGAAAAGAAAATTTGGGGAATATCTAGGGAATTTGGGGGTTCCCTTCTCCCCAGACCTCCCCAGGCCATCTAGGTCAAACTTGAGCAGCCCCCCTTCAACAGAGGGGGGAGGGAAAGGACCCCCCCATCTCCTGCCTCCAACAGGGTCCTTTCAGCAGCCCCAGGAGGGCTCCCCACTCCTTTGCCCCCCCAATTCAGGGGTCCCAGAGGGCCCAGATAACCCCCTGGGGGTCCTCGAGGCCCCTCAGAGAACCAGGGACCGACTTTCAAAATGACCCCAAAGAATATCAGTCTTTCCACCCTCCAACATTCAGTCAGAACTGAAGAAGCTTCTGGGATGAGAAGCGAAACGTCTTCAAGGGAAAACCAGGAAATTCCTGCTCCCTTTGGGAAAAGCCCCTTTGGGCCAAGCGAGACCAGGAGGGGGAGACTCTCCGGAGAGACCCCCGGCTCCCCTCGGCCCTTCCAAAGTCTCCCCAGACCCAGCCTGGACTCCTGATGGCTGGCCTTAAGGGAGCTTAAAGGGGCATCTAGTCCACCCCTGCAGGCGGAAAGAGAAAGGGAGACTGCGGTGGAGAGTCACGGGGGGGCACAAAATGAAGTCCACATCCTGAAGACCCCCTTGAAGTTGCAGCCCCCAAGACTGAAAACCTTCCCCTCCCTCACCTTCTCCGCTTCTCTTGGGAGGGATATTAGGGGGGGTATGAGTTGCTCCTCCAAACCCCCCCTTTAGTGAAGGGGGCTGGAGCCCCTCCCTTTCAAGTGGCCTTGGGGGCTGCAAGGGGGGGTCTATTTGGGAGGGGGACAGAAAAGAGTCCTGGAAAAGCATCCAAAGGCAGCTTATGGGGCTTAAGATGGGGCGGAGGGGGGGAAAGGGAAGGCAGGGCTTGAAGGCCGGGGGAGAGCCCTGGAGCATGGGTGTGGGTATCCTTCTTGTGAACCCTTCCCTTGTGCTCCCAAAAGGAAGAGAGAAGCATGGGTATTATTTTCCCTCAAGCCCAGAGGGGGGGTCTCTTCCCCCTCCCCATATTTCCTGCAGGTTTTGGGGGGGCAAAGAGACCCCCAGGGATCCAGCGTTCCCTGCAGACAGAGGGAGGGCTGGACCGGCTGAGCTTCTGCCTGCCTTTTCCCACCCTGGGGAGATGGAAGCTCTTTCCCCCCTCCCTCCTTTTCCTCCCCCCTCCAGACCCCCATCAAGGGGGAGTCCCGCTGGGACTGACGGTTCCCCCTCCCTCCTCCAGGGGGCACCTTCCGGCAGTCCCTCCCCCTCCCCACGTGGGCCTCTCCTCCAGTAGCTGCTGGGGACCATGGGCCACGGAGTCCCTTGTCATTGAGCATGCCCAAGATGGCGGACGTGCTGGGCTGAGCTCTGTGAGCCCCAGTTGTTAGGTGTCCCTTAGGAGCCCCTCAGGGGTGCCTTTGGGCCCTCTGTGTTGGGGATTAGTGTTGGCAGGCAACGAGGCAGGCAACGAGGCAGGCAGTGAGGCTTTTACCTGCTGGTCTGCCCGTCTGCTGGTCTGCTGTTTGCCATCTGTTTGCTGTCTGCTCTTCTCGGCTGTTCCCGGCGGGGCTGTTTGCGGCGTCTTCGGGCCGTTCCCGGGCCGTTTGCGGCCAGCGTCGGCGTTTCCGTGCTGTTTTGGGCCGTTTCGGGCCGCTTTCAGCATTGTCGTCTTCGGGTCGCTTTCGGCAGCGGCGGGGACGCTCACGGATCATCTTCGGCGGCGTCAGCGTTGGCGGTGTCAGTATTTTTGGGTCGTTTTCGGGCCGTGTTCGGGCCGCTTTCGGCAGTCGGCGGGGAGGTTTTCCGGGCCTTTTGGCCTGTTTTGCCAGTGGTGTCAGCGTTTTTTTGAGCCGTTTTTGGGCCGTCGGTGGCGGCGGCGTCTTCAGCGACGGCGGCAGCGGCGTTTGTAGCAGCGGCGTCTTCTTGGCAGCGGCAGCGGTTCTGGCGGCGGTGTGGCCCTCTGTTCGCTCCGGTTCCTCGTCTGCTGCCTCCTGTTTTGGGAGGCCTGGCGTCCTCAGCGACCTGGAAAAGCCTAGAGGACCCGGAGGTGCCGCACTTTGGGAGGCCGCGCTCTGGAAGACCCCAACCAGTGGATTGGGGGCCTATGGAGCTGCGGCCGGGAACAACGCCTAGAATGGTGGTGCGGCGGAGGAACTGTGGTGGCAATTGGAGTGGTCGGCCATTAACAGACAGGAGTTTACCATTCTATGGCCTGTCTAGTTTTTTGCCCCGGACGTACATCTGCCTGCTTGACAAACTCTCCGGCCTGCCTCCCTCTCCCCATAGGACTCAGATGGGCCTGGGTACAAGCCACGGTGAGAGAGTGGCTTGGACTTACATCTGCAGCCCCATAGAGGTGAGAGCTCTATGGGGTATGCCCTACCCAGAGTGTATATTTTGGACCACCCCCGGGAACAGAGTTGCGACCCGTCGTGAGAGGATGCAGGTTAGCCTGTTCTGGGGGTTCACCCAGCTTGAGTGGCAGTGAAGCTGGGTGATGGTCCAAATATCCACTTATCCTCTGATTTGATCCTCCTAACTGATTTATGAATTATGGGACTGCCTCTCCTGGATTTTCTCGGACACTCATGCATCTTTGTTATACCAGCACGAACTTGTTCGCCCTCAGGGGTGCCCCCCACTCCTGGGTGCGACCCGACTTTCTTTCCACCTCCAACCTCGATGAAGGGCCCGATTATTGGGACCCTGAGAGATGGCTGGGCAGGGGCAGGGGCCTTCAGTATAAATCTAATAAGAGGCTCCTGGTTAATTTTTTAGTAATTTTTTGTGGGGTTAGGGAGGGGGTGGGAGTGTGTTATGGTTGTTTGGAAATGGGGGGTGGTCCATCAACCATTGCTCAGGCCAGGTCTGGGATTGATCGTGTGGGGGGAGAGCGGGGGTCGGTCGCCTCCGGGGCTCTGGAGCGGGTCGTGGGACTACCTATTCCCACGACGCTGGGGAATGGTAGCAGGTGTATGAACAGAGGGCTGCATCGATATCGGGGAGGGCATCTCCGCTATTTACAAGCGGTGAGGCACTTCGACCCTCTGCTTCTTCCCCGAGGTCCCGGGAGCGAAGATGTGCAGCCACCTGAGCTCCGGCTGGTGTACCTGAATGCCAGGTCCGTTGCTAATAAGGCTCCCCTTGTCCGGGATTTAGTGGAGGGTGAGCATGCGGACCTGGCTTGCATCATGGAGACTTGGTTGGGCCCAGAGGGTGGTGTTCCTTTGGTTGATCTTTGCCCACCAGGTTTCCGGGTGCTACACCGGCCTCGGGCTCAAGGTAGGGGCGGGGGAGTGGCGGTAGTTATTAGGGAGACCTTGTGTCCGCGGGAGACCACCGTTCCCCAGATAGTCGGGTGTGAGTCTCTCTTTTTGAGATGTGGTCCTGGGGCGCAGTTGGGCTTGCTGCTGGTGTACCTTTCGCCTAGTCGTGCAGCGGCAGCCCTGCCTGAGCTACTCGACATCCTCTCGGGGTTGGTGATTGAGTTCCCCAAACTTATAGTTTTGGGTGACTTCAATCTACCATCCCTAGGAGGATCATCTGAGTTAGTTATGGCTTCCATGATGGCCATGGACCTGACGCAAGTAATTCTTGGACCGACTCATGTGGGAGGCCACACCCTTGACTTGGTTTTCTTATCTGGACGGTGGTTAGATGATCTTGGTGGGGGCTCCCCAATTGTTATGCCCCAGTCATGGACCGATCATCATCTCCTGCGGCTGGTCTTCCGTTTTGCCACCCCCCGCCGTGGGTGTACGGAGCCAACTAGATGGTACCGTCCCAGGCGCTTAATGGATCCTGATAGGTTCCAGGCAGCGCTGGGGTCCCCATCTGCCTCCGTTGCTCACAACTTGGCGGATGCCTTAGTGGAAGCCTGGGAAAGGGCAGCCACGGAGGCACTTGACCGAGTTGTACCGTTGCGGCCCCTGACCCGGTGCAGATCCCAGCGAGCTCCATGGTTCTCCGCGGAGCTGCGGGAGATGAAGTGTCGGAGACGGGGCCTAGAGAGTGGTTGGAGGTCCAGCCGATCCGAATCCGACCGATTGCGACTAAGAACCTATATTAGGTCTTATCTCGCTGCGATAAGGGCGGGGAGGTCTAATTACTTCTCCGCCCTTATCGTGTCCGCAGATAACCGCCCGGCTGCCCTGTTTAGGGTGACCCGCTCCCTCCTTAATCAGGAGGTGAGGGAGGAACCCTTGCAGGGTCATGCCAAGGAGTTTAGTCAACATCTGTCGGACAAAATCACTCGGATTTGGACCGGTCTGGACTCCAACTGGGCAGAGTCTGACGACCAGGACACGGGCGGTCTTGTCGATGTTATCTGGGAGGAGTTTGATTCTGTGACCCCGGAGGAAGTGGACAGGATTATGGTGAGGTTGAGCTCCACCACATGTTTATTGGACCCGTGCCCTTCCTGGCTGGTTTATGCAGCCCGGGAGGGGACACGAGGCTGGTTCCAGGCGGTTATATCTGCCTCTTTGAGTGAGGGTAGTTTCCCCGCCATCTTGAAGGAGGCGGTGGTGAGGCCTCTCCTCAAGAAGCCTGCCTTGGACCCAGCTGTATTGAACAACTTTCGTCCTGTCTCCAACCTTCGCTTTCTTGCGAAGGTTGTTGAGAGTGTGGTGGCGCATCAGCTCCCTCTGGTCCTGGATGAAGCGGATTATCTAGACCCGTACCAATCGGGTTTCAGGCCCGGATACAGCACGGAGACGGCATTGGTCGCTCTGGTGAATGATCTCTGGAGGGCACGGGACAGAGGACATTCCTCTGTCCTTGTCCTATTAGACCTCTCAGCGGCTTTCGATACCATCGACCATGGTATCCTGCTGTGGCGTCTCAGGGGATTGGGAGTGGGAGGCACAGTTTTTCAGTGGTTCTCCTCCTATCTCCTGGGACGTTCACAGTCGGTGTTGGCAGGGGGGCAGAGGTCGACCTCGAGGTCTCTCGTTTGTGGAGTTCCTCAGGGGTCGGTCCTCTCGCCTCTCCTGTTCAACATCTACATGAAACCGCTGGGTGAGATCATTCGTGGTTTTGGAGTTGGGTATCATCAGTATGCTGATGATACCCAGCTTTACATTTCGACCCCAAACCACCCCAGTGATGCCCTCGACGTGATGTCCCGTTGCCTGGAAGCGGTTCGGGTCTGGATGGGGAGGAACAGACTTCAACTCAACCCCGACAAGACTGAGTGGCTGTGCATACCGGCATCCTGGGATATTCAGAATATTCCACCTCTTTCCATGGGGGGTGAGCTATTACCCCCCGTAGATAGGGCCCGCAACTTGGGAGTCCTCCTAGATTCGTGGCTTACTTTGGAAGACCATATAGTGGCGGTGACTAGGGGGGCCTTCGCCCAGGTTTGCCTGGTGCGCCAGTTGCGGCCCTATCTAGACCGGGGTGCCCTGTGTACGGTCACTCATGCGCTCGTGACCTCCCGTCTGGACTACTGCAACGCTCTCTACATGGGGCTTCCCTTGAAGACCACTCAGAGGCTCCAACTGGTACAGAATGCAGCCGCGAGAGTTGTCTTGGGAGTCTCCCGATACTCCCATGTTACACCTCTGCTCCACGAGCTGCATTGGCTACCAGTTGTCTTCCGAGTGAGATTCAAGGTTTTGGTAATGGTTTTTAAGGCCCTACATGGCATGGGTCCGGAGTACCTCGGGGATCACCTGCTGCCGGCGTCAACTTCCCTCCGCCCTGTGCGTTCCCACAGAGAGGGCCTCCTCAGGGTGCCACTGGTCAGAGAATGTCGTCTGGTGGCCCCCAGGGGGAGGGCCTTCTCTGTGGGCGCCCCGGACTTATGGAATCAGTTGCCGGTTGAGCTCCGGATGGCGCCTGACCTTCGCTCCTTCCGACGTGATCTGAAGACCTATTTATTTGAACAAGCCGGCCTGGCCTGATGGGGGATGTGTTGGGGTTTTTATTGTGGTTTTTTACACTATTATTTATCGTTTTAGCTTGGGCTTATATTTAATTCTCTTTTAACTTTTGTACTTTGTATTTTATATGTGCCCTGTTCACCGCACTGAGTCCTTCGGGAGAAGGGCGGTATACAAATATAATAAACTTAAACTTAAACTCCTGACACCCTCCCACCTCCTCCCCGCAGCCCATTTCCTCTTCCAGTATAAGTCCGAGTGCCGCTTCCTCAATGGGATGCAGCAGGTGCGGTTCCTGGAGTGGCACTTCTACGACCGGCAGGAGTTCGTCCGCTTCGACAGCGCCCGCGGGGAGTACAAGGCCATCACGGCGTTCGGGAAGAGGGATGCGGAGGCTTTCAATAGGGATAAGCGCATCCTGCAGTACCAGAAGGCCTCCGTGGATCGCTTCTGCCGAAACAACTACGAGGTTTCCCAGAGCAATTCCGTGATTGGCCGGAGAGGTGAGTGGGAGAGGGGGAGTTCCTTGGGGGGGAATGCGGAGACTCCCCCCCCATTTCATTTCATTGATTGGGACTCTTCCAGATAAAGATTTGCCCATTATTTATTCTCTGCTCTCCGATCTAGGAAATTTATTCATTGGTATTCATTGCTATTTACTGATCCTCCTAAGCCGCCCCCCTCCCTCCCTCAAAGCGGGGGTCTGGAGGGGGTAGGATTGTAACATCACCCCTAAATAAAAATGTGTAAAAAATAAATTACCCTTAAAACGTTAGAAATTCTACAAGGATGACAATTAAACATGCAAAAGGAGGGAAGAAATATATTCCTCTCCTTCCCTTTCGTCCCACGATCTTCCTTCTCTTCCTGAGGTCCAAAAAAATTCTTTCCAGAATATTATACCAAATATTATATTTTTCTGGGGGGGGGGGAGGAATCCAGCAAGGTCTGTCTCTTGCCCAGTATGTAGATAGATTTCAATATAATCTGTATACTGTATAATATTTCAATATATTTTATATGAATAAATCAATAATATTTATTGATTGACTTATCAACTTTTTTTATAAAGGATTTTATTGAATTTTATAGGGTTAGGGATAAAATAGGATGGGGTTAGGGATTAGGGTTTAGGGTGGGGATGGGATCGACATTGGGACTAACCCCCAATAACATTTTCTATCTATGGCAAACAGGCTATTGTCCGGGTACGTATGTTCAATTAACAATAGTTAAAATAGTAATAGATATCTGTAGAGAATGTAATAAACGATAAATCAAAAGCAGTATCAGTTAGTCAATACATTTCATTCTTCCTACTGATATATACTGCTCAAAAAAATAAAGGGAACACTTAAACAACACAATGTACTGTATTTATTTATTTATTTTATTATTATGACTTATATGCCGCCCTATCTCCCGAAGGACTCAGGGCGGCTAACACCAATAACATACAATAAATACAGAAGTTAAGGTAAAATTAAAATTCTTTGTACAATAAATTAAAATTAAAATTAAAATAAATTAAAAATGAGAGTTAAAAAATTAAAAACATAATTAAAAATCAGGTCAGCCTGATGGAAAAGGAGTGTTTTGAGGCCGTGGCGAAAGGACCGGAGATCCGGGGCCATCCAAAGCTCAGGGGGGAGCTGGTTCCATAGGGCTGGCGCTCCCACAGAGAAGGCCCGCCCCCTGGGGGTCGCCAGCCGACATTGTCTAGCCGACGGTACCCTGAGGAGGCCCTCTCTGTGTGAGCGCACTGGGCGATGGGAAGTTGTTCCCGGCAGCAGACGGTCCTGCAAGTATCCCGGGCCTAAGCCATGTAGGGCTTTAAAGGTAAGTACCAGCACCTTAAATCTCACCCGGAGGACAACCGGTCACCAATGCAGCTGACGCAGGAGGGGTGTAATGTGGGAATATCGGGGTGCTCCCATCACATGTAATAGTAGGATGTCTTATTTTCTGTTCCCTTTATTTTTTTGAGCAGTATATATTCAAGATAACATATCACATTCATTTCTCGCTAGTTCATTTTCCTAACCGTTGGTAAAAATTATCCCATGTTCTATAATAAACTGAATCTTCTTTCTCTTTAATCTCTAACGTCAATCTATCCATTTCTCCACATTCTAAGATTTTCTTAATTAAAACCTCTTCAGTTGATAAGTTTTCATTTTTCCAGCATTGGGCAAATGCTATTCTCGCTGCTGTCAGTACATGCAATATTAAATATTGATTCTCCTTCTCATAATTAGGTCCTCATATTCCTAACAAAACCAATTCTGGCTTAAATTCTGTCTTTACTCATCTTTTCCAACCATGTCTGTGTTTTAACCCCAAACCTTTTTGCTTTAAGGCCTGTCCACCAGATATGATAGTAAGTACCTGGCCTTTGCTTACATTTCCAGAAATTATTTGAAGTTTTTTTAAACATTTTCGCGAATCTTACTGGTGTCATATGACATCTATAAAACATTTTATACAAGCTTTCTTTATATGAGACTGCTTTGGTCGATCTGATATTTCTATCCCATAGTTTCTGCCAGTCTTCCAAGTCTGTGGAATATCCAAAGTTTTTTGCCCATGTTGTCATTGTTTCTTTTACTTCTTCTTCTTCCATCTTTAAATTGAGCAGAAATCTATAGAGTTTCCTAATCACGTTTTCATTTGTTTTTAACAATCTTTGATTGAATCCTGTCTGTTCTTTATGGAATCCTGTTCTCTTTATCTCTTTTGAACTTGCAAATATGGCCACCATGCTAAATCAGTACCTTGTCGTTATAAATCTTGTCTATCTTTCAATTTCCCTTTGTTATCCAAGATATCTTTCTAAGTCAACGACTTTGTCATAATGAATTAAATTTGGGTAAGCAAAGGCTTCCATTGTTGAAAGCCATTCAGGTAGCTTCGTATAAATTTTCTTCTTTATTCTTTCCCATCTCAAAGAAGTAGATTCCTTGTAAGGTGGCTTTGAAAGTATCTGAGTGTTTTATTCCTCCCGTATCAACTTTTAAAACCATCTCTCTCTCTCCCAGAGGGACTTTGCATGGCACACACATAAAATATAAACCCACCAAAATAGTATATATAATTTAAGATTTAAAAGGCAAGGATGATTAAAATCCAGTGATAAAAAAATTATTAAAAGTGGGGAGGGCTTTGGGACGCTGACCGGCCCCACAGCAGCCTCCTCCTCTGTGTACCCCAAGCGAAGCCCCAGACCCCATTTTCACCCCCTTTCTGGAATGAGGGGGCTCCCTTCCCCTCTGGGGCCTTTGGGATTTTAGGATAAAAAGTGAACTTCCAAAGGTCTGGAAAAGGGAATTAGGGAAGTTTCGTCTGCTCTGCCCTGTCCATCTTTTAGTCCTTTTTATTCTTTATTCAGAGTCATTTGTTCATCCAGTTTTGGGGGTCTGGGAGAAAAGCCCCCCTTGAGACCCCCTTTTTGGTCACAGACTTGGCTTCACCTGCAACCGAATCGCTTCTCTCGTCCTACCTGGGAAGGTTCCTCGTTTGGGGGCAAAGATCAAAAAAACACCCACAAATATTAAAACTGAATTTCGGGGATTCCTTTGGCCCTGAAGCCTCGGATTGTTTAGTTCCCTGTTCCAGATTCCTGGAAAATAGCCTACATTTGTTGTTCTAGTTTTATTTGCTCATATTTTGAAAAAACCTTAATAATAATAATAATAATAATAATAATAATAATAATAATAATAATAATAATAATAATAATGTTGGAAGGGACCTTGGAGGTCATCTAGTCCACCCCCCTGCTCAGGCAGGAAACCCTATACCATTTTAGGCAAATGGCTGTCCAGTCTCTTCTTAAAAACTTCCAGTGTTGGAGCATTCACCACTTCTGGAGGCAGGTTGTTCCACTGGTTAATTGTTCTAACTGTCAGGAAGTTTCTCCTTAGTTCTAGGTTGCTTCTCTCCTTGACTAGTTTCCATCCGTTGCTTCTTGTCCTGCTTTCAGGTGCTTTGGAGAATAGCTTGACTCCCTCTTCTTTGGGGCAGCCCCTGAGATATTGGAACACTGCTATCATGTCACCCCTCACCCTTCTCTTCATTAAACTACACATACCCAATTCCAGCAACCGTTCCCTATATGTTTTAGCCTCCAGCCCCCTAATCATCTTGGTTGCTCTTCTCTGTACTCTTTCTAGAGTCTCAACATCTTTTTTACATCATGGTGACCAAAACTGGATGCAGTATTCCAGGTGTGGCCTTACCAAGGCATTGTAAAGTGGTATTAGTACTTCACTTGATCTTGATTCTATCCCTCTGTTAATGCAGCCTAGCACTGTGTTGGCTTTTTTGGCAGCTGCAGCACACTGCTGGCTCATATTGAAGTGATTGTCTACTAGGACTCCGAGATCCCTCTCACAGTTACTACTATCGAGCAAGGTACCACCTATACTATACCTATGCATTTGATTTTTCCTGCCTAAATGTAGAACCTTACTTTTTTCACCATTGAATTTCATTTTGTTAGATAGTGCCCAGTGTTTGAGTCTGTCCAGATCCTTCTGTATCTTAAGCCTATCTTCTGGAGTATTGGCTATTCCTGCCAGCTTGCAAATTTGCATCTGCAAATTTGATGAGTTTCCCTTCTTTCCCCTCATCCAAATCGTTGATGAAGATGTTGAAGAGCACTGGGCCCAGAACAGAGCCCTGGGGCACCCCACTACACACTTCCTTCCATGAAGATGCGGCTCCATTGAGGACCACACGCTGAGAATGGCCTGTCAGACAGCTACGAATCCATCTGGTGGTGATGCTATCTAACCCACATTTTTTTATCTTATCAAGTAGTAGGTTGTGATCTACTTTATCAAATGCCTTACTGAAATCCAAGTAAATTAAATCTACAGCATTCGTCTGGTCCACTAGTTTTGTCACTTGGTCAAAGAATGCAATAAGGTTTGTCTGGCACGATCTGTTTTTGACAAACCCATGTTGGCTTTTAGTGATGACTTTGTTTGCATCAAGGTGTTCGCTGATTTGTTGCTTGATTATCTTTTCCAGAATCTTCCCAGGTATTGAGGTCAGGCTGATAGGTCTGTAGTTTCCTGGATCTATTTTTTTCTGTTTTTTGAAGATGGGAACTACATCAGCTCTCTTCCAGTCCTCTGGTAGTTCCCCAGTGCTCCAGGATCTTTGAAAAATATAGTTCAGTGGTTCTGAGATCATGTCTGCCAGTTCCTTGAGAACCTTGGGGTGTAATCCATCTGGTCCTGGTGATTTGAACTCGTCTGGGCTGGACAGGTGCTCACTTACCATTTTCTTGCCTATCTTAACTTGTGTTTCTATTCTGTTTTTTATGGCACTGGTTTTGGTAGGTTGGACTGTTTTTTCCCTTTGTGTAAAGACAGATGCAAAAAATGAGTTAAATAGTTCTGCTTTCTCCCTGTTGCTTGTCACCTTCTTGCCACTTTCCCCCACTAATGGACCAATCGTTTCCTTAACTTTTTTCTTGTTTTTTATATGTTGAAAGAAGCTATTTTTGTTATTTTTGACTTTGGTCACAAGCCTTAGTTCATTTTGAGCCTTAGCTTCCCTCACTCCATCTTTGCAGGCACGGGCTATTTGCTGATATTCTGACTTAGTTATGTGCCCCTCTTTCCAATTCTTATACTTGTCCTTTTTATCTTTCAGTTTATCAGAGAGTTCTTTATGCAGCCATGCTGGTTTCTTTTGAAAGCTGTTATTTTTCTTCTTTGTTGGTATTGTGCTAGACTGGGCCTTTATTATCTCACTTTTCAAAATTCCCCAAGCTTCTTGAGTTGTTTTCCCCTTTAGGATTCTCATCCATGGAATTCTTCCCAAGGTCTCTCTAAGTTTATTGAAATTAGCTCTTTTAAAGTCCAAGACTCTAGTTTTGCTGTATTCTATTGCTTGTGCTTCCATAATGTTGAATTCCAATATTGCGTGATCACTTCCCCCCAAGGTTCCTGTGGCTTTGACATTTTCTATCATTTCATCTCTGTTAGTGAGAATTAAATCCAATATGGCTAATCCCCTAGTTCCCTTCTCTACTTTTTGGGAGAGAAAGTTGTCTGCTAAGTTTGTCAGGAATCTGTTAGATCTTCCACTTGGTGCAGAGTTTGTCTCCCAGTTGATATCAGGGTAATTAAAGTCCCCCATTACTATTGTGATGGGCTTCTTACATACCTTAGTTAGCTGACTAGCAAAAAGTTCATCTATTTCCTCTGCTTGGTTGGGCGGCCTATAGTATACACCTATGGCAATGTCATTTTTCCCCTTTTATGTTGACCCAAATACATTAAAGTTTACAGTTTTCATCATTGTTGTGCTCTATTTCTGTAGAGATAAAGTTATTTCTTATATAGAGAGCAACTCCACCTCCTCTTTTGTTTAGTCTATTTCTTTTAAATAATTTAAATCCCTCTAGCTGTGTGTTCCATTTGTGGGTTTCGTCCCACCATGTTTCTGTAATGGCAACAATATCATATCCGCCCTCATTTACCTGAATTTCTAGTTCACCCTGCTTACTGTTCATACTCTGCGCATTGTTGTACAGACATTTGAGTCCTTTATGACTGACCCTGTGTTTACTTGCTACATAACTTGTGTGGTGCCTAAGTTCCCCTATTTTCTTAGATTGCCGGGGACAGTGATGTTCTGTATCAATTAACTCACTGTCCCCGTTATTTAGTTTAAATATTCCTTCAGAAAAGCTGTGAATTTATTGCTAAGTAACTCAGTCCCTTTCTTGGATGGATGCAGACCATCTCTTTTGTACATTTTTTCATTGGACCAGCTACAGACATCGTGACTAATATAACCAAAGCCTTCTCCTTTACACCACTCCTTTAGCCACATATTAAATTCTGCTATTCGCTGGCCTTTTCCATTTTGCTCCTTATACACTGGTAAGACCTCTGAAAAAGTGATCCTACAGCCTATTCTGCTGAGTTCCTGCCCCAAGCTCTGGAAATCATTCTGCACAGAGAGTACATCATTTTGGGACAGATCGTTAGTGCCAAGATGTACAATGGCATCCACATCACAGTCTTTGCTGGCATTGTTGACTATTTTGAAAATACGCTTCTTGTCCCTACTGGCAGTAGCACCTGGAAGACACCTGACCTCTTTCGAAACCTCTGTATCCTTTCCTAAATTAACATCCCTTATAATTGAATCACCAACCAGAAGGTGGCTTCTCTTTTTGGATGCCTTTCTGTTCTTGCATGACTGGTGTGTAATACCTGATTCGCACTTCTCCCTGTCAGAAACAAGTTCATCTCGGACCATGGTCCCCTGTTTATTTGAATTATTATCACAGATACCTTTACCTGTCTCCTTAATGTCCTTATTAAGGTCAGCAAGGGCACTGTATCTGTTATGCAGGGACACAGCTAAAGCTTTGGGTTTATGGTTCACAGCTCTCACCCTGCCAGATCCCACGGTTGTCCACACTGCCCTTCTCCTGCAGGATCTTTGCGGTAGAGGGGGCTGATAGTGTGGAGGCTCAGTAGAATAGGAGGGCTGAACTGAACACCTGATTTCTGCCTGAAGAGCGCAGATTACAGACCCTAGATGAATAATCTATCCTTGTAGACTAGTAATTTGTGTACATATGGGACAGTTTCCCAGTTTGAAAAGAGTGCTGCGAAAGACAGCTGCAAAACAAGTGTGGCACTGAACTAAGCCAGACATGCTGAGATGAAAGGAATCTCTATTTCTATCAACCAATAAGGTTTCATTGTGCAAAACCAATGTTTCATATGCAGTTGTTGCCATTTGTTGTTGCCGGGGTCTGCAAAAATAATAAGCTACCAAAGAATTAAATGAGATCTTTGTTCCACAAGAGGAAAACCGCCAGATCCCAAGAGAAAAAGGCATTTTACGGGGAGACGCTGGGAATTTGCTCCTTCCAGAACTTATGGGATATTTAAGGGGAAGCGACGCAGATTTTGTTCTCTGCATATTCAGTCTGGAATTCATTCTTACACCTAAATTCTTCCCTACAAACCCAGGAGGATAATTCACTGTTCATAAAAACAAATCCCGACCAGATCCCAGATTTAAATTACAAATAACCAAACCTTTAAAAATTGCATGTTCTTAAACATGATATAATTATTAGCTGTTCGTAAGAGAATCCCTCAAGGGAGAAAAACGTGGTTAGCAAAAGGTCTCTGAGCTAGAGTGGATCTATGAAAGTAGTTATAGTGTATACCTTTTTTTAATGAAAATTATCAGACCTTTTGATCAGTGACGTCCTCAAAGTAAAGAAACCCACATGGTGTTGATCACGTCAGCAGATCATGGCCCTATGCAGAAGTAACCGCCCTATTTTCAGATAAGGCGTCTTGAACCGAACCCCATCAATAAGTCCAGGCAGTCAAGCCTCTGGGTACGTGATTAGCTTCACCCTAGACTAATTCTATCGACATTCAAAACAAACGGAATAAGCTAAATAAAGTAAATAATGAACAGAGGCCTCTGCTTTTGGGAAACAAGCCCTACTTTGGGGAGCTGTGAAATAATAATAATAAAAAACACTTTTTATTTCTAATCATTCTAGCCTGATGATGCTTTTAATTTTTGTGGAGTTTTAAAAGTCAGCGCCTCAAAAGCAGGGAAAAAGGGAGGCCCTAAAAGGATTTATGTTTTTCCATCTTCCAGGATCCCATTTAATTTCTTTCTGCAATTTGCTTTGGAAATCACTTCAAACAAATAATATTTTCAGGAATGAAAAGGGATCTTGGTCTGAACTAACCAACTTGGTCTCCCTTTCTCGGCCCTCTTTGTGTCTCCCCCGTGTCCCTCCTCCCCCTCCTCCCCTCCAGCCAAGCCCACCGTCTCCATCTCCTCCACCAAGCTGGACCCGGCTTCCCCCCACACCATCCTCCTCTGCACCGCGAGGGGCTTCTACCCCGTGGAGATCGAGGTCCGCTGGCTGAAGAACGGGCGGCCAGAGGAGGAGGGCGTGGCCTTCGGGGAGGAGCTCCAGAACGGAGACTGGACCTACCAGCTCCAGGTGATGCTGGAGACCCAGCCCCAGCGGGGGGACGTCTACACCTGCCAGGTGGGGCACGCCAGCCTGGAGGCCCCCATCACCGTCCAGTGGGGTGAGCCCCTCCCCTCCCCTCCCTCCCCTCCTGCTCTGGGGACCCCCTCCTGCCCTGAGAGGGAGGTAGAGGCCCTCCCTGTGGGGGGATGGACCCTCCTGGGGGGGGGAAGCTGGCCCTGATCCTCCTGCTCAGGGGAGCCTCCTTCTCCTTCCCCAGAGCCCCGATCCTCCAACTCGGCCAGGAGCAAACTCTGGACGGGGATTATGGGGGCCCTGATCGGGGTGATCTTCTTTGCAACGGGGCTCTCCCTCTACCTGAAGAGCAAGAAAGGTGAGTCTGGGGGCTGGATGAGAGGTTGTGGGGAGGGGACCATCTGGGGGTGCCTCTCATCAAGCTTAGCAGAGGGCAAGGAGGGTCTTATTGGAAATTTGCATGGAAAATTCTGTTCTTTGAGGCTCTGCTGTATAAGTGAGCATCCTGCAACCTATTATGGGCTATTGATGGGGAGGAAGACCCCCTGAGTCCTCCAGCCCATGAAGGGATCTGATTGGCTCTTTTTCTCCTTCCAGCAATTCCCATCCAGCCGCCTGCAGGTGAGTTTCTCCTCAAGTTGTAGATGTTACTTTAACATTCGTTAATTGTTCCTTTTTTAAAAAAAATGTATCTGAAGAAAACCTCCTTGCTGTGGATAACACAAATTTTTGAAATTTTGGGCAGTGTTTCCTTACAGAGACCTGAAAATGCATTGGAATCAAAAACAAATACAGACACACCACAAATACTAACATCTTGACTAGGTTTTTTCCAACGTGGGGGGCGGGGAAGACTCCTGTTTTGATTAACTTCCCCAATTAAGTCATTTGGGGAAAATTCCATAAGTCCCGGGAAATGAATTGCTGGTCCTTTGCATCCTTTTCCTCCCTGAAATGTGGGTGGGGGTGGGAGATTTTCCCTCATTCCACCCCTGCCTATCAACCACCCCCCTGCAGTGTGGGTCTGTGTTGGGGGGGCTGATAGAGAGGAATAATACGTTATTTACACTGAAGGTTTCACTTTATATTCTCATTTTCTCCCCATCTTTTTTTCTCTACAGCCCTCATGAATTAATCCTGCCGTCCTTCCTGCTTCCTGATGGAAAAGGAATTTTTTTTTCAGTAGCTGATGAATTTCTGGCTTTTTTGCAACCTCTGAAAAATGGAGGGTCAAGATTTTAGATTAGGGAGAAGAGGAGAAGGGCAGCCTGGAGCTTTTCCTGCTGAGAGGCCCCCCATCTTTCTTTCAGGGCCTCCCTTTCTTGGGAGGGAGGGGTGGAGACCATCTAGACTGACCCTGGGGACTCTGGGCCTGCCTGTCATTCCAGACACCCAAATCTCTCCCTGCTTTGAATCCACAGCAGCTTCACCTGCATCACTCCGAATCCCTTCCCTTTGCTTTGATGTAAAAGAATAAACATTGTAGGAAAACTCTGGAATTCCTCCTTCCTTCCTCTTCCTCCTCCTATTTCCTCCCCCTCCAGGTGGGTCCTCCCTTCTCCCCTCCCTTTCTCCAGATTGAGGTCTCCACTGCCTCCGCAGGATCGCCCGAGCCCTTTTCTGACGGGGGGGCGAAGTCTGGAGAGGGGGGGCCACGAAGTGGGGGAGGGCAGCAGCATCCCGGGCCCTGCAAGAGTCTGGGGGGTCTCCGCTGTCCCAGAGGGAGGGGGCTTCAGAGTGTGAGGCAGCCCTGGGGCTGAGCAGGCAGTCCTGGAAACGGCCTCAGGTGACTCCTTCGCTGCTGCCCCTTTAGGAAGAGTTACTCTTTGTGTGTGTGTCTGTGTTTGTGTGTGTGTGCATTTGTACACCTGCATGCCTGTTCATCAGAGCCTCAGCTGAAGACACAAATATGGTTGTGGGGGGGCTGCTAGATCTGGGGCGTCTGGGGATCTTCCCGGATCTGGTGGCCTTGGCTGAGGGCCAAGGAGGATTTGGAGTTAAGCAGATTTTTTTGAGAAGGGAATAGAGACGGATGGGACCTCGGAGGTCTTCTAGTCCAGCCCCTCCCCACCCCCCACCCCGGCTCAAGCAGAACCGATGCTATTCCGGATAAGTGACTGGATGGTTGCAGCGGCTGCTGTGAATGGGGGTCTCTGCTGAGTAGGAGAGAACCGTGTGTGCGCGTGCGCGTGTAATGGCAAGCACCCGTCCAGACGTCTATCACTCGAGGAGAAACTCTCCGGTTAGGAGGGGGTCCCCAGAGCAGGAGGGGGGAGGGGGGGGAGGGAGGGGAGGGGCTCCCCCCACCGCACCACAGTTGTGTACACACAAAGTCGCACAAAGGGGGTCCCAGATCCAGGCAGCCTCTGATCAGAGCAGAACTCCTCTCCTCTTTTCATGTCTCCCCAGCGAGGTTTGGATTTTCTCTTGAGTTCTTCCTGCCCCCCCCCAGCCCTCAACACCCCCCCACACACACACACAAACACAGAGAGGACCTTTGTGTGTTTCCCCAACCCCCAACAGCTGGAGAAGTGCTGGAGTTTCGCTTCCCCCCCCCGCCCCCGGACAGAAGCGCTGGGCTCCCCCGAAGCGGAACCGAGGAACCGGCCCTGATCCAGCAGGCAACAAGCCAGGATTCTTCCCCAGGGCAGCTGTCCTGCTCCACCCCATGGCTGAGTCTCCGGGTGGGGCAGTCCCCTCGGTCCTCTGCCTTTTCCCCCCAGGAAGAGGCTGGGGGGCCCTCCCGACCCCCGAGGAGACCCCGGACAGCCCAGGGGAGAAACGAGGGAGGGTTGGAGAAACATCCCCGGAGGCCCAAAGGAGCCAAAGGCTCCGATTCTCCCCCTTCAGACGTTACGGGGAGACTCGGCTCTCTAAGGGGGGGGGGGCTCTGATGGCCAGGAAAGAGGGGAGAGGGGAAAAGGGGGACCAGCATGGAAGGGGAGGGGCTCACTTGCAGTGGGGGGGGACCCTGTGGGAAGACTTGGAGGAGCGGGATGGGGAGGGTCCCCCCACCCGAGAACAGGAGGGGGAGCCTTGGTGGAGCAGTGGGCTAATGCCTCCTTAAGTAACACCAGCTGCCTGCCATTAGTGCAGGTTCGAGTCCCACCAGGCTCAAGGTTGACTCAGCCCTCCATCCTTCCCAGGTAGGTAAAAGGAGGACCCAGATTGTTGGGGGCAATTAAGCTGACTTTGTAATAATGCCGCTTGGGGTGTGTGTGAAAGCCCTAACAAGCAGGCATATACATAGAATGAAGGCTGCTGCTAAGCTTGTAAGCCGCCCTGAGTCTTCGGAGAAGGGCGGGATATAAATGGGATAAAAATAATAATAAAAAAAAGCTATGGCAACTTTACCTCCTCTGGAGTCAGGATCGAGTCTTCCGCCCAGGACATGGGGGGAGAGTGGGGGGGGGAGTGGGGGGGGAGTGGGGGGGAGTGGGGGGGGCTCAAACTACCTGCTCTTCATCACTTTTTTCCTTTTGTTTTTCTTTTTGGTCATCAAGTTCTTGACACCTTGCTAGGCGACTGGTGGTCCTCGGATGTCGCCACATCCTAAAAGTGGGTGAAAAAGTTGAAAAGCCCTGCACTAGGCTCCCGGTGGGAACTGAAAGGGCATCTAGTCCACCCCTCCAGACACGCAGAGAAAAGGAGGCTCTGGTTGGGAATCATGGGGGGTGGGGTGAAAATGGTAGTCCTCCCTCCCCTCCGGAGCTGGCATAAAACGCCCCCTAAAATGCAGCCCCCCCACCCAGACTGAAGGGATTAAACCCCCCCCATTTTCTCCGGAGGCGAAGCGGGGAAGGAGACCCCCGGTAAGGAGGGGGCTGGGCGGGGGGGGGAGGATGAGGATGAGAGGGGCCCTCAGTGTTTCTGGGGGCCAAGAATGGGGCTGGGACCCCAGAAGTAGGAAAAGGGGTCGAGGGCAAGAGAGGCGGGAGCCTGCAGGAGCCTGGATCTCCGCGTGGTCTCCGCCCCCTCCCTCAGAAGGACGGAGAGGGGTCGCGGGAAGGCAGCCCAGGTGGGATAAGAGGCAGCTGGACCCGCTCTCTCGCCCCCCCTGTGTCTGGGAGGGAGGGGGACTTTGCGGACCCCGAATTAGCGCCCGAGCCCCGAAGTTTGTTGCACCGAAAGAGGAAGGAGACGGAAAGCGAAAGCGAAAGGGGGAAACTGAGGCACTTTCAGAGCTGAATCCACAAAGGCCAGCAAAGAGTGTAAGGAAAAAGACGCTTTTTGGCAAAAGGGTTTTTGTAACTTCAGTTTTTCTTCTGAATCTCCATTTTTTTTAAGGGGAGGGAGGAGTTGAGGTTGGATTCCTTCTGGGGGGAGACTCTGAATTTGGGGAGGAGACCCAGAACCCCCCACCCCATATCCCCCATTGCTGATTCGGGACCTGGAGGGGAGGGGGGAACTGAGGGAGAAGGATATGGGGGGGGGGTCTGAATTGCTCCCCTAAATTGGCTTCCCAAAACTCTCCCTTTAGTGAAGGGGGCTGCAGCCCCTCCCTTTCAGAAGGTCTTGGGGGGGCTGCAGGGGGCTCTATTTGGGCGGGGGGGGGGAACAGGAAAGAGGCCTCGAAACGCATCCAGAGGCAGCTTGTGGGGCTGAAGATGGGAGCGAGGGGAGGAAAAGGGAAGGAGGGGCTGGAAGGGGGGGAGAGCCCAGGAGCATGGGTGTGGGTGTCCTTATTATGACCCCCGCCTCTTATGCCCCCGAAAGGAAGAGGGAGAGAGAAGCATGGATATTACTTTCCTTCCATCTCAGAGGGGGGGTCGCTCTGGAGCTGGCAGGAAACGCCCCCTAAAATGCAGGGCCCCCCCCAGACTGAAGGGATTCCCCTCCCCCAACTTTCTCCGCTTCTCTCTCGGCTTCGCACTATTTCCTCTTGTGGATGAACTCAGGCAGACTCTGCCCGGAGACCGATGACGCTGCAGACAGGGAAAATCCCATTGGTCCCTCCGCTTTCCTGGCTCCTCCCAATTCCGAAGTCCGATGAAACCGCTTCTCCCCCCAAGCCAGACCCCCCCGATTCCGCCTCTGGGCTTGGAGCCTCCGCGTCTCTCTCCCCTCCCTTTGGGGGCGCTTGTGGGGAGCATCCATGGGCTCCGTTGGGGTCCCTCTTTTGTTGCTGGTGGGGGCGCTGGCCCGGATCCCCGGAAGCGAAGCGGGGAAGGAGACCCCCGGTAAGGAGGGGGCTCGGCGGGGGGAGGAGAGGGGAGGGGAGAGGCCCTCAGTGTTTCTGGGGGCGAGGAATGGGGCTGGGACCCCAGAAGTGGAAAAAGAGGTCGAGGGCAAGAGAGGCGTCAGACTGCAGGAGCCTGGATCTCCGCGTGGTCTCCACCCCTCCCTCGCAGCATTTCTCCCCGTAAGACGGAGAGGGAGCCCCCCCTCCCTGCTTGCGGGCGAGGTGGGCGGGGGTCGCCGGAAGGCAGCTGAGGTGGGACAAGAGGCAGTTGGACCCCCTATCTCTGCCCCCCCCCCGTGGCTGGGTGGGAGGGGGACCTTGCGGACCCCGGATTAGCGCCTGAGCCCCGAAGTTTCTGGCACCGAAAGAGGAAGGAGACGGAAAGCGAAAGGGGGAAACTGAGGCAATTTTAGAGCTGAATCCACAAAGGCCAGTAAAGAGTATAAGAAAAAAAGACGCTTTTTGGCAAAAGGGTTTTTGCAACCTCAGTTTTTCTTCTGAATTTTTTTAAAGGGGAGGGAAGAGTTGAGCTGGATTCCTTCTGGGGGGAGACTCTGAATTTGGGGAGGAGACCCAGACCCCCCACCCCATATCCCCCCATTGCTGAATCGGGATCTGGAAGGGAGGGGGAACTGAGGGAGAAGGATATTCGGGGGGGTCTGAATTGCTCCCCTAAATTGGCTCCCCAAAACTCTCCCTTTAGTGAAGGGGGCTGCAGCCCCTCCCTTTCAGACCGTCTTGGGGGGCTGCAGGGGGCTCTATTTGGGTGGGGGACAGGAAAGAGGCCTCGAAAAGCATCCAAAGGCAGCTTGTGGGGCTGAAGAGGGGAGCGAGGGGAGGAAGAGGAAAAGGGAAGGGGAGGCTTGAAGGGGGGAGAGCCCAGGAGCATGGGTGTGGGTACCCTTATTATGACCCTCCAGCCTTTATGTCCCCCGAAAGGGAGAGGGAGAGAGAAGCACGGACATTACTTCCCTTCCAGCCCAGAGGGGGGCGTCTCTTACCTCCCCCCATATTTCTTGCCATTTTGGGGGGGGGACAAAGAGGCCCCACTGGGATCCAACATTCCTTGCAGACAGACCCAGTGCTGGACCAGCTGAACTTCTGCCTGCCTTTTTCCACCCTGGGAAGATGGAGGGGTCCCTCAGGAATCTCCTCCTCTCCCTCATTTTCCTCCCCCCCACCCCCAAGGAGGATTAGCCTTTGGGAACGACAGTTCCCCATACCTCCTCCAGGGGGCGTCTTCCGGTAGCCTCTTGCGGCATGTTTCCCTCCCCTCCTCTGACAAGCCTGTGTCCCTTCTCTGGGAGAGGCTGGGAACCATGGGCCCCGGCGTCAGGACCCAGCCCAATCCACATCTTAGGAAATAAGGATCCTTGGAGCCGAGTTCTCCAAAAGGAAAACGTTTACTAAGGATAGGATTGGTTGTGGAGAAATGAGACAGGATCTGGTCTTGAGTCACATTTCAAATCTATATAAGCCTTCCCGGTTCAACCCCCTCCCCTCAAAACTCCATTTGGTTAGGATCCCCTCAATTCCTGCTTGTCAGGTCCTTCCCTGGGAAGAAGGAACTTCCTGCCTTCCTTGGTAGATCGCCTTCTTCCTACAGCCCCAAACAGACAGATCACTTTTCCACAGATCTTTGAAAGCAGCTACAGATAGACTGAATAAACAATCCCCCCCTCCTTCTACAAGTATGGCAGAATCCCGGTAGGCACAATATTTAACCATACATTAATGAATGTGATATCAATGGATTCGGACACCTGCCCCTCTTTCTCCTCCCCCTCCCCCTCCCCACAACCCATTTCCTGCACCAGAGGAAGATCGAGTGTCGCTTCTTCTCCCCTCCGGAGCTGGCAGGAAACGCCCCCCCAAAATGCAGCCCCCCCAGACTGAAGGGATTCCCCTCCCCCAACTTTCTCCGCTTCTCTCTCGGCTTCGCACTATTTCCTCTTGTGGATGAACTCAGGCAGACTCTGCCCGGAGACCGATGACGCTGCAGAAGGGAGAATTCCCATTGGTCCCCCCGCTTTCCTGGGCCCTCCCAATCCAGAAGTCCGAGGAAACCGCCCCCTCCCCCCAAGCCAGACCCCCCCCCCCCGATTCCGCCTCTGGGCTGGGAGCCTCCGCGTCTTTCTCCCCTCCCTTTGGGGGCGCTTGTGGGGAGCATCCATGGGCTCCGTTGGGGTCCCTCTTTTGTTGCTGGTGGGGGCGCTGGCCCGGATCCCCGGAAGCGAAGCGGGGAAGGAGACCCCCGGTAAGGAGGGGGCTCGGCGGGGGGAGGGGAGGGGCCCTCAGTGTTTTTGGGGGCGAGGAATGGGGCTGGGACCCCAGAAGTAGGAGAAGGGGTCGAGGGCAAGAGAGGCAGGAGCCAGCAGGAGCCTGGATCTCCGCGTGGTCTCCACCCCTCTCTCGCAGCATCTCTCTCCGCAGGACGGAGAGGGAGCCCCCCCTTCCCTGCTTGCGGGCGAGGTGGGCGGGGGTCGCGGGAAGGCAGCCGAGGTGGGATAAGAGGCAGCTGGACCCCCTCTCTCGCCCCCCCCCCGTGGCTGGGTGGGAGGGGGACTTTGCGGACCCCGAATTAGCGCCTGAGCCCCGAAGTTTCTGACACCGAAAGAGGAAGGAGACGTAAAGCGAAAGCGAAAGGTGGAAACTGAGGCACTTTCAGAGCTGAATCCACAAAGGCCAGCAAAGAGTCTAAGAAAAAAGACGCTTTTTGGCAAAAGGGTTTTTGCAACTTCAGTTTTTCTTCTGAATCTTCATTTTTTTTAAGGGGAGGGAAGAGTTGAGCTTGGATTCCTTCTTGGGGGAGACTCTGAATTTGGGGAGGAGACCCAGAAACCCCCCCATATCCCCCCATTGCTGAATCGAGATCTGGCGAGGGAGGGGGGAACTGAGGGAGAAGGATATTCGGGGGGGCTCTGAATTGCTCCCCTAAATTGGTTCCCCAAAACTATCCCTTTAGTGAAGGGGGCTGGAGCCCCTCCCTTTGAGACGGTCTTGGAGGGCTCCAGGGGGACAGGAAAGAGGGTTGAACCCCCAAATCACACAAAGGCAGCTAGTAGGAGGAAAGTTGCGGGGGGGGGAAAGAAAATTTGGGGGATTACTAGGGAATTTGGGGGTTCCCAGGTTCTCCAGCCCCCCCAGGCCACCTAGGTCAAACTTGAGCAGCCCCCCTTCAACAGAGGGGGGAGGGAAAGGACCCCCCCATCGCCTGCCTCCAACAGGGTCCTTTCAGCAGGCCCAGGAAGGCTCCCCACCCCTTTGCCCCCCAATTCAGGGGTCCCAGAGGGCCCAGATAAACCCCTGGGGGTCCTAAGGCCCCTCAGAGAACCAGGGACCGACTTTCAAAAGGACCCCAAAGAATATCAGTCTTTCCACCCTCCAACATTCAGTCAGAACTGAAGAAGCTTCTGGGATGAGAAGCGAAACGTCTTCAAGGGAAAACCCAGGAAATTCCTGCTCCCTTTGGGAAAAGCCCCTTTGGGCCAAGCGAGACCTGGAGGGGGAGACTCTCCGGAGAGACCCCCGGCTCCCCTCGGCCCTTCCGAAGTTTCCCCAGACCCAGCCTGGACTCCTGACGGCTGGCTTTAAGGGAGCTTAAAGGGGCATCTAGTCCACCCCTGCAGGCAGAGAGAGAAAGGGAGACTGCGGTGGAGAGTCATGGGGGGGCACAATGAAGACCCCCCTGAAGTTGCAGCCCCCAAGACTGAAAATCTTCCCCTCCCTCGCCTTCTCCGCTTCTCTTGGGAGGGATATTGGGGGGGGGCTGAGTTGCTCCTCCAAACCCCCCCCTTAGTGAAGGGGGCTGGAGCCCCTCCCTTTCAGGTGGCCTTGGGGGGCTGCAGGGGGGGTCTATTTGGGAGGGGGATAGAAAAGAGGCCTAGAAAAGCATCCAAAGGCAGCTTGTGGGGCTGAAGATGGGGGTGAGAGTGGGGAAAGGGAAGGTGGGGCTGGAATGCGGGGGGGGGAGAGCCCAGGAGCATGGGTGTGGGTATCCTTGTTGTGAACCCCCCACCCTTCCCTTGTGTTCCCAAAGGGAAGAGAGAAGCATGGGTATTATTTTTCCAGTCCAGAGGGGGGGTCTGTCCCCCTATATTTCCTGCAGGTTTTGGGGGGGCAAAGAGCCCCCCCCCGGGATCCAGCGTTCCCTGCAGACAGAGGGAGGGCTGGACCAGCTGAACTTCTGCCTGCCTTTTCCCACCCTGGGGAGATGGAAGCTCTTTCCCCCCTCCCTCCTTTCCCCCCCTCCAGACCCCCCCACCAAGGGGGAATCCCGCTGGGACCGACGGTTCCCCCTCCCTCCTCCAGGGGGCGCCTTCCGGCAGTCCCTCCCACTCCCCACGTGGGCCCCTCCTCCCATAGCCGCTGGGAACCATGGGCCCCGGAGTCCCTCCTGACGCCCCCCCTCCTCCCCGCAGCCCATTTCCTTTACCAGTTTAAGGGCGAGTGCCGCTTCCTCAACGGGACGCAGCAGGTGCGGTTCCTGTACCGGGAGATCTACGACCGGGAGGAGTTCGTCCGTTTCGACAGCGCCCGCGGGGAGTTCGAGGCCGTCACGCCGTTGGGGAAGGAGGATGCGGAGGATTGGAACAGGGATAAGCGCATCCTGCAGTACCTGAAGGCCGGAGTGGATTCCTTCTGCCGAAACAACTACGGGGTTGCCCAGACAGCTTCCGTGGTTGGCAGGAGAGGTGAGTGGGGGAGGGGGAGTTCCATTGGGGGGGGGAATGCGGAGACTGCCCCCCCCCGTTTCATTTCATTGATTGGGACTCTCCCAGATAAAGATTTGCCCATTATTTATTCTCTGCTCTCAGATCTAGGAAATTTACTCATTGGTATTTATCGCTATTTATTGATCCTCCCTCCCTCAAAGCGGGGGTCTGGAGGGGGTAGGATTGTAACATCCCCCCTAAATAAAAATGTGTAAAAATAAATTATCCTTAAAACGTTAGAAATTCTACAACGGTGACAATGAAACAGACAAAAGGAAGGAAGAAATATATTCCTCTCCTTCCCTTTTGCCCCACGATCTTCCTTCTCTTCCTGAGGTCCAAAAACTTATTTCCAGAATATTATACAAAATATTATATTTTTCTGGGGGGGGGAGGAATCCAGCAAGGTCTCTCTCTTGCCCAGTATGTAGATAGATTTCAATATAATCTGTATGCTATATAATATTTCAATATATTTTATATGAATAAATCAATAATTATTGATTGACTTATCAACTTTTTTTTATAAAGGATTTTATTGAATTTTATAAGGGTTAGGGATAAAATAGGATAGGGTTAGGGATTAGGGTTTAGGGTGGGGTTGGGATCAACATTGGGATTATCCCCCAATAACATTTTCTATCTTTAGCAAACAGGCTATTGTCCACATACATACCTTCAATTAACAATAGTTAATGTAGTAATAGATATCTGTAGAGAATGTAATAAACGATAAATCAAAAACAGTATAAGTTACTCAATACATTTCATTCTTCCTACTAATATACATTCAATAGAACATATCACATTCATTTTTGTGGAGTTTTAAAAGTCAGCGCCTCAAAATCAGGGAAAAAGGGAGGCCCTAAAAGGATTTATGTTTTTCCATCTTCCAGGATCCCCTTTAATTTCTTGCTGCAATTTGCTTTGAAAATGACTTAAATAATATTTTCAGGAGTGAAAAGGGATCTTGGTCTGAACTAACCAACTTGGTCTCCCTTTCTCGGCCCTCTTTGTGTCTCCCCCGTGTCCCTCCTCCCCCTCCTCCCCTCCAGCCAAGCCCACCGTCTCCATCTCCTCCACCAAGCTGGACCCCGCTTCCCCCCACACCATCCTCCTCTGCACCGCAAGGGGCTTCTACCCCGTGGAGATCGAGGTCCACTGGCTGAAGAACGGGCGGCCGGAGGAGGAGGGCGTGGCCTTCGGGGAGGAGCTCCAGAACGGAGACTGGACCTACCAGCTCCAGGTGATGCTGGAGACCCAGCCCCAGCGGGGGGACGTCTACACCTGCCAGGTGGAGCACGCCAGCCTGGAAGCCCCCATCACCATCCAGTGGGGTGAGCCCCTCCCCTCCCTCCCCTCCTGCTCTGGGGACCTCCTCCTGCCCTGAACGGGGGGGGGAGAGACCCTCCCTGTGGGGGGAGCCGGGATGGACCCTCCTGGGGGGGGAAGCTGGCCCTGATCCTCCTGCTCAGGGGAGCCTCCTTCTCCTTCCCCAGAGCCCCGATCCTCCAACTCGGCCAGGAGCAAACTCTGGACGGGGATTATGGGGGCCCTGATTGGGGTGATCTTCTTTGCCACGGGGCTCTCCCTCTACCTGAAGAGCAAGAAAGGTGAGTCTGGGGGCTGGATGAGAGGTTGTGGGGAGGGGACCATCCAGGGGGGGCCTCTCAGCAAGCTTAGCAGAGGGCAAGGAGGCCCCCTTGGAAATTTGCATGGAAAATTCTGTTCTTTGAGGGTCTGCTGTATAAGTGAGCATTCTGCAACCTATTATGGGCTATCGATGGAGAGGGGGACCCCCTGAGTCCTCCAGCCAATGAAGGGTTCTGATTGGCTCTTTTTCTCCTTCCAGCAATTCCCATCCAGCCTCCTCCAGGTGAGTTTCTCCTCAAGTTGTAGATGTTACTTTAACATTCGTTAATTGTTCATTTTTTTAAAAAAAATGTGCCTGAATAAAACCTCCGTGCTGTGGATAGAACAAATTTTTGAAATTTTGGGCAGTGTTTCCTTACAGAGACCTGAAAATGCATCGGAATCAAAAACAAATACAAACACACCAAAAATAGTAAAATATTGACCAGGTTTTTTCCAACGTGCTGGGCGGGGAGGACTCCTCTTTTGATTAACTGCTGCAATTAAGTCATTTGGGGAAAATTCCATAAGTCCCGGGAAATGAATTGCTGGTCCTTTGCATCCTTTTCCTCCCTGAAATGGGGGGGGAGATTTTCCCTCATTCTGCCCCTGCCTATCAACCACACCCCTGCAGTGTGGGTCTGTCTGGGGGGGGCTGATAGAGAGGAATAATAAGTTATTTACACTGAAGGTTTCACTTTATATTCTCATTTTCTCCCCTTCTCTTTTTCTCTACAGCCCTCATGAATTAATCCTGCCGTCCTCCCTGCTTCCTGATGGGAATGGAAATTCTTTTTTTCAGTAGCTGATGAATTTCTGGCTTTTTTGCAACCTCTGAAAAATGGAGGCTCAAGATTTTAGATTAGCGAGAGGAGGAGATGGGCAGCGTGGAGCTTTTCCTGCTGAGAGCCCCCCCCCCATATTTCTTTCAGAGCCTCCGTTTCTTGGGAGGGAGGGTGGAGACCACCTAGACTGACCCCGGGGACTCTGGGCCTGCCTGTCATTCCAGACACCCAAATCTCTCCCTGTTTTGAATCCACAGCAGCTTCATCTGCATTATTCTTCCTACGGATCCCTTCCCTTCCCTTTGCTTTGATGTAAAAGAATAAACATTGTAGGAGAACCCTGGAATTCCTCCTTCCTTCCTCTTCCTCCTTCTCTTTCCTGCCCCTCTAAGGGGGTCCACCATTCTCCCCTCCCCCTTCCCAGATTGAGGCCTCCACTGCCTCTGGATTGGCCTCTGGGCAGTAGAGACCCAGAGAACAAGGTTTCTTCCACAGTTTGAGGGCCCCCCGCTGCTTCATGTTCTGGGTGGAAGACTCGATCCTGAGTCCACAGGACTTATGTTGCCATAATTCCCCCCTCCCCGTCTCCAAGTCTTTCCATCAGGGTCTTTCTCCCAATGCAACTGAGCACCTCCCCTTCCATGCTGGTCCCCCTTTTCCTCTCTTCCCTTCCCTCTTATCCACCCATCAGAGCCCGCCCCTTAGAGAGCTGAGTCTCCCCATAATGTGTGAAGGAGGAGCATCAGAGCCTTTGGGTCCTTTGGGCCTCCGGGGACGTTTCTCCAGCCCTCCGTCGTTTCTTCCCTGGGCTGTGCGGGGTCTCCTCAGGGGTTGGGAGGGGCCCCTCAGCGTATTCCGAGGGGTGGTAGAGGACCGAGGGGTCACCCCACTCGGAGACTCAGCAGCAGGGCGGAGCCAGATAGTCCTTGAGCTGCCCTGGGGAAGAATCTGGGCTTGTTGCCTGCTGGATCAGGCCCAGTTTCTCGGTTCCGCTTCAGGGGAGCTCAACGCTTCAGGCTGGGGGCAGGGAGGGGAATGAAGCAAAATTCCAGCACGTCTCCAGCTGTTGGGGGTTGCAGAAACAAACAAGGTTCCTCTGTGTGTTTGTGTGAGTTGTGTTGAGGGCTGGGGGGAGGTAGGAAGAACTCAAGAGAAAATCAACATTTCTCTGGGGAGACATGAAAAGAGGGCAGGAGTTCTGCTCTGATCAGAGGCTGCCTGGATCTGGGACCCACTTTGTTCGACTGGCTGTGTATACACAACTGTGGTGCAGTGGGGGGAGCCCCTCCCCCCTCCTTGCCTGGGACCCCCTCCTGCCCTGAGAGTTTCTCCTCAAGTGATAGATGTCTCTTTTAATATTGGTTAATTGTTCCTTTAAAAGAAATGTGCCTGAACAAAACCTCCTTGCTGTGGATACAACAGATTTCTGAAATTTTGGGCCAAAAAGAATTCGGGCACAAAAGAAGTGAGCTCTTCCACACTGGGATGTGGAAACCCAATAGAGGGTCAGCCAAAAGGGACTCAGATGCCTCTACACCAACGCTCAAATTACGAGGAATAAACAGGGAGAACTCGAAAGCCAAAGGCAGGTCTGTCCTTGTTGCAATTCCTGAAACTTAGTGGGATGAAACCCAGGACTGGAAGGCAGAACTAAAAAGATTTAATGTGGAGGAATTGAGCAGCGGCTGTCCAGATGAAGTGGGAGACGCTGACCCAAATTTGCAGTTTTACATCAATAAGTATATTTAGCATCTATATTTACAGCAGATAAGATAGTCAGGCCTATCACTCCATCGTGAGGTAAATCCTGAGGTAAATCACAAAAGAGCAGACAGAACACACAGAAGAAAAAGGCGGGAGAAAAGGGAAACGCCCCCTTTACAGCTGCAGCGACCAATCAGAGCACAGATTGCCTCAGGCAGGAGCCCGCCCTCACTCAACTCGCAGGCTGTGTTCTGCACCATTGTACACTTTCCTCTTCCAGCTATTAAATTTAATATTTTAACATTTAAAGTGTTCAAAAGAAACAGACCTGATACGACATTGGTTTTGTCGATTAGCTAAACTTGTCATTGTATAAATGGCTAATTTAATTTAATTTAATTTAATTTAATATTTGCATTTGTATACCGCCCTTTCCCTGAGGACTCAGGGCGGTTTACAGGGAATTAAAAATCAAAACATACAAAAGTTAAAACCAATTAAAAAGCATTAAATTCACCCTGTACATTAAAACCCCAGTTAAAATTATCTCCTCAGCCTGGGCCCGAGAGCTCAAAGAGCCAGGTCTTCAGGCCCCGGCGGAATGATCGGAGGTCGGGAGCAGTCCTCAGCTCTACCGGCAGCTGGTTCCAGAGGGCAGGCGCTCCCACTGAGAAGGCCCTATCCCTGGGTGTCACCCGCCGGCAATCTCTCACCGGCGGAACCCTGAGCAGACCCTCCCTGTGGGAGCGCACTGGGCGAAGGGCGTTTGATGCCGGCAGCAGGTGTTCCCTCAAATAACCCGGACCCAGGCCATGTAGGGCTTTATAGGTGATAACCAGCACCTTGAATTTCACCCGGAGGGCAACCGGAAGCCAATGCAGCTCGCGGAGTAGAGGTGTTACATGGGAGTATCGGGAAACCCCCATTACAACTCGCGCGGCCGCATTCTGCACCAGTTGAAGCCTCCGAGTGGTCTTCAAGGGCAGCCCCATGTAGAGAGCGTTACAGTAGTCCAAACGGGAGGTCACAAGCGCATGAGTGACTGTGCGTAGGGCGTCTCGGTCCAGATAGGGACGCAACTGGCGCACCAGGCGAACCTGTGCAAAAGCCCCCCTGGTCACGGCTCCTATGTGATCTTCAAAATTGAGCCGTGAATCCAGGAGGACGCCCAAGTTGCGAGCCCTATCAACGGGCTAGTTATACAGTAATATATAAAAGCAAAAAGTTGAGGTTGGAGTGTTTATTTAATTAGTCTTGTACTGTGCTAAAAAGAGTCAGATGTCAATGCCTTTTTTCTCTTTTTTATTTATTTATTTTTATTTTATTTCAATTCCATTTATGTCCCGCCCTTCTCCGAAGGCTCAGGGCGGCTTACAAGCTTAGCAGTAGCCTTCATTCTATGTATATGCCTGCTTATTAGGGCTTTCACACACACCCCCAAGCGGCATTATTACAAAGTCAGCTTAATTGCCCCCAACAATCTGGGTCCTCATTTTACCTACCTGGGAAGGATGGAAGGCTGAGTCAACCTTGAGCCTGGTGGGACTCGAACCTGCACTAATGGCAGGCAGCTGTTGTTACTTAAGGAGGCATTAGCCCACTGCTCCACCAAGGCTCTTTCCCTTGCACCTCACATTTTCTTTTCCCTTCTCTTTCTCCTTCCCCTAATTTCCCATTTCTGTTTTTCTTTGTATCTTATATATTAAATAAAAGAAGCAAACAAACGAATAAGACGGAAACAGACATAATTAAAGAGGAGGTGCAGTTGCACAATAGATATAAAAAATAACCACACCGCTATGGAAACGCAAGAGAGCAAAGAGGAAAATCTCCTTGAGTGCATTTGGGTTAACGTGAAAGGGGAAAAGGACAGAGCCAGGGGTGTGTATATGGTAACCCCAAAACTAAACGGAGAAAACAGATGAACTTTTTCTTAATTAGCTAGCCACGGCATGGAGGAAGCAGACCACGATAGCAATGGGGGACTCTGACTGCCCTGAGCTCAACTGGGGGACAAGCTCTGCATCTAATGGGGGATCAAGCAGGATCCTGACGGACCTCGCAGAGAACTTTGTCTCCCCAAAAGTGGAGAAGGGACCTCGAGGATCAGCCCCGCTGGACTTCAGTCTCCCTCAGAGTCCCAGGCTGCCTTAAAAGAGGGACGGATTATTTCACTCGGTTTGATCGGTGAGCCACAACACGAAGGGATTTGGAAGATGAAATCCACACTTTATACTAGGAGGAGTAAAGAAGAAGCAGCTCCTTCTTTGGAGTCTTGTTTCGGATAGGCTCTTTTCAAGCTTTTGAAGACAGTTTTTCGGATTATCTAGAGAGGAAACGCTCCCTGTCAGCAGGTGAAAATCCCTCCCTCTCCAAGGCTCTGATCTCAGCAACTGTGCAAGGCCAGTCCTGGGCCAGTCCTGGGATGAAGCGGTCTGGAAATCCCAGGATCTCTCTCTCTCTCTCTCTCTCTCTCTCTCTCTCTCTCTCTCTCTCTCTCTCTCTCTCTCTCTCTCTCCCTCTCCCTCTCCCTCTCCCTCTCCCTCTCCCTCTCCCTCTCCCTCTCCCTCTCTCCTCTATCTAGTATTGAGAACTTTTAGAAGGAAGAAAATCCGATCAGATCCTCTTATCCATCCTGTCCACGTCCACGGGTGTGGATATTTTTCTTCTTCTGTTTGGGCAAAACGTTTCCTTCAACTCCCATCCGGAAGAACGGAGTTAACCTCAGAGTCTATTGATCCTTAGGACGGATGAATGAATGAATGAAGCTTTATTATCAAAGTACAAGATGTATACATTGAAATTGGCTGAGCCCCCCTTCGTTTCCCCCCCACACACACACACAACTCATGGTGACAACAAACCCACCACCTTGTTACACCATGTGAGCTAATTGCACAACACTCCGGCCTCGCAAGTCAGTCATACATAGAGTTATTTCACCGTTCAGAAGCCTGACAGCCCATGGAGAGAAGCGGCTGGCGATACTCCTGTATCTCCTCCCCCACGGTGGGAGAGTAAAGAGGTCCCGACCACGGTGTGAGCCAGCCCTGAGGATTTTCCTCACTCTTCCAAGGCAGCGGGCCCTGGCGAGGTCATCCAGTGGTGTCAGGGGACAGCCCACGATGTTTTGTGCTGGGCTCACCACCCTCTGTAATATCTTCCTCTTTATAGTAGACTGGTAAAAGAGGGTCCTTAGCCGTTGTTCTACCCTGTTCTTCCGCAAGACCCTGAGGAAGTGGAGTCTCTGTTGGGCCTTTCTGGCCACCTGGTTGCATTGACTTTCCAGGTAAGATCTTCACAGAGGTAGACTCCCAGGAATTTAAAGGAGGAAACTCTCTCCACACAGACCCCCCCCCCAATGTAAAGTGGGGCAGGTTCCTCTCTTTTCCTCTGGAAGTCTAACACCATCTCTTTCGTCTTGCCGATGTTCAGGTGCAAGTTGTTCTCTAAACACCACAGGGATAGTTTTTGTCCCTCCCCCCTGTACGCTGTTTCAACTCCACCCGTAATAACTACGGTGGGATTCTTCTCCCCATGAAATTCCCTTTCTGCCACGATCCTGGCAGTCAAAGTGTTGAATTCATTGGCACACAGCCAATGGCAGGAATTGAGCCTCTATTCTGCTCACAATGTAAATTATCGGTAAGACTGATTGAGCTTCAATCCTTTCACCAGCCTTGAATCTAATCATCCACCTTTTCTTTCCTCAACATCTTTGCGGCGTGTCAGGGAGTTGCTTCATGTTTATTTCGAATTAAGAGGAGAAATTTGGGAAGGCGTGAAAAGCTGCCTGTATTTGGAAGCGATATTTCTATTCCAAAGAAGTTTTGTACGAACACACAGACGAAAGCCGGAGAGGGTTGTGGAGACAAACCCACTCAGAACTTCCCCTCGGGAGGAAAAGCTGCGCGTGAAGCTAACCGCTGGTGCTGTTTTGGGGTGGGGTGGGGGCTTGAGATGAGGGAAGAAGAGGAGAAACTCACCTGCAGGGTGAGACCCCCCCTCCTTCCGGTGGGGGTCTCCTCCCCCCCTTCGCTTCCGGGGATCCGGGCCAGCGCCCCCACCAGCACCAAAAGAGGGACCCCAACAGAGCCCATGGATGCCGCCCCACAAGCGCCCCCAAAGAGAGGGGAAAGAGACGCGACCACCCCCAGAGGCGGAATAGGGCTGTGTGTGTGTGTGTGTGTGTGTGTGTGTGTGTGTGTGGATGTGGATGTGGATGTGGATGTGGATGTGGATGTGGATGTGGATGTGGATTAGGAGGCGGGGGCGTTTTCCTCCAAGTTTACAATTGGGATGGTGCAGAAAAGCGGAGGGACCAATGGGAATTCTCTCTTCTGCAGCGTCATCGGTCTCCGGGCAGAGCCTGCCTTGACTTCACCCGACAGAGGAAGATAGTTGGGCGCAGAGAGAGAAGCGGAGAAAGTGGGGGGGGGGGGAATCCCTTCAGTCTTGGGGGGCTGCAGCTCAAGGGCGGGGGGGGGTTTCAGGCCAGCCCTGCAGGGGAGTCTCTGGACTTCCGTTTGCCCTCCCCCTTGATCTGGCGGGGAGTGGGGCTGCAGGGTAAGGCAGAAGGGGGGGCGCTTGGGGGGGTGTCTCTGAGCGGGCTGACTGGGGAGCCCTCGGGTGCCTTCAGACACACAGACACGCGTTCTCTGGCCCGCATTAAAGAAGAGGCCAGATCTCCGTCCTGGGTGGGACTGCCCACCCCGCACCCGTCTGGGGTCAGTGTCCCCCCCCTCCAAAAAGCCTCGGCTTGGACCCTTTTCGTCCCTGGCGAAGGGGCGGATGGGGGGGAGGTTTTGCCCCCAGCACAGTGGGGTTTTCTGACCCGCCGCAAATAGAAGGTCGGTTTGGGTTCAGGATCGCTCTTGTGGATCTCCGTGGGGAGGAAATCAGTGTGGGGGGGGGGAAATGCCAGGGGTGTCAATTTCATTGAGGGACGCATCAGCGTTGCAGTGGCCCTCAGGGGGGGGTTGAGTGGGTGAGGCCAGGGTGGGCGTGGCCTACTGGGTGGGCGTGGCCAGCTCTACATTGTTGGCGCCCAGGGGGCCAGTGGGGGCCTGGGCAGGAGTGGGGCAGAGCGGAGGGTCTCTGGCAGAAGGGGGTGGGACCGGGGCAAGTGCCAAGGCCTGGTCCACTGGGGGAGCCTCACTGGTCCTCTCAGGCCATGCAAGGGGGGGCTGGATGGTGGCGCGGGGTGCCCGGAGCTCTGGGCAGCACAGGTCAAACGTCCAGCCCGGTCCTCGAGCACCCACGGCACGAAGGAAGGAATGAAGGAAGGAAGGAAGGAAGGAAGGAAGGAAGAATTCATTCCAAGGTTTCTCTAAATTTTATTCTTTTATTGTAAAGGGAAGGGAAGGGATTCGGAGGAAGAGTAATGGAGATGAAGCTGCTGTGGGGGTAAAAGCTGGGAGAGATTTGGGGTTCAGGACTGACAGGCAGGCCCAGAGTCCCTGGGGTCAGTTTATAGGGAACAGACCGAAATGGAACGGAACAGAATGGAATGGAATGGAATGGAATAGAATAGAATAGAATAGAATAGAATAGAATAGAATAGAATAGAATAGAATAGAATAGAATAGAATAGAATAGAATAGAATAGAATAGAATAGAATAGAATAGAATAGGATATAAATGGAATAAAAAAAATAGAATAGAATAGAATAGAATAGAATAGAATAGAATAGAATAGAATAGAATAGAATAGAATAGAATAGAATAGAATATGGAACAGAATAGAATAGAATAGAACAGAACAGAACAGAATAGAGAATAAAATGGAATGGAATAGAGAATGGAATGGAATGAAATGGTCGTGGTCTCTTTTATCAAAAGCCTTACGGAAGTCTAAGTTTGCTCCGTCCTCAGCATTTCGCTGAGCTACTAGTTCAGTCACTTTATCAAAGAAGAAAATAAAATTGGTTTGGCATTATCTGTTTTTAAGAAACCCGTCCTGGCTGCTAGTTATGACTTTGTTTGCCTCTAGTTGTTGGCAGATCTGTTTTTTGACGATCTTTTCCAGGATCTTCCCAGGTATTGAGGTGAAACTGATCGGTCTGGAGTTTCCTGGGTCTGTTTTTTTTTTCCCCCTTTCTTGAAGATGGGAACCACATCAGCCCTTTTCCGATCCTTGGGAACTTCCCTGGTGCTCCAGGATTTGTGGGGGATGCGGTGCAAGGGTTCTGATACAACATCTGGTATCGGCTGCCTGAGGGGTTTGCGACTCTTTGTGTGTGTGTGTGTGTGTGTGTACGTGTGTCCGCAGTCCCCCCATACAAGGAGGAGCCCTCAAGCTCTGGCTCCACTTTGCTCTAGGCTCCCTGTGGGAACTGAAAGGGCATCTAGTCCACCCCTCCAGACACACAGAGAAAAGGAGGCTCTGGTTGGGAATCATGAGGGGTGGTGGTGAAAATGGAAGTCCTCCCTCCCCTCCGGAGCTGGCATAAAACGCCCCCCTAAAATGCAGGCCCCCACCCAGACTGAAGGGATTCCCCCCCACCTTTCTCCGCTTCTCTCTCTACGCCGAACTCTCTCCTCCATCGGGCGAAGTCAAGGCAGACTCTGCCCGGAGACCGATGACGCTGCAGAAGGGAGAATTCCCATTGGTCGCTCCGCTTTCCTGGGCCCTCCCGGTTACGAAGTCCGAGGAAACCGCCCCTCCCCCCAAGCCAGACCCCCGATTCCGCCTCTGGGCTGGGAGCCTCCGCGTCTCTCTCCCCTCCCTTTGGGGGCGCTTGTGGGGAGCATCCATGGGCTCCGTTGGGATCCCCCTTTTGTTGCTGGTGGGGGCGCTGGCCCGGATCCCCGGAAGCGAAGCGGGGAAGGAGACCCCCGGTAAGGAGGGGGCTCGGCGGGGGGGGAGGAGGATGAGAGGGGCCGTCAGTGCTCCTGGGAGGGGAGAGAAAGAAAGGGGGGGACCCCAGAAGTGGGGAAAAGGGTGGAGGGCAAGAGAGGCGGGAGCCTGCAGGAGCCTGGATCTCCGCGTGGTCTCCGCCCCCTCCCTCAGAAGGACGGAGAGGGGTCGCAGAAGGCAGCCGAGGTGGGATAAGAGACAGCTGGACCCCCTCTCTCGCCCCCCCTGTGTCTGGGAGGGAGGGGGACCTTGCGGACCCCGAATTAGCGCCTGAGCCCCGAAGTTTCTGGCACCGAAAGAGGAAGGAGACGTAAAGCGAAATCGAAAGGGGGAAACTGAGGCACTTTCAGAGCTGAATCCACAAAGGCCAGCAAAGAGTCTAAGAAAAAAGACGCTTTTTGGCAAAAGGATTTTTGCAACCTCAGCTTTTCTTCCGAATCTCCATTTTTTAAGGGGGAGGGAAGAGTTGAGCTTGGATTCATTCTGGGGGGAGACTCTGAATTTGGGCAGGAGACCCAGAACCCCCCACCCCATATCCCCCCATTGCTGAATCGGGACCTGGAGGGGAGGGGGGAACTGAGGGAGAAGGATATTTGGGGGGGTCTGAATTGCTCCCCTAAATTGGCTCCCCAAAACTCTCCCTTTAATGAGGGGGGCTGGACCCCTTCCCTTTGAGATGGTCTTGGGGGGCTCCAGGGGGACAGGAAAGAGGGTTGAACCCCCAAATTACACAAAGGCAGCCAGCAGGAGGAAAGTTGCGGGGGAAAGAAAATTTGGGGGATTACTAGGGAATTTGGGGGTTCCCAGGATCCCAGACCACCCAAGCCATCTACGTCAAACTTGAGCAGCCCCCCTTCAACAGAGGTGGGAGGGAAAGGACCCCCCATCTCCTGCCTCCAACAGCGTCCTTTCAGCAGCCCCAGGAAGGCTCCCCACCCCTTTGCCCCCCCAATTCAGAGGACCCAGAGGGCCCAGATAAACCCCTGGGGGTCCTCCAGGCCCCTCAGAGAAACAGGGACCGACTTTCAAAACAACCCCAAAGAATATCAGTCTTTCCACCCTCCAACATTCAGTCTGTGGGTTT